>OX393567.1:5477809-5585309 GCA_947652115.1 Blastomussa wellsi
TTTTGTTAGGCGTAAAGGCTGAAATTAGAGGTTGAGCATGACGTTATACAGGAAACGCAAGCTTGTTACATTTTTTGCCGAAGTTTTAAATAAATCTCCCAAATGGGAGGGAAAATCACACATTCACGACAAACAAACATATTCCCTCATTTCCGTTTCCCGCTCCCCCACGCCTACATGAGCCTGCGCGCAGGCTAGGAGCGCGAAATTTGGATGTCTCCAAACTAAGCCATTTTAAAGCATTAAACAATAGTCTACATGAGAAGAAAATTGCCGCTTACTTTTTTAAAATATCCTTTTTCGTTACAGAGATATTCAAGTTTTTAAAATATACAAATTAGCTAAGTGATGGCGTCATAGACTCAACCAAATTTTAATCAAGTGAATGGAGTAAAAATATCTCACCCAGTTTGTATCAGAAATGTTTGATTCTTTGCATCATGACGCTACTAGGTGACTTGTACAATATGAGATTAACAGTTATGTTACCATGGCAACATACTGGGTCTCAGACCTCCCCAATACATACATACATACATACATACTTTATTGTAACTCCCTACAAGAGTTTTTCGGTTACAAGACTACATGACTAAAATACTATTATAATTACATAAATAGACAGATAACTAAGGTAATAAAAATGAATTAAAATTAGTAAAATTTAATAAGGAAAAAAAATAAGTTAATTAATTAATCAGAAAAAAGTAGTCGAACAATAGTTGATCTAAAAGTTTTCACTGAGCCTATAGATTTAACATCATCACTTAGGTCGTTCCAAAGCCTAGCACCACGGTAGGCGAAAGAACGCTGACCAGTGGCTCGACGGCATCTTGGAATGTTCAGTTGACTGCATTGTCTAGTATTCCTGGTATGAATTTGAGAACGCAAAGTAAATTTCCCAACTAAATAGTCAGGAACAAGTTTATTAACACATTTAAACATCATCACAGCGTCGTTCAAGTAAAGTCTGTCATTAACAGGCAGCCAATTCAGGGTTTTGATACCTTGTGAAATGTGATCAAACTTTTTGAGGCCGAGTACAATACGGACAGCGAAGTTCTGTACTAACTGGAGTTTCTTGATGTTATGTTTACTAGTATTTGACCAGACAGTTGAGCAATAATATAGTTTACTGAAGACAAAGGAACTCATAAGGAGAAGTATTGTTTGCTTATCTAGCAAGTGTTTAATTCTATTTATTTGTATAAGTTTATGTAGGCAGGTAGAGACAGTTTTAATAATGTGATCATTATAAGTTAGTGACTGGTCAATGTAAATGCCAAGATCCTTAGCAGCAGTAACAGGTATGATTTCTTTTCCGAGCATCCGAACAGATACTGTGGGCAGCTTATGAAGGAGTTGAGGCACACCAATCATTAGAACTTTGGTCTTATCAGGATTTATCAATAAAGAATTTTGACAACACCATCTGGAGACACTTTCCAGGTCTGCATTTAGATTGTCAATTGCAGTGGATATGTCAGACGAGGGAAAGGACAAGTACAGTTTAGAATCATCAACATAACAGGCCGATTTGCAGTGTGTGGGGACAGACAACAGGTCATTTACATAAATAGTAAACAGAACTGGGCCCAATATTGATCCCTGAGGGACTCCATATTTCAGTGGAAGTGCCTCAGAGATAGCATCTTAGATGCGTACTCTTTGACTACGGCCAACAAGGTAGCTATGGAACCAGTTGAGACTTTGAGAGGAGACACCCAGTGCTTGTAATTTCTGCAATAAAATATCATGTCTAATGCTGTCAAAGGCCTTTGACATGTCAAGTAACACCAGAGCTGAGATCTTTTTATCATCAGTAGCCTGCAGCAGTTCGTCTGTAACACCGAGAAGGGCAGTTTCAGTTGAATGAAGCTTGCGATTACCACTTTGAGTTTTAGCCAACTCCTTGTTTGCTGTTAGATAGTCGACAAATTGTCCGTGAGCCAGACGTTCAGACACCTTTGAAAGAATTGGCAAAAGGGAAATTGGTCGATAGTTGCACGGATCTTCAGAATTACCTGACTTTGGGATAGGAGTCACCTCGCCATGCCCTTGCAAAGGTTCCGGTATGAAAAGAACTCTTCATAATGCTTGTGATTGATGGAAGGATTACTGGTAAGCTGTCCTTGAGCACTCGTGCAGAGACTTTGTCATAACCAGGTGCTTTATTTGAAGGGAAACCATTAATTACACGCTCAACATCCATCCCAATCCCAATCCCATTTTTGGCCGTCAATTTTGATATTTCTCAATGACTCCGGATCTGCACGATTTCTCAAGCATATTTATGCGTTAGGTAGGTTCTTTGGCCTGGTTTAATTTTTCTGCGCTAAAAATCTCTCAAATACTAAAAACAGATTTGAGGGGACTGGAAAAGAGTGTGTTGCCATGGAAACAAGAATAAGTTACAACCATAGATGTGTCGCTTGAAGAACTATTACTGTGCCAAGTTTTAACTGCCTCTGGGTTGGGTTGAGTAGATGACGTCATCAGTCTCCTAATTTGCATATTTTACCAATTTTTTTTAAATTTGAATATCTCCGGAACTACTACAGATATACGGATTACACTAACTACACGGACTACAACGACTACCCTGACTACACCGACTACACTGACTACAGGGGCTACACCGACTACATTGACTACTCTGACTACACGGACTACAGTAACTACAAAGACTACACGGACTAGTGTGACTACACCGACTACACTGACTACAGTAACTACACTGACTGCAACGACTACACTGACTACACCGACTACAGTAACTACACTGACTGCAACTACACTGACTACACTGACTACACGGACTACAGTGACTACACTGGCTGCAACGACTACACCGACTACACGGACTACAGTGACTACAGTAACTACAGACTGCAACGACTATACTGACTACACCGACTACAGTAACAACACTGACTGCAACGACTATACTGACTACACTGACTACACCGACTACACTGACTACAGTAACTACACTGACTGCAACGACTACACTGACTACACCGACTACAGTAACTACACTGACTGCAACTACACTGACTACACTGACTACACGGACTACAGTGACTACACTGGCTGCAACGACTACACTGACTACACCGACTACACGGACTACAGTGACTACACTGGCTGCAACGACTACACTGACTACACCGACTACACGGACTAGTGACTACAGTAACTACAGACTGCAACGACTATACTGACTACACCGACTACAGTAACTACACTGACTGCAACGACTACACTGACTACAGTAACTACAAAGACTACACGGATTACGCTGACTAGTGTGACTACACTGACTGCAACGACTACACTGCAGGACTACACTGACTACACCGACTACACTGACTACAGTAACTACACTGACTGCAACGACTACACTGACTACACTGACTGCAACTACACTGACTACACTGACTACACCGACTACAGTGACTACACTGGCTGCAACGACTACACTGACTACACGGACTACAGTAACTACAGTAACTACAGACTGCAACGACTATACTGACTACACGGACTACAGTAACTACACTGACTGCAACGACTACACTGACTACACGGACTACAGTAACTACAAAGACTACACGGATTACGCTGACTAGTGTGACTACACTGACTGCAACGACTACACTGACTGCCCTGACTACAGTAACTACACCGACTACACTGACTACACGGACTACAGTGACTACAAAGTCTACACGGACTACGCTGACTAGTGCGACTACACCGACTACATTGACTACACCGACCACACCGACTACACCGACTACACTGAATACACTGATTACACCGACAACACTGACTACAGTGACTACACCGACATCCCATTATTTCCCTTCAGCCGCAGAAGAGATGCTCACAGGCTGGTCGCGTCTATAGCAGATTTTAAAGAAGAGAAGAAAACATTTCAAAAAGTAGCATAGTTTAATCATGTTCATTTCGCTTCCTGTACAAAACTTTCCATTAGCTACTATTTGTCTTTCTTCCTTTCCAACGCGCGAATTCTACTAACAATGCATGGATCACGACAAATTAAATTCTCACTCTTTATTTAACTTATTCATTTTTTAAAATAAACTTTATAATGTGGTCACACGTTGATTGATGAGTCTTTCAAAAAATACAAAAATAATCTGTTTTGAGGCAAATGATCACCGTATGCACCTATACAAAATATTTTTCTAAAAAAATATAATTAATATAAAAATATAAATTTAACCAAACATTCGAAAGACAGTCGCACGGTGTGAGTGGATTCCCTAGACACTGCTGACGGGGGCTGGGTGCTATGCAGAGGTAGAGCGGAAATGGGACGACCCAACACGGCGAAAGGTGTCCTCCAGAAAGGCTTAACTGTACTTCAAGTCAACAATTCCTAAATGACCCTGGTGTGATTGAAAATTGGCAAACAAGTACTTATATTATTGTATTTATAAAATTAACTATATTGCCGTTCAGCAACTTCATCATAAAAAATCATCAGCATTGCAGTATCTGCTTTCACGGCTGAAGTCATTCCTTTTTTCCAAAATTCTATCAATATAATTCTGCTGTGACGTCACTTCTCTTTAAACTGCTCAGGATGGTGATTTGTGAGCCTGCAAGAACTGACTGAAGGCCAGCTGCAACACAAATAGTAGTCGGGATTAATTTACGAGAGAAGTTGTTTGTTGCTTTGCTAAATGCGATAGAGCGAGTTTCAACTGAGTGTCGTAAAACCAAAATTCAAAGTAATCGCTTTGGCTAATCGCAAAAGGACGGAGACAATCCAGTGAACCAATCAAGACTCCGTAAATTATGCGTAGCCGACACAAAGCGCGGGAAAACGTGCATGCGCGAGTCACAATTGGTTTTATTTTTTACTTCTGATTGGTGGACAAAGTGACACGAGATTTTAAGACCAATCACTGAGCGTAGTAGTGCAAAACCAAAGCAATTCACTAATTACTTTCGACACTCAATTGAAAACCGCTCAAGTCGACCTTATTCACGATAGCCACCATGTTTGTTTCCACATTGTAATGCAAATTAGACACGTGATTTGTGAGGGGGAAACAAACCTAAATCGACCAATTTTAGCCGGTTTCTTATCATGTCTGATAATTTCATAGCCATGCTTTGGTTTCTGTTTTGTGGTTTAAATATTCTACGTTGAACGCAATTTTGGCACGAGTGACTATTTCAAACTGACCTTAAAATGAAATCATTATCCCATACCTTGGCTCTCAAATGTGGTTTTACCGCTGGTACTTCACTATTTAGACCGTCCGATTTTCCAAGAAACGGCATTATTTCAATGTTTGCCCCCTGGCAGACAACGTGGCTAATTTGCATTACAATATGAAAACCATCATGCCGGCTATCGTGAATATGGTCTATTCATCAAACAAACCTTAAAGATGTTTAATACATGAGTTCGAAAGTAAAGCTCAAACCTTACGTTAACATTGGAAACGCAAATAGTAAAGAGTAGACGAACCTCGACGGTTTTCCAAACCAACGTTTCAGCTCATCCAGCGCTCCCAAACGAAACGACCCGGCCCGTAATGGCGGGTTAACTGAAAACACTTCATGTACGCAGTGACAAAAGTGTAACGTATCAACGATTTCAGATTAAACATGTAAACAAATCCCGAGACTGCGCAGTACGGACTGGAAATCAGCTTTAAATACGGACCGATTCCAAATATGGAAACATCTCATGGCCTGAAACTCCTTAATTCCATTGTTCAAAACAACAAAGTTGGAGCTTTCATGTTTCTAAAGAATTCTTTAGCAGACCCAGCAGATCTGTTTTTCTTACACTACGTCACGAAATTTTGAGTTAGTTTTTTGCAGCGAACCAAATTACCCTAAAACGAAGGAAACTTAAAACTAATAGTTTACAAAGGAAGAAAAACACCAACGAAGTGATACTGAACCAAAAAGGAACAAGGATGGTTAAGGATGGAGAAGATTGAGACGGATTGCAAATTACGATTTTGAAAAATTTCGGCTAAATTTTTCAAAAGCCACAAACCGTGACGTAACTCCTTTAAGTGCATTCAGATTCTTCTCGTGGTTGGCCTTACCTCAAAAGCTTGTCCTATCGTCATGGTCACTTCATTTGACAAAGGCTTTTCAAGACAAAAACAAAACGCAAATTGTTATTATTGCAAAAGGAACTTAAATGACTGGTAAAATCTCTCATGCACGTGGTCTCGCGGGGTTCTTGGTCTCCCTGTAGAGCTCCAGCCAAAGTGCGAGTCACGCGCACGTGGAGCATGTAACTCGTGATTCACGCTCGCCTCGCGCGCCACCAAGTTTCCATCAAAATCACCTGTTCACCAGGCCACGCTCAATGGGCATGGACTAAAACCAGGAACACCGGAACACCGGAACACCACAACACCACCAAACACGGAACACCGGAACACCAGAAATTTATTGGCATTTTATTGTATTTCTGGTGTTCCCAGGTGTTCCCGTGTTCCGTGTTTGGTGATGTATCGTTGTTCCAGGTTTTAGTACATGCCCGCTCAATGGGACACGAGTTAGCGAAATTGACTTACTGTGGATTCCACTCTGAACACATGGCAGTAGTGCTTCTCCGTTTTCGCGTCCTTGGCTATGTAAGCAAACACTTTTCTGTCCTCTGGATCCTGAGTGATGTACGATATATTCCTCATGTCGTGATAGCTGACCATAATCTGCAAAAAAGTTTAATTATCAGTTTGACGTTTTCTTGTAGTGTTTGTGACGGTTACACGAGCGGCATCCACATCATCATCGCCATCTGATTCACTCTATGACACCTTACACACAGTACTGCATTAGAGAATGACACAAACCTTTGATCTGGCATCAATGAACTTGATTCCTTTTACAGAGATAGACAGAGTCACGGAGGGAATCTTTTGTAGCTTGGCTGTCGACAGCTAAAACAAAGTTCAAAGGAAAGAAAATTGCACTTAAGAGATTGTTTAAACCCTAACGTTGCAGCAACAGAAGAAATTCACATTTTGGCACCGAGCTGAAGGAAAACGTTTTGAGTGCTCGCGAGTTTTCGAGCGAGTTTTCGAACGCTGTGATTTGATTGGGCGATAAAGGACCAGAAAAATTATTCAACTGTTTCTAAAACGATTTTTGATTCCAACGCCTATATATAAACGAGGTAAGCAAAAACAGTTTAAACCTTAATCGGGGAATAAAACCACAACGTTTCTTAGCACAACAAAGTAACTTTGGCCCTTTGGGTATAATTACGATGCACACAAACCAAAAAGCAGTTCGACACGGGACAAGAGTAGGTACCTAAGACGTTGAACCTATTTCTTCGTTAATTTGTTTAATAAAAGGTACAAAGATGGACGTAACATTACCCTCATTTTACGACAGGCGTCAATGGTAGATTCCAGCCCTGTAATTGTCTTGACGGCATGTGATCCAAGATACTGGGAAAGAAAAATAAACTTCTCAGCCTTCTTCTAACTATGATTATAATTATTTTATGTTCTAAACTCTTTTCTTCCCATGACCAAGCAGTGGGTAAATCAATGTGGTTCTAATTTCGAATTTTTGGATTAAACTGTTGTGTGAGACTTTAAACTCAATTACAATTACTGAATATATTTCCGTGTGGTGTTTCGTTTTTTTCTCCCATTTCTTACTTAAAGGGATTCGTTGATAGAATTCCTGCACAACATTTTTACAGCGCCTTCAAAATGCTGCTGGAAGGTCAGTTCAAATTATGTTGCCTTGAACCAATTCCCCTAATCTAATCTACGACAACTCGTTAATACACCTCTTTACTCTTCTCACCGACGCAGAAGCTACTGAAGGAAAGATGGGTCATTTTCTATACAGAAAGCCGGCCTGTGTAACCAGTGCTCTCGTAACCCATTTCAATCATTTACTACTTTCTTTAACACACATTTGCACTCACTAGAGTTGTATAATTCACGCTGCCTTTCATTAACACCGAAGATTCGTGCTTCCACTTCTTAGATTTTCTTTCTTTCGGTTTTGGTTTCTTTTCAGCCACCTGCAAAATAATATTGTTGTTACACGCAGGTTAAAACACACTTTCTCTGCCAGAATAATATCGAGCGGGCTGACATGCCTCGCTTCTAAGCCGAGGTTCGCGTGAAGTGACGTCATACCTCTTTGCTGCCTGTCATCAGATTTTCAGCTGCCGCCATCAAATCATCCGCGCTTGTCACAGCCTCGGTCGCTTTGGTCGGCGGTTTCTCGTCTGGGCAATACATCTTGAGTTCGGCTAGCTTGACTTCGAGTTCAGCGCTGCTGTCATCAAGGCTTAGGGCCTGAAAATAAAACAAAAAGACCACGCCAATCAGTCAGACAGTCAGCCAGTCATCCGTGAGAAAGAAGGCCATTATTGAGGCAATCAGTCAGTCAGATAGACAGTCCGTCAGTCAATCAATAAATCAATCAGCCAGTCTGTTAATTTTTAGTTAATCAGTCAGTCAATCATGTTGTCAGTTAGTTAGCTAGCTAATAGTTCTGGGGTCCTCACAGATAACGAGCTATGGCAGAAGTGCGATTGCGATTAGGCAGAAAAACCCCCACATGGTAGCTATTGAATTTACAGTTGAAAAGGTATTAAAACTCGGCGATATTCCGTAATAAATCAAATAACTTACTTCTGGCTGTTCATTCTTCACTGGTTCTTTCACGTCTTCTTTTAATGAAGCGAGAATTCGTTTACGATGACCAAGAGAGTTTACTTCCAAAACCTAAGAATCCAAAAGTTTATTATACACCAATTTCAGAAGTGGATCACAACGTGTCAAATACTCTAACAGTTGTCATGGCAACTAACCGACGTGAGCTCCACCTCCCAAATCATGTGAATTCTCTCCATGGACGTAAACCCATTGTGCTGGAACACCTCAAAATACTCGGAGAGGCCAAGTAGCTCTAGCCAGTCCTTTAAATTCTCGGGCTTGGTCAAGGCAGGGTCGCTAAGCCTGGGGCAGGCTGGTAAGGACTTCAATGCTTCCATAATTGTTCTGTTGAGTTGATTACAGTTTGTTTAACTACAGTGACACAAAGGAACGTACAGGGGTCGACTAGGGATGGTCCAATACGCCGGACAATAAAAAATAGAGGGTGCGAGAAAAACAATGGTTTCCCGTAAAGCACATTTAACAGAAGATCTACAAACAAAATTTGACTTATCCTAACCTCCTATGAGAAAAGTCTACAATTCCTACATCCAAAAGATCGTCATCTTCGAGAACGCCATTCTATGGGAGGAGAAAGCCACGTTTAGTAAATAAACGAGACGATAAATGAGTAAATTAAAATGAGGAAGTGAAACCTCATGAGGAACGAGAAAATATTTTTATACTTTAGTAAAATCACACATTCACTAGCACCACGACCTACCAAGAAGTTGATATCGTCAAATCCATTCGCCATCATGGACGACTCATACTGGCCAAGATCTAGTGCCTTGAGCCAGCCTGGAACAGTGTCTGCCTTGCCTGTTACACAAAGACAAGATCAACAACACAATTCTTAACACTGTTTAAGATACTGTTCTATAAATCTATGTGGGAGAATTTAGTTTCACAGAAGAATTTTACTCCGTGAAGAATTCAGAATTTGGAGTCATGGCATTCTTTTTCTTGCACGAGAAGCAAGGTAGGTAAAAGCGAGGTGATACCGAGAAGAAACGTTTAACATTTACCTGCATCGGCGATCTGCTGCTCTAAAGTCTGAGGTACTTCAATCTCGCCAATGGATAACAGGAAAGCTTCGATCTTTAGAAATGAAAAGTGAAAAAGCAGTTTCATGTAAGCGTTAGAACGCAACTAGCTAGCTTTGTCGTTTCTGCGACTGAAGGAAATCTCAGACACTTTTTGCGGGCATTTTATTAGCCTGTCAATACATGTCGTCCTCTTTCGCACGTGAATCTACTGTTACCCGCCAAAGGCACAAGACAGTACAAACAATCAAATATACAATAACCGACAGAATTCTCGCGCGCTCATCGGTCGAGAGTTATGGTGTATGAGAGCATAGACCACAAAATGACGTAGCATGCAACGCAACATAACTAGAATTTCGAAAAACTCGAGAAACTGGGAAACTGGTCTCACTTCTCAATGAAACGGAATCTGGCAAGTTGTGAAAAGTAAGCTGTAGCATTTAGGAAGAAATTTCCTGCACATTCGGCGGCGTTCAGATCAAAATTGCGATCTTAAGGGATGTCACGAGCGGCCGCAATTTGACACTGTTTTTCAATCTAATTGGCTGATCAATTTTCCGTGTTATTGTATAAAACGAATCGAACACATTTTCCGTGGTCTACAACCTTATAGACCATAGAAATGACGTCAAAAATGTTCAAACCTTTGAAGTGAAACCACTCACCTAACGGCTCGTGATGTCATTTCTACGGTCTATAAGATTGTACACCATGGAAAAATGAGGTCGATTTGTTAAATACCTTTTCCCATTCGTCTCTCTCATCCATGGGGCTATCTGCTGACAGTGTACTTAACCTGTAGGACCCAGGCCTTTCTTCGGATTCTCTTCGCTTGACGACGTTACCGTTCTCACGAGTTTGACTCGTCTTGACGTCATCCGCTTCGTCGCTTCTGTGAAACAAAACGTTCTCGTAGATCAATGGCGATGGTTTTACATCGCCTTCCGCCTCGGCTCCATCGGGCTCCTGGCGTTCCCTATCTGGAGCAGTGTTTGCTTCAGTGAAGATATCCTCGCGTGAGGAGTATGGCGAGAACTGTTTGTGCAGCTGGGCAAAATCGCTGTTTTTCGGGCTTTCGAGCTTCGGCGAGGGAGACACGGCAGGTGGAAAACTGAAAGGGTCTTGATTTCTTTCAAAGGAACCCTTGCCACTTTCACCTTTTCTAGCATCGTCGCGCTTTGAAGCATATTCTTCATCGTGTAAACTGTCACTACGTGGAAGAACCTTCGGTTTGGACTTAGTACGTGGCATGGGACGGGGGGGTTGGGGCTCCTCTTTGACATCTTCAGGGGCCTCCGGGATAGTTGACATGTCTGATGGGTGAAGAGACCCAAACGCAGCAAACACTGACGCTTCAGCAGTATTAGGCGAAGGAGGGGAGAACGGCGGTGTTAACGTGGGTTCCGACATAAAAGACACCTCGCTCGAGGTGGTGCTTTCTCTATTCTTTGCATCGCCAGGTCCCACTGCCGCAGCCGATAGCGTACAGTATTCTCCCCCGGATCCCTGCCTATTCATGCGCCGGACTCTCTCCCAGTCTATTGTTTCCTGTTCAGAAGGGCCTTCAAGGCGCACATGTTCGTAGGCCCCTGGCTTAGGGGGTCTGCCAGGTGACGGAGGTTCTTTTCTCATGTCAGGGTGCCAGTCGGAATATTCGTTTAGTCTCCTTGGAGGGACCTTTGGTAGAGTTTCTTCGTGTTCCTTTTCTATCCACTGCACTTCAGCACTACTGGGCGCCTGAGGCGGGGCAGCCGGGGCTGCCCTGACAGCCGGGACAGACGAGGCAGCCGGGGCTGACCGGGGAGGCAGCTGCCAAGGATATTAAAAACTGCATTAAATTGGCAGTGCCGTAATACATGTAGAAAGTAGCGGGAGGTTGCTGGAAAACTGAAAGGCCAGAAGCCTGTGAGGTCGCCAGAGAAAGGGGAAGGAAGCTGCTGAAGTCCAAGCTCCATGATTTTATTGATAAAGAATCATAGTATAGAATATAATTTTGAATCCGTATTTTTTTTCCTACAAACCTTTATAAACTCAAACCGTTGTAACACAACACCTCCATGACGCCAGTCACGTTTCCCGTATTGTGCAATCGCATCAAGAGCTTGGGCCGTCTGTGCTCTATCAGATAATTTCCATGGTTATTATTTTCCATTTATAAAATTCCACGGATATACGACCTGGTTCCCACTTTTAATAAAAGTCCACCCAAAGCCCACAAAAAGTCGTACAAGCCCAGGGCTTATAACCCGTATTTTTAGAGATTATTTGAACGACTCTGTCTTTTGCAAGCTTACCGGTGGCACGTTTCTCGGCGGAGGAGCAATCTCGTACACAGGCGATGACATAATTGGAGGCACTTCGTACAGAGGTTCTGACACTGGAATGTTCAATGACCCGGATGGTTGCTGGGTCATTTGTTCTGATCCTGTCTGAGACCCTGTTCTTGGAGGACCAATCATAGCGAGAGTCTCGTAATCTCCGCGGTCTGCTAAGTGCTCTTCGATGTCCGCTGGTGGGGCCAGTATTTCATACCCAGCGTCTGTGGGAGGGCCCATAGGCTCGTACCCTGCCACTGGAGCAAAAGGCTGCATTTCAGGTGCAGCGAAAGAGCTCGGTTTTTGCAGCTGTACAAATTCATATTCTTGGGGGGTATCCAGAGGACAAGGCATGTCACCCTGTCCCCTAGCACCTGTAGTTGAAGAAGTGTGAAGTTCCGCACTACTTCTTTGCTCATGGGATACTCGACTTGGCGGAGGAACCAAATCATACGAAGGTCGATCAAGGGTGGCTTTCCGCGGCGGAAGAGTCACAAAGTCATAAGCGCTATTTTGCTGCAGCGGCTGATTAACTTGCTGTTGAGATCCAATGCTGGTATTTTCATACATGTCAAACGACTGCCCCCTTGATGTTCTTGAAGAGACTCGGCTGGGCGTATCATCCCCCTCCTGACCATTCCCTTTACCTCTTAATGACAACGGGGGGATTTCATAGATACTCGGCTGGTGATGCGAGCCAGGTCGTAGCCCTTGCGGTGGTCCAACTAGGTCATAACTCTCATTGTTCTGCCTCTGAGACTGTGAAAGCTGTTGTCTTGCCTCTCCAACCAAGAAATAGCCAGGATTTTCTTCACTAACCATGCCTTCAACAAGGTAAAATAATAGATTTATTTACATTGGACAGCATCGTGTAGTTTTATGGGTAGGAGAAGTCCCGACAAGGACTGTTGTCGGTGCCACGTACAGTAATTTACGTTTCAACAAACGGAGCGGAATTCATCATCAGAGTCATGCGAAGAGTTGTTTGTCAGTCGAATGTTGTAAGTCTGGTTTGTGAAAACTGATTGGTTAGTTTTGCCGTGTTGTTGTTGGCTGTAAGAACCAAGTAGCTTATGTTGTCGGTCTTGACTGGTCACTTTCGGTCCGTCACTAAAGTTAGTTCGTTCTGTTCAGTTGATTGTAATGTCCATGTCGTGAATTTGCATGGGTTCCAGTGAATTGTTGGGGCAACCTAACAGAATTCTGGCGAGTAACCTCCGATGTACCAACATCTCATTCAGGGGCAGTAGAAATACTCCCTCCTAGCTGCTTCATGTTCCAAAAACTGGAGTCAAGTGACAGTAGCCATGAGCCAGTTTGCATTAACATGAAGCGGTTAGGAGAATTGCTACCCTCCTTAAATGGGACGCTAGTCTATTAACGGTCACTCCCCAGTAATCTGTCAGGTTGTCCCAATTCTCCGATCCCCAGTTTACTGCTGAGTGGAGTCCTGCATGACTTCGTCTTTATGTAATAATATTAATTTAAAATTCATCTATGTAATAGTACTTATAAAAACCTAACTCTGAGTTGTTCTTCTGTCCCGCCTAGATTAGCTTTTGCTACCTGAGGGACAGTGTAATTAATGAAGTCAAGTATTCAAAATAAAGTTTTGTTGCTGTTGTTGTTGTAAACTAAGGTTCTTGCCCAAGAACACAACAAACTGTTCAATCCCGAGTCCAGCTCATTAGGCCACGTACAATGCCTCAAACAAACTGTCTGAGTGAACGCATTTGTACTGAACACAAGTTCACATTTACCTGATGTAGGCATAGGTTCATTCTCCTCCGAAGCGGATGGAAATCCAAGCCGAGAGTGATCATCAAATGATGCTACAGTAGGCGCACTCATTCCAGTTGCCGCAAAGTTCTCCCCTTCATTTCGGACTTCAGTATAGGTGCTGCCAGGACGCAGCGGGCACTTTAAACCAGCCGCTACCCCAGGCTGCGCTGGCGAGCCAAGGAGCGTGTATCCCTCAGTAATCTCATGCACGCTAAGCATCGGAGATGAACCTGTTGAGGGCACCTCCGCAGGTCCCAGGAGGGCATACCCTTTACTAGCATGGGGCAGATGGACGTTGTTTGGAGATCTGGACTCAACTTCGTCATATTTCGTCCAGTCCACAGACTGCTTATCAGGAGTAACTGTAAAATAATTTTTAAAACTTTAAAATGTCCTGTGTATCAGAGAAGCCAGAAAGCATAAGGATTAATTATGGTAACTGGGAAGGGGAAAGACAGGTGACAATAACATTAGGTTTGCTTGGTGATCTTCCTTTTGCAATAAAACTTTAGATTAATTTGTAAACAGACAAAGTATGCAAACGAGCTAGCCTAGAAGTAGTCGCACATCAAGCTCTAGCTAATCCACTTTCAGAAACATAAAGTGACCAGGAGCATTTCTACTCCCCCTTGGATAGGATGCTAGTTCATCACAGTGCCACATCCCCAGTATTTAATGCGCTGGTACCCGTTTGTACACCTGGGTGAAGATAGGCATTGTGAGAGTAACACCTCTCGTCCAAGAAAACAACACAGTGCCACATTTGGAGACTAATTAAACGAGGGTAGCATTTATAACATTGGGACTGACAAACCTGTGACCCTCAAATTCCAGATTGAATTGGAATTTAGTGTTGGTTTTTGTGGAGGGAGGCTACGAAAACCGTATAACCCAGAGAAAAATCCTCAGAGCCAGGACGAGAACCAACAACAAACTCAACCCATATGACGCCTGGAAGGCGAGTGCTCTCACCACTGCACCAACCCTGCACCTCGCACAAACAACTCACCTTGAGGTGGTGGAACAGTGTCATAACTGGCTTGCTTCTGCAAAAAAGAAGAAACCCTTAAATTGTAACTACATTATATAAGATATGAATAAGCAGTCAATTGAACCATAAACAGGCTAGCCGCACTAAGCTCTGACTGAATCAATTTCTTGTAGCTGCTTGAGTTTCTTTAATTCTAGCAGATTCCAATGTGATCATGTGACTCACCAAAGATTCCGGTCTTGTCCTGGGAGCTGGGACTAAATCATAGGTACCAGATCTCCGGAGAATGTCAGAATTGTAGACTGTTAATAAAAAGAGTAACAAATCTAACCCATCACCTTTTTTAAAGTTAATAATTATTGTCGATTAAGCATTGTTTCTGAAAGATCCTTTGCGAAATTCAATAAGATTTGTATGTCTCACTCCATGACTGTGTTGTTTGTGCCTGTCTGTCTGTCTATCTGTATGTCTGTCTGTCTGACTGCAAGAATAAGAATTAGTCAACTTTGCACTACCCTTTGCACCAATATGGCATAACTCTAATTAATAAGAATAATCCATGAGGTGATTGGCCGTTGCATGGTTTTAAATTACTGACCCCAGTAACAGCCAATCAGACATGATAAAAAATGTAAAGCCTTGTGTCAAGGGGCCCATACTGCCAAAGCTTATCCCGATTTCTGTAGCGTTTAGTGGCCAGGAATATTTCTACTCCCCCTGGATGGGATGCTAGTCCATCACAGGGTTACCTCCGGTATTGTTTCACTGGTACCCATTTATACACTGGGGTGGAGAGAGGCACTGTGAGAGTGATCACAAAGCGTTTTGCCCAAGAACACAACACAGTGCCCCGGCCAGGGTTAGAGTTGGCCAGGTGCCATGCCTACCTAATCAGAGATGATACACAATCTTAAATATAGAGTTATGTCAAGATTATTTTACTGTCTCAGGGACAGCAACAAATTGAGTATATGAGTATATGAGTAAACACATGCTGTGAGCTGATAAAACAAGAACCAACCTTCGCGATTAGGCATCCGACCATGATAACTTGTTTGCCTTGGGAATACTTCCGACTTGGGACGATCTGAAAAGCCCTGAAAATAGAATGAAAGTAGAAAGATGTCCGATTATACTGTCCGATTACAACTTTGCAGATTAATTAATGCAAAATACAGCCGTTTATGCACCAATCAGTTGTGAGGAAATTGTAATGGTTATGATTATACACACAAAAGTCTCCTAAAACTAGACTAGTTGAGAAATGATAACTTGTATTGAATGTTTCTTTTTGTTGTATTGGCATTAAAATTAAAGAAAATGGTAAAAATGAGTTTGACTCACAGTTAAAGTGTTTGAGTTCCTGGAATACTTCAAACCAGGTTGAAACTCTATTGAAAACAAGAAACATGTGCTTTAAGCCACAAGGAATAATTAAAACTGTTCTTAAACATAAATAGAAATTTATAAATAATTAAAGTACCGGTATATGATTTACAAATATATTTTAAGACAGCATGAGCAATAGGGCAGAATTTGGAAAACAATGATCATATTTTACTGTAACTTAATTTTCACTAACATGTGACAGTGAAGCACAAAACCCAACTAATGATCTGGCCTTTTCTCAGTGACAAATATTGCTTGATTTCAGTGGTTGACATACGCATACATATACTGAGAAAGGGCACATGCTCTGCTGCCATCGATCCTAATTATGACAAAAATAGGCAAAGGAAGAAAAAGACAAATAAATTGGGTTACAATAGATCTACACGTACCAATCACAATCAAAGGGCATGGCCTTCTGTTGCATGCAGGTCAGCTAACGTGTTCGAAAGCGGCAACATATACAACCATTGATAGAGCTGAGTTTTCATGTTGTTAAAAGTCGCAGTACGTTTTGTAGATAACAAAGATTTGAGGTACAAAGTGGATATCATCATGGTCCAATCTATACCCATAATTTTGTACAAATTAACCGCAGTTCTTATATACACATAATTTGGGTTCAAAGCAACCATGGTTCTCGTTGTAGGTAATTTGGGTACAACTAACCATGGTTATCTGTACCTCATTTTGAGTATAAACCATGGTTATATCTACCCATATATTGGGTATGTTAACCATGGTTATCTGCACACACATTTTGGACCAATATTTGGGTAAGATTGATGGTTATCTGTACCCACAATAAACCATGGTTACCATACTAGTAATAAACAATTATTGGATGAGGTTTTAGTGATATCCAGAATAATCAAGGTCGAGGTAAGGGTTATCAGCCGAAACCGACAGCAAGCAACACAAAGCGCGCAAACTTGACATGATTACCCTTAGAAATCATGCACCGCGGTCATACATGACATGATTACCCATGACCTTGAGTGTCCTTGATATGACTATTGTATAATCTGCAGTTATGACGTCACAGGCACTGATTTCGAAAATTCACTGTAGGCTTTCGGCCAATCAGAAAAGAGTTAGGGAGTTGAATGTATAATAATCATAGTTATCTGTACCCATGCTGGTAATGTTTGGTACAAAGGACCCAGAGTTGTCCTGTACCCATAATAATTATGGCAACCAAGCTACTGTGCTTGTGCAACTCTCTGAAGAACAAATTAAAGTACACTCAGTGTTCTTTAAAAAGGAGTTAAAAGCCTTAGGAAGTTTGGTCTTGCAAGTGATAGTATCATGCAAGTGTAAAATTATAACTCACCAGTATTTTGTCTTTTTAAGGTAGACACAGGTTCTTTGAGGCTGGATGCTGGTTAGTAATAATTATAGAATAATTAATAGTTTAGTCATTACTTTTAAATTATTGATAATTAGCAATAATTAAGGTATTAAAAATCTTCACAAAGATTGCAGTGAGCACTTCGTTAGTCATTAAGATGGTAGAAAATTTACAAAATGGAAAATAGAGAAGCTCACTGACTGATGTGAAATTCTTATATAAAGTACTTAATGGCAACATAAATGTTGACGTCAGTAAAATTGTAGATTCAAACTCACAAGCAGACCGCTTTTCACTTAGGTCTAAGGGCTTTTTAAATTTAAAGTAGAAATACGCTAGAATTAACGCCTTGAAGTATAGTTTTTTCGCACTGAATAACTGACATACATGTGGAATCAACTACCTTAAATATAGATATTAATTGTTCTGACAATGTAAATATTTTTAATCTAGAGTTAAGAAATGCCAGTGATTACACAATACCTTCACGGGTGTCCTTCAGAAAACAAATCATAGCTACATTGTTTTTCAGGAAACTACCACAAACTATATATCAATGGAAAAGTTTTGAATTGTAGAATTCGAAAAGAATATCTGCTGTGCTGTCTGTACATTTCTTGAGAAGAAAGGAGCCGGTAAACCGCTACGCCTCATGCTTCTCTATGCACTTCTCTTGTGTTCCTAAAATTCCCGTGTGCTTATATAACTCAACAATGCACTTGGGATCGTTTTTTATTTCTTTAATACATTTGCTATGCAGCACATTAAAGGGGGGGAGAGACGTTGGGAGGGAGGGAGAGAGAGAGAAGTTGGTTGCTAATGCAATTTTTTCAGTCGCATTGGCAACCAGGAAGGTGCAATTTTGGACCCTGGTACCAAAATATGATTTTCAAGTTCGAAAAGGCACAACATAGCAAAAACCAACGATAAATTAATAAATTAAAAGAGTTTTCCTTCCTTCCTTCTCCCAGGAGGCAAGGTAGTAATAGTCAGACACTGCTAATGGCACAACATGTTTTACTGTTAGTAAAACCCACCATAAATAAGATCTTTTATTTCTCTTGTCTTTGCCGAGGGGTGATCAGCCAACAGGTCCAATACAGTTTTGTTGCTGCTATCCACCACCGTGACATCAATTCCTACATGTACATGCATGTGCAGTGGTTATTTAACATACGAAGAGCTTCACACCATGAAAATTACATGAAAATTACATGCATGTCTGAGTATTGACTATTATCCTGAATTTACCTCGGTGTCAAAACTTGTGAATTTTTTTTTTGTTTTGAAGGTGTAGTTTTCACACTCTATAATTATTGTTCAAAGCTCTTTGTTTTTTCTGTAATTCTTGTTTTGCATCACTGGTGAGTTTCACAGGTTTCTACACTAAGGATGAGCCATTATTTCTTAATTTGAAATCACTGCCTTTTTAAAGGTCTAGAAATAATTTTAAGTTCTTCCACACCATTTTGCAGTTGAGCCTGTGATAATATAATATTATTCTTTGTAAAGACGGGATGTGAATGAGGCGAAAGGGTCACTCAACACATCTGGCGACACAATACATACAATGACCCGTCAGTCTTGTTTGCATGTCAAACTGCTGAAAACTGCAATAACAGCCATTGGTATTTAATAACAAAATAATGGTCAGTGGAAGTCAGTTCTAAGCATTGAAACTGGAAAAGTCAGATCACTCATAAGTGCACATGATGGCAGTTAACTCTCATGCTGGTTTCTGTAACAATATCTGACTAGGATCTTTGCCAATCCGCCTGACGGTATCCTAGTCTATTGCAGCCTAACAAATTACCAGCGCAGCTGCAATACGGTGGAAGCAGCCACCCTGAGACAGACTAAAGGGTCTTGACTCTGGCCCCATCAGAGGCTTCATACCAGATTTCTAAAAATGCCTGTTCAAGTGTACTTTGGGTCCTGTAGCGATTTTCCTTCACTGCGTTTTTGCTGTTTAAAAACAAGAAATTTTACTTCCGGTTGGGTCAAATACTGCGCCAAGAGGGGAACTGGGGAGAGCTGGGCTGTTCGTGTCACCGGGGACACATTGGCAAAGAAATGAAATTTGCTTTTCCTTGTCTTTAACGTTTCCACATCCATAAACAACGCATCGGTGGACCATTTTTCAGCAGACAGGGAAGGAAGCGACAAGAGAAAATGTGACATGTTCCCGGTGACACAAAACAGCCCAGCTCTCCCCAGTTCCCTTCTTGGTGCGGTATCTGACCCAACCGGAAGTAAAATTTCTCATTTTTAAATGGCAAAAATGCGGTGATGGAAAATCGCTACAGCAACTGGAATTTTTTTTCTCGCTTTTCACATCAGAACCCAATGTAGATTTGAACAGGCAAATAAAAAAAATCTGTCATAGGCATTTTAAATATCCAGATCCTAACATACCACAATGCGACTACAACTACCACACTAACCAACACTTTTTGCTAAACTCACCACACTGCAAGAGAAGATTTACAACATCCACTTTACCAAACAAGGCAGCTTCATGAAGAGCTGTCCCAGATGTACACTGAAAAGAAATTCAAATTCATAAAACAATTTATTAATCAGCCAAATTATTCTTGTCACCAGCTTCCAGCCACACAAGTAAGGACCTCTAGTTTCATTCGCCTGTTATAAACACTAAGGCTACGAACACTGTTATAACCTATTGTCTAAGAGGAGGTGGGTGATCCAGACATGCTTGTGTTGCTATTAACTACTTCGTCATCGGTGCTTGAGAAAAATAACATGGCTAGCCTTGTCTCAAATGATTGTGTCATTGGGCAGTAATGCTAATGAGCCATTGGCTACATCTCCTTCATCCCACATGTCAATACATGTACAAACCAGGCCAGGCCTTATCTTTCGACCTGTTTCTGGAGCATGGCCACCATGTCAAGTGATGCTGTTAAACTTACGTATGAACGTAAGGTGCACATTCTCGCGAGCCATGCCACTAGTCATTTTGACCATGAAAATTGAACTGCATGGGTTCTCTTATTTCTATCCAACCGCTATGGGGCTCTGCTCTGCAGCCCTTTGGACCACCGGAGAGCTCTCCGCTATGATGCTAGCCAACAGCTGTCTACAGGAAACATACTTACCGTAATGTTAACATCCATTCCACAGCTGAGAAAGTAGGACACCACATTCATGTGACCATTCCTGGCAGCAAGATGAAGCGGTGTATGGGTTCTGACCACATTCATGTCTTCAAGAAGATTTGGATGGTAGTTTAACAGCTGTTTGACCTAAGGCAAGAAATGAAGGCTCAATTTGTCTGCAAACAAGCCTAGTTGTCCAAACCTAGACTGCCCGATTTGAATAGAGGGGGTAAGTTTCAAAAGAAACTGTGGTGCTGCGTCGGTGGGAAGTATAACAATATAATTTGGTTTTATCAACCCAGTTGATAAAACCAAATTATATTGCCCGGATTTGAAGTTCATTGAACTAACCATGAGGACACTGTGCCTCCAGATCCCTCCCCTGGATGGGATGCTAGTCCAACACAGGGTTACCCCCCAGCATTATTTTGCCTGTTTTCATTTATACACCTGGGTGGAGAGAGGCACTGAAAGAGTAAAGTGTCTTGCCCACGAACACAATGTGGTGGACCGTCTGATGAAGAGAGGGGGTAAGTTTCTAAAGAAACTGTGGTGCTGCATCCATGGGAAGTATAACAATATAATTTGGTTTTATCAACTGGGTTGATAATGTCAATTGGCCACTGTAAAGAGATTCAAGAGCTGACATTTCGAGCGTTAGCCCTTCGTCGGAGTGAATCAAGGAATTGTGTGTTGTGTGTTTTTATATACAGAAAGAAGGAGCTTCGCTATTGGCTGGTGCCTGGTAACGTGAAAACTTCGGAATAAATTAGTTGAATGAAAAGCGTTCGTTGATACCATCACAGTAACCTTTAGGTTTCCCACATACATGTAATACAGTTTCCATATTCAGTACTAAACCTCTGGTCAGAGACATTTCAAAAGTCTGATAAGCAAGTCTGCTAGGAATAAAATACGACCTGCACCATCCTCTGCCAAATTCTCTTACACACACAGATACAAAACAATCAAACAATGAATATAAAGCATTAAATAATGAGCAAAAATATTAACTCACAGTTTCCATTCTGCCATACTGGGCTGCTAAGTCAAGTGGTGATTCTTGCCGGCTGTTACGAATGTAAGGATCAGCATGATTCTGTAACAAATACGTTAAGTAAAAAAATAATTTGACGTGCTTATCACCATGGTGATCATGACTTTGCTTTGCACTTATTCATCTGAGACAGTGTGGATGACAGGGAATGGACTTGAAATCCAGAGGTCATGGGTTCAAATCCATTCTGACCGCTAGCTGGTGTTCATTCTCGTCCCCATAGCCCTTTTCCTTTCTCTTGAAAAATGTATAAAAGTGTAACAGGAGTTTTTCCTTTATGTGAGGCAAAACTAAAGATGCTAAAATGTAAGCATGTAAACTCTCTGTAAAGCTATAAATTAAAACAGTACCACGATGTACATAAAAAATTTACTCTAACCCTGGGTTAGCTTAATCGTGTTTGAACAACCCAGCCCTGATCTGTAACCTTCATGGCTTACAGTACATAATTAAATACCTCAAGCAATACAGCCACAACAAGGCTCTGGCCAAACTGAGCAGCAGAATGCAAAGCTGTGTCTTCGGTGCCATTCTGTTACAAAATAAAATGACAACATCAGCAGAAAATGCTGAGAGCTTAAACAATTTTTTGTCTGCATCCTTACAAGCCACAATTTGAATTGAGTGCACAGATTTTACTCATGGCCGACAAAAAGACATTTCTCCCTTCAACTCAGTAGACATGCCTACTCTTTAGGGGTGTAGCCAGGGGAGGGTTCCAGAGGTTCCACCCCCCCCCCCCCCATCCCTCTTTTAGATTATGACCATGGCTATAATTTCAAGAAGAAAAATATATCGGAAACACCTCCTGTGTACACAAGCCTTCAATCTGAGATGTACATGTACCAGCATCTTTGTTTACCTTGTCTTCAAATGTGTGCAAATGTGTGATGAAGTATGTATTCAACAACAGACTATTACTTATCCATTCTTAATTCTCTTACCATCCCTTCAAGAAATGAGATTTGCAATTCCCCCATAGAAATGCTAACTATGATTGGTGCTGAGATTATTGGAAATTTTTCCTCAGAATGAAAAAAAAATGCCATTTCTGTGGACCTAAAAATTTAAAACTTTCATGCCCCGGATGCCCCCAGGAAAGATTGATTGTCAATCGGGCCAGCAATACTACATTATAATTGGGAACCCCTCTATGCAAAAAGGCTTGCTATGCCCCCCTGCTTGTCATGATAATATGGTTACACCTTACCTGTTCATTAACATTTGCTCTAGACGGTCCTGTGTTTATAAGCACTTTAGCAACATCTGCGTGTCCACTCCATGCAGCCAAGTGAAGAGGATAGTTCCCTGTGATAAGTAAGATGTTGAACACAACAGAAATAAATGTAATCAGCCTTAGTTAGTACTAAATGGTTCATTTGGACAAAACAGCATATATATAGTTGCTGTTGGAAGGTCATGCAAGATTTATGGAGGTCAAATGATAGTGAGCCATATGTTTGTTCCTGTCATAAGGATAGCTAGAAAAAGGTACAGTCGTGTAGAATTTGATGATGGAGGGCAGTTTTATGACGGTTCAAGTGGATGTTGAAATTAATGTAGGTTGAAGTGTAGGGGAAGTGGGAAGCAGGGACCATGGACGGCGAAGTGGTGAGAGTGCTCGCTTCCCACCAATGTGGCCTGGGTTCAATTCCTGGATCCAATGCCATATGTAAGTTGAGTCTGTTGTTGGTTCTTGGCCTTGCTATGAAAGGTTTTCCTCCGGGTACTCCGGTTTTCCCCTCTCCTCAAAAACCAATATTTCCAAATTCCAATTTGATCTCGAACACAAGGCCGTGTTAAAATGAGCTCTATGGCTAAACAAATTACATTTACATTTTTTCTACCCAACAACATATGTCGGTTGAGTTTGCTGTTGGCTCTAGTCCTTCTTCCAATGGTTTTTCTCACAGTTCTCTGGTTTTCTTCCCTCCACAAAACCAACACTTCTAAATTCAAATTAGATTGGGAATTAGAGGACCACAGGTTTCTCAGTTGCAACCTCTTAAAACAAAGCCTATTTTCTATATCTTTTAAGTGAACAAGAGCAAGTTTCAATTAAGTGTTGTAAAACCAAAACCAATTGAAAGTGATTTACTCTGGCCAATCACAAAGAATGAAAACAATCCAGTGATCCAATCAAAACACATTAATTACATGTAACTGGCACAAAGGACGGAAAAACGTGCACATGTGAGTCACGATTGGTTTTGGTTTTACTTCTGATTGGTTTAATGTGGCACAAAACCAAAGCAATTTGTTAATTATTTTCAATACTCAATTGAAAACTACTCTTGGAAGTTGGTAAGGTACACGTACTGTTAGTAATAGACAGATAGAGGAGGTGGTGTTCCACTGATTCCAAACCACCAGTATTGTACATACAAGAAAATTTAATGGCTACACCCTAACTAAACACTTACCAGAATTATCTGGGATGTTAGTCGACGCATCATACTTCAAAAGAAGCTCTGCTGATGACCTGGATGTGAACAATCCATGCAGAAAGAGGCACGATTTTTGAATATTCAAGTCGATAGGCAAAATAGTAATTATATTAGAAACTGGTAGTGACTTGTGAGTGACTTGTTTGTACCTAGTACAAGATTTCTGGTGGAGTGGGCAGATGAGGGTCAATCTTAAGTCTAAGCTCAAATAGAAACACCTGAAAGTGCCACCTAATCATCAGTGACCGTGGCAACAGGGGGTTCTGGGGCTCCACCCCCCTCCCCCCTCCAATAATTATTTTTTAAAACATAATAATTATTATCAAATTCACCCAACTGAAAATAAAAATTTAATAAAATTTTCACTGCATCTGGTATATTGGGATGCACTTTCTGGAAGTGCTCATTTTAAATAAATCAATAAATCAATCAATAAATCAATCAATAAATATAATACTTTAACCTTAAATATTTAAAAACCAATAGGCCAATTTTGTGCTGGCAAGTTAAAATGTACGCTACGGCTATTCAACGCATTGCGATTTTGGAAATAAGATATCTGCATGCTACATGAAAATCACAAATGTTGTAACCAAACGATCGCGAGGTAACTTACTTCGATTTGTGTCTATTATTTTATCGAACTTAGGATACACGCATCAACAAACATCTTTCAGAATCATTACCTGTGGCCATTCAAGGCTGCATAATGCAGGGGCGTGTATCCAAGCTCGTCTTGATGATTAGGGTTTACAGTCTTGCTCATCAAACTGAAAACAACGTGAGTGCAATCAGTGAATCGCGAACGCGAAAGCAAGAGAGCAAATCAAGTTTCATTTCCTGTCAAACTCAGACAGCACCCAAATACCTCTGAATTCCCGACTTCCTCGCCTTGTGACCGAGAATCTTCTCGATGTGTGCAACGTTTCCAGACTTCGCTGCTTGTAGAAGGTCTTGCTCTTTCCCCATAGTTCCTGGGTAAGTAAGAGATGGGCTGCCTTGGCGCAAAAATCAATCACCATTTGTACGTGAGAAATTGCAAAGGTCAATCCACCATTTTGTTTGCGTTGACTGGTCTCGGCCCAGTCTCTCTCACTGCAGTACAATCTGCGTTTATTTTTGTTGTTATTGTTGTTTTCAGTAAACTATCTGATTAATTCGTGTTATTGAAACAACGAGGAACTTTCAAGGTAATTTTATAATCTGTTAGGGAAATGAAACTTAGAATAGCCCAGTTATGGGCTGTGGCTGCAAAGTTTTGCTTCCGCATTTTTAACTGGCGCGTTCATGCATAACAAATTCCCAGGAATGACTGTTCGGTTTATTGAACCAAGTGCCCCATTCAAAACGATTTTCACACATTTTTTTGTCAGATTTTTGGTTTACACCTACTTAATTTTAACTGAAATTAACAGGCGAACGAACGAACGAATGAATGAATGTACGCGTTTTTAATTTCGGATGATCTGTCATCTTCACTTTCGACTGCAAAAGTCCACAGGGTCATGTCCTTGTCAATCATAAAACGGTCCTCGTGCTACGAAATAAACGGCAGAAATGAATAGAGATGTCAACAATAGCGAAGTCGCCAAGATTGAGGTCCTTGGCATTAAAGGTTGGGTTGAATTTTTGAAAAATTCAAAAACAATTGTCCAGAAAAAGTTGCATGTGTACAAGGTCCTGTTCACCAGCAACATTTTCCATTCAAATTATTCAAATTTCCTAAAAATTCAAACTGTTGTAAAACTTGCTCTTCAACGGCAGGGACGTCAAAATTGGAAAAAAAATTGCTTCTATTTTGCTTGCTCTTTTTATTCCTGGCATGTAGCGAGTCTGGGACCACG
Organism: Blastomussa wellsi; assembly: GCA_947652115.1. Taxonomy (NCBI): domain Eukaryota; kingdom Metazoa; phylum Cnidaria; class Anthozoa; order Scleractinia; family Plerogyridae; genus Blastomussa; species Blastomussa wellsi. The sequence continues at coordinate 5,503,853 of OX393567.1, forward strand.
ACCATTTTTTTACACTACCATCCAAAGAGCCTAAGAGAATATGCTCGCTTTCCATGTCATGAATCTACGTATTTGTTTTTTTTAGAACCATGCCCTGCTTTTTCCGGTTTATCGTCGAATGTGTTTCCTGATTTGGGGTCGGTCGGTCGGAAAAGAAGAAAAAGGCCACAAAAAGGTGCAAAGAGCCGAATGGCAGGGGGCAGCAACGAGTAAAGAGTTTGTGTTTACATATTTTCCTTCCACACGCACGGGCGGAAAGCCTCTCTTATGAGATAGTGACACGTTTTCTCTGAAGTTAAAGTTTAAACTGAAAATCATTGTCTATATTTCAGATTAAAAGCGAAAAAAATGTTTGACTGGGTCAAATTACCTTCCTCGTAACTTTTTTTTGAAAACTTGAAAATTTGGGACTACGCTAAACGGAGCAAAAGAAGGGATGGCCTTATAGATTAAAGTGACAAGATAATGGTCTAAAGTTGTACTCCTGTGCTAGCAAATTCTCTGCCCCGAGGCCCGAACTCCATTGTTCAGTTTGTGGGCCATATATAGAAAGGTAACGTAAAGTCTGCATTCGAGCTTAAGTGGTTCATCAGGCCGGCGCTTATCTCCGGTTTCCGTAGCATGAAGCGGCTAGGAGTATTTCTACTCCCCCCTGGATGGGATGCTAGTCCATCGCAGGGTTACCCCCCAGCAGTAAATTCGCCGGTACCCATTTATACACCTGGGTACAGAGAGGCACTGTGAGAGTAAAGTGTCTTGCCCAAGAACACAACACAATGTCCCCGTCCAGGGCTCGAACCAGGACCGCTCGATCCGGAGACGAGCGCCCTAACCATTAGGCCACCGTGCCTCCCACGTGCAATATATAGTGATTGCTCTAAAAGGCGTGCATCACTTTCTCATCCAATCAGAATCGAAGTAAAAACAAAACCAATCGAAGCTCGCTCGCGCTCGTTTTCCCGCGCTTTGTTCCAATTACAGGTATCTGCTTCGCGTTTTGATTGATTCACTGGATTGTCTGTGTCTTTTGTGATTGGTTGAGATGATTACTTTGGGATTAGCTTTGCCACGTGTACACTCAAACGAAATTGCTCTAGTGCATTCACCTTCGTGGAAACATTGTGTGGAACTCTAGTCCATTCACAGTCGTGGAATTGGCCTTGTCATATCACCTTCAAAACAGCCTTAACACAATTTTGCTTGGATTATTTTTTATTGAAACCAAAATTAAAATCAAAAACGCACACTCTTTCCGTAAGTAACTATATGTAAAATCAAACATTGTACTACAAATCTATTGCATTACTTCCCTAAAAATGCTTGAACACGTTGCTCTCCACGAGTCGATTTGTAGCACATTTTGCAAGTCAATATTTGACAGATAAACTAGGAATGCAGATGGAGCAAGCCTTGCTTAACATTTCAATACACAAAACTAAATATTTTTAATCTACTCTATCAAACTAAAAAAATATTATATTTATCTAGTGAATTGCAAGCGCCATTCGGGCATTATCAAACGTCCTCATTTCCTGAACAGCAAGGCCTCCCTGACTGGTTACTAGCAGATCGCGATATGGATGAACTGCTAGCGAGCCAACGATGACATTCGATGTCTTCTATGCTTAATCTCGCTTTAAAATCCAAGATAAGCATGCTCCGAATGAGATCCTTACAGTCTGCAGAAATTTGCTGCTTCGTTTTGTGGAAGCTGATGCCTCGTTTTATCTGTTCCAGCAATACCTTCATGTCACTGTCATCAAATGGCATCCGCCCTGTAACCATGGTGTAGAGTATCACGCCCATACTCCATACATCAGCCTTTTCTCCATTATACGGAATACCTTTTGAGAAAATAAATAATTCATGTTTTAAAGAAAATTGACAAGAAAGAAAGAAAGAAATTGAATGGTATCCCAAATAACAGTTTTGAAATAGTGTAATATTATTATCAAAGACATAATTAATGGTTCCCTCTTCTGGTTTCCAATCGTTGTGCGAAAAGGTTGGAAATTAAAATAGGCTAGGACTAATGACTCAAATCCTGGACAAGGTGTCGCAAGTGGATTGAGTTTGCGAGGGTTTTTTTCCTATTTCTGCGGTTTTCTTCCCTCCGCAAAAACCATCCTTCTTAATTATAATTCTACCTCCGTTTACGTATACAATTTAAAACAAGGTGATCCCTAACGTTTTTCATGAGAAACGTAATATATGTTTTACATGGATTCTGGTTTGACTGAATTCGGCTGATACAGGAGTAGTTTTGACCGGGCTGGATATTGCACGTTTCATTTCAATCGTATTACCTTTAAGAATTTCGTAGGCAGCGTACGCCGCCGAGCCACAAAAAGTCTTGCAAAATTCCGACTTGTCAAACTGTTTGGCAAATCCAAAATCGGTGATCTTCACGTTAGCTCTCTCGTCCAAAAGAATGTTTTCGCACTTCAAGTCGCGGTGCAGCACTCCGTTTTCATGGCAATGTTTTACAGCTTGCACTAACTGCATGAAAACTTTCTTGCTCAAGTTTTCTTGAACAAATCCTTTGGTCCTTATGTAGTCCAGCAGATCGCCTCCAGCGGCTATATCCATGACCACAAATACTTTATCCCCAATGTCCAACACTTCATAGACGTGAATAATGTTTGGATGTTCAAGCAATTGGATAATGCTCAGTTCTCGAGGAAGAAATCTCTTTAAAAAGTCTTCAGGCGCCTTTTTACGATCCACTATCTTAATCGCTACGTGAAGCTTCATTTTCCTTGAATACGCTCTCCTGACTTTGGCGTAAGAACCCTCCCCAAGGGGTGGGTTGTCCAGAAGTTCGTAACCATTTTGTCTCAAAAATCGGCCGTTGAATGATTGTTTTGACATAACATGAGAGAAAAAGCGCGTTATAGCAGACATTGAAGATCGTTTGAGCTCACGAAAGTGATTAACGTTCAGTTAAATGGTTAATTCAAGTTCGCTCTGTTCCAATTATTGCGTCACAATTATATATTTCCCCGAAGCGCGTGCTTGTGCCGGTCTACACGCGCGCTCAACTTCACACGCATATGATACAGTGTAAAAACGCCAATCATAAATGGAATCATTTAATTGAGTTGAAATATTATGGTCTTAATTAATCTAAACTATAACTAAATTCTTGAACGTGATTGGTTATGACCAGCATGATTTGAGGTCTTTGAGCACTAACAGGCCATTTTACACCGGTTATGCTTAGCTTGTAAATAAGGACAATTCACGCGTCATAAATTGACACTACGCTTCGTTTGCGCGCGCTGTTATATAGACTACCGTGTTCGTGGTTTTATTTTGAGAAAATAAGAATTAGTTTTTAACTTGGAGCCATGTCTAGCGGTTAGTGGTTCACTACTGAAGTAAACTAGATTTGGTAGAAACAAAATTTTCTTGCATTACAATAAGTTGCGCACTTGGTTGCGTTGTTGAATTTGTCACTTGGAGAGACCAATCCCTTTAGCGTGCGAAAACACATCTAAGGACTCATTACCATAGATGTATAGGAATTTCTGTGGGATCGGAGTTTCCTTTTCTAAACGCAAGTTTACCGGTTCTGAGATTACGAAATTTAATCCCAGAATAACCGCTAATCAAGTGGAGTAGTCTATTTAGTTAGCTACCGTTTTTGCATTAATTATTCGTTGATTGAAAAATTAGTAATTGGCTCTGATTAAACATTCAATGCAGAATAAAATAAAAACCTGTAAGATAGATCTTGAGCTATTTTTAGAATAGGCAAAAAATAACATTTTCCTAATCTGTCTTACAAATTTTTATTTTATTCGGCATGAATGTTCATGAATCAAAGCCAATTACCAATTTCTGAAAATTTGAGGTGGGGTCGTACGGGTAGATTTTGAGAAAAACGCCAACCTCGTCCCCAGGGCCATCTGCGGTTTAAAAATGGCGTCCTTTTTGAAACCGCAGATGGCCCTGGGGACGAGGTTGGAAAAACGCCACTGAAAGTATTAGTACCCAGTCCCTTTTTTAACCCCTTAGATAGTCGGTCGTTCATTTTGGTTGATTAAGCTGGCAAATAGTATTTTTCCGTTCAAATGCCGCATATATGATTGTTGTACGCTGTAGCAAATAGTAATAAGAGAAAGGTAGAACATTTCTGAACATTTAACAGTTGGGCTCATTTACTCCCTCAAAACTGTAGTAGGCCTAGCCAAAATAGCTCGTTATTAGCGGGAGGCTGAGTACGGTATCATTTTTGGACCTTTTGCAATTGTTCCTGGTGTGATCCTCAGATAGGGAAGCTAAATTGGTTTGAACCTTATATAATAAAATAGAGCATAATTCCGTTTTCTAAATTATTTGTTGCTGTCAGTTTTAATGCTAACGGTTTCCTCAGGCAGCTAGGTAGAAATGTCCATTGTTGCATTGCGTTTTCATAACGTGACCTGTAGTTGACTTGTCACGCAACGCTACAACCATAGGTGGCGGTTTTCCCGGCGGTTTTCCCCCATTCCTAAGCCGGTCCAAAAGCCATTCCAACACATCGTGAGACCTCTCTTGCCAACGTGGCAGAAATCATCCAATCAAACTACAGAAAACTACCCACCTGATCCCTGTTATCCAATCAAATCGTTTCACTCGTCGCCAAGGCTATAACCCAGCACTGTCCCCTTCTAGACAGCTGTCCCGGGAACATTTGTTTTGTCGAGAGCTCCGTGCTGGTAGCACAGCGTAACAGTTTGTGTATACTTGCTGCAGAATGATGGCTAGATTTTTCTTCACGGTTTTCATCTGTTTATGCTTGTTAGCCATCGATGCGAGACCTCCAGAAGCCAAAGGCCAGAAGAAAGATCGCGTATACGACAAAGATCTTTCCGAAGAAGAACATTTCAAAGGTGGCGAAGAACAACATAACCCAGAATACGATCACGAGGCTTTTCTTGGAAAGGAAAAAAAGAAATTTGACGAGTTGACGCCAGAAGAATCAAAGGAGAGACTAAGGTAAGTGAAGCGTTCAAGAAATCTTGTCTGGATTATTTTAACTGTGAATTTTGTATAAAACATGAAGTGAAGTAATTTATATGGTTCGGTTTGGAAAACCGTGTCAAGATTTAAAACTCGATGTTTTATCGACTAGCAGTCGATGCTAGTATGTTAGAAAACCTAGTCGTTAATGGATTTATGAAAGAGTGTGTGATCGAAAATATCCGATTTTACGAACGAAAGCAATTACTGTTTGTTAAATATGCGGCATGATTTGCCACGTTGACAACTCACTTAAACTTCAGATCAGTCGATATTTATGCTGCCTAATGGGTTGTTTGAGGCAGATTGTCGAAGTTTTCGTTATTATATATCTTTATTATTTGCCCAAGGGTAAAATTATCAATCACATACCATATTTTAACGCAAGTTTCCTTGGAAAATATCTTGCTGATCACTGCAAGCATGTTTATCTTTACGATAATTGACATAATTGGACTATTGTTAGTTTTTCTTTCTGCTATTATTTTTCTTTTATGTGGTATCGGTAATGATTAATAAATCCTTTGATTATTTTTAAAATTTCTATAAAACAGCATCGGTGCTTTGAAATTATGACAGTGCCACGTGGCAAATTTAGACGAACATGTGGGGGGTGAAAAATGTCTTGATCTTCAGATCAGCTGTTGAAGATACTTCAGCATTCAGCAATACCAACATTTCTCACCATATAATTTTTAAAATTCGTTTTTAACATAACTTAAAATGTGGTGGCCATTTGTCAAATTATGATTTTCTGTGAAAAATGATTTTTGGGATATTTTCTATGCAAAAGTATTTGATTTTTGAGATATTTGTAGTTGGTAAATTGTGTGTAGAAGTATCCTTTATTTATTGATTCATTTACATGTATATCCATAGTTAGTAGAGGGGACTTTCACACTTTTTAACAGATCTATATTCAAATTGTATACATAGTTTCAGAAAATATTCTTATCGCCACAGAAGGGACTGGAAATTCCTGGATTCTAAAAGAACAAAAAATTCAAAGAAATGTATAAAGTTACAATGGAATATCTAGAGGGATGGGGGTCCCTTGTGTTGGGTAGAACTTTATGGACATTTTATGGAACTAAACATCTTGGTTAAACAGAGACTACACAGATTTAAATGTTAAATAAATTTAATCTTTTCCCTGCAGAAAAATGGTTGATAGAATTGACAAAGACAATAATGGCAAGGTTACGCAGAAGGAATTGGAAGACTGGATTAAATTTACGTCTAAGCGGTATGTCTACGAAGATGTGGACAGACAGTGGGATCAGCTGAAAAAACTGGAATATGCTCACATGAGTCTTGAGGAGAAATATGTTGACAAAAAGAAGGCAGACCCTAAAGAAGCAATAAGCTGGGAGTTGTACAAGAATTTGACATATGGTTATATTACAGGTCAGATAGACTTTTTAACCTGGGAGATTGTTTCCTTGTTTGTTATGTGCCTTTTGTTTCATTAAGCATGAGATATTTAAGGCTGGGAGAAATCAGATCTGCTGTACACTTTACAGGGTGTTTGGTGGTTAACTAGGGTTTGTACAGGTCATGGAAAACCTGGAATTTCAGTGGTTTCCCGTACAATTTATACTTTTGAGTGAATAGAGGTACGGAACGTCACAAGAACAAAATCAGCTGCCCTCAACAGGAGAGCCGTAAAACTGCAGCAGCCCGGTCACAATAATAACAGAACATGCTGTCCAGCCCTAATTGCAGTGCATTTAACTTAGCATAAATTTTATTCAGCCACATTGAGTATCTTGCAAAGAAGGAACATAAGGACCCCGAGTTCCACCACTGAAACCTGGGCATCAGGAGTGCACAGGGACCCAGATGAGACTCTGAAGCTCTTGACTGACATGTAAATTCCCATTATTTTACTGTTTTCTTTCTAACGTCTTTATGTTCGCCCTTGGAAGAATGTGTTATTATAAATAATTTTTAAGCTGAGATTTTATTATTTCCCACAGAAATTCCTTGTTGTTGAAAGATATCATGCTTGAAAATCCTAAAAGTTTTGTTGATAACTGTGTAAATTGTTTTTATAATGTTATCCTTGTTTTAAAACTGTAACATTGGTATTTTTTAGAGGAAGATGAGTTTGATTACAAAGAAATGTTGACACGGGACAAGCGACGCTGGGCAAAGTCTGATGTGGACAAAGATAATAAGATTACCAAGGAGGAATACACAGCTTTCCTTCATCCAGAGGAATACGATCATATGAAAGACGTTGTAGTGGACGAGACATTAGAAGACATTGACAAAGATGGTGATGGATTTATCTCTATAGAAGAATACTTAGGTATTTTGTTAGTTGTTATTAAAATGATGTGATTCTGTGTAGCTGTAGCTGTGTTCATACATTACATATACACATAAACTTTATTTCAATTCAGATTTCAAATAGCACTGTTGTGCTAGTGTCTCCACATAGAAAAACTAAGTACATTTTACATAAATATACATGTATAAAAACTAATTCAATTATTATCTAAAAACTATGAATAGAAAAGCGCAATGATCGTCTCTTTGTTTGTTTGAGTTTCTGTTTAAACATAAAAAGGGTGTCAGCCTTCCAAATAGTGTCGGGAAGTTTGTTTCATGCATTGGAGGCCAGATGACAAAAAGAGTGAAGACCAAATGTTGTTGTCCTAACAGCAGGCAGCTTCAGTTTGGCATAACCTCTCAGAATATGTTCGACGTTAGGTGGCAGAATGATGGATGCACATTGGCCTTGATTTGACACCCTTACTCATGGGGCGATATAGGGATGTAGCTAAGGGCTGGCTACCGGCTAATTTCTCCGGCTGAAAGAGACCTTGTAACCAGCTTACATTTCGCTAGAAAACTAAGACTCGAAGAAATTTTGCAGGTACAATGATCAGAAAAGCCAGCTGAGCTTGTTTGTGAGCCAGCTTTGTAATTTCTTAGCTACATCTCTGGTGATACCCTTGCTATGTACAACTAAGCTTGTATCCCCTGCAGTATTTTTGCAATAATGCTTTTGGACAGTTGTTTTGAAGAGACTTTGAAGCACCCATGCTTAATTGCTTGTGAGATGTTTAATATTGCTGTGAGAATAGCTAAATTTCAGTGGGTGCTCCATTTGGTGACTTTCAAGCCGCGATGTACAATATTAATTTTGTCTGCATTCAGCGAAGATTGAAATTTATTTGCAATTGATGGAAAAATAATTACTGGACTTGAAAATAAGAATCAGCCTGAACCAGGAAACAAGAATTACCAGGAACTGTATGTAGTCTATATACAGCCCTGATAAATCTCGTTGCTTTTATTAAATTTGTTGTGATAAATTGTTCTTCCATATTCAGGTGACCTGTATCCAGAAAGTGAAAAAGAAAAAGACAAGGAAGAGCCTGACTGGGTGAAGACTGAAAGAGAACATTTTCAAGAGTTTCGTGACAAAAATAAAGATGGAAAAATGGATAGGGTATGTGATGATTTATTAACTTGTAAATCCCCTTTGCAATTTCCTTCTTTCTTCCCATTGCTGGTCATCTTTATGAGGAAGGTGCTTTGGATAGTGTGATAGTGTAAATAAAGAATTGAATTGAATTATCACTTTAAATACTACTGTGTCTATTAAATACATGTATATAGGTCACTTATTTAATGTCTTAAAACGTCTTGCCCAAGAATGTATGGAATTTATTGATCAGTCCGCTATTCTGCCCATGGAAGTGGCTTGACTTGATTTGTATAATTTAACCTGTTTTCAACAGGATGAAGTCAAGGACTGGATCATTCCTCCTGATTATGATCATGTTGAAGCCGAGGCTAAACATCTGATTCGCGAAGCAGATACAGATGGGGTAAGACAAATAAAATGTACTACTGCAGAATTTATTTCATTATTGAGAGGTGAATAAAACGATATTGACACCTTTGGAGTTGAAGAACCATGTTATATATCGTGGGATAGGGCTGTCTGGAGAATTTGAAGTAGGAGGAAATGTTTAAGTAGTCATCTTGGTTATTTGGGGAACTTTCTTTCTTAGTTGGTGGATCCTTCAGAGAGTTTGACCTTTGCAATGGCCCTTGCATCAGCAGAGCTATACTCAGGTGCCCAGAACAGGACGGCCAGAGTGGTGGGTCCTTTACTCCAATAATAACATTGAGGGTGGGAGGGACAACCCAAAAATTGTGCACCCTTCCAGCCTTATTGTACTGTACTGTTGGTGTCAGAAGATCCTGTCAATGGGGCAGGCTATGATGTTAACTAAACAATTATATAATAATTGTTTTTGCCAGGATCAGGAGCTTACAAAGGAGGAAATTCTAGAGAAGCACGATGTGTTTGTTGGTAGCCAGGCAACAGATTTTGGAGAAGCTCTGACAAGACATGACGAGTTTTGAACTGTCCTTTTGACTTAATTTATATATCAGAATTTAGGTTTCTATAATAGTTTATCAAAGATATATTTTTATACATGAAATATTAAAGACATTATTCTTTTTTCTTGTACCTTGATTCTTTGTACCTAGCTGTGTGGACTTAATAATAATGGTCTCTGCTGTGTTTGCCGTTGGCTAAAAAGTTTGCAAAATATATTGTGTAGAATCTTCAAATAATGTGCAAGTTGTACTACTTGCCATTCCTAAAAGAGTTTAGTGTTTGATAAATTATTAAGTATTTAATGTTTGACTGATTGGATCTTAGAAATTTTAAAGTTAATTCTCCATAATTTTGAATTGAGAAAAAATTGTTACATACAATAAGAATATCATTTTTAAGAACACCCAAAGCTCGCATTTTGTATAAGATTAGTTTCTGCATCCCTTTAGATAGAACCAGACCACTGGCTGTAATATTTTGTCTTATTGCAGAACTACAAGTGTATCTAGACAGTTCCTTGGCGTAGTAAAAGAACTGATAACTAAAATGGGTACATTCTTTTAATTAGTAACTGAAACTAGTAAATTTTGCACCGGAGCATATAGACCTTATACTGGTTTCCTTCAACATGAAGTGGTTACATGTAGGATTATTTCTACTCCCCCCTGGATGGAATGCTAGTCTATCGCAAGGTTATCCTGGCGCTGGTACTCATTAATAATATACTCAACAAAATTACTGGATTCTGACTAGACATAGCCTGCGAATACAGCCGTTTTTCTTGTCTCCCAGCGCGGGGCTGCATCCAGTCAGAATCCAGTAATTTTGTTGAGTATACCCCGAATTCTCTGCCTCTGACCTGTTGGTTGAAAGATGCAGAGAAAGCTCCACCTCTTGCCACCTTTATGAGGGTCCCTTATGAATCATGAGAAAGCAGATCTCTGCTCTTCCCCTCTTTCAGCACCTGTGAATCGGCGCTGTAGACAATAAATCCCCTATCAACACTTAATTAATGGGTTGAGCAAGGAAGAACCTACTTTTGATGCCTTTTTTGTCAGCAAGAACTCCGCGTACCCCCCTTGAACACCCGCTGCTATATGAAAGAAAAGAGACGGGTAAGCTGGTCGTCTCGCTTAGGAGGGGAGGGGGGTAAATTTCGGATTTTTGGTTGCTGATATCATAAGGCGTTCCAGGTAACACGCATAGGGGGTAGTCTCCTTCGCAGAGGAGCGTTGCGTGACGACCCTAATAACGGCTGGGACTAACCAAACGCCAGCATGACTGACATGAATGAATGGGCCTTTCATCTCGTTATGAATGAAGCTTTTTACACACGAGAAGAAGGATCATTGCTAATTGTTTTTGGCCAACGTGGCAAAAATGAGTCAGAAAAGTACCACATGACATAGATTATCCAATCAAATTCACACATGCGTCGCCAAGGAATACTATAAAATCCGCAGCCTGGGCAAAATCCACATGCTTGAGCGGAGAATCGAGGAGAATTTCCGAAGGTGTTTGTGCAGCCGGCAGTTAATTTCTGTTTGCTTTTTTCCGTAAAATGGCCAAACTGTTCCCGGCATTGTGCATTTTCCTGTGCTTTCTCACTGTTTGCGCAAAATCCGTGGATGAAGTAAACAAAAGTCGTCGCGTTCACGATGGCAAACTTTCTGATCAAGAACATTACGACGAGGAAGGGGAACACAACGCTGAGTACGATCACGAAGCTTTTCTCGGAAAGCAAAAGAAATCCTTCGACCAGTTGACTCCTGAGGAATCCAAGGAAAGGCTTGGGTGAGTTGAAGTTGTCTTTGTTTGCACTGATCGTTGAAAGTGTAGTTTTGTTTTGAAGGCAACCTGGAAGCCAACCCAAGTATGGCTTCTGTTCATAACGTCAAAGATCGTCTTTGGATGCTGTGTTTTAGCTGCATAATGTTGTTATGCAGCTGCCAATACAGTAAGTGTCATTTTTATGCGTTACATTTGAAAATGAAGGCAACTGTTCGAACCACATGTGAAGGAATTTCTATGATCAGCTATAATCAGGCGGCTTTCCCCGGCGCGCCATGTGTTTGAACCGCGCGCGGTAAAAACATTCAAATGAATCAATTGACGCTATCAAAAATTCGCAGAACGAATTTTCAATAAGTCAGGACAACACAGACTTTGAAGTTCTTTATGAAACTTTATTCCCAGCTAATTGCCACGTGTACACAAACTATGTTACTGGCATTGCGTGACAAATGACTGCGTGACCATCACGTAAGCCATGTTTGTACAGATTTGCATGCTGTGGTGTTGGTGAATTGGAGTAATGCTTTCTCAGAGCACTTTTATTTTTATTATCTATTTTTGTAAAGTTTTATTTTCTTATTAAATTACAGTAACCTAAAATTTAATCCTGCTCGGAATTAAAAGAGTACAATAGCATTCCAACTTCTTGACTCTCAAAGGGAAACAGAAATCGTCTGAGAAATTAAGGGCTTGTGATCCGACACCGTAACTGTTCAATTTTTGAAGTGTTTTGTGATTACATTTCAATGTCATTTGTGTTTGACATCCTGGAATTGGGACCCGGAAATCGTTGGTCAGCCTTCAAAATTGTTTGAAATGTCCTCAGGAATCTTCAGATAACTTACATTAGATATGATCGGGTCATCTTCCAAAACTCTTATAAAAAATCTCATGTCTTTGAATCAGAAAAAGTTGGCAGAGCTGCAAATATTTCTTTTAAATTACATGAGCCAAATGAAGTCACCATTTTGATTGGTCAAAACTACAGTGAGGTGGGTCTTTGAGAAACCCTCCTCCCTACTCAAAGGGATTTCCAATCTGATGATGACTTATGTTCAGGTTGTTGAAATGCCAGTCACTTTCACCAGCAACAGTCCTTGATCAAGACAACCCTCACCAGGATGAGTCAAACTATACAAATTAATAGACTGTTACCCACAGGCTCAAACCATTTGCTGTATACATGTAGATCTATACTGTAGTAATGTAGATGGTTTCAAAATAAGATAAGATAACTTTATTATCACTTCAGGATATCTCTATTTATAAAAACTCATTGTAATTGGTTTCTGAAAAACCATTAGTGGATGGAATTGATAAAGTTGTCTTGTATTGTACTTTTTTAAATAGGAAAATTGTTGATAAAATTGATAAAGATAATGATGACGAGATCACAGGAAAAGAACTTGCTGAATGGATTTCGTTTACAAAATCGCAATACAATGAAGAGACTGTCGACAAACGATGGAAAGAACTGATTGTAAGGGTGCAGTCAGTTCTTTCAAGAGATCATGATTCTGCAGCTGGGAAAACTGTTGATCCTAATGCGCCAATTACATGGGAAGAATACAAGAGAGTCAGCTATGGAGAAAAGCCAGGTATTGGAAAGAAGGCATAAGAAAATCTTGTTTCTGAATTTAATTTGATGAACATTTGTAAATTAGTTAATGATTAGACTGTTCACGGAAGAATGATTCCAGTTAGGATTCTCGAACCATGAACACATTTTTTATTAATATCCAATGAGCACCCCTCATATAAACAAAAAGGATTTATAGTGTTTGTTGATAGGTGCTAAAAATGCTAATCCTTTTGTCTGGATAAAGAGGTCTCGTCCTGAGAACAGAATGTGCAAAAGAAGTCAAGTGTACATGATTCCAGTGTCCTCACTGTAACTGTGGTTAAAAGATATATAATAATTATATATTCAAATTGTTGTCAGTTCATTGATTCTTGCTGTTTTATATTTGCAACTTTCATAGTTATAATTTTCATTTTTATCTCTCTTCCAGAGGAGAACCATGTGTACAGAAAGCAAGCAGTGTTAGAAAAGCGACGATGGAAAGCTGCAGATCTTGATCATGATGGCAAACTGACAAGAGAAGAGTATGCCGCAATGTATTATCCCTGGGAATACAAACACATGCATAGTGTAGTTTCACAGGAAAACCTAGAAGACATGGACAAAGATCAAGATGGAGTGTTATCCCTTCAAGAATACTTAGGTACTGTGTTTTGTCTGCTTTTTGTTAGGGTTTCTAATGCTGATCATGAGAAACATTGCAATTATAGCAGATGAGCCCTTACGTTAATGTACTGTATCTGCTGATTCTCCTTGAGGGTGTTGAAAGGGGGAGAAATATTTCATCATCATCATAATAATATTATCATTATTTGCTTTTTATTTCACCCAATTTTCTTAATATTGCAAAAATACATCAAGTTTAATATACAGAAACCACCAGGCTTACAGTTGAGGCCACCTCGCATATAACAGACAATATGGTAATAAGTTACGAGTGTGTGGCTTGGCCAAATCCATTAATTATTTTACTAAAATTTTTAGCAGTTTACATGTATTTCTATCCGAAATATTTCAATTCTATTGTATACTTGTTTTCTCATTTTCGTTTTGTTTTCTTTTACTTTAGATGAAATTCATCGCAAAAGTGAAAAGGACATGACTGAGGCAGAACTAAAACAGAGGGATATTGACAAGTCATATTTTCATTCACATCGCGACAAAAATAAAGATGGCGTGATGGACAAGGTTAAATATAGCACTAAGGAATTTTATATTATCTTATTATTTTTAGTGGTCATGTTGTGCTCCCTTAAGGAAGTTCATGCTAATTGTTTCTGCGCATCATTACTGCGCACAGAATTCGTCACTCAACGTCATCCATCGAGCGCATGCACTGATTAAAAAATAAAGGGCCAGAAGCCGTTTCGTAACTTTACAGGTAGTTAATTTCTTAAATCTGACATCAGTTACTCATTATCTTACAGTGATGAGAGTTTCAGAAAAAAATCAATGGTGGAAAATGTTTGCACAAACATCCTTAAGTCATAAATTTGATCTACATGTATACAGGTACAATTTGAAATTGAAAGAAGCAGTTGGTGACAGTAGGGATGATGAATGGTTAGTTCATGACTTTGCAAGATGGGTGTCTTATTCCCAAGTGCGAGACCAAGACTTTTGAGAATTTGGATAATTTGCGTAACTTAGATTGAGATGGCCCTCAAATAGCACAATATGTTCAGAACTGCTCAAAATCGAGACTACAAGACCTGTGAAATTTTAATTATTTTGACTCGAAGTTTGTAAGGCCCTTATATTTTCAAACTGAAACACCATTCGCTACACCCGTAACAATATTAAAAACAATGCCCCATGGATTTGTAACTCTACATTGAAAATGTTATGACACAAATTTTGTCATCAGCATGAAAAGCAAACATCAATTTGTAATGTAGATTGCAAGATCATAACATTTTCATTTTATTTCTTTCAGGATGAAGTTATGGAGTGGACGTTTCCTTCAAATTACGACCCAATAAAATCTGAAGCCAGCCACCTTATTTATCGTGCTGATGCCAATAAGGTATGTTGTCTTATAAATGTGATAAAACTTAAAGTGGATTCATAAGCAATGCCAAAACTGCAAATATACCGTGTCAAAGTCTCAATCTTTTCTCTGAAAGCCATGATGAGTAATTGTAAAATAGTGCAATCTATGATATGGGCTTAGAGTACAAAACCCATGCTACTTTCGCGCTCTCTGATTGGCTAATTATAACTTGTCAAAAAAGTTTGTTGGGTGGCCACACTAAGGTGCGTCGCACTGTAATTTTGCTTTTGTTATTTTCATTTTATTTTTATTTCAGGACAAGGTCTTGACAAAGGATGAAATCCTTGACAAATACAACATTTTTGTTGGAAGCAAAGCAACAAACTATGGCAAAGACCTAACGAGACATGATGAGTTTTGAACAAGTGACTCGATCAACTAAAAGATCTTTTCGAATTTTTATAAAGAGAGTAAATTTTAACAGTTTGTCTTGCATTTTAAGAAGTTTATCAGATTATTTTTTATAGATTTTTTATTACTATTATTGTAACCCGCTTTTCTATGCTCAAATTTTGTAACGTATCATCTGATTTGACTTGACTGCATGAAGTAGAATTAAAAATGTACTATAACATCACTTGAAGTGGTGTACTTTGTTTGGTGTTTCGCATTGCTACATACAAGGGAAGTCCTTTAACTATTGGCGCCCGTACAGGCCAAGGACGAACAGTGCCCTTTGTTCCGCTTCTGACGTCATGTTTTACCAAAAAGGGCATCACTTTTACTCTCTGCAGGAGGAAAAGATCTTTCCAATAATACCCAGAACTGGGTGGCAGTTAATTGAGTCCGCAATACACACGGAAATGCTTAGAAATTTGAGTGAAAAACTCAGAGGAAAAATTGCCTCGACGACCCTTGGCTACCCCATGGTACGAATTTCCTGTTTGGATGACGCTTTCACGGGAATTTTTGGACACACCCCTCTGTAACAGACCCAGTGGAATGTTTATCTTCACTGGGTTTTCGGGAAAAAGTCAACGGGTTCGCTAATTTCCCAGTGGGTCCGCTCGTTTTCTGTTATTTTGGAAACAAAAATGCGCTGGGTCTCACCACACAGTCACTAGGTAAAATCAAAATATTCACTGGGTACTTCCGCTGGGTAGGGGGAAAATAATCCACTGGGTAGGGTTTCAGTGGGTCTGTTACAGAGGGGTGTTTGGACTGTAGGCAAGCCCAGTAGATCGAAGGCCAACAACTACAGCACAACGATAAGAAAAGGAGAAAAATGAAAAGCGAAAAAGAATGGAGGAAACGAGCAAATTTTGCCTTTTGCGCATGCGTAAGCAAAAATATAAAACACGGCGCTCGTGGAAAGACAGGCATGTTTTCATGTTGCAAAAGTTTTGGGTATTTATTTGGGAGCAGATTTAGGGGTCGAGCACCATATACCAAGTCAACAGCAAGTCCGTCATAAAATGAACAAATCATTCGGGCCTCGCCCTTAAATAGCACAATGGACTTCACACAATAGAACGACACAATAGTACATATATTGACTTGGAATACGGGGCATCACCCAACTGACGATAAAATATCAATCAAAGTGGCTGTGAGCCACTGAACTCGTGAATGAAAGAGTGTAAATGGTGAGGACCAAGGACGTTGAAAAGTTGATTTACAAGTGGGGTCTACCTGAAAACCGTGCAATGTTACCGATGCAATTTTTATAGTTGCTTAAATAAATGGCTGGATTCATAGTCAAGAAAAGATACCTTTTTTTGTCTTGGTGGTCAATTATTAAAAAGGGCGGGTAAAAAGTGCGCTTCGCTGTGAACATGTTATTAAGTTGCGCATGTTAAATGGCCCTGTAACAGCAATCGTTTTATAAAGCGTTATTCGCGAAATGAAACTGAAGTCAAACGCTAAATTGGTTATAAGGTGGAAGATAGTAAATCGGCCAAATTGTCAAATGCGAAAATGTTAGTTTGAAAGCCAAAAACTCAAGAATCGTATAATTAAGATTAATTCATATATATAAGAAAAGCAAGAACTAACTATGTCGTTTGGAGGTGGGTTTGGCAAGATTTTCAAATAATTCGCGAACATGACTACAGCCTCAAATATTGTTCTCAAAGCAGGATAGCGAGTTCACCGGGTTGCCGTGTATCTGCACCTCTACTTATAATTGTCGCCTTAGCTTTTGTTAAAAAAAACTGTTTATTTTCGATTTGCGCAGGGTCCGGACTAGTTCAATCTCGCATTTAACGTCTTACCTTGTAAACTAAATCAAATGTTTTCTGTTTCCTTATCTGTCCTCATTGCCATATTAGATCCTTTCGATCTTTGTCCGCCATGATGCTAGCTGAAGTCGACAATTAAATTCGCAGAACGATTCGCTGAAGTAAACAAGAACCATGAAGACTTCTCCGGCCGCAAAACAAACGATGTTATGTAGATTGCGAAGCAAGAACCATGAAGACTTTCCACGGCCTCAAAGCACGGCCTCAAAACGTATGATGCTAGCTGAAGTCGACAATTAAATTCGCAGAACGATTCGCTGAAGTAAACAAGAACCATGAAGACTTCTCCGGCCGCAAAACAAACGATGTTATGTAGATTGCGAAGCAAGAACCATGAAGACTTTCCACGGCCTCAAAGCATATGCAAGTTCACGAGTAAATTTGCAGAACGATTCGCTAAAGGAATAGAGTAAGCTCAAAATTTAAAAAGTCACCGTAGATCGTCCAAATAGCCAGCCGAGTTCAAAACACAACCTCGTTCCCAGGGTCTCTCCCTTGGAATTAGAGCCCGCGATACATGGCGATAGTACTTGAACGATACAAATTGTGCACTAGTCAGCGGCATTAAAAAAAAAGTTTACGGGAAATGAGTGAGCGAGTGAAATTAGCATATTTGGAACCACTATACTCGTTTCATTCCATTCACGAGTAAAAAGGACAAAAAAGCGTTTTCTTCAAAAATCTGCGGGCGCCAATGGGTTAACATCCCTGGCCAGTACAGTAGCTGACCATGGACTGCTACCTTTGGAGTAAGCTCTAACTTCAGAAGGCGGGCTCCAGCGCAATAGAGGACCCTTGCTGGTTCAAAGAAGAGGAGGGTGGGTGTAATTTTTGCTAGCATCTCTTGCAATATGAAAGAATCTTTTTTCACTATGCAATTGATGATAATGACGTGTTCGCATTTAAATTTGTGTATTCATATGAAGAAAGGAGGTTTTTAGGGCAGAAATGGTCAGTTAACCTCCCATTTTCCCAAAAATATAAGAACCTCGAAGAATGGAAATGAAATAAGAGTGAACGAGATGAATAGACCAGATAAACGAAACAGGCAAACATATGGCAAGGAACTTGCCCTCCAGCCTGTTTAGATTATATTGAGCAGAGAAATTCATTGTCCGCGCACGGTTCGGTGAGGGATGGCCGAGAGGGACGTTTCTATTAACCATGAACAGATTGAGTTGTCTTACACGAATCGTGGAATCGCTGGAGTCTCAGTAGCCACTGAAAGGACTGAGGCTCCAAGGTAAAAAGATCTCCATTGTGCCTGTACACGCTCGTCACGACACACGACCGTTAAAAAAAACTCCTTGGTAACTCCTTGGTACCCTGGATTTTTTAAAGCAAACAGCCGCTTGGCATCGATGACAGAGCCTGGCCTGAGTTGTTGTTGAGTTAAAATGAAACTTGAACATCTCTTCTTGGAATTCGCGATGGATTTGAGGCCGTTTGACCATTTTAAGCTGGGATTTTTCGCTTGGCTCGTCGGGCGTTCCGAACTGGAGTGTGCAGCCTTGTTCTTTACTTTGTAGTGGGGAACCCAAAAAGCGATAACTCGCCTAAATGGCCAAGAATCGGCAAAATAAGCGTTCAGACAAGAATAAAAACACAGTGAAAGTAAGGTAAGTCAATTTTATTTAAGATTTGGTAGTATTTTTGTTTGCTAACAGGTGCTGTAAATTATTCCCATACAAACTCTTATATTTTTGCCATGACAGCTATTATGCAATGTGATCCTGATCACAACGTGAGCTTGGGATGCCTGTGGAGGGACATGTATCCCTCCATTCCATACAAAGCTCTATAAAATTCAATTTTTGAAAAGTATATTATATATTTGCGTTAAAGCCAATAACGCTACAATTTGGTCTTTTTACATTATTTTTGATTATCCTCCACGTGCTCGGTTCAAATGTTCGTTTCAATCAATTTGAAATATTTCTTCCCAGTCCCCTGCTCGTTTAGAAAATGGCTAATTGTGCATGCCATAGCAGCGTTTCAAAACGGTATAGTGTGGAAAGAAAACAATTTTATCCGCATTCGAGGCGAAAACGTCGTTTTCAATTTAGACAGCTTAGTGTGGACGTAGCCTGAGAGCTGGAAAGTGGAAGCCCTATGCCCGCTCTGTACGTCATTTCTTCGCCAACCCAAATTACCCTTAAAATGTAGGGAACTTAAAAAAATTAGTTTGCAAAGGAAGAAAAACACCAAAGGAGTGATACTAAACCAAAAAGGAACAAGGATGGCTGAGGATGGAGAAGATTGAAACGGATTGGAAATGACGAAAATTTTTGCTTAAATTTTTCAAAGTGCACGAACGATGACGTACCTTCTTTAACCCCGAAACCTCACCTTTCACCACTGGGCTGAAGTTGTCTCCATTGTAGCCGGGTAATCACGCAACACTTCTCGACATCTCGCTTGGAGTAGCGAACCATAACGAGCCTAAGAACGGCTACGAAGAACAACACTACAGGGTCGATACTTTCTTGAAGAAGTGCTCAAAACCGTGAACCAAAACACATGAAAAAAAGATGATATTTTATTGATATACTATCCTGGTTTGCTCATCTAAATATTGATAATTAAAAATTTTCAGTAACGCTTATACAGATGCGGAAACAGGCAGTAACCTTGTAAAAAAGATTCTGGAATTTCATGCTAAATTTCCCGCTGTTTTGGGCGTCTATTTGTCATGGCAATGTGCTGTCTTATAACGGCCTTGAGACCAAAGTGTAATCGGTGTTTTTTGGAGTTTCGTAGTATTTTTCCTCGTTTATTCCAGATATACAGTATATAAACAAGGAATCTAGTTCTGTTACTTAACAGATATTTTTTCTGTTTCTTGTGCTGATTTACATAGTACACAGAACATATTTGCGTTTCCTGAGTTCTTAGACTGCGACCTAGCCTGCGAGAGCAGACGATCGTCTGCCCTCGCGCCGGGCTAACTACGACCAGTATCTCTGTTGCTCGAACATAACGTTCCTTAGGATCTCCTTTCGGGCGTACCTGCTCGCCTTCGCGTTTGTCGCTACGGCAAAAGAGGGACTGTTCGCTGTCTAGTGAGCTCTATAAATATAAATGGTTAAAAATCTTATGCAACAAGATTTAACCAATCAGGAGCAAAAGCGAAACCAATTGATCCTGATTTACGCGCGTTGGTGGCGGGCTGTGATTTGATGGTTTCATTTTTCGCCTTGGTTGCTAAAATCTAATTTTCTTATTTCTAAAACCCATTCTGAAAAACTCCCCAATTCGCGGAAATGTTAACTTGAGCCTTCATTCAAATATTTTTCTGGCAACGTTAATTTCAATGGGGCCTACTATTTCGTTTTTAGTCCTCGAATTCATTCAATTCTTTCTCATTTTCGGATGAAAAACGCGACATTTGCTGTGATCAGTAAAATGATACTTGTTTCTCCCGAGAGTTCTACAAATCTTTTGGCTCGTAGCTTCTTTTTTCTCCTTTATCTTCGTGTCATTCAATTATCCATCAAACTTTTTCCGCCTAGCAGTGAGTCGGATGTCAGCCTTTTGCTCCTGTTTAGCCGTCGCCGCGTTCTTGTCGGCCGTGTTTTTGTCGTTGTTTGTTCAGGTTTGTTGAGGTTCAATTCCATCCTGCGAACAGAAACAAAATGGCGTCAAATCTTCGTTCAATAATTATGACGAACAATCAAAAACAGATCTAGATAAGTTGTATCGCAATTTGGAGATGCAGTGGCCTGAATGTAATGGTTAGTGTGCTGGACTTCGGATCGACCAGGGTCACTGTTTTGTGTTCTTGCATCGCCACTGTGCAGAAATGAGTATCGGGAGGAACCCTTTGATGGACTAGCATTACATCCAGGAGTGAGTAGACATATTCCTAGTAACTTCATGCTATGGAAGTGAGAAACAGGAGATAGGTGCGAGTTGATGGGCCAATAGGCAGGGACTAGGCTCGCATTGGATTTTTACCTACACTGAAGGAGCCTGTCATATAACATTGGTATCAGGCTACGTTTACACGAATGCGTTTTCCAATCAACACTGTTTCAACCGCATCGGAAACGACACAGTTTCGAAGTGTTTACGCGGAGCCATCTAACCGTTTTCCAAGTGTTTTCCAAAGCGTTTTGGATAACCAAGCGCTGCCTTCCGTGCGAATTTCACCATCTGTACTGTTTGAGAGCCGGCCAATTTCGCGCTAATTGGCAATCGTTTTCAACTCGATGCGGTTTCCCAATTTAAGCCGTTTACACGAGAAATGAAACCGTGTCGTTTAGAAAACGCTCCACGTTTGACAGCGTTTCCAGTTTAACTGTATGCACTATGAATATACCTAGGGACCAAGATCTCTTGCTAGGTACATGTCGCACATGCGAGGGGACATCGCATCACTACAACAATTTGACCGTGTGGCATGACTCACGGAGTTCTCGTTTGGATATGTGATTCGCAGTGACAAAAATTGCCGCAAAATTCGTGCTACACGGGCTTAAATATCAGGACACACGAGGGGACATGTCGCTGCAACATGTCCCAGGGACATATCGCCACTACATTTTGATGTATTCAGTGAACGTATTGTGATTATGTCGCTGCTACATGTCCCCGCTTTACGTCCCCATTACATGTCCCCTACGTGTGGGCAACACCTGACATGACATGATTTTGTCGCTGGTACATGCCACTGCGACATGTCCCTGCGTCCTGCCCTCCCGTGTTTAGGCACCTTAACTCGATATTGCCCGCTAACGCATGGGTTAAATAACAGTCACACACATCGCCATGCTTACAGTTGAGCGATGTCCTTTTCCGTTGGACAGTATCCATGTTTTCTCCGTCTATTTTGTAGATTCAAGTTGAGATTCATTACCATCGTAACAAGTTCTTCTTTCTAAAATGGAATCGACAGAAACCACGTTTACCTTTTTTCAAAATCAGCTTCAAAAGGAAGTTATCTCATACTTACTAATAACAATACTTAGTCTAATTAGTCTAATAATTCATCAAGTTAAAACAACGCAAACGTATAACATATTGACAATGAAAGTGGCTTGAATGTGTGATAGATCTTAATAGAATTTGTACGACTTTATTTCTTCGCCTTCTCCTTATTTTTAGTTTCAGTTGCACATATCAAACGCTCACATTTCCGAACGTCTCAGAGATCCTCAAAAATGCACCGCCGTGCGTCGTATTTTCAACTCTCGTCTGGGGGTTTGGAATGACCTAGCAGTGTCTCTTGTGTTTGTCAATAAAGGAAATTTAATTTTACGAAAATGAATATCGAATTCTCTATACAAGCACTGCAATTTGCACCATGTTGGCACTTCCTTCAAACAGCTAAAAAAAACGCGAACTCGAACTATTGAGTTACCACATTCTCGATTTCAATTCAGGGTGTCTTTCCTTCCCATCGTGGGGAGCGGGTGGGCAAAGAAGAAGAATATATATCCCAAGAATGAGATAGAAGTTACTATAGTTACCGATTTTTCCATAAGAGAGTCGAAGTCCTTCGTGTCTCTTGCGATAACTTGATGACAGGTCGGACATGTTGGAGTCTCCAACTCGGAGGTTTCTTCCACACCTTTAAAACGAACAGACTTGGACGTTTCAGATTCGTTTGATGAGCTATCTTGCGACACGGTTTTGGACCTCTTTCTAATGGGTCCGGACAGAGGATCATCGTTCTGTTTAGGTAGATCTTTTTGTCCGCTGAGAAGTTCGTTGTAGGCGCACTTCCATTCTGTTTTTGGTTGCTGGGACAAAATTCCCCTAAAAAGTGACGTGAATACAAATTAAGTTCAGCGCCGATAACGAGTTGAGACAGCTTTTCACGCCAGTAGAAAGAACACTCTTTAGGAGCAGGGTACGTCTTCTCTGAACAATTGTATTAGAGGAAATTATTGTGCAAATGGTGTTATCGTACTTCTATGTTCTTGGAGATTTGCCTTACCAGAAACCGGTGGACTTATCGTGCTAACACTTCAACAAATAAAACAGTAATTTGCGCTTAGGCAATCGCGGAGGGTGACAGCTTTAACAAACGCTGTTTGAGCAGTACCGTGTGTAAATAAAAGTCCTCCCGAAAATCTGTAATATCGTCCCGAATATTTGGGAGAAATTCTCCCAAAAATCTCAAAATTCCCGAAATTTTAAATTCATTTCTTCGTGTTTCCCTGATTCTCCCAATTCCCGTCAAAATCTTCAGATTTCCGGAAGAATTTTGTTTCTCTCCCGAAACCAGCCATTCTTAGAGTTGACACCCCCCGCGGCAATCTTTCATGTAGGTTTCAATACTGGCGCGTGTACAAAGTCGCTGTTTAAACGAAACTTTTGCACAATGAGAGAATTCAAAGAAAAGTTTTAAATTTCTTTACATGTAATTTAAGTTTTGCGTTTGACCTTTCCGGAAATAATTTATCTTTATACAGCTCTTTACGTTGAATATAAAACCTGCGCATATACCTTTTGTAATATCTTTGTAAACACATTTATCAGTGTGGCAAACTGAGTTTAGATAGTTAGAATTTCAACAAAGCCGACTCTATTCATCCCTTCTAGCTCGTAAACAGTTATTGCTTTTAGAGTTTTAACTGTCTTTATTTAGCTGTACAAACTCTGCAGCTGAACGCATTTGTTTTATCTTTGCTTTGTTAACTACAGTGGAACCCCGTTAATGCGGTCACCAACCGAGCGGGTCATAAAACTGATATAAAAGTGAATTTGGCCGTATTAACAGGGTAGGGTCAGATTTCATCACTGGTTCTGACATATACATTCGCACTTCTGAACAAACTGTAAATTCTTAAATAAACATTCAGAGGGAACTTTGATGAACATAACTGGATTCTAAAATCGAAACAAGAACATACTTGGTTATACATGGCTATCAGTCTCAAAAGCTACCAAAGGTCTCGGCCTCTCTGACTTAACGGCATGTTACTTTACGTTAAATATTGATTCTCAAGCACTGAATTTGTTTGTTTGGACAATTGAGATTGCGTATTTGGTTCGATTGGCCGTAATAACGGGGTAAAATTGTAAAGGATTATGCAGGTAGGGATTTCAGAATGTGGCCGTTGGCCGTATTAAATAGGTTGCCGCGTCAACAGGGTTTATAAGAAGCCAGTTCCCCGTTCCCCGTTGCTAGAGCTCAGAACGGCAAAATCTATTGCCACAGTTGTCGTCTCGATCAGCCAAATCTATTGTCACACTGCCCAATATGGGGCGTGTTGGGCACTCTCACTTTCGTACAGTTGGGAAATGGGAAGAGGTGAAAGAAAGTGCGCGGAGCCTGGGGAGAAGGGAAATCCAAAGCACGTAAGCGGAGTGAACGGGAGACACAAGAGAGAGGATTGGGTGGGGGTAGGGAGAAGTCAAGACCATAAGCGAACGGCCAATATTTTGCCGAGGGGGGAGTGGGTGAACCATTTGGCCAAAAAATTCTCCCAAGTTGCTTTGCCAAACTTTCTCTTGCTGGTGGGGGAGGGGGGGCGGGCTGCAGCCTCCCCGGCTCCCCGGCACCCCCAGCCCTTACGCCTATGGTCAAAACTGGGCACCCGGAACAGGCTAATTAATTCCGCGGCACGTACCGTGTTACAGGTCCTGTCGACGGTGCTGTAGATTTTTTGATGACTTCACGGTGTAGGTACGCTTCTTTGTTGTTTCCTTGAGAATCTAAAGAAAGAAAAGAATTAAAGAATCTAGGGTTGTTCTAGGCTATCGTCTCGAACAACTCTTACACTTCTTTCGTGCGTTCCAAGCGTTTCGAGTGTACCAAGTCCAAAAGCATGAACCTTTATTGTGTGAGGTTAGGTCTTTTTTCGCAGTCCCGTGCACAATGCCTGGAACAGGATGGAGAATGCTATTCTTAAATGAAATCCAAACTTAAATAATGAATGATACACAAACCGCAGCCTGCGTACAGCCATCAAATCAGATTGATGTACATAATAGTCTTTCGACTAACAAACTTTGGCCCTCGGATACCCGATCGACCTGGAGTTTAGAAATGTTGGTTTTTTGGAGAAAGGAAAGCCGGAGATCCGGAGAAAAACCCTCGGAGCAACTGAGGACGAGAACCAACAGCAAACTCAACCCATGTACATACGACGTTGGGTACGGGAATCGAGCCCGGGCCACATTGGTAGAACGCGAGCGCTCTCATGAGTATCTCATCTCTGCGCCATCCCTGCTCCCGTTTATTTCCTAAAGAGGAACGCACCCAGGAACACTAGCTAAGGCTGTAAAACCAACAGCAGATCGCAAAAAAGTTTCGAACTCTGCGTGTTGCAATCTGCATATAAAATATATAGTATTCGACAATGAGCGAAATATCGTATTTTGTCAGCGCCTAGCAAATCAATTACTGATTTACCCAATGCGACCGCACATGTAATATGAACATAATTAAACTTAGAGACTGACATGCAGATGCGGATCCTGGAATTTTTGATGGGGGAGGGGGAGGTCCAAAGTTGAATAATAATAGGCGATCCTGTCGATGCGAGAATTTCAGCGTCAAACAAGTGGTAAAAAAATCAGTAAGGGAAGAGGGGTCCGGACCCCCCGGCTTTCCACCTGGACCGCCACTGACACGACAATAAATTTGTGGAACCCGACTTAGGTGACAGTCTCATTCCATCATGAGATTGTTTTGCTTAGTTTTCTAACTGTAGCGAGCGGAGAAGCGAACAGACGCGCTGTGGGCTCGCTTCCCTTTTTAGCTGTCTACGCAAATACGCATAAGTAGAATAATACTTACAGGCCAAAAGATGAATTTTAGTTTCTCGTGTGAACCCGAATCGAAGTTAACTTGGGCGTTTTCTTGAAAGGACGCGGGAAAAAATCTTGAGGGAGGGAGGGGAGGGCATGAATGATCGAGGAAATTCTTGGCACGAAATTGTCCCATTTTGAACAAGGGCTGACGCACGTTTCCCTTTTAATTTATAAGTTTATCTACCTTGGGGAATCGATGGAGCCAAAAATTGCTCTAGTGCTCAATGATAAAAGGGGTACAATTAGGTTCTTCTTTCAAACTAATTTGCTGTTAAAAGCATAAATTAAAACCGGAGGGTGAAATGATTATATTTACAAATAACCTTAAAACGCTGAACTTTACGTTTTAAAGTGCCGCGTTGTGCGTTTTTTAGAAACGTTTAAAGTTTATATTGCTTACCGGGCAGGCGATTTGAATACAATATTACTCAAGCCAGCTGGTTTTATTTTGAGATGGGTTATGTCAATGAAAGTCGATCGTGAAGGCGCCAAAATATAGATTAAGTTATTAAACCAAGATCCCTTCTTTTGATAAAAGAAAACTCCGAGGAAATGAGTTTTTTCCTTAGAAGTGACAGCCTGTTAATTGGTGGTGTGGCAAATTCATTTAAGTGTGAATTTGGCTCTCGAAAATGTGTGTGAGAGTATCTCAGAAATACTCGGATCACAGAACTAAGGGAGATATAGGTCACCGAGATTTAGTGAACGTTTAATCTTCAATTGGCATGAACTAGAACTTGAACAATGTCTACCTATCGCTACAGACAACGTGTACTTAATATCTGAAATGATGTAGGTTTTATTTAAAGAACGGGATGCATGGGAGATTTTCTTGTGAGGTGATTGGAATAATGATGACTTGACTTGACGCTAATAAGAAAAAGAAATTATGAAGTGAATTTCAAGCAAAGATATTTGCCGCACCAACGAATTGGACGGGGGTCTTGGGTTCACGAATCAGCTCGCAGCCGCCGGTTCATTTCGCTATATTCGCGACCTTTTGACAAAAAAATGTGGGCTGCAAAGTATTAAAAATGCTTTCATGTATAGGCTGCGCAATGAGTAACTCGGCTCTAGACAGACGATCAAGCACTTTGACCGTGTTTTGCCGACAAGTTTCAGTTTTCATGCAAAATATCCATCTCCCTGCAGCTGCACTACAGTCTAGCATTTAAAAACAACAACTTCACTCCACTTCCAGAATGAAGTGTCTCCATATGGTTAAAGAAAAACTGCTGATAGTACACTAGCGAGGCGAAAGTTTATCTTTTCCCTGGGAAACGATATAAAAGAGGGCATCTAAGGAGAAAATAGGACTGAAAACAGCCAAATTAACTAAGGTATTTTTCAATTGTTGATAGCGGTGTGCCGTGGTGACAAAAAATTAGAGATCAAGCTTGGGTTAGTAAATAATTAATCCACACGAATTTTTGATTTGTAGCCGAATTTTCCATATATTAATTTGTATCTATCAGCTTCGCATGGTTGCAGTGCAAAAAATGTACACGTTTATTCTTTACTTATTTTATGGTGTTAGACATTCTTCAACTTTCTGGGTCGCCTTTTCAGCAAATAAATCGAGTAATTTTTACCGCTTTTTTGTATTTGACATCATAGCGAGCATTTCTTTTTTAAACACTGCTCGTGTTGTAGAAGTGTAATCTTCAAACAAAATTTGAATTTAAGAACCGTAGGTAGGCTTAAGGTTGAGCTCGATAAGTTAAGCAGCCGCTGAAAGTTCTCTATGTTAAAAAAATTAGATTTTATGTATTTGTCTGTGTCAAAAAGAGCTAATCATTGCCAATGTGCTGAGAGATTGCAGGTTGCAGAAACGAGGATCGATGTTTATTTTGGCGATTGACCTACCCGCTCGCGGATTACGATAAAAGCTACTCTGAGCTTTTAAGCTTTTTCTTCAGTGATGGATATCGCTTTGATTACGGTTTGGCAAAAAGGTGAAAATCAGAGATAAAGATATCGACATTGTTAAAATATGGACATAATTTTCTACCGAAAACTACAGTCTCAGCTCGGCCTCGGATGATTTTTTTTACCAAAACTGCTGATATTTCACTTTTAATGCGCGCATTTTGCAATCGCAAAAGTTAAAGCGAACTTACCTGGGTTAAAAACTAACGCGTGAAATTTGTAGACCTTTCCATTTACTTTATCCAAACGGACAGAACACGAATCTGCAACGGCTGAAATCATTGTTTGATGCTCGCTGGTAAAAGTAATCTCGGTGTGTTGGTTCCGTTATTTGGGGGCTCACATACTGAAAATCCGCACCCAGGGACGATTTTAGCGTCGCGATGGGATTACTTGTCGAATGACTGTGGAAAAAGAGAACTCGTCAGTTTTGTCACAATTCAGGTTTTATAATTAATGGATGGATTAAATTACCTAGTCAGTCAGCCGGTTTTGTCGCTATTAATTCACCCGAAGCACCGTACTCCGACGGTAATGAGCAAACCACATTCGATTGATCCCATCCGGCCAGCAATTCGTAAGCTTTTCGGCAGCAATTATATAAAATGTTATGTCCCAGAGGGAAAATATATCCCGGCGTATGGTTTAATTCTCCGGTAATGTAAACAATAAATTTTAACTGGCCAACCAATTGCAAAGCTTAATCAGTATTTGACTACCACAGACCTAAACATCACTATTTATAAACACTGAATGCATGAACGCCCTTTCCTTCATTTTTCCCGCTAAAAAGAGAAGTTTTTAAATCCAAAAACCGCAGAAAAGGAACACGTTATTTCCGAATAATCTCCCTGCTGACATGGGAACAACATTAACCCGAGAAAAATGAGGAAAAATGAAACACATGAACAATATATATTTTATTTGATCATTGGTTCTTTCAGAACAATTAAAGAAAAGATAAACAACAAATTATTGCCTTGAAGATTTCTGACAACCTATCTCAGTTAGACACCTGTCTTAGCTTTCGTTTATGCGTGAGGGAATACACGCATATTAAAATGGAAATTTAAAATATCACGAAGAGCAAATAACAGAAACTACGAATAGTAAATGAAACGAAATGTGGGCGAACCAAGATGTCACTCAATTATATCAATCCAGTATGGTATCACGAGATATATTATAACACGTGACTGTCATTGGACTCTCAGTGAATGCTCTCCAGAAATAGAATTTTGGTTCACAAGATCCAAGTAGTACAATCACATTGAATGTTAGTATAGTGTTGCGTTATATACAATATTGAAAATATTGTTTTTTTGATGACATTTAAGTAAAATGGTACTGAAGTCTCGACAAGTCAACGTCAACAGGAACTTTTTGTGTCTTCAAAACAAAGGAAACCATTGAGTTGAAACGTTTCTAAAATAAATTGTAGAGTCTAGAAGAATAATTATATGGAAGATAACGTGCCTACATTGCCAGACTTCGTCAAGGGATCACATGTACGATCGTTAAATATAAGTCAATATAAGTGTGAAAAGATAAACAGTTCCGAATCCCTGTGCATTGCGTAATGCCAGTTCATTTTAGTTTTCAGTTCCATGACTCAGTTGAGTTGTATATTTATTCATTGAATTGTGAATAATAACTAAGTATCAATAAGTAACGCAAAATGTTTATGATGCAGGCCCGTTTTCGTAGTCATTCTTACGAAATTACGAAGGTTGTTCACGAGTTGGGCTACAAATAACGAGCTTCAATGTGATGTTATCGCATGATACGATATCGGCACTCTTGGCGTGTTGGACGGCTCGAAACCAAATTATCGACAGACAATTTTATGAGTCAGTAGACAATAATTTAGATATTGTCCTTGTACAGGAAAAAAACTGTCAGAACAAACTTTTTTCACTTTACTCGAGACTGGTACAAGGATTTGACTTTGATAGTTTACACAGAAGCTCGTTTAAAGTGATGATGATATTTAACAGTACAGCCATGAATATTCACGACAATGAGGGTGGGGGAGAACATATTTCCGCCTGTACAATAATTTTCTTCGCCAAGCAAAAACGAACTAGAATGGGCTTACTGTAGCGTTTCAGTAAGCAATCGAGGAGCTTTTAATTTCAAATTAATAAATGCTCTTGAATAATAGAGGAACACACGAGTAATAGAATTACAAAGCGACATGGTCTCAAGAATTTTTAACATACCTTAAATCTCTGCCAACCGAAAAACACGCGAGTTCAGCCGACTTGTGTATACTTGCTTTAGGATTTACTGTGCTTTTGCGATGTTTTCCTAGTTTAACTGTTCGCGTTCCTGATTTGAATCTAGGATGCGTCAAATTACATTTGATTGGTCTTGATCTGCTCCGTTTTCTTTACAACTGCCTTACACAGCAACATTGTCGATGTCTCTTTCGTGACTTGTCTGGGGCACACGTCATCGTGAATATGAATCAGCTCCTTCAGCGAAGAAGATTGACAGAGGTTAACCTAACAAGCCTTCTGGGTCAACTATCCTCAAAGGCCTAAAAATTATGTTACCAGTTTTGGCAAAAATTCCCGGAGGCGCATGGAGTATTCTTAGTTTGGGTTCCAATTCACAGCTCAAACACACTAAATTGCGTCATGACTGTCTCAAGCTGGATCCACCCACGTAAAACGGAAACGTAAAACGGAACACGCTTAAAATTGTGTGGCATGCGGCCAGCCCTGAATACGTTCGGTCGTGGGAATTATAGGCCTTTAACGAAGATCGCTCCTCAGAATTAGAAGCAACCCTCTCTTATTTAGAACAGCGATCAATTTTCCTAACACATCAGTCAATTCCAAAAGCGCCCATCCCTCCGCGGGCATACCCCAGGCATTTGACTTGAGGTTAACTCCGCACAGTAGGGAATGTGACGCAAAACTTCGTTCGCCAGGCCGCGCACTGATTTGATCATCAAAGAAACATTCGTCAACTAAACGATTTCGTAACCAACTTCCCCTACGAATGTTCACGATAATCGCGTAAATCCACGATACCATCTCCGTTTTTTGTCATGGCATCCTTTTGGCTTGGGAAAAAAAAAGATTTAAGGGTGAAAATGTCGTAAGAGATTTTCTGAGGGGTTTTCAGTAAGATATCATCAAAAACCTTTCGCAGATAACGTATTAGCAGAGCTAGAAAGAGCATTTTCAAACTGCACGGACCAAAAGTATGCATGGACGATTTCTTCGTTTTGTTATTAGTTATACTTGTCCGGTGGGGACTGAATTTGACTCAGTCTGTAAAACCCTAGCCGGTGGGGCATTTGACCTTGTAAACTGCCAACATAGCAGGGAATTTGAACAAAATTTGTCAAAAAAGTCAAATGCCCTCTTCCCCCACCACCGGGGAGGCGTTGGGAGCTTTTAGAATTGACTGAGTTTCGCCCTCAATTTTCCGTTCATTTCTGGGAAAAGACCTCCAATTTTGATGGTCAAAATTCTGGATTTTAATTGTGTGAAAAACTTCTGACAGAAGTTATTGCGTATACGTTTTTTATATTGTTTATATGTTTTCTTTTGACGTGATTTTCTTTTTACGTTTTCCATAAAACTACAGTAAAATCTAAATATCTTATAAAATAATGATATAGAAATGCATTGATGTTCTTGTATTGTTGAAAATACAAGCCGGCTAAATCATAATGTATTAGTAGATTAGCAGTACAATATTTATTTTCTGCCAATGGTTTTACACTACGACATTGCTCGATTTCATACAGGGGGGACTGGTAACGAAATCCGTAATTATGGAATTATTCTCAACAAGACCCACATAGTCAGAAAATGCACATCGAGCATTACAAAATCCGCAAGTTTGGTGTTAATTTGGCCAATATTGAAGGAGATATAGCCATTCAAAAACTTGGAAATTTACTAAGAAATGTATGGATTGCCGGACACTTTGTCCGGACTCAGTTAGCCCTTCGTTAGCAGTTAGCCCTGCGTCGAAGCGAATCGCTGCGACGAAGGGCTAACGCTCGAAACTTCAGCTCTTGAACCTCTTTACGGTGGCCAATTCACATTATCAACCCAGTTGATAAAACCAAATTATAATGACAACCTTAAATGACAACCTGGGAGCGCGGGGATTGATGGGCAGGGACTGCCAGGGAGCATCTGTCACATTCTCATTCTCGTTCCCAGAGCAACTTGTCCCTCTTAGCCGGCTGGGCCTGGGGCACGAGGAACAAGTGGCTCTGGGGACACAAGATTTGATTCGCTGAAATCAAACAAAGGGAGTCCAATCATATCAGCCGTTTTAAAATCCTTTATCGTTAGCACATTTAAAACGGCTGATATGATTGGACTTCCTTTGTTTCATTTCAGCGAATCAAATCGTGTGTCCCCAGTGTCATCTATTGACAAGACTAACGAACACACCACAAACAAGATTGCGGTCAACTCGAAAGCACATGTAAGAAATATGCGCACGCATCTAATTTACAAATATGCAAACGTCACAGGGGGACCATAACATCTCCTCCACAAAAAATAACCAGTCCTGGCTTGTAAACTGTGCCTAAGTTACAATATCAAAAATAATCAAACTCAATCAAACAGACAGTGTCCAAACTAAATTAAACGGTCAGTGTCCCTAATAAATAACAGTTCAGAGATCTAATCTCTGTGGTGCTCTGCGCACTCTCTGGGGGTACCGCCGCTCACGGACCACAGGGCTGGCTGGAGTCGTGTCTGGAGGATCGGTACGCTCACGGACCACAGGGATGGTTGGAGTCGTGTCTGGAGGATCGGTAATTGCAGGTGCTGGAACAGAAGCCATCTCCGGGTGATCTGCCACGGGAATCTCTGGAACTGTTCCAACGACATTGGGTGGTGCACTCTGTTGGATTGCCACTTCTACAGTATCGGGCGCAACTCCTCTTAAATCAGTGGGTTCAACTGCTGTCGGCCTCAGCTGGTCGATATGTCGACGCCAGATTATCCCTGGTGCCACTTGGACCTCATACATCAGTGGACCTGTCTTCTTGATGATCAGACCTGAACGCCACTTCAGATCCCCTCGATAATCTCGTCACATAACTGAGTCACCAACCTCTAACTGACGTCGCTGCCTACCCCTCTCATTCGCTGCCTTTAAGCTCTGCTGATGCTGCTGTTTAACCATCTTTCGGTTTAAATTGGGTTTGACCAGGTCCAGACGAGTACGTAACGGTCTTCCTAGGAGTAACTGAGCCGGGCTCTCACCAGTCGTTGAGTGAGGAGTGTTCCTGTAGGCTATAAGAAACTTGGCCAACTTCTCCTTCACTGGCTTGGAGCTTTGATACATGGAACGCAAGGCTTGCTTGAAAGTTTGTACTGACCTCTCAGCTAGACCGTTTGTAGCCGGATGATATGGCGCTGGTGTGATATGGCGGATGCCATTGGACTTGATGAAAACCTGGAACTCCTCCGAAACAAATTGTGGACCGTTATCGCTGACAATCTGTTCAGGAATTCCGAATCTGGCGAATCAACTTGTAGTTGTGGAACTCCTGGGAATTACCTCGGGCCACTTGCTGTACGCGTCAACAACAACTAGGAACATTGAGTTCTGGAACGGTCCGTCATAGTCGATGTTTAATCGTTGCCATGGGGTAGTGGCCCACTCCCACGGATGCAGTGGCGCTTTAGTAGGCATTCCCTGGTTAAGCTGACACCCATCACAGCCTTTCGCTAGCTCTTCCAGTTGGCCACTGATATTAGGCCACCAGACGCAGCTCCGTGCTAGTGCCTTCATCTTAACTACACCCAGATGGCCATCATGCAGCTCCTCCAACACCCTCTCTTGCAGCTTATTGGGAATTACAACTCTGATACCCCATAGAATGCAGCCTTGGTGAACCGTCAGTTCATTGCGCCGCTCATAGTATGGCTTATCTCCATCTACGCGGACAGACCATCCTTTCACAATGGACTCGTAGACCCTTGCTAAGATCGGATCTCGGCGTGTCTCTCTAGCAACTGCTTCACTGGTTACTGGTAGCAGCTCAAACTGGGTTGCATGGAACACCTCTGACAAATCCATTTCCATCTCCTCCTTCCCTGACTGTTGAAGTGGAAGCCGGGACAGTCCGTCAGCATTGCAGTGCTCGGTCGTGCTCTTGTACTCTATGTCATAGTCGAAACCGGCCAGGAACAATGCATAGCGCTGGAGTCTAGCAGCAGTAATGGCAGGAACTCCCTTCTTTGGGTGGAAAATGGCGGTGAGAGGTTTATGGTCTGTTACGAGCGTGAACCGCCTCCCATAGAGGTACACATGGGACCGTTTTACCCCCCACACAATCGACAACGCTTCCTTATCGATCTGTGCGTACTTGCGCTCTGTCTTGGTTAAAGATCGGGACGCAAAAGCTACTGGCCTTTCGCTGCCATCAGGCATTGTGTGAGAGAACAGCACCGATGCCGGTCGGCGAGGCATCACATGCAAGCTTAACTGGTAATGCTGGATCGTAGTGTGTAAGCACTTGCTCGGATGTAATCATGCGCTTAGCCTCTGAAAAGGCTTGCTCGCACTGCTCAGTCCACTGCCATTCGCTATCTTTCTCTAGCAGCTGGTGTAGTGGATGGAGAACTGTGGATGCATTGGGCAGGAAGCGGTTGTAATAGTTAACGAGTCCTAAGAATGAGCGAAGCTGCGATACATTCTCGGGCCTTGGCGCGTTAACTACTGCCTTAATCTTCTCTTGTGTTTTGTGGAGACCCTCGCTGTCAATCTCATGCCCACAGAACTGAACTCTCTCTGTGAAGAACTCGCACTTCTGTTAAGGCCTGCGTCTTGTAGTCGCTTGATGAGTTTCTCTAAATTCTCCAAATGCTCTTCATCTGTGTTGCCTGTGATGATCATGTCATCGAGGATACACTGCGTGTCAGGTACCCCGTGCAATACCTGGTCTATGGCACGCTGCCAGATTGCTGGGCAAGAGGTGACGCCAAAAACCAACCGATTGTATTGGTAGAGGCCTTTGTGCGTGTTAATCGTGAGGTATTTCTTACACTCCTCCGTCACTTCCATTTGGTGATAAGCTTGCCGCAGATCAAGTTTGCTAAAATGCTTTCCCCCAGCCAAATTGGCAAAAATATCCTCTATGCGCGGTAGAGGGTACTGTTCCGCACGAAGTACTGGATTGACTGAGACTTACACTTCATCTCTCCCTTAGGAGTTATTTTCTCCCCAGTGTAGGTTTTAAGTGTGATGTCGCTCTTTGCCAGTTTCACGTGACCAAAACGTTCCTTATACTACTTGTATGGGAGTACAGACACAGCAGACCCAGTGTCTAGTTCCATCTTGATCACCCTTCCCTGTACCTCGGGGCTGACCCATATCACGTGATCCTTGCTGTCCATGTTATGAACCTCAAGGGATCCTAAGTAGTCATCACTGTCTCCACCATCACTGTCCATATAATTAACTGGGGGTCGGGTACCCTGTGTCTCCCTCTTCTCGGATTTACAGGCCCTTTGAAGATGACCGGTCTTGCTACAGTGGTAACATTTTTCCTTTTTGTACGGACAACTTTTGTGGTCATGATTGCCCAAACAACGGTAGCAACTTTGCTCAGCAGACTCTTTATGGAAACCCTTTTTCTCTGGAGGCTTAGCTTCCCACTTCCTTGAAGATTCTGACAACCTATCTCAGTCAGACACCTGTCTTAGCTTTCGTTTATGCGTGAGGGAATACACGCATATTAAAATGGAAATTTAAAATATCACGAAGAGCAAATAACAGAAACTACGAATAGTAAATGAAACGAAATGTGGGCGAACCAAGACGTCACTCAATTATATCAATCCAGTATGGTATCACGACATATATTATAACACGTGACTGTCATTGGACTCTCAGTGAATGCTCTCCAGAAATAGAGTTTTGGTTCACAAGATCCAAGTAGTACAATCACATTGAATTTAAGTCGGTTTAGTATAGTGTTAACAGCGTTATATACAATATTGAAAATATTGTTTTTTGATGACATTTAAGTAAAATGGTAATGAAGTCTCGACAAGTCAACGTCAACAGGAACTTTTTGTATCTTCAAAACAAAGGAAACCATGGAGTTGAAACGTTTCTAAAATGAATTTTAGAGTCTAGGAGAATAATTATATGGAAGATAAAGTGCCTACATTGTCAGACTTCGTCAAAGGATCACATGTACGATCGTTATAATATAACTCAATATAAGTGTGAAAACATAAACAGTTCCGAATCTCTGTGCATTGCGTAATGCAAGTTCATTTTAGTTTTCAGTTCCATGACTCAGTTGAGTTGCATATTTATTCATTGAATTGTGAATAATAACTAAGTATTAATAAGTAACGCAAAATGTTTATGATGCAGGCTCGTTTTCGTAGTCATTCTTACGAAATTACGAAGGTTGTTCACGAGTTGGGCTCCAAATAACGAGCTTCATTGTGATGTTATCGCATGATACGATATCGGCACTCTTGGCGTGTTGGACGGCTCGAAATTAGCGCGACAGACAATTTTATGAGTCAGTAGACAATAATTTAGATATTGTCCTTGTATAGGAAAAAACTGTCAGAACAAACTTTTTCAATTTACTCGAGACTGGTGCAAGGATTTGACTTTGATAGTTTACACAGAAGCTCGTTTAAAGTGATGATGATATTTAACAGTACAGCCATGGATATTCACGACAATGAGGGTGGGGGAGAACATATTTCCGCCTGTACAATAATTTTCTTCGCCAAACAAAAACGAACTAGAATGGGCTTACTGCAGCGTTTCAGTAAGCAATCGAGAAGCTTTTAATTTCAAATTCATAAATGCTCTTGAATAATAGAGGAACACACGAGTAATAGAATTACGAAGCGACATGGGCTAAAAACTTTTAACATACCTTAAATCTCTGCCAACCGAAAAACACGCGAGTTCAGCCGACTTGTGTTTTTGCGATGTTTTCCTAGTTTAACTGTTCGCGTTCCTGATTTGAATCTAGGATGCGTCAAATTACATTTGATTGGTCTTGATCTGCTCCGTTTTCTTTACAACTGCCTTACACAGTAACATTGTCGATGTCTCTTTCCCGACTTGTCTGGGGCACACGTCATCGTGAACATGAATCAATTCCTTTCACCGAAGAAGATTGACAGGGGTTAACCTAACAAGCCTTCTGGGTCAACTATCCTCAAAGGCCTAAAAATTATGTTACCAGTTTTGGCAAAAATTCCCGGAGGCGCATAGAGTATTCTTAGTTTGGGTTCCAATTCACAGCTCAAACACACTAAATTGCGTCATGACTTTCTCAAGCTGGATCCACCCACGTAAAACGTAAACGTAAAACGGAACACCCTTAAAATTGTGTGGCATGCGGCCAGCCCTGACAACGTTCGGTCGTGGGAATTATAGGCCTTTAACGAAGATCGCTCGTCAGAATTAGAAGAAACCCTCTCTTATTTAGAACAGCGATCAATTTTCCTAACACATCAGTCAATTCCAAAATGCCCATCCCTCCGCGGGCATACCCCAGGCATTTGACTTGAGGTTAACTCCGCACAGTAGGGAATGTGACGCAAAACTTCGTTCGCCAGGCCGGGCACTGATTTGATCATCAAAGAAACATTCGTCAACTAAACGATTTCGTAACCAACTTCCCCTACGAATGTTTACGATAATCGCGTGAATCCACGATACCATCTCCGTTTTTTGTCATGGCATCTTTTTGGCTTGGGAAAAAAGATTTAAGGGTGAAAATGTCGGAAGAGATTTTCTAAGGGGTTTTCAGTAAGATATCATCAAAAACCTTTCGCAGATAACGTATTAGCAGAGCTAGAAAGAGCATTTTCAAACTGCACGGACCAAAAGTATGCATGGACGATTTCTTCGTTTTGTTATTAGTTATACTTGTCCGGTGGGGACTGAATTTGACTCAGTCTGTAAAACCCTAACCGGTGGGTCATTTGACCTTGTAAACTGCCAACATAGCAGGGAATTTGAACAAAATTTGTCAAAAAAGTCAAATGCCCTCTTCCCCCCCCACCACTGGGGAGGCGTTGGGAGCTTTTAGAATTGACTGAGTTTCGCCCTCAATTTTCCGTTCATTTCTGGGAAAAGACCTCCAATTTTGATGGTCAAAATTCTGGATTTTAATTGTGTGAAAAACTTCTGACAAAAGTTATTGCGTATACGTTTTTTTATATTGTTTATATGTTTTCTTTTGACTTGATTTTCTTTTTACGTTTTCCATAAAACTACAGTAAAATCTAAATATCTTATAAAATAATAATATAGAAATGCATTGATGTTCTTGTATTGTTGAAAATACAAGCCGGCTAAATCACTAAATCATTATGTATTAGTAGATTAGTAGTACAATATTTATTTTCTGCCAATGGTTTTTCACTTCGACATTGCCCGTTTCATACAGGGGGGACTGGTAACGAAATCCGTAATTATGGGATTATTTACAACAAGACCCACATGGTCAGAAAATGCACATCGAGCATTACAAAATCCGCAAGTTTGGTGTTAATTTGGCCAATATCGAAGGAGATATAGCCATTCAAAAACTTGAAAATTTACTAAGAAATGTATGGATTGCCGGACACTTTGTCCGGACTCAGTTAGCCCTTCGTTAGCAGTTAGCCCTGCGTCGGAACGAATCGCTCCGACGAAGGGCTAACGCTCGAAACGTCAGCTCTTGAATCCTTTACGGTGGCCAATTAACATTATCAACCCAGTTGATAAAACCAAATAATAATGACAACCTCAAATGACAACCTGGGAGCGCGGGGATTGATGGGCAGGGAGCATCTGTCACATTCTCATTCTCGTTCCCAGAGCAACTGGTCCCTCTTATCCGGTTGGGCCTGGGGCACGAGGAACAAGTGGCTCTGGGACACAAGATTTGATTCACTGAAATCAAACAAAGGGAGTACAATTATATCAGCCGTTTTAAAATTCTTTATCGTTAGCACAGTTAAAACGGCTGATATCATTGGACTTCCTTTGTTTGATTTCAGCGAATCAAATCTTGTGTCCCCAGAGCCACTTGTTCCAGAGCCGGCTAAGAGGGACAAGTAGCTCTGGGGACCAGAATGTCACATTCTGTCGTCACCAGTCTCCTCACAGAGCAACATAAGGCGCATGCTCACAAACCGCTGAAAACCGCTGACAGCTGCTGAATCTCAACAGATTCGACAACTAATGGCGGTGTCTTTCCGGTTGTGTTCGCTTTGTTTGTTTCCCGACACTGTGCGAGACCATTAAATGCATCCTCTGCACCAATGGGACAGCAGTATAGCTTTGCGGTAAAGGTTTTACACGATCATGCTCTCGTTCTCAAAGATTTAGCGGTTCTCAACCACGAGGGGCTTTCAAGTACGTAAGCAAATAAACAATGCAAAGCTTGTAGTTTCGAGAGCAAAGCTTGAATTTTTTAAACCAGATCATCATTGATTGTGGCTTATTTTTCTTGTGGCAGCAAAGTATTTTTCTGACTTGATTTTTAACTAGACACCTTACCCTTTATTCTTCTAGGTGCAGTGGAATATCTCAGTAAAACGTGAGTAATATGTATGGGATTTGCGGTACAGGCACATGTACCAAATTGATTTTTGGTGTATAATTTTACCCTGCGAGCAGAGGTCCCTTCGATCTTCCTAGATAAGTCTAGGAAGATCGAAGCAGCCTCTGCTCGCAGGGTAAATAATATTATTACCTGTGCTAATTGTAATTGTAATGCTTGTTGTAATATCAAGGTTGCTTGGCCTGCCCGTCAAGACGGGGTCGAAAACCGTTGTAAGGCCTATTATCCTGCAAACGTGCACAGAATATTGCCTGATACTTAGCCGACGAGGCCATACGCCAAGTTGGCTACAGTCAGACGATAATCCACAAGATTGAGCAGGATAATTGCATTCTACAGCTAGAAAAGCTGTGGATATGCAGTGCTTTGCAAGACTCCACACAAAGTGTGGTAACTTACGTCTATCGCGGGATATCTTTCATGTACAGATGATGGTTAACACTAACAGTCGCTTTATGACCATATGTGGGCATTGTGACAATTTGTTGAATAATAATTAACAACTTGTTATCCTAGGGAACGAAGGCGTGATACACTTGCTTGTTGAATCACTTGTTCAAAAGCCAGATTCTGGCATTTATCTGATTGATCAAGAAACAGTACAAAAATTGCTATGCTCTGATTGGCTATTATATTTCAATGGGACTTTCAGTTAAGGCAAAGCATGTTTTTAGTAAGGATTTATTTTCTGTGTTAGCTGAAGACGCTTTAGCGGTGCCCGGTCGCCTGAGGCGACCAGCTTACAACTTCGGGCAACAAGAAAACTTACTGCATCACCTGGCTGGGTGACCTCTTTTTCGGTTTTATCTTAGCTATAAAATGAGTAGCAGAGTACATTTTCTTTCTCGCTTTGTTTTTTTTTTGTGTTGTGTTGAAGATTATGAAGCAAAATAGCTCCAGAAAAATATAAATATAACTTCCCACACCCAACATGTATTACTTGCCCTGTTATAACTCATTTGTTTTCAAATTCAGGCTCAAAACCTTTGCAGAAGGCAGAGGCCATCATATCGTATTTGCAATAAAGGAACCTTCAGATGAGAATTATCCATACCTGTGGAAAGCCACAACAAGAATATTTTGTTACAAGGTTTGTTGTCACTTTGTCTTCTTCTTTTTCTGCTTCTCATTTTACGCTGTATCATAAGAGGAGACAGACTTCATACTTAGTTTTCGGTTTGATCAGTTTGTTGTTGAGGAAAGTGGAATACAATTACAGTATAGTAATAGCCAGACTGTTGAAATCAAACTTTGAATGGGTATAATTTGGTTTTATCAACTGGGTTGATAATGTGAATTGGCCACCGTAAAGAGTTTCAAGAGCTGATGGTTCGAGCGTTAGCCCTTCGTCGGAGGGCTAATGCTCTGACGAAGGGCTAACGCTCGAAACATCAGCTCTTGAATCTCTTTACGGTGGCCAATTCACATTATCAACCCAGTTGATAAAACCAAATTATATTGTTATATTTCCCACCAATGCAGCACCACAGTTTCTTCAGAAACTTACCCCCTCTATTCATTTGAATGGGTACACTCATTGAAGAAAATAATGGCTTGAGCAGCAATGTAAATATAAAACGTTTGCAAAATTCTTGTTCCCTGATAAATCATAGTTTATGTAGTTTATGTTTTTGGAGTACACTGTATATATGTATAATACAGAAAATGCGAAGTTAACCACAAAGAGCGGCAGATCAGTCAGCGGTCTATATCCTGGGCCCACAGGCTCACATGATTCATTCAGTCACACAGCAGCATTCATTGTACAGCTTCATCTGCCTTGTACTGGGCATTTCAGCTGCGTGGGGGTTCATGGCTGGGTTGTGGGGATTTGCCAGCAATGAGAGTGGTACTTGGTCTAAGGGCTGGCTGCCAACAGTGGAAACCCCTGGATATGCCAGGCACCCAACCTCCACTTAGCGATTCAGTTGTTAACCTTCATTTTGCGGGCCCAGTTCCATGCGCCTTGGTTATCTGTACAGGTTGTCTGGACAGGGAGGCCCTTCTCATCAATGGGTGGTCTTAAAAGTGGATTATGGACTTTCAGTATTCAGAAGAGAATGCTAATATTTTTATTCATGGAGTCCTGTTTTTAGGGTTACACCTGTAGTAATAAAAGAGCATCAATTGTCATACTCTTTTCGTGATCCAGGCCTACCTGGGAAGTGTTTTCAAAAACTCTAAAACTAGGATTCTAACCCTAATCCCTATAATCAGTAGACTGCCATGTTTAGAGGTCAAATATCCCCACAAAAGTTTTCCCAAATTAGCCATTTTCTAAATGAGTAGGGGACTGGGAACGAATATTTAAAGCCAGGTTAATCGTAAAATTAAGTCTGTCACTGGAACAAGTATTAAATTTGAGAGTTATTGGGTTTAACACAAATTATCATGTAGTACACTTTTGAAACCTGAAACCTTATATACCTGTAGCTTTGTATGGAATGTTTGAGGGATTGTATGTATGTTTGTATGTATGTTTGAGGGATTTTAAAGACCCAACATTGATTTCCTTTTTCTCCAGTAGTACTCAAATTTCACAATCTGAATAAGGCTTGGATGTTCTTTCATGTGGTAGGATTCACTTATCAACCCAATCAAACCCAATCGATTTTAGGCATTAGTACCTAGTCCTCTGCTTTCTTAAAACCATGGCAAATTATGTAACTGCTAAATTTAGCGTGTAAAAATGATTTGAAATTCTTTCGTCAATCATGCATGCCACACATAGGTCAATTCTTATAATGGAAGTGTGGAGAGTGAAAGGGTCATGGACCTCAGGCAGTTTTGCAAATTATATCGTGATATCACCAAGCAGCTGAGGCACACACACAGCATAACAGATGAAGACTGGGAGAAAGTGGATTGTGATGGCGAGGTAGGTTACCTTACCATGCCTTGTCGGCACTTTGCATATTTAATTAAATATTAATGTTTATTAAATAATTTCATTATTTTCTGTCGAACATTTTGACATTAGCTTAATATTGAATGCATTTGACTATTGAGTAGATAGCAACTGCTTTCATGTGACAGAAACTAAAATTCAAACTTCCATTTTTGATTTTCATTTTTGTTCCCATGGCACTGAAATATCGAATTCAGACTTTGATCCTTAAATTAAATTATTATTGATAAGATAAGATAGGATAACTTTATTTATACACGGTATTTCCATCAGCTTTATGTCAGTTTTAATCCGTTTACCATTTCCTTGTGACTTTTAACAACAGAATTCAAAGTACCATTTTAATCTTTGGCTTAATTCCTATGAAAAAAAGGCTGGCTTTCTTCCTGGGCTTTCTTAGCATCTTTTCCCGGTGGATATGCAGACTGAATTTTGACAGCAACTTCTGTGTAGATTATTAAACATAACTTCAATCAAGTACACTTCATAATTTTATTGCATTAACAATAATCATTCTTATTTATTGATAACCTGTAGACATGTGTCTCCTGTCCCGTGAAGTTAGAAGAAGTCAGAGAATCCCTTTGTGCATCAATGATATTTACAAGGTATGGTCATAAATAGTCATCAGTCAACTTCCTAGCTTGTATTTCAGCCTGAACATACGTTGTATGGGAGGTGCGTTGGCCTAATGGTTAGTGCAATGGACTAGGGATTGGACCGAGCTCAAACTCGGCCCGTGGCACTGTGTTGCGTTCGATTCTGGGCAAGACACTTATAGTGCACTCTCACAGTGCACCTCTTCACCCAGGTGGATAAATGGGTACTGGCAAAATAAATTTGGGAGTAGCCCTGTGATGAAGTAGTATCTCATCTTGGAGGGGGGAGTAAAAATTTACTCCTCGGTAGCAGGGTTGTCAATAAGCATTGGCGATATCGCCGGCTACTTAAACGTTTTTGCCGGCTACAGTTTGGCGGAGATAAGCGGGGAAAAAGCAGTCATTACAAAATCGCTTAAAAAAAGGGCTCCCAGTGCCGCCTACTTTCAAAATATCTCCACATACTTCAAATCTTATTGACAACCCTGCTTAGTAGTTGCTTCATGCTAAATAAACCAGGATAGGATCCAGTCTGATGAGCCACTTGGCTTGTACACTGTATGCAGACTTGACCAACATACCCTGCCAGTGTATAAGCAGTTCCAAGGGAAAAGGATGTACATTGTATTTGTTCCATCTGTTTGTATTTCTCTTGTCGACAGGGTTGATGAAGTAGCTGCAGAAGATTCTCCAAAGGATGAGTGTTGTATATGCATGGATCGTACGGCAGAAGTCATCTTGGCTTGTGTCCATAGCTTCTGTAAAAATTGCATTGATAGATGGTAGGTCAATTTGATACAAAAAGTATTGATGTCACTAGGTATTTATGGAATTTATGGGCTAATTAGCGCCTTAATCACCCTGAAATGGATGTAGGGGAGATAGAAGATGCTTAGTCAAGTTTTTCATGTACATTTGCCTGTAAATTTGGCTGTGTTGACGTGGTTCAAGGGAAAAAATTACAGACAAATGTGTGTGACAAATGTGTCTTCTATCCCAGCTACACCCTTCAAACTTGGCGAATACAATCTTCTGCCCAATATTTTAATGTTGCGATTCATAAATTGTGCAAACTTCAATTTTTATAAAAGTTATTTCCCATCCGATTCCAATACAAATACTGTAATTTCTGACTGCTTTGCCTACCCATCGAAAACCGTGATAAGGACTATTGTAGCTCCCATAAGCAGGCACCTTTCCTA
Source organism: Blastomussa wellsi (assembly GCA_947652115.1). Classification (NCBI taxonomy): domain Eukaryota; kingdom Metazoa; phylum Cnidaria; class Anthozoa; order Scleractinia; family Plerogyridae; genus Blastomussa; species Blastomussa wellsi. The sequence continues at coordinate 5,547,895 of OX393567.1, forward strand.
AAAGCTGGTTCCCCCTTTTGAGGTGAGCATAAGCGTGACCACAAGGACGTTCACACTTCAGATAAACATATTATGCAAGGCCACACATGTAAGTGTAATGGTGTCTTGCATAATGAGAGCCATGTCAACAACTAAATCTTATGCTTGTGCTTATCTCGTGCTGGCTCGCACTCTTTAAACAAGTACAATAACTTTTTTTTTGTAAGCACATTCATGAAAGACAATTTTTTTCCTTGTGCTTGTGTTGTTACTTCACCTTTATTGAGTTAGTAAAGCATACTCATGAGTAGTTTTACAGTAAAGTATTAACTATTATTCAAAATAAAGAGAGAGGCAGAGAGGGAAGCAAGAAAATGCCTCTTAGGGACTGATACTCACCAGAAAAGCTGCCCGATAGCCCTGGACAACTGTAACTGTCAGTCAGGCTAGCATACAAATGTAGGTCTTTGTAAATTGCAGGTTGCCTTACAGACAAGCATGAAATAATTATCAAAATGCATGAAGCAATGTTGTCGTTGTTTAATTTTTTCTCTGACATAGAAAACTTCAGACATTTCTGTTTAACAGGCAGTTCATGTGAGAAAGTGAAACAATACAAATCTTTTCTTCAGATAAAGTAAAGTGCAAAATTTAAGCGAGCAAAAGTAGTTAAAATGATAATATTTTTCAGGCTAGCTCTTCAGAGATATGGGCTAGTAGGATGAAACAATTATGGCAGCCTTCCCAAAGGACAGGCCGAGTTTTTGAATTAATATTTTCCTCTCACTCTGGCAATACCCATTGCTTGTCTTTACAGGAGTGGTGTTAATAACACTTGTCCAATATGTCGAGATGAGATTCATGGAAATAAAGACTACTGGGAAATGCCAGAACCTCCAAGCAAGGGAGAGATTGGACAGTTTGTATTGGGACTGGCTGAAGGGGCTGGGGCCCCTACGTGATTACAAGCTAGCTCAGTAACAAAATATGAAATTATAGTGTAATATACTGCTTATTATGGTGGAACCATGTTGTAGGTTTCTGTATGCAGATGCCATAGTCTGCGAAGGCTATCAGGGGCGGGGATGTGGAGAATCTGTACACCCCCATCTAGGAAAAATGCACAGCTGTTTTATTTGTGCTTTTGTTTGATGGAAGCTGCAGATATAAGCAGGGTTGCAAATTATTTTTCCAGCGAAAGGACATGTATCCGACCAAGTCACCGTTTTGATCTGACAAACGCAAGTGAAGTCGGATCTCATGTTACAGAGCTCGTCGATAAAGCGTTCTCAACGCAAAACATTGCCGTTTGCATTGGAAGGCGTAAAAAAATTGTCTGGACATTCTGTCCGACCACAGTAGTTGGCAAATTGTGGTCAGTCATTGTCCAATGTCCGACTGTTATTTGAAGCTCTTTATAAGAAAACTTGCAGTTTTCAGTAACAAGAATTCAATGTGATCTCTTCATTTTCACAGTAAACGATTGATTTTTTGATATTTGGCGAGCAATAAGTGGAGTAAAATATGGAATAAGAGATTTATGCCCTTTATTACTTCCAAAAATGATATTTTTCTGGGCATTACAGAGGGATATTTTATTGACAATAATGCTTAATGGTATTTGAGCTCTCAGTTTACATGTATGCTAGCTACATGGATGTTATAAAAGGTGATGTAAAAATATTAAAAGCCTTTAATACTGCACGCATTGCACACCAAGGTGAATTTTTTTGTATGAAAATAATATTGCGTTGTTGACATGGATTATGGTTTACATATGTCTTGAATACTCAAGAATCGTTATATCTTCAGTGCATTAAGACATACACCTCGTAATCAGGGAAAATAATTTGGTTAGAGTATGTGTCAAACCGTGGATTTTCAGTTATTTTAACTAAAGAAAGCAAACCATGCAAGATTAGAGTGGGCTTTTAAACTATTTTTGAACCGAAAACCGCACTTTAACTTAATAATAATAATTTATTTAACCTACAGCTTCCGTAATTTGAAACTAATGCTTCCCATTCATGTCGAATCGTCTAGAATTTTGGCTTAGAACAATGATTACTGAAACCTGTTGTTCAAAAATTACAGAAGATTAATGCGATACATGTTTGTATGGTGGTGTTTTCATTCTTGTAAAAAAATGTTGTAAACATTGTCAAAAAATAATTATTGAAATAACCACAGGTAGCGGTCCAAGCTCGATATTCAGTGCTTTACGCAAAAATAGAAATATCATGATTTGTATGGGGAAAACGGTTGGAATCCAAAATAATAAAAAGAAAACGATTTGAATAAAAATAGCTTACCTTGTTTCCATTGTGTCTTTCTTTAGCTTTCTTCGTCTCCGGTGTCTTTGTTTCAGGTTTCTGGGCCGAATTAGCGGTTTAGAGGGTCTTCAGTTTCTGTGCTTTGCCTCCTAATTAAGCAATAGACCACAAGTTTCTATGGTTTATAAGCTGATAAACCACGCGGGATGTTGGCAGAACACGAGAAGAATTTGTAAATCACGAGCCGCAGGCGAGTGATTTACGAATTCTTCGAGTGTTCTTCCAACATCCCAAGTGGTTTATCAGTCTTTTAACCATAGAAACTTGTGGTCTATTGCTTTTATATAATAATTCAGAAGACGCGCGATTTTTCCATGAGTTTACTGGCACAATAAACCATAGCTGATTGACCAATCAGAGCGCGCGCATTGATTTGGTTATTATATAATATGCTGATAAACTTCTGTTTGTACAAGCTTCGGACAAGTTCTCGAAGAGTTCGATCGGTCAAAGAACGAACACTCGATAAGGACTAACGTCATCTTGTCGTGACGTCGGCAGGATACCCAAAATGAGATATCACTGCGTATCGGGACTTCCGTGGATGAGTCAATTATTAGAAAAAGATGTATGACAGACTAAAAGGCGTTTTTTTTCCCTTTCGATCGTTAAAACCACCGATGTAGGACTAAAGCCCCTAGGGAATTTATCCTTGTGCTTGGACCTTGGATACCCCACGGGGATCCCCGTCCCCATCAGAATGAGAGACCGTTTGCCATGTTTGCAACTGATACTGAACTGGTCGCGGTGAACAATTTTCCCCAAAAAATCTCCTAAGTTTCCTTGTCAAAATTTCTCTTGCTGCCCAAAGAATCTGAGTTGGCCAAAATATCAGTCATTTGTCACGTCCACCTCCCACAAACATTCGTTGAAAATAAACAAGGGAACAAAATATTGTCGACAAAGGTCAAATTATTTCATTTTCGGCATCCGCAAACGCTAAACGTCACAGGCAACCCATTGGACTGAAAGATTCCGTTTTTAGTCTGGCCTGTGAACCCAGATTCATTTTCCCAAACATTCTTAAATGTAAATTGCCAACTTTATCCAAAAGATGATATGCTTGAGTCTTGTGAACGCACAGGGAGCCCAAGCTGAAGTCATTCATTATTCAAGTATCGACAAGTAAAAAGTTGTAAAACATCAATCCATTATTCGTTACTTCCGATTCATGGCACTGTGCGCTCCATTATGCTTTGCAAACACAAGGCTAGTCTAGCCTCCCACGCAGACGTCTTTTGGACTCGGTATCGAGTCATTGCATGACATCTATCCTGTCACATGCTGTGAATCGTTTTCCCAAAACTGGAAAGTTACCTCTGATTGGTTCGTAGCCGTGAACGGAAGTGGACGTTCGATTCAGCAGACATCCGTGGGGAAGGAACGCGTGACGAAGCCCAAAGGACGTCTGCGTGGGAGGCAAAGGCCAGTCGACTCTTTCGCAGCCGTTATTTGGGTCGTCACGCAAGCGTTGCGTGACGATCCAAATAACGGCTGCGAAGGAGACTAAGGGTGCGTTCCTTTGGGGTGATCCGGATCAGGATCAGTGATCCGGATCATGGTGTATCAAAGGCGCCGGCGAATTCTTGTTCAGAGTGGATTCGCCGGCGCCTTTGATGCACCATGATCCGGATCACTGATCCTGATCCGGATCACCCCAAAGGAACGCACCCTAACACAAGGCGGACAACAATTAAGAAGACAGGTAACTTTTAATGGCAGTTTATTGATGTTTTACAACTTCTTTTTTGAATGATGACTTCAGTCAGGAGTAGCTTCAGTCTATGTGTACCATTAATGAATAATCGCACTTCTTGGTCAGCGGAGTTATTGCACTGTGGTACCCAGGTTCTTATGCAAATATCCGGTGACGGTAGGTGGGAAGTTTGAACGTTAGAATGTTCGTTGTTTTCCACTAAAATCTTCACCTTCGTGGTTTCTGAAGCGTCGTTTGATTGAGAGAAACGTGCAAGGAGTTGACTAAACCAGATTCTTCATTTGTACTTATTGTTCTTAACTGTTGATCGGTTGCATTTAAAAAGAGTATCGCAAAAATCATGGCTTCTGTTAATGGCAGCGCAAGTCCGTTTCGTCCAAAGTGTAAGTACAAACTTTTAAACATTGCGACGATTAAGAGACATAAAACCGCCATGTATTTACATCGAAAACGGTTTCGGGTGGTATTTAATGACGAGTGAATCGTAATCATAGCGTAACAAGGCAAGGAGAAAAAGATAACTGTCTAATTGCGAATTACATTTTTGATCACTCAGTTGTATTTTGTAGTTTTGCATGATGTAAAGTTTCATTTGTACTTCGATCAGACGAGAAGTGGTGTCTAAATAATCATCAGTAAAATTCACGAGGAAATTGTCATTGATACTTTGTAAATTCTGACTGGTTTCGCTCTCAAGCTAAAATCTGTTTGTGATAACGGCAAGACGTTAATAGATTTACATGTATATTATTTTTCTGTTAACTAGAGATCTTATTGAATTGCAAAACCTAAAATTGTAGCCAAATATTAGAACATAATCAACTGAAGACAGAATTACATGTAATGTAACTAATACATGTATCAATATTAAGCCGCAGGAGGGTGAGGCAGGGCATTTGACCTGAGCTGAGATATTTTTTTCAAATGCCCCACCCCTGGGCATTTGTGGAAATGGATAGTAAACAGAGGCCCTGAACTTCTTTTGTCTGGTCGCCCCCCTTGTGGCTTAACATTCATTTGATAGATGCATAAGTTTTCAGAACACTTACACCACATATTTACTGGGGGCTTCAAATTCTAAAAAATCTTACATGTGCATTTGAGCCTAAATGGCCCATATGACCCTCTGATTTTCCTGGGTTTTGTAATGTAAAGGACTTGCAGTATTTTTTACTCCCCCGTCAATGGGATGCTGGTTCATTTAGGACTCCTCCAGCATTAAAATTGCCGGTACCCATTTGTACACCTGGGTGGAGAGAGACATCGAGCTCATGACTTGTGCAAGAAAACAAAGCAGTTCCCCGGCCAGGGCTCAAACCTGGATCCCTTGATCCAGAGTCAAGCGCTGAGCAACAGGGAGGAGTGAGAGCTTTAGGAACATAACTGGATTGAAATTTGAAAGTTGTAATCAATCTCATACTTGCACTCTGATCTGAGGACCCCTAATTAATATGTAGGTGCATGAGGACTTCAAGGCTTAAGTGACATATTTCTTCCCCTAAACAGTTCACAACGCTAAGAAGTTCTTGTCTCTGCAACTGTCACAAACTAGTCAAGCCATTTCTGCAGAATTTAACCACATGCTTCGTAGCCAGACTCTAACCAGGAAAAGAAAAAAGGTTATCAATGAAATTTTTGCAACAGAAAGGACTTACCAGGATCATTTGAATGCCATAACATCAGTGAGTAATAAAGGTTTCATTTTAATCAAACTTATTGTAAACTAATTAATAAATTTTCATAGAGTTAAAACAAAGAAAATCAAAACCGTGAATGAGGTTTGGATACCCGATCTTAATTAGGCAATGATTTTATTTCTCCGTTTACTCCTTACTTTTTGTTTTGATTGAGAACCTTCACAATATATCAAACACTCGAGACAATGTTTCATTGGCTATCCAAACATCTCGAAGTTCGTTAAAAATACCCCGCTACGCTTCATATTTTCAACTCTCTTGTCTGTGTTTGGATATCCCGATGAAACCCTGTCTCTCCTGTTTGATATATTATGTACTCACTGGTCTGTTATATGGATTATTTACCAATGAAAGTTCTTTTATTAAAAATTATACCGTGAGCTTGCTTTGTTAAAAATGTCCCTAAAATTGCAATATTTGATCCCAAGTGCAGCAGGCGAGGTACAGTAGCTCCAGTTTGCCTACTTGGGAAGTCATTCATAAAGTGCACTGATGGGATTTGTTTTTCTTAGTGGCGAATGTATATAATTTGTTGCATTTTCATGACATTTCTGATTCAAAATTTTAGCAATTTCTTGCCCCACTACAAGTTGCTTGCATTCTGCCACAAAATGCACTGAACACCATCTTCTCCAATGTGGAGGCCATTCAGGCAGTCAACAGGGAGCTTCTGAGTCACATGGAAACATTAGGCCTTGGCGATGCCTTCTTAGCCATGGCACCATTCATCAAACTTTACAGCACCTATGCCAACAACTTTGCTAAAGCACAGGCTGCATTACAGGTGAAAATAGATTATTCTATAAGTATTTTTGACCCAGCTTTTCATTTTCAGGGTCTGAAATTGTACCTTCCTGTCCCCCAATGCGACCACATGTAAAAGAAATTGCACCAGCGACCAGAATTTTACAACTGGTTGCAAGTGGGCGATTGACTATTTCCAGGATGATACAGAAATAATGTACAAGGGTTGTCAATAAGATTTGAAGCGTTTTATAAGCATTTTTGTAATGACCGCTTTTTTCCGCTTTTCCCCGCCAAATTGTAGCCGGCGAAAACGTTTAAGTAGCCAGCAATGTCGCTGACGCTTATTGACAACCCTGAATGTATCATAGTTAAATTTGCGTTAACTTTGATTTTTGTCAAGACGATTACACTAAAACTTAGATCCCCTTGCCAATTAACAACTGACTTTTAATCTTGCAGCTAATTCTGAAATAGAATTGAAAGGGATTTTCCTGTCTTATCTATGATGTAATTGAGTTCTGCCGCCAAAAGGAGAAAAAATTTTGGCAACCAAAATTAAGTTGCCAGCTGGCACCAAGGTCAAAACCTTAATTTCAGACCCTGATTTTACAGCAAAATCTATAATTATCTTCCCTGTACTGTTTGTCATCAGGAGTGGGAAAAGAAAAGCGTTGAATTTGCAACTTTCAAGAAAGCTCAAGAAATGCGAACTGAATGCAAAGGATTAAATCTAGCTGCCCTTCTGATTACTCCAGTGCAACGAGTTCCCAGGTAAACTGTTTGTATCAGCCATTTTCTATGAGCAGGGGACTGGGACCAATTTAATCTAAAAATTAAGCATGTCACCAGAGAGAGCATTCAAACATTTAGTAGGTTTGCCAAATTTGAGTGTTATTAGATTAAACCCAAAGACATTGTACACTTTTGAATTTTTTTGTATGGATTGGAGGGGCAGGCATCCTTCCATTCCATTTTACATTTACTAAACTCTCGCTGCCTCGTCCCCAGGCGCCACTCCCTGGTCGTACTGGGTGCGCTTTCTGTTTTAGGATTGATTTTGTGTGTGGTGTTGTCTGACTGATGCGAACGGGAAAACTACATATGGGGGCTGTCTCTTTTCCTTTGCTTTCTTCGCATGTTCGCCCACTTTTTCTCTCCACTAACCAAGAATAGGCTAATACAATTATTTCAGTGTCTGTAGTTCAAAGCTTACTATTGGATTTATTACTGGCAATGTATCTCAGTCGTCACCTTGTGTATTTAAAATTAAAACCAGCTATATCATTGAAGTATAGGCCTAAGGGTTACTGTTAGTACCTCAGTGTGTTAGACTCTGGATTGAAAGATCAAACAATGGGTGCTTACCATTTGTGGGAATAATCCAGATGGCGAGACCGTTCCATAATGGTTACAAGTGATTTTCCGAATTTAGTGACGAACCAGAGGAGATCGTGCTTTCCATTTATCTAAAAGACATTCTGTTCCGCTCACTCCTTAAGAAAGGGCCTGGAAATGGAAGAATTTTTAATGGTAAGGAAATTTCTGACATTCTGTTCCAAACAGAAAAAGAGGACTACTTCTGGACTACTTCTTTTCGGAAAATTACCTTAAGTTTCCATTTGACTTTGAACCAAAATTTCCAGATTTTTTTGCTAAATGGTAAACTTGTACCCAGTGTCTCTATCTATCCATTGAATTCTTGTTCTAGGGCAGCATTAACCTGTGATCTTGCCCTTACTCGTCTTTCCTCTTCTGCAAAAAAAGATGCCTGACCGCAGGTTAGGGCATCATGAAAAGAGCACTAGAGTTGGCTGAACAACAACCTGAAGCTAAACTGAATGCTCTTGTTTCTCTTAGGTACAAGTTGTTACTTGAGAGTCTCTTAAACAAGACACCTAAAGATCATTCGGATTTTGATAAGTTGCAAGGTACAAGTTAACTGATAAATAGGCTTATTAGGTCAAATTAGTAATAAGGGCTGTGCATTGGACTTGTATTGAAATCTTGATTGTGGCCTAGGTAGGACCACTGCACTGTTCTGGGACAAGAGAGTCTGACTAATGCTCTCAGGATACATAGATGAGCCTCTCTTACATGTAGCAATATGGACTGGGTTTGAGGCCCGGCTGGGAATGTTGTATTCATTCTTGCCAGGGCTCTCTTTGCCTCTCTTAGCCGGCAAGGTCTGTGCGCTAGTTTAAGCCAAATATCGCAAGCGCCCCTTTTCCAGCCAGCCGGCAAACGAGGACACATTGTTGCGGACACATTGTTGCCGACACAAATGTTTCCCCGTTTGCCCGCGCGCGCAACATTGTTGCGGACACAAATTTTGTGTCCGAGACACAAATAATGTTTCTGATTTTATTCAGAAACATTTTGTGTCCGCAACAAATTTTATGTTTCCGCGTTTGCGCGCGCAAGAAATCCTTATGTCTGCAACAATGTGTCCTCGTTTCCCAGCGCCTTTAGAGAAGAGCTCTAAGTCAAAATACCGCAGTTTTTCGGTTATAAGGCGCACGTTTTTTGCAAAAAATTGTTTTCTGTTGCAAGTTACTCCTGAACCATTGGGGTGCGTCTTATAGCCAAATATTTTCGCGAAACAGAATCCATAAGTAGTAGTAGGAAGATGCAACTCAGTAGTGCAAAAAACTGTGCATGTCCTAATCAACGTACTCTCCTTGTATTTTGCAGAGGCCACAGTAGAAATCAACAAAGTTGCACATCACATCAATGAAAATATTCGTCAACGGGAGAACTTCCAGAAAATGTTATCCATTCAGAACTCCTTGACAGGAGAAGGAGCTCCCAAAATCCTTGCTCCAGGTATCAAAAAAGCTCCCAAAACAATAAAGTTCTACATACTATTGTCTTAGCTGTTTTTTCCATTCATTATTTTATTTGAATTATTTCTTTCAGGGAGGCTTTTTATCAAAGAAGGGCCGCTGTTAAAGGTACGATTTCAATTAGCTCTGTATGGGATTGGAGAAGAATTGCACACAAAGTTACTCACTCCAGGCTATTGTTTTATTATCAGACAATTCACAAAGAAAAAATGTTAATTGCATGTGAGATATATATGGCAAACAAAAAAATGCTGCTGGACCAGGTTTGCGCAGATCAGCACTGACAAACTGTACCGCATTTTAAATTAAAAGTTTGATTGCATAAATACGCAACTTGCATAGACTAGATAAATCGACGCAGGCAAGAAATAAGAAGTAATTTGGTAAGAACCGAGGTGCTGTCGTGTAAGTAAACAACGCACGTATTGATATGAGTGTATCTTTTCAAAGCCATGCGTTTCTGTCGACAGGTGTGCAGTCGAGGATCACAAGAAAGGATGTTCTTTCTGTTTTCTGACATTCTTCTTTACGCCAAGAAAGGTGGATCACTAGACAGAGAACAGAGGTAAGGAATGCTTAAGGTGACGGAACTTACCATCTCTCGTCTCGTTTCTCGCGAGACGAGTCTCATTTCTCGCGATTCAGTTCTCGTTTCCTGCAAGACGTTTCTCGCGGGAAGGTTCTCGTTTCTCTCGAGAATCACTGCCGCGTTTAGTATGGAATGTGTTTCTCGCAAGTGTTCTACGAATTACCTATACGACAGCTTTTTGACATTTATTTTAATCCTTAATCCCAATTTACAGAACATTTCCTAAAATAACACGTGTCAGATGTCAATGGAGAAAAGACGTGCATGTTTGGCTATTTCAGAGTAAATTGAGAACACCAATTTTTTTTTTCTCGAGGAAAGTCAAAGGCAGGCTTGCTAATAAGTCTCAAAGACTGCAAGTACTGTAGACTTTACCGTTACAATGAATTCCTTTTTTTCTGAAACGTCTGCAAAACTCCAAAGACAACTCGAAGTTTCAAAATGAAAACAAAAAAAAAAATGAATCCAAATTCCTGTCAAATTCAAAGACCGTTTTTGAAAAAGCGTGAAAAACGAACTATGCACAAGTCCTTGATAGCTTTCATTTGAATGGTCAAACACTGGGGTTTGTTAGATGCACAGACTGCGAAAGTTAACTGTTTAATAGGACCACCTTGTACCGTTGAACCTTCAAGCGGGTTTGCCTTTGAGCGAATGGAACAAGTCAGTTTACAAGTTTCTCACGTGTTATTCGCAGCTCGTACTTATGCCGTCGCGTTTTGCCGCTGATCGACTGTGAATTGGAACAAGTTTTAGGCGGCTCAACCGAAAACGAGGGCAATTCTGGGGCAGGAGCTCTGTTTAAGGTAAGCTGTTTGGAAATCGTACACTTCTTAAACGACTAAATGAGAGAAGTACATTGTTTCAAACTCTTCTGTTTAGTAGATTCACGGTATATTTCAAATTCTCGTCTATTTTTATTGCAGATTACATGTAAAGACAAATCCCTGCTGTTGTACTCCACGTCCAGAACAGAAGCTCTTGCTTGGTTTAACAGCATACGGGATGCTATAAGGTGAGAAACTTTACAGCATGTTGATACTGCAAATATAAAACAGCCAAGAAAATGTTTTCTGTCTATTTTTTGTTTGTGGCAGTGAGCTTAAAAGCTGCAGAGCCTCCTTAAGAATGCCAGAGAGAGAGGAAATGGAATTAACAAAACGATCAATGCCTCTAAGGCGGTCCGTGGCCAAGAAAGCTGCGCGTCTTGGAATAAGCGTCATTAGACAGGTTAGTAGAAATGTGAGCTGCGTATTCTTGGGCTTTTAAAAAAGTACGGCTACAGACACTATACACTCTTTTTTTATAAGAAAGTTTAATTTTGGAGCTGAGGCTGAACGTCCTAACTTATAGTTTTTTGCGATGTAAGGCTGAAAACTTTCTTAAGATGTTCCTAGATTTGTATAGTATAGTATAGTCTTATTGATGATGTTAAAGTTTTTTGGAACGGTAAAATATAACTTAGAAAGTTCTTATTTTTTACCGTTCCTAAATAACTTCAACATTATTGCAAACTGAGATTTGAATCAGGCAATATGAAAACCATTGTAAATGTTATACAAAACATGCCCCGGCTTGCAGTGTAAGTATTAGGTTAATTTGCATTTTTTGTACCCTTTTTGTACCCATTTAAAATACAAATGAGCAAAATAAAAACGTTCTTAATCGACCTCAGCCTAAGGAACGTCTCAAAAAACTTTGACATCATCGAGTTGCTTGAGGGTTTCGTAAATAAGGGTGAAATACATAGTATGTCTGTGTTATTCTAGCCTGCATTTAAGTTTCAAATCTAAAGTTTTCGATAAAATTCTCTTTTTTTCTTTGGTTTCATCGTTTTAGTGTAAACGATCGCCGAAAACTCGCCAAATGTAGACGCATTTGAGGAAGATTAAAACGAATTGCGATATGGGTTTTAGGCTGAAGTTTTGAAACTTTAAGCTTGTTTTTTTAACTCGTTCGGGAGACAGGTGCATTGGTAGACTCCCTTGCTGACTTTCTTTTTGTACGTCACGCAATCTCCCCGACGTTGGGGAGGAAACATTACGTGACAAGCCAAGGCCGTTGGCAATGAAGTTATAGTTTTGCTATTTAGATCCATAGAAGTAATTCCTTTGCTAACGTTAAGTTTCATACCGAGTATTCGACAAAGCTTAATGAAATAGACTAAGTCACGACACAATTAACAGCTGGTTTTCTTATCCTTTTTACAGGATTCAGCTGTAGAATGTTCAAGTCCTGCGGTTTGCATCAAAGACAGTTTGTACCCCTTGAGGAAAGAGCTACTGAACAAACAAATTCCCATCCAGTCGACCAAACCCAAGGCCAGAAAAACGCTCAACACCGGAACAATGCCCAGTAGTACACCAATAACGCGAGCAAGAAGCAAAGAAACGGTGATAAACTCTCCATGGATTAAGAGTGACGTCGGTTCACTTTCTGAGGAAATGAAGGCGGGAAATGATTCAACGCCAAATGCAGAAGGCGCGCAAAACCATAATGAAGAAACCTCGCGAAAAACGGAGGAAACTTGGAAGAGTGCCGGTGTTATGACACGCACTCAGAAAAGGAAATTGTCTTTCAAGGAGAACCGCGAAGTCGAGGTTAGTTTCACGTCTATAAAACAATGACCTGGTGTTCACCCCTGCGTGCCGTTTTTCAGTCACTTTATAACACTGTATCTAAACTCTGTACTGCTTACTGGTGTGTAATTAGTTTAACTTGTAACATTATTTTGCTTGGTAATAATAAAAGCTCTCTGTAAGCGAGACACTTTTCTAAGAAGGACGGTTAGTGCTGGCAGAGTTGACGGGAAATGATGGAAACATTTTTTATCTCCAATTGGTATTACAAAGAAACTGTAACATTTCTGATTAAGTAATTATATTTGGTTTTTAGCTGTTTTCTCCATGTGATCCGGCCAAAAAGAGATGTTTGAGGCCAAAACTGCCAGAAATATCTTGTGTCCAAGCAGTCAATTCTCCCATAAATAGGTAAGAGTTTCCTATTGTTATTTTTTGCTTCAAAGCCGCAAACATTTGATTTGAAAACCCAACGTACATTGGAACTCCAGTATAACGAATCCCCTTATAACGATGTCGCTGATGTTACGGGTGATAATAGTTCTTTAGTCCGAACTAGCCCCCAAAACAATATCAACTGCTACACTAGAGGACCGGTAGAACAATGGAACAAACAACAGGAACAATGCCCCTAGCCCCTAAAACAATAGCAACTGCTACACTAGAGGACCAGTAGAACAATAGAACAAACAACAGGAACAATGCCCCTAGCCCCTAAAACAATAGTAACTGCTACACTAGAGGGCCAGTAGAACAATAGAACAAACAATAGGAACAATGCTCCTAGCCCCTAAAACAATAGGAACTGCTACACAGAGGACCAGTAGAACAATAGTATAAACAACAGAAACAATGCCCCCTAGCCCCTAAAACAATAACAACTGCTACACAGAGGACCAGTAGAACAATAGAACAAACAACATGAACAATTCCCCTAGCCCCCACTCGAGGACCAGTAGAATTTCAAGCTTGCGAGAGTAGCCGGAATTTCAGACGTCTGAAATTCAGGATAACGAGAGCTTCAACGCTACTGTACTGTAATGTCCTTCGTTTTTAAGTGTTACGGGTTGTATCTTTTTCTTTCAGCCCCTATGAACAAGCGAAGTGTACCCCAGCCAAACTAAGAACAACTAAGTATGTAATTGAGGAAGAAGACCTAGTGCAGTCCATGACTTGTACGGTCATGTGAAGCAAGCTTACATGAAGCACTGTTGTAAAGAAACACGCGTGGCGAGATTGATAGCAGGCGCTGTACTTGGAAGACGTTTTTAAGCAATGGGAAATTAAAATAGTGGCTATATTTTCTCATTAAAAGCCGGTTCTACGTGGCCGGGTTTTAAATTTATGCAATCTCGTTCCCAGGATCTCACTCCCCACATGGAGAGAGAGACCCTGGAAACGAGGCCAAAATAAATGTGTTACGCCGCCGTCAGTTATCGGTATTAGCGTTTACATTAAACTGAAATTTCTCATTGATCATAGGTGCTCTCAGTTGAAAAAGTTTTGAAAACGAAATTCCAGCTTACTTTATTTCACCCATTCTTACTGAGTTGGCGTACCGTACTCTAGGATCCACTGTGTATTATCATCACACGAGCTCGGGAACCAACACCGCCATTCAAACAAACGCGTCCTGTGTTTATTAAACCAAGAAAATTAGTATGGATGGGTGGGGAGGGAAGTGTTTTTAAAGGGAAAGTAGAAACAAGGTTAATCTTGTTTTGTATAATTATGTCTTCATGATTGTAAATATTTTATATTACCAAGTCAGCTGATATTTTTCTAGCAGTACAAGAGAAGATGGAAGGGGGTGAGGGATTGCAATATACCGATTACGGTTGAATAATTAGAACTTCATATCTTCAGATCACATTTTGTTTTTATTACTAAGCAAGTTAATTGTAGATTATTCTAACACGAGATCTATTGCCCATGAACTTTGTATAGTATTCTCTAAAAACCGCAATTGTGTATGGTATTTCTGAGAGTACTTTTCATTGCACCAATAAAATGACCTATTTTGATATAAAAATATTTGTTGTTCCGCTGTTCAACAAAGGTTCAGCTCGCGTGTACCCCTGCAAAGCTGCGTAAAACCACCATTATTTGCACAGACCAAGTAGCACCTTTGGCTGAGTAAAAAAGCCTGCTTTTTTGAAGTTTTAACAGGGATGTTGGGTTTTGAAAGGAATTGAAAAGGTTTAGACTTTATCTTGTAGGGAATAGTCGTGTGAAAAAAAATTCACAGAAAATACCAGGTACGGGGAATGATGGGAAGAAGGGAGGCGAGGGCGCGTCTTGCTATTTCTTACAGGAGACAACTGGGGACGAGTTAGCACCTTTTGAGATGAAGTAGTGTTTATATTTTTGTACCAGAAAAAATCCTTCTATATCTTTGAAAAGAAAATATTTTCTTTACAACTCCTTTTTTCGAAAGAGGGTGTGTTACTCAGCAGGCAACCCAACTCTGATATCCACGAACCGCCACCTGGAGACACCCCGAAAAAAAACGAGAAAATGACTGAAAATGTGAACATTTTGCCAATTTGTAAGGAAATCTCTGAATATTCAAGGTTAAGATTTTTACTAAAGGTACATTGTTTTATGTTGTTTCACCTCTCAATTTCCACCTTCATAATTTTGCTTCCAATTTTTTCTATAAGCATCGAAAGTTCGCACGTTTGGGCTAAAATTATGCCGTCGATGGATCCTGGATTCCCTTGCTGACGATTGCCACCTCAAGAAATCGTAACGTCATGCGCGTGCGCGGTGCATTTTCCGTGGTATTCACCTAGATGATCACCAGTCCCTCTCATTTTTCATGACGTCTTAGTGCACAAGCTCCTTTTCATCCTCGAAGCAAACTGGAACCGAGACTCTTTCCATGACTTTACTCTGTCTGGAATTCTAATGTTACGGGACGTTTCGCGAGTGGATTGGACGCGAACGTGGTTTTTCTTGGTAAGTGTCAATAACGCGGGATTTATCGCGTATAAAGCGAACCTTTTACTTCTCTTCAAACACTCCATATTATTTCTGGAGATCTTCGTCAAGCGGAAACACTTATTTTTCTCATTACTAAGGTAAACAGTGTTAGTTGTTCATGTGCTTTGTATCTCTAACGCTTCTGTGTGAGCTGCTATTCGGTTGTGTTTACAAACCAGCACGTTTGGATACTCTTTGAAAGTACCTTTAAAAAAAAAACTTCGGTCGAAAGTGCTTCTGTCGACAGAAAAACCGTTTTCTTCGCACTTGATTTGTGTGAAGAAAAGGCAGTGTGTATCTGAGTATTCAAAAAATTCAAGTAAAATAGCTTGTTTATACACGGTAGGGAGTGCTTTTTGTCGTTTTAACAGGTATTTATGTTTTTGAATGGAATTGAAAAGGTTTAGACCTTATCTGGTAGAGAATAGTTGTGTGATATCTGGCGGTTACAGTCTAAATTAAAATTCACAATGTCATTTTTTTCAATGTCAGTCGATGATCGGCAAAGCTTAAGAAAATCAATCTCTTCGCGAGATTACATTTTGGCTCATTTAAATTCAACCGCCCACCTTCAGTATGGCAGGCGATTAGAAGGCCAGAAAAATTTCCATCGAAAATTTGTGAACGCAAGAGAATTAGGCGAAAAGTTCACGGTCTTCATTTGATTAATTCCGTCATTTATGTTTCAAAAAACACTATCATACTCCGTTCGCCGCAAGATTATTTATCTGAGGCACCTGTTAGTGGATTAGGAAATACGGAAACTTATCAGCCAAAAGGAATTCATCGCCGGCCAAATTCATGGTAAATAAAATTTGCAGTCGCGGTTGAATAGAAACATTTGATTCTCAGAGCAGGCCGTGGAGAATTACGAATATTTAGCAATCGTCAGCGCGGAACATAAAATCACCTCGTTATTCAACCATTTGCTAATTACGACACTGTCACTTTGTATTTAACGGATTACTTATTTGACCAATCAGTGTTTTTTAGTGTTTACAGAAAAAAGTACAAGTTCATTATGCCGACTGAAAAAGATTCTAAAGACTAGGTGAAGATTACAACTTAGCTCAAAACATTGAAACGCATTCAAGTCAAGGGCAAATGTTCATCGTTGAATCACAATTTCAAAAACAGGGATTCGCCGAAAAATGGGGGAAATCGCGTTATGGAAAAGGCTTTTTCGTATAAAACAGTGGATTTTTTTTCAAACGAAGGAGGTAATGTCGTTTAGCTGGATCTGCAGAATTTTATGAGAGCAATAATGTTGTGATAACTTGAATTAAAATTCAAGGAAAGCCGTTGAGGTTTTTTTTAAACGTGTTGCTTATTATCACAGTTATTTTGTTAGCTATGTCGAGAAAATTTGAATTCAGTCGTCTCTTATGCGGAAAAATAGCAGTCGCGCGGAATGATGGGAAGGTGGCAGACGAGGGAGACGACTGGGGACGAGTCAGATTCGGTATATCCCTTGTTTGTCAAAGCGAGGCTTCCACCGGGATTCAAAGATCGAATATTTTGCCTTTGACTTACTCCTTCGGTGAAATCAAGAGAAAAAGAGAATTTCGGAGAATGTACACTCGAAGGAAGTAATTTCGTCGGTTTTGTCCAACTTATAAACTAACCACTTTCTAGTTTCCAAGCAATTTTTTTCTGTTCTGCACCTAGCCTTGTCTTTCATCTCTTAAATACCTTTTCGTTTCTTTCTTTGTTGTTATTGTTTTTGTTATGTTTTATCGACATGGGAAATCGGGATGGGGCGCACCGCCTCAAAGCCAAGGAAAAGACCCTGGGAACGAGGTTGACAAACGGGAACTGTCGTATATGCAAACCAGAATAATGACCGTGGTTGGGAAAGCATAGATTTTTACGATTTTATTTCTTCGTTTTTCTCCGCAGTTTTAGTTTCGATTGAGAAGATATATCAAACACTCGAGACAGTGTTTCATCACATTTCCAAACACCTCGGAGCTCGTCAAAGATACTCCGCTACGTGTCGTATTTTCAACTCTCTTCTTGGTGTTTGGAAATGTGATGAAACACTCTGTCGTGTTTGATACAGCGTTTTCACGCACGTGACAAGTAGCCATATTGGATTACGGTATTGGAAGTCACATAAGTCTATTTTACCGATTTGTACAAATTTAGAGTTAAAATTGGCGTTGAAAGAAAGTCAAACTCGTTCCATTTGATCCGGTCCATTCATTCATTCGGTCTGTCGTTCGTTCCTTCGTTGGTTTTGCCGGTTGGTAGGTTAAATTTCCTTTTTAACTCGTTTTCATGCACTCACCTATTTCTTTGTTAAGCGGTCATTTGTTTCGACATTTTTTCTCGATTCAAGCTTGGTTCAAGCCTGAATTTGCTTCTTTTATCCTAGCCCCCACTAATTTCTCTATTTTCACCTTTTCTATATAAATATGGCTTGACGTTTTTACTTCCGTTGTTGTTTTCCTTTCATCTGCAGTAAGCAGAAAAAGTAATAAATAAACCTTGTTGCAATCGCGGGAAGAATATTTTGAATATAAGCCGGGCGCGCTCTATCTATTTAAAAGCATTTCAACACACGACAGAAATTCCTTTTTATAGACACCGTAACATTGCAGAATTTAAATCGCAAAATATTTCTTTTTTATAAGACATATTTACTTTCTCTACGGAAAAAATACTCCCGAGTAAATATTGTTAAGTAATTTATTTATTAAATCTTTTTGCGTTGTCTTTTTCCTGATGCAAAAACTCCGTTGCAAGTCTAAAATGAGTATTCAAGGCCTTTGTGTTGCCATAAACACATGTTTGATCTTCTTTGTTTTCCATGTCAAGGCATTAGAGGTGCACAAACATTAAATTCAAGCTTTTTTGTTTTCAGCATGTAAATTACTTCGCTTTGCTGTCTTAAGAAAACCTTATCTCTATACATTTGGCAAGTTTCAATCAGTTATATGAATACAAATCCGGGGTAGGGTTTCTAATCTCTGCCAGTACATAGATTAGCACTTGTTAAGACAAAAGAAGAAAAAATATGTTACAGCAACACGGTATCCAGCATTAGAGTCAGATTTCGAGGACTGAGAGAAACATCGTAAGTATATACCAACTGTTCTCATAAAATATCCTGAACATGCGAAAATCAATAAAAAAGATAGCCAGCAAAAATTAAATCCCACTGCGAAACATGCATATCATTCTTTTTATAGTTTTAAAAAGTACCATGCAACCCTAAGGTCACTAATTCTTCATCAACAAACTCTCCAGCTTAACTTCTGTCATAAAAAATATATACAATATATGTGCAATTAAAAACCCGGTCTTCATATTGTCTGTGGCTTCAATATTTTTATTTCGATTCGTTATAACAGTGAAGTATCTTTATTTGCGCGTATAGACGGTTGTGTTCAAAGCTGGAGACTTCATTCCAGACTCGTTTAAGCTTGACAGACATACATAAACTCATGATTGCCGAATTTGAAACTGGCTAACTTTTATTCAGATCGCCTCTGTTTCATTTACGTTTTGGCAGAGGTGTCCGAATATGGGAACAAAAAATATAACGAGACATCACATTGTTTCAAAATGATTGAATCAATGTTTGCTGATGCCGGTTCTGTTTATTTCTACTTGATAAAAATGTTGCTTTCGGTGGAATTGTTTAATGAGAAAAAAGGAGAAGTAAAATTTTAGTACAGACATATACATATACCGAACAGGATAAAGAATTTAGTGATTTATATTTGATAACCTTCGGTACAAGAAGCTTTTGCAGACTGATATTCATCAAAGCTGGCGGATTTTGTACGGGCCTGCTCTCTGTGCGTGCCCACGCAAAACTGCGCGCCTTGAAGAAAATTATCTGTCGTTAATGCATACTGTTTGCACCGCGGAAGCTATGTGTTCCGGCTCATAGAAACCAGATTTCTTTGATACGTTAAGCCTTTTAAAAAACAACATTACAAGGCTCTTCGATTTCTTTTGTGTTAAAAGATCAGCTGCAGGATTTTGCTTTAGTCGAAGGATTTTCAACTGGGGGAGATAGGTCTTAATTTGCGTTTTCTACCGTAGACCGATCGCCATGTTAAATTTTCTCGGCTTGTACACTGAGTGCAAATTATATTGTAAATATATTATTACGTGTAATAGTGCTAACGTAATCTCTCGATTTATCGAGATTTCTTCTGGTGGAGTTGTTGCTTAATTTTAGACGGAAAAGGACACAATATAGTTTGAATGCCAACGACACCTGGGTACAACAACGCCGGCTTGAGTGTAAGACAGGTTGGTAAGTAGGATAACAAAGGTTTAAAGAATACGTTTACAGTCGGAGTCCAATTTGTCGAATGCCCAAGGGAAACAAGAGATTTTGGGTACAAGTGAAGTGGTTATTGAATGAGGTAAATTCGTCAGCAACCATGCGTTTTTGTTTCGAGATACCGAGAAGTTGGAGAAATCGAGCGTTTGAGAAATTGAGATTCCATTGTACTCTAATTGATGATAAGAATTTCATCCTTCTTGCGCCTTGGCTCTTCTATATTAAGGGCTGCGTAGGAACATTTTTGCTGTCAAATTAACGTAGACTCGGTTTGTAGCGTACGTCCTTTTCGCGCCGTGTGGATATAAAATGGCGCTGCAGTTATTGGGCTATTTCGTGTGTTTTACATGTACATTTCATTACTTTTATTTCCTGACAGCTTATGGCGAACAGTATACACTGATCGAGACAGGAAATCTTGCAGCCGACGACGCGTGTGTGGCTTCCACAAATACAGAGCATTCTTCACACTTCGACAGCTGCAGCTTAAAACTATGGTAAGTTCTCAAAATGCAGACATTTCTCCCCACTGACCAAGAGCGTGGAACAGACCAGCTCGATTTATCACAAAAATTTCGAGCTACGCTCGTCAGTACATAAAAGAGCTCGTTCGAACTCAGCAGCCTTTCCAAGTGGCGATGATATTTTAAATGCTATTCTTGGTGTAATTTTGTAAGTATTTCTTTCGATATTGCTTCTGTCGCATTCAAGAGAAGACTGCCATTTCTTGTCTTATCTTTAATCATGCAAAGCTCGTTTTTGATAAGTTGGCCACGTTTTCCAGTGCTGAGAGAAAGCATGAAACATAAGGGATTTGCTTATCGATATCTTGAGATAATATTATTTTCCCAGGAATAGAATCCCTTTTTGTTCAGACCATAGATTCTCTGACTTCAGTCTCTTTTTTATAGACAGGAAAAACAGTTATTATTTTAGCGTGAGGGCGCGTCGTCCCCAAAAAGAACTGGAGAAGTTGTAAAACGCTAGTATAGCGAACGTTTTGCAGTCTAATCATTCCTTAGATTTTCTTTTCTTTTCATTAAGATTTTATGCACTGAACAACTATTCTTAAAGTAGAGGGAGTAAGTTTCTAAAGAAACTGTGGTGCTGCGTCGGTGGGAAGTATAAAAATATAATTTGTTTTTATCAACTGGGTTGATAATGTGAATTGGCCACCGTAAAGAGATTCGAGAGCTGACGTTTCGAGCGTTAGCCCTTTGTCGGAGCGAAATACGTTTCCCTCTTCTAACCTGTCATCACGCGTTCTTTTTCTCGCGGCGGGAGTAAATTTTTCCTGTGTTTCCTTGCCTCCCGCCGTGAGAGAAAAATAACCGCTTGGTCGCACGTAATTTTACTCCCGGTGCGAGGAGATTGAAGGCAAAAATAACGTTCGACAGCGAAGATCTGCCGATCCAGTGTCCTTGCATTCTATTTCCACTGGTCAAATTGCGTTGCTCTGTTTGCAGTTAGATTTTCTCATTTTTTCTTTTTTTTAACTTTACTTTTTTTTGCGGTGTAAGGAAAAGAAAATTTTCCTTCCTCTGCCCGCGAAAAATAAGAACGCCTGATCGCAGGTTAGCATTTGGGAAACATTTGGGATTGAAGGCAAAATAACCTTCGACAGCGAAGAATCACACGATCTGCCGATCCAGTGTCCTTGCATTCTATTTCCACTGGTCAAATTGCGTTGCTCTGTTTGCAGTTAGATTTTCTTATTTTTTCTTTTTTTTAACTTTCTTTTGTTTTTGCGGTGTAAGGAAAAGAAAATTTTAGCATTTGGGAAACAGTGTCAGCCGAAACATTCTAGTTCAGAAGGATATACGAGGTAGACTACGAGCAGTCGGTTTTTGTTCCAAAGCTAAAACTCCTACGCGCAAACGGAAGAGTTGAAATTATGCAAGTGAGGTGTCAGAGAAAAAAACGGCGATCTCATTTCGGCGGTTTTCGCGTCTTCGCACCGTTCACTTGGAAAAAATGGCGTACAGGGGCTCTGACGCTTCCCTCAGACCGGAGATCCGAGTCTCTCCCCCCCCTGCCTGCCCCCACTCTCCGATGGAAATTGTTGTTGATTCAGTCTTGATTGGCCCCTCTAGTGTAGTGCTGAGTTTCAATCATTGTGGACCAATATTCGGTTTCGGAAACCACGAATTACGAAAACTACTAGTTCTTATAGTTTTGGCCGTTTAGTTTTTCGCGTCGTCGGAAAAAATGGTGGCTGCTTTCGTGGAAGTTGTCTTCGGTGATTATCCGAAATGGCGTGCCGATTGCTTACCGAAGATTTACCGATCGTTTAACATTTTCATCGCGTGACCAGATGGGCACCCAGGCGTGAAATGCGATTTTGTATCGCATCACCGCGATCATCGATTTGGCCAAAACCGGTTAGCAAGCTGGGCAATATTACTCTGACATTTCCTAATGCCTCGAAGTTGATTATCATTTCAAACTTCAAATTACCTTCACAAAGTAAAACGTGGGTCGCGAGGGGCGAGGTAAGGCTTTGTTTTGAAGATTTTTCTTTTCCACGCAAATGGATTGTTGTGGAATAACTTGACAAATATCACAACAGTTTCGACAGTTTTTGTTTTTCCTCGTACGATTAACAATCTGGCGCAAAAGACAGCCAGCAACGATCAGTCCACTTAATTTCTTAATTTTGGTGCGTTTACTTTGCGTCACAGCCATTTTTTCAAAGCTTTTCTTTTCAAAGACTTTAAATAAACATAAGGACGTAGCTAAGATTCTGAAGGAGGCAAACTTCTTGCTATTTTATCAGAATATTTTGCGTAACTTCGTTGTAATGCCATTAGGTAATATTTATCCTCGACTGTTCGCTTCGTTTCTGTTAAACACTTGTTCAAAGTTGTGTCGAGTAATCGGTTGCAAAAAATATCGATAATTCTTCTGTCCATAAACGTGAACAAATAAGGATTCATTTGAGCTAATAGGGCTTAGTTAGGTCAAGAAAGGAATGCCCTAAGGTGCCAAGCACTAAATCTTATTTGACGACTCTTATTCTCCTAAATATTTATTTCTGTGTTAGAGGAATCAGCAACGATCCTGCAGACATTGACGAAAACTTTTAATTCTCACGGTGGATCATAAATTCATAGGCTCAAAGAAGTCTGCTACACTCTTTATTTAATCACGATTTTTTTCAACCGCAGAAGGATTATTAAAGCAATGGGTCAAGCTAAGTATTCGTCAAACGTCAGTCGAGCACTTTACATGTCAGACCTTTATCAAGAGACTGCTTTTTATTCTAGAATAGAACTGTAATCACCCGTAGCAGACCAAATATCAACAATTCCTCAGTCATCCGTACGTCAATGCAACTTTGATATGATATCAGTCTTTTGTCTAATTCCATTCGAGTGCTTTCGTCGTCTCTCTTCAGGTCTTGTTGTGTTTGGATGCTCGTTGTTGAAATCGATCAAAAGGAATCAGCGAATTTAATCATCTATTATTCCAGTCCATCTATAATCTCATTTCTCTACATTCCACGAGTTAAAAAGTGCTTTAATCAAAAGACTATTCAGGGTATGTAGAATAACGAGCAAGGCACTATATGACTGGAATGTAAATAAGCTACTTTTTGGAAAAATTTATACCAATCTTTGAAAAATCTTGCAAACAATGGTTTAGTTACTGGAGCTGATGAAAATTTGCCGGGAAATACTTCTATTGTCGAAGCTGTTTTTCAAGTTATATCCTACAAACGGAACAAAAGAAAATTTTGGCGGTTAAAGTGGCACTTGTTTAAGCTAGTTTTCATTTCTCTGACAGGAGGAAACAGACGCGATAGAAGGAACCAAAGACAGCCACGACACCGACGAAAGCAACATGGCGGACCCGGTACGTTTAAGCGCCCCAGATGTGTACAAAGATTATGCTGCAAGGAGGTTAGGAAACAAAACGTTTATACTTCCCAACCGATAAGCAAAACCTCTTTTATTCGTTCGGCTCTGCTTGCAAAGTAGCACAAAGAAGGCGAACCTTACTTCGCTTCACCCAGTCTTAAAACAAGCCCTATAATATTAACTGAGAAAACAGATATCGCTTTGTTATGAGATCAAGAGCTCCAAACAACAGCTTTAGTCTAAAGTGAAGAAAGTCGAGGACTTTTCAGTGGAAGAAAAGCTTTATTCCTAGCAAACAAGGAAATCCTATTCAGCAGTCGTGTAGGTTTGGACCACCTCAAAGTGTTTTTCTAACACTTGATATATTTGGCTTTTCAAGGAAAAATATCTAGATTCTGTTAGAAAAAGAGAGTTAAAATTTGTGGAATTCCTCAATGCTTGCGAGTAGTATCTAACACGACTCTATACTGTTAGCGGGCCTTGTTAGAAGGCAATTTTTACAAATTAAAGTTCCGTTTTGCCGGGAATTTTTGCCAAAAATTACAGTGGTTTATCGTAATAAAGCTTTATGGTGAATGTAGCCGAAATCTTTTGGTCGATGATGTGAAATACGCAACCGCAAATACAACCGCAAATAAATCCGAGGAAATGACAGAAAGAGGATATTTTCTTGAGGAAACACCGTTTTACCTTTGACACTAACGAATTAGGAAACAACAAGATGGTTATCTTTTTGGAGATTTCTCTGAAACAATAAACAGTGCCAAATGGATTGTCTAAAAGCTCATTGCGCTTTCAGATATCAAACCATGAGAATGAATCATGTTATCTTCGATAGACGGACAAACAAATGATCAGATTCATAACGCTGGATTTTGTTGTGATTTATAACTGACGATACACGTGCACGACACCCTGCTAACATCCATCTTATGGGATTGACCTAGGGGATCTGGGTCGGGCGCGCTGAGGGAACATCGGCTTTGTAAAATGAGCATTTTCTTTCTGTTTGAAATTGTATTTGAGAATTTCAATCAATTTGTACCTCGCTTCCTGATTTCTGGCGGCGAGGATAAAGGAATTAGACATACGTGGATGAGATTAATTAGATGCGATTTTGAGCTGTGCACTTCATCCTGTTTCCGTAATGAACTTTGCCAAGCTCCGCCAAATTCTTTGGCATACGCGAAAATTAAATGTTGCCCTGCAACAGGGTAAGGGTGCGAAAGGCAGTCGTTTTGCAAGTCCCTAATCTAACCACAGGAACCCCATTTTAAAATAGCTCAAACAATTGATTGAACTGGTCTTCAGCAGTTTTGGGAGAGAGACGGGTGAAAAGTTGTACTTTATCTCACTTTCACTTGAATTCCATCTTGGCTAAGACTAAATAAACGGATCTCTCTCGCGTAGACTGCGACTACTATCTCTTTTAGTAGTTTGCTCCAAATTCAGTGGAGACGAACGCGAAAGTAGAGCGCATTAGACGAGCGACGCCGCCGCGAGCTTCGAGTAGTTTTATAGCGGAGGTGCCGGAGAAAGTGTCTACGCTCGTGGGCATCGCTCTTCGTGAATCGCACTATTTCAGTTTGCGCTTGTCCCCAGGCTGATGGCAGTGGCAATGGAGAGACTGAATTTTATCTGAATTTCAGCTATGCAGGTCTGTGCACTGATTGGTTATTACCCCGTTTGAAATTTCGTGCTCAAGTGACATCCATGCATTCAGAGATGCTACGCGGATTTCTGTCCACCGACCTTGTTGAGTTTAAAACCATGCTTAAAATAGCTTTAATAAAAACCGTTTTTATTGCGTTACGTCAGATGCAACTCAACCATCTAGATAACGAACTGACATTTTCCCTATTTATGAGAGGAACTGAATCACTTTACAGAGAAATTAATAAAGCACTTGTAATGTTTTCATGTCAAACGTCTTCGCCCCAGTTCGTTTCGTTTGAACATGGACGCGAGGGTCTCGTTGAGCTTCATCCTCGATCCCAGGGTTTTGTTTTCTCCTGGGAGCAACTGGTTCGATGGGAAGTGGCAAAAATTAACATATTATATAAAATTTTCGAATGTAAAATTTGCCATAATAGTTTTCCATCCAGACTAATGGCGAGTGAAAATTTGCCATAATAGTTTTCCATCCAGAAACTGGCCCAAAAAGTTTAAGTTCGTGCTTTACTGCTTGTAAGAAGAATTGAATAGTAAACCACTGGTTACAATGGCTAAAAAAATATAAAATATCGCTTCATATTTGTGTTCAGGAAATACTCTTTTGTTTGAGGGGCTGAAGAGATGAATGCTACTTTTGTCACGTCCGTATAATCAGCTCGAATTCTGATTGGTTATATTTTTCAAGGGGGCAGCAATATTTGCTGGCTGGCGTTTTTCTACTTTGTATGACCGAAACGAAAACCTATTTTGGCCGGAAGTCAGGGAGAATGTCATTATTTTTTAGATTACTCTGTTTTGAATGAAACTTGATTGTTTCGATTCAATTTTCCAGACTCGCATTTTCCCAACATTAATATTAAAGAGCTGTCTTTTGAAGTGGTCTTTTCAAGGTTTGAATACGGGATTTTAGTCTTTCCTGGGTCTTAGAAATGTAAATTTATTCAGGCAAATACGGAGAAATATGTTAAATAAACCAACATGTTGATATACAGAAAATTTATAGTTATCCCATTGTTTTCTGTGAGAAATTTACCGCTTTACTGTTCTGTGATAACGCGTTCGAAACTCTGATACCATCTTCAAACTTTGGCATTTTAAGTTCATTCTGCATTTCCTCAGAGAAGATTTCGGCCATCTGACGAATTTACCAGCTGCGTCACTGATGTGTTCGTATCCTCTGCGATTTAATTGACAAGCACGTCACAACCCGTGAAACATTGAACGAAGCGGAGAATTAGAGCTATAACAAGACGTCAACATTTGCGCTGTCAACCCATGGATGTGAATTGATTAGTACCCCGTATACTGTTGCAGTAGGGACGATTTGTACATTTCAGTTGCCCTCAGCTTCACTCAAATTTCACTGAATCGGAATTTGTCATGCTGGGAAGGTTGAAGTAAGTTATTCTTTAGGTTTTTAAACCGAGCAGTTTAACATTTCCTTTCGACCAGCACTCGCCTCGTTTGCGATTTCGCTTCGGCTTCGGGAGAATTCACCGAATGACGAAGCTGAGCTGTCCAGCCATTAACGAACGAAAATTCATAATTTAATCTCTGCGAGTTGAGCTAGTCGAGGGCTACTATAGAATGTATTCTTCTGCAAACGAAATATGAAACTGAACTTTTTCGGCTGGCGGTAAAATCAATGCAAATCCGAGCGATGAAAACAGCTGATATGTATAAATTGTGGACTACTTTGAATATATTAGTGCTTTTCAGCCAACTTTAATTACAACAAGGAAGGACTAACAAATCTCAAAAAACAATTTCTTTCGAGGAAAATTCAAATTAGGCTTTGCTCGATGAAGTTCAGCTTTGAACTCGTTGCAGAAATACTTTTTGAAACGGAAGTATTGTTGAATCATGAAGCTTTCGTTGGCCGAATTTATAGTTTAATGTCTGCTTTGGTGAAGATCGCACTGAACGAACGAACCGGATGGATCAATACGTCGTTTTAGCAATTACAAGGCGACTTGAGCTTTTTAAAACAGTGGTAAATTTGCATGTTACGTTACTTTTTTTGTTCAACATAATTACTTCTAAACTATGAAAAAAGCCGAGCAGATTTGCCATGAAGTATTTTTTGCATTATTAATGCTGATATTTAACGTGTTCAGGGTGTACAAAACTTCTGGCTTCGATACAGATGATCTCGATCATGGTAATGAAAGCGAAATTTTTGAAGTTTTTTTTTTGCTGTCATCCATTTTGTTATCATTTTGTTTTATCCAAAAGTTGACGCGCGACTCGATTCTTCGTTTATTAAACACCAGTGTTTTCATTTTTCTTAACTATGTTATACAAACTTACTATTGTTTTATCATTTCATTTGCTCAATAAAACTTGTGACCTTTTCCGTTCATGTCGAAAGCAAAAATTACATCAATTTGAATAATTCACGAATCAGTTTCCGCTCCAACCCTCCCCTGACAGTCACACTGCTCTCAATCTGGTATCCGGAGTTCCCTTCTTCGAAAACAATCCACGATTTTTATTCGAAATTGGCGTACGATGTCCACCGAGAGCAACAACAAACGACCGCCACTCGCGAAAACAGAGAAGTATGGCTTTGATCGAAATAATATTTCACATGTCGTGTGCTCAGAACCTATTGCTGGGCCCGACGAGTGTGCCTGTATGCTGTAAATATCTAATAATCCTGAATGTCACCATCGAAGCTAGTCGGAGTTTCTGAACATTCAAATGAAATTTCGTCTATTAGAGGTTTCCATTAACATGTTTTAATTCATTTATGTCGATGAAGTATATCGATCGCTAACTGTGCGAGCGTCTGTTGTCATTTGCGATTTCTCGGCATTTGTTTTTTGTTTTTTGATTTGACCTCGCTGCGTTTCCATTGCTAAAATCGCGAAGTCCGCTCGCTCGTATCTAATCCATCGCTACAATGTTACTAATTGCAAAAAGGTACGTTCGATCAGTCTTAATTTATCTCGTGCAAGCGATCTGATCGTATTTAGCTATGCGCTATAAATGTTCGCGCAAATATAGCCGCGAATATCGGCCTGCAATATACATCACGCCAGTAAGTTGCGGTTTTTAATTCCCTTCGACCTCAACAACATGGCGAAATGCAGACACTGATCGCGTGTTGTAGAACGCAGTTAATATGTTTTACTTTGAAGCGCAGAAAACCAAGCTCTTTACAGCTATTTTGTTTTGTTTCTGAGAAACAAAATATGTGTGAATGTTGTATCACGTTAAAATTTTTTTATTTGTAGCATGCGTAATGCTTTTTAAACGAAATTGTAATTTTATTTCTCTTTCTAGAAGCAAGGTTAAGTAACGCTCGGTTGAGTGAGTACAATTGTACATTACACGCATATTAGCAAAACGCATTGAAATCGGAATTGGACACATTTTGCCAATGGAATATTGTCGCCGAAATTTGTCTGTTTGTATTCATGTTACCACTGTATCTTCATTGTCAGGCGCAGTTTTGACGATGCCCAGAGCCGTTTGAAATGCAGAAAGCTTCTTGGTATCGGTGGGAAAGAACCTTCCAAGGTAAGTGTTATTTGAAAAGCGAACGGTGCGGTGACAGAATGGCCGGGGTTTTTTTTTTTTCGCGCGCTTTCTAAACTCGACCTTGTTAAATGGACTGAGATCGCCAAGAGCGCAACGTACTTTACATTACTTTCTTTCCTCATTACAATATTCATTTGTCAAGCTGTAAATTTTTGACAGAGGCCTTGCTTTGATAATTACTTTTCGACTATACTGGTTTCGATGAAGGAACTTTCTAAACATCTACAAGCGAACACGCTCCGTTCATCACCTCAAGGAAAATGTTTGGTGTTTTTATTGATTTTTTTCTCCCTTTTATTAAACAACGAGGAAGACACAGGCTTGGCAGAGCTTTTGCTTTGATAATTACTGTGCGAATATTAGCAACAGATTAGAAAACGTTTTCCATCGTGTTTTAGTTCGTTTTGTTTAGAAAAAACTGTGCGCGTTCACTAAATATCGACTCCGAGGCGGCAGCTGCATGTGTGATTTCACAACATCAGCTAGTGTTCCTAGCTGCACTTGATTGAATTATTTGTTCTCTGATAAATGAGAATATTGCTGTGCTTTGGCGGCATGGATAAATCCACCAGGAGGTACAAGAGTTTATTGTTATAAATATTTTGTAAATCATTTGGAAGTGAATGTCTACTTGGCTGTTCCCACCAAGGATGTAATCTTCTTCGAGTTACATAGTACTTGAAGTATTTTTTTAAGTACAAGCTTTATTTCTTTGAAACACGAGGAGAAATGTGCAGGAAGAGAGTGTAAACTGTAAAACAATAGCAAAGCTTTTGTTGCGTAAATAATGTTACATTATGTTTCGCATTGCCATTAACATGTCGAAAACTTTTAAATCAAAACCGCTAGTTTTTAATAGGTTCGTGTGAATCCATAATCAATACGTTTTCCATTCTTAGTTTAATTTAACATGCGTTCAAAGTTTTCTACAGAAAATAATTGTCAGTGCAGAAGTAGCAATTGACAAACTATAGCGCATTCTTTTAGCCAGAAAATAGATAACATGCAATTGTTTTGGTTTCTTGGCATCGAGTCTATGTTTCTTTTTTACGATATATTTTCTTTGAATTATTATCATGAAAAAGCCTGAAATATTTTACAGCTTGAAGTGTATTTGACGAGACCTTTAGTTCGCTATTTATAGTTTCTAAACTTTTCCCGAGTGTGTGAAGCTGTGAGTTTGGAACATTTAAAAAGCGAAAAAACAAAAACATGTTATCTTGGTTATTACTGAGTGAACTTACCTTCAATAGAGCTTTTAAGAAGTTTTTAAAGTTGGATGAAAAGAAAACTACTCTTCGATGTGAATTGATTGTTAATAAGAGAGTATGTCTTTTAATTCGTGGTCAGTGATCGCTCGAGGGCAAGGTACAAGATTAAAAGTATTATTTTGTCTTCGGGTTTTTGTGACTTATTGATAACAGCATTTTTTTAATTCAAACTGGATTTCTGGATTACAAATTTTCTATAGACTCGATTACCAGCCGCCGTTTGGGAAAATTGAATGAAGATCGTATATGCTTCATAGAGCGGCGGAAATCGAGGCTATATCTTTTGTCTCATTTACATGTTGTGAAGTCCGTCTGTAGGTAATTCACAACATTACTGATACTACTCTCAAATTGTATTTACGAGCACTTAAACCCGCCCAGGTACTTGCAAAAGCTTTCAAAACTGTTTCCATTTGCCTCGGTTTGATTTGGCGTTCGTATCATCGATCTTAGCGGCGCCTTTTCAAACGCATTATGCTTGAGTATGTGTCAATTTCGTATTTACATTGTTAATGGAACGATACTCTTGTTTTGCTGCTGCGGTTCTTTATTAACTATATTCGTTTGACTTTTTGATGCCAAAACATCGCTGCGCTTTATTGAAAAATTATTTGAGAGACGAACATTTTTCCTCGCCCTTTCTCATAAGTTTTGTAAAACAGGCGAACGCACTCCAAAGTTTGTAAGAAACGCGCTTGTGAACATTTACTTAAGGAAGACAAGCCAATCCACGCTATCGGATTTTTAGCGATTTCTTTGTCGCACAACGTACTTTTTTCATTCTTCTCTATATAGGTTTATTGAAACAGCATTTTGTGAGACCTGCATATTAAATAGATTCGCTGAGTTTGTCGTCTTTTTGAAAAAAATTGCGTAAGATGTTCTGGCGTTCGTTTATCGATTTCTCGGGTTTTTAATGGGAACTTTTGTGCAGAAAAAGCCTGAGGCATTCACCTGCAAATTTTCGTTCAAAGGGAATATTTTATGCGGATGTTTTGTCGAAGTTCATGTGCAACATTATCCATTTCCTCATCAAAAATGCGATATAAAATGACTCTGTAAAAGTGAATACTTGTCTTCAAACGTGGCTATAGTGCCATGCAGGTATGTAAAATTCTGTTTGCCTTAGGTGTATGATGATGACCGCGCCGAACGTTAACTTTCTGATCTCTAGTAGTTTTTGAGCCTAAGACTTTAGGTACCTGAACACCATACACAAATCCTGTATATACTTTTGAACATTTTTTGACGTAATTTTTGTGGTCGTTGATGATGTTCAAATTATTACTATATCAGAAGGCAATAACAAAAATGGCATCAGTTGTATCGCCTTTTCAGTATTAAATAACCTCGGACATTTTGCCTCGGCATACAAATAATTGAAAGTTTCACGACAATTTAGGCGAACCATCTTTTATACTTTTTTTCCGGCCTGAAAGTTTTATTCATCCTTCCCAGGGGCATTACGAAAGCCAGGTGAAACTAATAAATATTTATCTTGAATTTTTAGGTTCTTCAAGTTCTTGGCAGTCATGAGTCATACTTTATAAGTATACCAAGGGGATATGAGTGAGTGTTTTTAGCTTGTTGTTGTCCTTCTTGTTTGTGCTTCCAGATGGGCTAAGATGCGAGCAAACCAGCCGACAAAACAAATTCAGACAGACAGACAGACAGGCAGACAGACAGATCAGACTGCCAGACAGGCTGGCAGACTGACAGACAGACATGCAGACATAAACCATATATGTATTTCTGTTTTCCCTTGTTGAAGTGATGTTTTTCGTTTGCTTGTGTCCAGGATGGATTAAATGCAAATGAGCAACCTAATAAAAGAAAAACCAGGCAGACAGACCGACAGACCGATAGACTGACAGACCGACAGACAGACGTGTAGACACACACAGATAGAGAGAGAGAGTACAGATACAGACAGTCAGGGACAGACGGGCACACAGACAGACATAATCCATGCATTTATTTTTGCCCTGTTATTTTTTTTTTGCTTTAATTTGTTTTTGCTGTCTTTATTATAGGACATGGCAGATGGCGGTGCCAGCATTTCTTTCACTAGTTTCTATTGTGGTAAGTGGATTATATATTAAGCATTCAAAATCATAAAAATAAAAGAGAACTATGTTTACGCATGTTTTTAAACGCGAATCGCGCGCACGTCTTGCTTGAAAGTGTCTTGATAATCATTCAAGCTTGAAATATTTAGGAGTTAAAACAAAAGTGGACCAAAGCCATCAGATTCCGACTACGTTGCTTATTTAACGCCTCTTGTTCTTTAATCACAGTTGTTGATATTTCCAAGCCATTGTCTACGTGCTATCGGCGACAGTAAGGATTCAACCACATTCGCCGGTTCGTTATGTTGCAGACTACTAGCGAGTGCTTTGTTTGGTACGTTTACTTGATGATGGGCCGTAGTTTAGAAATTTTGTAGCTATTATTTGAAAACCCTGCCCTACACAGGCTAACACATGATATTTTTCTGCTGGCCAAAAATGAAAAATGATTCAAAGTAAAGATTAAAATTCGAGTAAACAAATTACTGTATGCAACGAAAATTAGTGGCAAACAGACAGACGGTCTGACAGACCAGACGTACAGAAAAAGAGACAGACGGATAATCAGTCAGGCTGACAGACAGACAGATTGACTGACAGGCTGTCAGACAGACATACAGGTAGGCCGACATGGACAGTCTTACTGGCAGACGGACTCGAGACATGTATACATACAGACGGTCAGACAGATAGACAGGCTAACAGACTTAACAGACAGACAGCGGACAGACCATCAGGCTGTAATCTATGATTTCTTGTTTTCCATAATTTGATAAACGGTGTGTTTAACAATTGAAGGTTGAGTTTATCGATTTTTAGCTGTTTGAACCGCAGTAATGGCGAAAATTTGTCTTTCTGTGTTTTAGGAATCGCTGGTATTTCGTGGGGAACAAAACCTACAACTATATCATCTATAAAGTAAGTTACTCAAGTTTAGGCCCTGCACACCAGTTCATTTAATTAATAATTGAGCGACATTACTTTCTAACTAACGATCTTTTCTTCCAGGCGCGTATTAGTACTTCATTCTACGTATTGTGGTGCAGCAACATTCTGTAAGTGACATTGCATATTTATCTCGAATTCCTCGAGCTCAATTGTAAAAACTTTTTAAGGAAATTCGTTTTTTCCTACGGTGTGTGAAGGCCCAATTTTCGTGCACGTTTTTGTTCTTCGTTCATGTTATAAAGCTTGCATACGGATCGCTTAAGGTGGTTGTCAGGTTCTTCGTCAACCACCATTTGCAGGAAATTTATCTCCTTCTATTACCCTGTTACCTTTCGGCTAATGATATAACCAATGAAACAATTAGAGCTCGAAAAAAATCGCAGCCGGTACCAAACGCGCCATAACATGTAAGGTGTGCCACGGACAGGCAAGCGCGGGAAAATATGAAGCCGGTGGCCTGGTACCGCATAGCGCGGGAAACTTGCCATTCGATGTTAAGCGCGGGAAAACGCATGTGGCCACGTCATGCATATGCTTGGCTCATTCATGATTGGCTAAAAATTTCCCTGGTGTTACACGAGGCTTAAAATACCTAGAAAGCCAAAGACAAAAACGCTATAACTTTCGGCAACAAATTTAAAATCGTCCTAACACTTTTTACTTTCTCGCAGTTTTGGCTCTGGCTTGCATCTCTCTCCGCACCAAAGTTCTAATCACGATGACCGTTCTTCACGCCTTTGCCACTTTGGTGAGCCTGTTCTATTTCGTAGCTGTTCGCCAGTTGAACAAACCTACTCCAGATAAACCAAATGCGAAGAGTAGCAACTCAGACGAGAATCACGTGAACTGATGTTTGCGCGTGCTCATGGATTTTACCGCTGTTCAGAGAAGGTCTGTTTGTTGGCGCAGGTTGACTGTGTGTTGTCGAGTGTTTCTTGCATTACCGTCAAAAAGGGAGATTCGGAATTCTTGTAATGACAATAATTGCCCATAGAAAACGGCAAATTTTGAGATAAACGTTGTTGATGGCTACTTTTGTAGCGGAGCCAAGCTCCGTTTATATCCGCCGTGTTATCCATGTTGAATAACTGTCGTTATTTAATCGTTGTTATAAATGCTCCCTGTGACCTAATTTGTTTGCGTTGGTGAATCGCAGTGTGTGTAAAGGCAAAATTTGAAAAAGAGAGAATATTTGTTTCAGATTCGAAGCAGTTTATTACCTGACTGAAGGACGTTTAGGGGAGTTATTTTTTATTTGAAGAAATCATATTATGTAAAAAGGAGTAATTGCTGTGCATGTCAGTTGTGTTGTTGCATTTTCCTCTTCTTACATTCCCGGATGTTTGCAGCAAGCAAAGCCTTTTCCAAGGCTCTCTCCCTTCCTCAGTCAAGGAAGAGAGAGGATCCTGGAAACTAGGTTGACGTTTTCTATGTCTTTTGTAGATCAAAGCCAACAAAATGCAATGATACGTCATACACGTGCCTACGTCACAGCCAGTCAGACTAAACGATTACTAATCAAAGCTCGCTTTATGACATCAAAATTTTTTAAAACTAATATCCGTAACATTGTTTTAGGAAGTTTAATTGTAGTTTTGTCTTACAGGGGGTTAATATTTTTACGTTTTTATTGAGATAATCTTAAAATTTTCAATTCCCTGGAGGTAAATCCGTAAGTATCTACGGAGCGTAGTTATCATAGGGATACATGATAGCAACAGCGTAGCACCCATGATATGATAGAAATTATAAATTTCTGTTTGTGTTTGGGTGCCGGAAGTAGGCAATACTGCCGAAACATGAAGGAAGAAATTTGGAAATTTCTAGTTATTCTAAATAGATAGCCCACCAGATAGATTTAATTTATTTTTGGTGGAATTTTGCCGTTTTTAGGCAATCGTCATTGGGATCCAAAAAAAAAAACAATTTCTTATCTTGCTTCCCAACAAAGAAAAGCCGAGCAATAAAATTCTGAACATTGACAGAAAAAGAAAATCTCACAAGTCGGTAGAATAGTCCGATTTTTCGAACCGAATTCTCGTCCCGAGAGCTGCTTTGTCTCTCTTAGCGGGCTGGGCCTGTACACAAGGAACAAGTGGCTTTGGGAACAAACGATTTGATTGGCTAGAATCTAACAAGAGTTGTCCAATCAAGGGATTTTAAAGCAGCTGATGTGATTGGACTCCCTTTGTTTGATGCTAGCCAATCTAGCCACTTGTTCCTCGTGCACAGGCCCAGCCGGCTAAGAGGAACAAATGGCTCTGGGGACGAGAATGATTGTTTGCTCTTCCCAGACTTCTACTTTTATTTTCCAAATCGAAGAGCGACGGAGTGGTGACTGTTTCCGATCCACCCGTCATGATTGAGATGCGATGAAATTATTCCTATTAGGAATGTTTATATATATGACCTTTGCAGTGTCAAATGCTTGTAAATGCAAATATAGCGAAACCTCTTCAAAGTTGTATATCCAGAGGATAAATAGTATATAAAAACTATATTAAAATTTGAAACCTTCACCATCGTGTGATGTTGATCTACAGCGCGACGCGCCTAACTGTGGCCACCCAAAAAGCTTTTTTTGACAAGTTAGCCAATCAGAGAGCGCGAATTTGTTTGAGTTGTCCCACCTCCTTGTCAAAATACAACCTTGTTTCCAATTGCGATTTGACACGTTTCGTGACAACAGCTTTGAACATTGCAAGGAGGCGGGACAGCTCAACAAATTCTTGCTCTCTGATTGGCTAATTATAACTTGTCAAAAAAGTTTGTTGGGTGCCCACACTAAGGCGCGTCGCGCTTGTTTAAGCGTTTAGTTCTCGCGACACGTACGAGATTGGACACGAAAAAAGTCCATAGTGCCAGTGGTGACGTGGCAGTTTTTTATTGGGTGTTACCCGGTTGCAGGGCAGGAAGAACAGCCAATCGGAGACATTCAACGGACTGACGTGAAGCTGCATAGTAAGCTGCTCGGTAGGGTAGCAGGCCTCGCACTGGACGCCTCCTAACCCTTCGAAAGAGCCCCCAAAGCAATTAGCAACTGCTACACTGAAGACCAGAAGAATTACAAGCTTAAAAGAGAACCAACTCTACTGACCGGAAAGCTCACTCAGGCTACCAAACGCGATTCCAGTCTCTTCATGCATTATCTTTCAGCTCAGGAGATGAGACAGACGGAATGCGGCATATGTTTATAGATTCGTTCGGTGCGATATTGTCGTTTCAATACCGCCAATGCTAGATGATTTTTTTCGATTCCATATAAAGATAAGTAAACGAACGTCTTAGGCGTAAAGTGTGAACGAGCCATAATGGTCGGGTAGCGTTGCGTTTGTCTATATGTTATTTCTGACGAATGAGCTTGCGAAGAAGCCCGAAATAACTATTTTGCCGGCACGGGAAACAACGGGGCCTGGGCTCCAGGCCGGAGCATCATGGGTAGAAAGAAAGAGGTATATAAGGGGGAGTGTAGCACGTGATAGTCATCTAGGCCTCTGAATCAACCCTGTTCAGAGCTCCGTTTAATTTTTGTACTTTAGTTTTTCAGGTATCTTTACTGCGCTATCATCAGTTTTACCTTTGTAAAGCCTCCGTAGGATGAGCCATGGTTCCTACCCAGATTTCCTGCTTTGTTTTTCCCAATGGGTTTTTACAGCAGGTTTTTTCTGGCCTCCGTTCTAATCGCACTCCTGTTGTTAGCGGTTGCTCAGCTCCGTTAGTATTATCCTCGTTTGAATTAGCGTTCTTCTTTTGTAATTTGTATAACTAGTTTCCTAGCCTAAATATAAAGACATCTTTGTATATTGCCGAGGTTTTTTGTCCAAAGTAGTGGACGACCCGGCCTAACTGGCACGGTATGCTTCTCAGTGGGGCTTTTATCCAACGTACCGGACACCCCAGCCTAGCTGGCATGACGTGTTTGTATATAGGGTTTTTGGTCTAAAGTAGTAGGCACTTCAGCCTAACTGGCATGTTGTTTTTGTATATGGGTGTTTTGATCCAAAGTAGTGGACACCCCAGCCAAACTGGCATGGTACATGGGGGCTTTTGGTCCAAAGTAGTGGACTCCCCAGCCTAACTGGCATGATACGTTTGTACATGGGGTATTTTTGTCCTAAGTGGTGGACACCCCAGCCTAACTGGCGTGATATAGTAGTTGTGCACGGGGATTTTCGTCCAAAGTTGTGGACTCCCCAGCCTAACTGGCATGATGCGTTTGCAAATGTGGTTTGGTCCAAAGTTGTGTACAAACCAGGCTGTCTGTTAGCTGTGTAC
>OX393567.1:5590309-5650309 GCA_947652115.1 Blastomussa wellsi
GTCATTTATGTACATGTATAACTTCCTCTGGCAAGCCCAATTTGAGAGCTGTCTGTCCAACGAGCTGCAAGCTCCTAATTTTTATTTCAGCCATGTTCATACATTTCTAGGAGAATCAAGTTAAGATTGAATGTTACAACATCTACATTTGCAAAAGAGGTTTACTTTTTATAATAGAACTGAAGGTGAAAAATGTCATGCTACAAAATTACCTAGTTCAGAATCCTCATGATATAGATTATTTTTTGAAAACATGAAAAATACTCAGCTGTAGCCTGCAAAGGCGGTTTTGTGGGGGGAATGCTTCGAAAACAGACCAACCTCCGACCTACCCCCCCCCCCCTTCTCTTTTTTCCTCTCCCCAGTGTTAGCGTGCTCAAAATGACGGCCGGTCTTTCATGATCGCTGTTTTAGAAGTATTCCCCCCCCACAAAAACCGCCTGCTTTGCAGGCTAACTCAGCTGGTTAGACAACAGCAAATGGCCTTCTACACAGATGCTTGTATAGCTCAGAAAGATTGCATGACGAATCCTAAGGATGTCTGCATAGGAGACCAGACAGGAAACAGAGAAAATGGATGGTAAGATATCAAAATGAAATAAATTAAAATTATATTATTCCATTACCTTAAACTCTTTACTTAATTCACCACCTCGCCTCCGTCTTGGTGACGCCACACTAGTAGTTTGAATGGGAGATGCAGGACTCCATGGAGGTGACTGCACAGTCTTCCTAGCAGCTGGTTTGGATAGCCTTCTAGGTGAAAGTGATGCATGTTTGTCTGAAGTCGTTTCTGTAGCCTTTAATGGGGTTCTTGGTGACTTGTTACACTCGTCCGCGAAATCAAAAGCTAAATTACATTCTACATCATTGTTTCTGACTTGCTTGGCACTTGGTTCTTCCTCAGAGGGTGGGTCAGAAAAGTGCCTCTTTATTCCTATACAATGAATCCAGTAAGTCAAGTGAATTTTCTTAATGAATAGTTTTCATTTGCCACTGACTGAAAACTATTGATTAATGGATGCAGAGGTGTAGAAACATTAAATTAATGCTTCTGTTATATCATAAAACTGACTGGGCCAACAAACCTGTTTTCTCACATTAATTCTCACAAAAGCACACTTTCTGGAAAAAATAACTTGAACATACTTCTACTGTAATTTCTTTATTAGCTAAAGTGTTGAGTGCATTTCGCAAAATATGACTTTTTTTCCACAAATTGTTATTTTTCCATCTCATAGTTAGGATATTACAGCACAACAAACTTTTTTGACAAGTTAACCAATCAGAGAGTGTGAATTTGTTTGAGTTGTCCCACCTCCTTGTCAAAATACAACCTTGTTTCCAATTGCAATTTGACACGTTTCGTGACAACAGCTTTGAACATTGCAAGGAGGCAGGACAGCTCAAACAAATTCATGCTCTCTGATTGGCTAATTATAACTTGTCAAAAAAGTTTGTTGGGTGCCCACACTAAGGCACGTCAACTGTAAATGGCATTTTACTTTATAAAAATAAGAAACACTGAAAAAAATAGCTTTTGCAAGTCACATGTTCATGCATCGATTCACATTTATTAATTCACATAATGATTTCCATCATTCACAGTGACTGTAAGTAATTATTAATTAACATAAGTTAGGTCACAGGATATTTAAGCATTGTCTGCCATACCCCTTTTAGAATCTGGTTGGAAAGTGCAGCGCCGATCTTTCTTCTCTGTCACTGTCGAGCTTCCTGTTTTTACACTGGCTAAAATAAAAAGGTAAACTTAACAAAATGAGACATTGCATAATACAATATATGGGATCAGCTTATGTCTCATCTTGAAGTAAAAGAAGCAAAAATAAATAAATATTAAATAAAAAATTTCCAATCTGACTACCTGCAGTTGTATCGATGGAAAAGGACTTCATTGTCCCAGCACATCTCAGCTGTTCAATCAGGCTTTTCTCAAAATCAATGACAATCTTAAACCTCTTTGTCTGTCGTTCACCAGCTGTTGAGCCACACAGTTCTTTGAGTCGCATGAACACTGATGGAAACTCCACCACAAGGCTTCGGGCATCTTTCTTTAAGAGCAACTTTGCTGTATAAGTTTAAAATCAAGGTAAAAAGGTTATCAAACTTATAAAGACTGACTGACTCACAAAACTTCAGCATAACTGGTTATTACAAGCCATCCCCCACAAGGACCGGGAACTTCCAAATTCATGAATTCGATTGGTTTATTTGACCCCATACTGGCACACCTTGTGATGTCATCAGTACCTAATTTGCTGAACATCCCTGGAACGAGAGGAGGTATCACAAAAAGGAAACTGCCATTCCTCTTTCAAAAGTCTTTCAAATAAGCTTAATATTTTTCAATAGTTTGGGGTTTTTTTCATTTCATCATATAGGCACTTTTAAAAAAATGATCCATCTTCAATGAGTCTTGTAAAGAAGAAGGCACATATTGCCCTACAAAAACCAGACTAATTTTTGTTGTCATGTAAACAGATTTTAAATATCAGACAAACAAAACATTTTATCCACCTTCTTCAGACAGAGCTCTGAGGTTGCTCAACGCATTCCTTGATTCGACTCTTCCTTCCCCACTGTTGATAAACTCGCCAAAATACTTTTTTGCATTTTTCAAAAGTTCAGCTTCTCTTTCATCAAGCAATTGACGTAGCTTTGCCAAGCAGCACTGGATATAATTGACTGATGCATTCAATGTATTCCTTGCCGCATTTTCTACACTGGCTAGCTCACGGGTTAATCTGTCCATCAATTCGGAAGCGTTTTCCAAGTTCTTTTCCATCAGAGATCTTAGTTTTGGAACAGTTGCTTCAATATGGTCGATTACGTGATGTTCATGGTCTGGTAATATCGTGGTCTCCTTCTTGCAAATGATGCACATTGGTTGAAGCAATGTCATATTAAAGTAATCCAAAGTGTGCTTATGGATGCTGCAGATAGCCCTGAGTTCAGTGAGTTTTCCATGTTGTGATTTCCGTTCA
This sequence comes from Blastomussa wellsi, assembly GCA_947652115.1. NCBI lineage: Eukaryota > Metazoa > Cnidaria > Anthozoa > Scleractinia > Plerogyridae > Blastomussa > Blastomussa wellsi. Next base: position 5,593,315 of record OX393567.1, read on the forward strand.
TTTCCACCATGTTCCCTGTCATAACAACTGTCGCAAAACATTGCAGCACATTCGGGGCAATAGAATTTGGCTATGTTTCCATCACAGTACTCACGGCAATGTGGTATCCATGTGCTTTTTGACGTTGACTGCATTCTGATAATGAAATTTCAATCATCATGAGTAATGTTACATGAAACTGACCACTAAGTATGAAATGGTATGCTTCAAGTTATCATATTGTTTTTTTTTTCTAGAATGGATCATTCAGGCATATTCAATATTTTTCATTCCTATGGGTCGACTAAAGCGATCTTTTTTAAACAGTGGTCAGCAATCAATTTCTTGTCGTATACAGGTTGCAAAAGTAAAGAATAGTATCAACAATGTAATTGTTAGGGGTAGTGAATTCTTCTTCCAAAAATTACACATTTTACATAATTTAAGGAAAATTTCTCAGTCTTAGTCTTTTCTGCACCCACTAAGGGTCACAGTTTCTTTTTAGCAAAGTCAAGTCTCTAGTGAGCTTGCATGAAACTCTCAAATTCTCAGAACTGATGAGGCACATATTAGATAATCAGAAGGAAGCATTGGTGATTTTGTGGGGTTCCTGACGAATTATCCATATCTACCCCTTTGAAATTTTGAGGGAGGGGGTGGGCAGGGGGTTACAGTGCACAAAATTAGAAAAAAATCCAGGTTGTCCTTTATGGCAAATACCAGACAATATCGGGCAACCAGCCCTTTATTTTTCCTAAAAAATAGTTGCCCAAACAAAGTTAAATAGTTGTACTTGGGCAACCGCTAATTTCAAGCACTGGGGTTAGAAGGAGAGTATGAATAACCTAAAAAACGACTATTTTGGAAGTTTGATACCAAAAACCTTCCTGATTATTCAAAAGTATCGCGATCTTATAGTTTTGCCTATGCAAGAGCCGTCAATATTTCGTGGTATTGCCGTCTCACTTTTGCGGCCTGTGATTGGTTCTAATGTTGAAATTGACGTTGTTGCACTAAATTGGGTTGCTGACGTACGCAAACAAATTGCCGCCGCATTCAAATGATTGTACAAATATTTCACTTCATGTTCAACAGTATTTATTGAAAATTCGACTTTTGCAGTCATCATCAAGCTCTTGCATCATTGGGAAACCCCAGTACAAATGGTATGTTTATACAATACTTCTAACTTAACTTCAAAAAGCTTAATTTCTTTTTTTAATCGAAAATAGCGGTTAGACGTTTTCTATTAATGCTACGTTTCGAATGAAAATTAACATCGTTCATAAACGAATTTCATTAGTTAAATTACAGAATAAGAACTGCTTGCTCTGGAACTCTTCAATTTCATCGTCTTCCAGGATGACAATGCTTCTTTTCCTCTTATTCTGCTCATTTTCTGTACTTTTCCGCCCACTGTTTTTGCACGAAGCGGCTGTTTCGGTTTTCGCATCGACGTCTAGTACATCGATGTCCTTAAATAACTCTTTAAATAACTCTTTTGTCCCACAAATATCAAAATTTGGCATTTCATCACCAAATGGCCCTTCGGACTCCATTCCTGTGTAATTTTCAACACTTTTCGGTTTCAATCAACTCATTTTATGGTAACAAAGACTATAAACTTACGGGGAATTTCAAATTACCCGCGACAAAATTATTTACGTGCGAAACTAGTGTTACCATGGATACATTTCGCAGGTAGAAAGAATTGAAATTTCGATCAGGCGCGGGTTAATTAGTTTACAGTTTTATTTATCCTTATAAATGATGGATCGCGATACAAAACTAATTGTGATTTTGAGACGGCAAGACCACATTATATTGACGGCGTTGGGAGAAAATGTATTCCGTATTGGGCGGAGTCGCTGTCAATATAATGTGGTATTGCCGTCTCAAAATCGCAATTAGTTTATAATAATGTTACTTTCAAAAGTTGCTAACAGAGTGCACTAACCCTACCCAATGGATGAAACGATTCTGACACAATCATTATGTGGCTTTCAAAGTGAGACATTGCCTGAAAATTATTTGTTTGAACACGAAAGCTGAGCGCCTGTTATCACTCTTGTCGTCGCATTATATTGAAGCGTGTCATACCAAATATAATAAATTCAAGAAAGGTCAAAATGTATACAGCGCAAGTACCAAAGCAGAAAGCAAAACAAACTAGGCAGCTAGGAAGGTCAAATACAAAATACTGTATAACTGAAAGAGAGGATTTGAATTGTTTATAATAATGAGGCGGATATACCTTGCATGCCTGCACGAGACTTTAACAAAACACTTGAGATTATAATTCATGTCCTAGTATCGCATGGTGTATATCGAATGTCACCGACCTTGTGATTCACACCAAATATAGTATATTGCATATGGGATGTCAATAGAACCGTGTGAACGCAACAAAGTGCAAGACTCATGCAAGCCTCAGATTATTTGCTTTTCGATCGTTTGTCACTTTGGCAACGTTGGTCACAGATGACACAGTTTGAAAAGATTATACTGGCTTTGTAATGGAGGTAATCATCCATTGGGAGGGGGGGGGTAAAAAATGGAATGCCCCATATGGAGTACCCCCTCCCTACCCCACCTGCTGTGTATCAAAAGGTAAAGTTGACCCCTGATCTATGAATCGGTTTGTTTTTGAGCTGCATAACACTGCAAAACTACGTATCATGTTTAATCCTCTTCGTGTGTTACACATTTCTACCTGAATTTCCTACTAAAAGAGAAAACAAAGGCTACAAGCGATTGAAAAGGCAGGTACAAAAGTCGGATCGGATCAACTCGGATTCTGAAACTCGGATCGCTGATTTGAATAAGAATAGAAGCTAGGCATACAACAATAGCTGCTATTCTTATTCAAATAAGCGCTCGGAGTTGATCCGGTCCGACTTTTGTACCTGCCTCGATTGAAATCAAGAGACGCAACCAAGGGGGAGCGAATCGTCCTCAAGGGGACGAAACGCTTCATTCAGGAACTGCCATTGAGAAAAAGCAACCACGCCTGACTATTTCGGCCAATGCAGCTTAAATTTCTAGGCATATGTTGCCACTAAAACTATTAAAGGAAGACTTACCTGTACATATATTGAACGATCGCGATCAAGGTGTCGCATCTATTTGAACTGGAAGGACGTAACGACTTCACGATTCGACCCAGTCTTTTCGTTGCACAAATTTAAAGATAGGTCTGCGTGGCATGCTTGCGAACGGAAGAAGGTTCACTTCAATGCGTGTCTCCAATCACTCCAGGCGGGCTGTATTCATAGGCGAGGTGTTTTTAATCTTTTAGTGTTTGAAATAAAAACTAGTTTTTCTCAAAGGAATTTTAAAATGTAGAGAAATTATAAACTTTGAAGTTTTAGCATTGGCATTTAAAAAATAAAATGGTAAGGATTTCAAACAAAATAATATTGCTGTGGCGCTTTTTGCTGTTGTTAAAATAAAGCTTAATAAAGAAAGGATGGACCGGCCAGCACAGTTCACCAGTAACCTGGAGTGCTCTTGTATCGTGATCAATTTCTTGCTAGGAGAAGGGGGGGAGGTTACTCCCTATATGGGGAGGGGGGCTCCACCCAAAAGTGGTAAGTGCATAGAAGGATTTTGCAAAGTTGAGATTGAGAAAGGTTAGGAAAAAACCATCTGTTTAGGCTTACCTCGAGTATCTTCAAAAGATACACCTAATGGCTGGTTCATTTAAGAATTTTACGGAGTTCAGGGATGTATCATTTCAAAACACATCATTTATCCAAGTACTCATGGAAAAAGGCTAGAAAAGGCATGTAGTATTCCTGCTAATTAAAAGGTATAAGAAGGTATAATTTATACAGCTTCTCTGTCAAAACTGGTAGAGTCCCCCAGTATATGTCTTATTAGCACTCACAGAACACAACTACACAAGTTGAATATTTCAAATTATTTTATTTTTGTTAAAATTATATTTTACCAAGAGTAACACCTAGCCTGCATAGCCAGTGGGATTAGTGGGTGTGGGCTTTAGCGTTCGTGGGTGAAACCACAAGTGGATCTTTAAGAGCAAATCTACCTCTCACTAATCCCCTCGCTGCTTTGCTGCTCCAACAGACAGCTACAATGCCCAAACAAAAGCACATGGTTGCAGAATCCCACAAGGTATGCAGACTAAGTACCGTAATCAATGAAAATATTCTCGATCTTCCTCCCCTTCCCACAGAGGTGGCAGCAGATCCTGAGAATGAGATTTAGTCTTTGCTCTTTTTATTGTACAGAATTTCTTTCAAAATTAGGGAGCATCAATGAAAATAATTTACTAACAGTTGATGTACATCAAAGAATAAACAAAGCTGTGTGGGTAAGACTTAATGAAATCTACAACATGCGAATGAAATAACAAAATTAATGAAATGGACTCGATTAACAGTCACCGTTCAGAAAATAAGTCAATGCTTATCACCGAGAAGGTTGCTGGACCTGTGGACTTGTCATTGTTGATTTATATTAATCAACAAAGACCAGCCTAGATAAAGCAGCAAAATCGAGTCTACAGGTGTACAAATAAATAATACCGCTGTATGTTGTGGTTCAGTCTTGTCCTTGGTTCAAATTTTATTTTCCTTCAGTTTTAGGCATGGTAATGTACGATAATGATTTTCAACATTTAGGGAAATAAAACTTGAACCAAGGACAAAATTGGGCTACCACATATATACATTGTACATTTAATGAAAACATTCATTAGCATCATTGTCTTTGATTCTATAATCTCTGGAGATGTACAAACTTCAAGGCAGAGCACATGTGAGTTTGCAAGGTGTTGAAGGAATAAGCTCAATAAATGCTTGTCCTTGTGCCCGCAATGGCCATTACCACTAAACATGTTTTTTGCTGGGCTTTGGCTGTCAGAGATGTTGAGTGTGATACATTGACACAGTCACTTCTTTTTAACTCTTGCTTTTTCTCTGTTTTGTGGGAGTTTCTGTGGTTGCACTTTGTCCAAGGCTTTTTCTTTTCTGTGATTACAAAACAAAAATCAAAAATATAACATAAAAATTTCTAAAACTTGCCCTTAATAATTTGCAACCATTGTTTTGAAAAAAGTCAACAATTATTGATCTATACAAAGTCCAATACTGTAAACCCACCTGGCTAATAGTCACAATTTTGGGCTAAACAGAGTCAGTTTTCAATCTCATTATTTTAAATCATTTTCTTTAGCGTGTACCTTCACTTTCTGCACTACTAGTACCCACTTTAAAATAAGTGATAGAGATAAATCCTACAAGATGCTCTTTTTGGCACCAAATAACAGGACTGCAGTTTCAAAGTGATCTCACCTGGGAATTTTTTATTTTCTTTTTAAATGCCTCAACATCCACTTTACTATCGCTTTCTGTAATTATAATAATGCAAATATAAATCAATGACAAAAAACATTGGTTAATGATTCCCATTACTTTAGTGGGTCAATATTTCATACCATTTTTCCTAGCCTGCGTAGCTGGCGGGATTTGAGGGTCCGAGCCAGTCACTCAGCATTCGCGGGTGAAGCTCAAGAGGTCAAGCGGCGAAGCCGCGCGAGTGGAAATTTCCCGCCTGCCTCATTGCTTATGGGTTTTGCTAGCCGCCCACTTTTATCGCCTTCAGTGATCTAATTAAATAAGCCGATCAGAGAGCAAGGTGTAATGCGTTTATTGACAGGTTTGTGTAAAGCGCACAAACCACAAAACCACAAACTATTTACCAATCCTACGTTCTTGACATTAATTCGGTCTTCCGACCCTTTTTTGCTTTTTATTTATTTGCTATTTGAAGGTTTTTTAAGTTGAGCACAATGTCTAGAGGTCATAGGACTTCGCAGGTTTCCCACGGGTTCCTGACAGTTTCCTGTAGCTGTTTGTAGAATTTGACACCTTAGTAATTTGCATATGTTTTGTCGGTGCAGTTTATTTTGGCTCATTACTACTTTCACAATATGTTTAGCTCTCAAAATGTTAGCTCTGGAAGGACCAGAGCTGAAATTTTCCGTGAAGTTTATGACAACTTGCATTGAATATTTGCAATAACGGGCCCGTCCATTAAATTTTAACGCAGATTTGTTGTTCGTGATCACAGATATTTTTCTGTGACCGGCGTGGGAAAGATGAAGTATCAATAACATTTGATTGGCATTTCACCACTATCAGCCAATCCGAAATTCGCGTTCACTGGGTGAATGCATAATTCCAAAAAACCCATCCATTAGAGCAGGCGGGATTTTAACTCGACTCCTCGCCAATCTCTCCACGGCTTTGCTGCTCCAACGACGGCCTCCCAAAAACAAAAGCCGCGAATCCCGCCAGCTACGCAGACTACATTTTTCCCAATCAGTTTTGTGAACAAGTTCTGATCAATTTCCTAACATAACTAGTTACCATAGCAACAGTATAATCTTAGGGTTTCAAAATGTTTTGAAGTAGGAGACAGCAACTGAAGGAGCAGGTGAGTTCTCACAAATTAGTGAGCACAAAGCCAGCTGATTGGGATAACCAAAGTAACTGGCAACATACAAACAACCAAGTAACCAGTGGAACTCGCAGACAGGTAATAGTAAGAGTGGTTGTTTGAAACCCCTAGTACAACCTGTTAAATACACTATGTATATCGAAAACAGTTTTTATGTATAATTCGCCCAGGGGGGCAAATGTACATGTAACTATCTCCTGAAAGTAGAAATAGAAAAAGACTCTAAAATCCAAAAGGAACAAGAGCACTATTTTAGGAACTTTGTGATATCTGTAATTACTAGTAGCAAGGTTGTTATCTTTAGTTACTAACCTTTCATCTTAATTTCTTTTTTGGGTTTTTCTTCCACTGGAGGAATGAATGCCTGCTCTCGCTGAGCTTTTCTCTTTTCTTCAGCTGCCACTTGCCGTGCCTATTGTGAAAGATGACATTAAATAGTTAGTACATTGAAACTTCATGTGTGTGACAATTTCAACCCAATACATCAACATTAACAGGATGCTAAACAAGCCACTTTTAAAGCAGTTTGATTGATTGTTCACTTTCACTTTCACAAATTGAATGCCAACATAAAAACGTTGGAAAAGCATGTTTTAAGAACAAAAAATATGCACTGTCAGGCAGTTTTTTTCCTTGAGGGAAGTTGTTTTTACTTGCATGAAATAATTATTTTCTGCATGCTGTGAAGGGGACATATTTGGCTTGAAACCATTTTGACTGCTTACCCACAGATAAAATTTTCCTTTTGAAAACAAACCATACCAACTCATAATTTTTATAATGGTTTTGCACTTTAATACTTTCCGTTTTGTTTGGGAACAACTGTACCTTTTTTTCCTGTTGAGCTTCTAATCTTCTTTCTTTCTCTTGAAGGAAGTATTCACCACTTGCTAACTGTTTATCAATCTGCACGGAGAAACAAATTATTTGAAAATAAGTTAACTGGGCCAAGCTGGCCTACAAATAAATAACAATTATTCCATGAGCCCGCGTTGGATATGAAGTGATAAAATAACCAACGAGCGCATAGCGCGAGTTGGTTATAATCACTTCATATCCAACAAGGGCGAATGGAATAATTGTTTTAGTAAATTCTCAAACCATATCTCTTGAATTTTTGTGGGAGACAGCTCCTGAAACCTGCCAGTGTTGGCCATTATAGAGGGCTGAAGTTAAAAACTTTGTGCAGAAAATTTTTAAACTTGGCGCACTATTTTCCATATGACGTAAAACTCCAACTATTGGCTCATAGTCGGAGTTTTTTAGCCAATCAAAAAGCTAGAAATGCAATAGTCGGAGCATGTGACATAAAACTCCAACTATTGGCTCATAGTCGGAGTTTTTTAGCCAATCAAAAAGCTAGAAATGCAATAGTCGGAGCTGAGAATATACTAATCAGAGATGGTATAAACAAATAAGTTACTGCCGTTCTAAGAACTGAAGCAGCAAATGAAAAAATTATTACTAAATTATCACTAACCTTGCTTTCTGTTTGTTGTGGCGGGAATGGGGTATATTCCTTTTTCTTAAACTTTGATTTCTTGACCTTCTTTGCATTTCTCTGTTTAAACTTGGGTAGAAATCTGTCCCAAGATTCATTTTTCAGCTCGGGGTCCTTGGCTAATTCCCTTTTGATCATCAGAGTCTGTAGACAAGACAGTTAAAGAAGTGTGGACTGAAGGTTAAAAAAGGTTCCAACTTTGGCTGCAAACCTACATGTATGTACAACTATATATGGTCTATCGTTTTCGGACACCAATGCAACAGATTGCCAAGATTGCACATCTTCTTCCCCCTCTAGTCAAATTCCCCTGCAACTTCCGATGCAGTCCTGCAATAAGTGACAAAAGTACTTGACACATTGACTCGACATGGCATTTTTTCAGGCATAATGATGACTCCTTTATAAAAAAATCACTACTCTCTACAAAATACCCCCTCCCCCCCCCCATCCAATGTTGTATGATTGCAGTGAAGGACTTCCAGAAACAGACTACAACATTGATAGGGGGCAGGGGGGTGGGGTGAAACGAACCTGTATTATAAAAAAATGGGGCTTAAATGGATGATGTGTCAACACTTTTGACACTTATTGTGCATCATCAATTCTATCACAACTAATAAATATTATTCCTTGCGTGAGGGAGCAACATTTGCAAGCGCTGAGAAAACAAGCTTATGGCAATACTAAAGCAAAGTATGTTAACTTTTTCATGAACAGTTTTGTCAAGTGTCGCAAGGAGAATTGACTTGGATCTGAAATAGCACACAAGCTGATAGATTACTGGATGTAGATCAGATCTCTGGTTTGCAAAGCACAAAGCAACCTCATCTAAATATTAGAGGATTGTTAAGTACTCTTGTCCCCTGGACGGAATATGAATAAAAATCAATTGCAAGTTAAACCAATCTTGCAGGAAGTCGTCTAGTTTAACACTAAATCCTGTCATTAACAAAATTGCTTTTTTGACTTATCAACTTAGTATACTTGTCTAGTAAGAGTTTGTGATATTATGAGCATTGATATTCTGAAGATATTCCACTGTACCTTGATATTATATATAGGATGAATGTTCTTCATTGTGTCTTCAACTACCTTGCGAACCTGTGCAAAATATGAGAAACAAAAATAATAATATTATGTAAAAAATTGTACAAAACACAGTTAAATTGTAACTTTGTGCTTCATTGTTGCTGCAATAACAAAAAATATATCACAATTGCTTCTGGAGGCACTGAGAGTACAGCACCTTATGCAAGAACACAACAATTGAAAACAGTCTCGGCTAATGCTTGAACCCAGTCCCAGAACAGCATGCTAACGGTCTGATCACAAGGCTGACCCCGTTTCAAACAGTTTGCCGAGATCTTGGCATGGTTGTTAAATGCAACAAACATCAACTTGATGATTACATGAGAACCAAGTTAGACCAGTTTGCTGCAATCTAGGTTTTGTGATGCTAGGATCCTGATTACTGTCAAAACTGGGCTGAAATTTTTTCCATGTAATCACACACACACACGCCAGGCCACCACTTTCTCAAGATTAAATTTCACTTCAGAGCAAAATGATTTAGCAGTTAATCAATATTTGGTCTTTGTATTTAGCATCTAAAATAATTAATGTATAGCCAAGTATAAAGCTGTAGACCTGAACCTTCAAAATGACCAACTAAATTGTTCAAACAGCCACTTCGCCACCAAAATCATGCCAGGCTGAAAATACTCATCTCTGCAAACCAAACCAGCCGGCTCTTGTAATCAGCCCCTAACAATTAGCCCCTCCTTCAATCTCCATCATTTCGAATGGCCATTGTAAGGCAAGTCATCACGAGCAAAGTAGTGAAATGCTGGACTATAAAGCAAAACAAAAAGTCGGTGAAGGTAGACATTAGTTACCTGTTTTAGCCCTTTGTATGGACCCAGTGTAGCAACAGTATTTCCCTGTACCATAATATAGCATTGCGTGAGGAGTTCTAGAGCCTTCAAAGACAATAATTTAAATTTAGAGGTTTTATTATACGAAAATTAAACATAATAGAGAATCTTAACCAATCATTTCAATCCTGACAGGGCAATAATTAAATATAGCCTAGTAATAAGGAAGGCTACACTGTATAATGACCAGAGCAAACAGACTTTTCCTTCCCATACTCGATAGTTATTGTTCTTCCCCTATTCAACAGACCTCCAAGACTTGATGGAATTAAAGCTTTCCTCTGATAAGGTAGCTCTATAGAGATCAATATACCCCAGGTCCATAGTAACTAGCGGGTAGTTGTTATTTATACATGAAAATTTAAGTGAAAAATAAACAACCAGTCGCAACCAACCAACACAGATCTTCGTACATGTAGAGTTGCATCATGTTCTCTCATGTAAGTAACTGGAAAGAAATAACTCTCTGCTTTCAATAGGCCTATTTACCGGCCTTCATGTAAAGCACCAACCAACCTTTAATGTTGCTCCATTCGGCCCAATAAGCCTTTGCCTTCTCTTGACAAATCGTTCCCTGTTTCGAACAAGTGATCCTATCTTAATGATGTCGCATGCCACCTCATCTTCTAAAACACGCTGAGCCTGCCAGAAATGAAGAATGTTTAAGTACATAATTCTCATAGCTGTTAAATAACATAATAATAATGAATAATCATCATCATCATCATTACTTAATTGTCCACTCCCCATTGGGGCTTTTCAGGGCCAATGTAAACAAACAAGCAAATATTGTAAATAAACATAACAGTGTTAAGAATCCCAAATGGTATGAGGCAGACCTGTTGGCTATTTACAAGCCTATCTAAGGAGTTGAACTCGGGGCTACCAAGACACAACACCAGCTAGTGGTCAAGGATTTGAACCCGTAATTTACGGATTTCAAGTCCAACGCTCTGCCAACTTAGCAACACAGCCTCCATCTGTGCGTCACTTAACACACTTTATTTATTGTTAACTTTCAAACCTGTTCAAAGGGAACACTTCTTGCCATAAGCTTGATCATATCTCTGGCTTTAATGATGATGTAAGGGTCCCACGTCTTTCTTGTCGTACCAACTGTCATGCTTCCCTCAATAACGTCTAGCTGACACCTTAACCCCTTAAAAGACATTTTGAAATATCGGTTAGCTAAAGTCTGTGTTCAAGCCTAGTGACGCATCAACCAGAGCTTATCCCTGTGTCTGTAGCAAGAAATGACCAATAGTTATTTCTACACCCCTGGCTGGGATGCCAGTCCATAGCAAGATTATACCAAGCATTAAAGGGCTGTTCCATTTAACATCTGTCCCCCCCCCCCAAAAAAAAATAAATTGATGGTCTTTGGTGTCTGTCCCATCAGAAATAGCTCTTGAAGACCCCCTCAAGAAAGCAAGATCAAAGTGCTGACACATTCTCCCTTCAGAAAACGGAAGAGATCAAAGCCATCAGAAATAACTTTTTAAAACTCCCTCCCTCCCTCCCCCTCAGATTTCCCATACCCTCAAAGGGGGAGGGGGTGCAGATATTAAATGGAATGACCCATAATTTCAATGGCACCGAAAATGGCAGAGCCCAACTAGGGCCCTTGAAGTCACTCCTGAACCCTTGGGAAATGGTGCAGTATAAATTTATTATTACTTCATGTGCTGAAAAATGTGATATATTATTTCTAACACATTTTGTTATCCTCAGAAAGTAATCCTGCCTCCTGATAATAATAATAATAATAATAATAATAATAATAATAATAATAATAATAATAATAATAATAATAATAATAATAATAATAATAATAATAAGTGTCAATATATTTAGCACCACTGTGCTAATTGGGGACACTGTAAGTATGTAAACAAATATTGTAAATGAAACAGAAAGTTCTTAAAAATCCCAACTGGCAGAAGACAGACCAGTTGGCTATTTACAAAGCGTGGAGGAGTTGAATTCGGGACCACCGAAGACAAATCCGTTTCAGTGGCAGGGAGGAGGACTCGAACCCGGGTCCACCTGATTACAAGTCCAGCGCCCTGACCACTAGGCCACGATTCAACATAATAATTGTTTACATCTACCACATCTAACACACTACGTCCAATCCTCTAAGAACTTACATATTCTCTTAGTTTCTTTTCCACCAGAGGCCAAAATTCTCGCAGATATTTCTCTCTGTATTTAGGAAACAAAGTTGCAAACGAACTCTCTTCTAATATGCCATGTGGGTTGTCATCACTTGTGAATGGCTCAATCTTCCAGTGATCAATACCCTCGTGATCCCAAGCTAAAAGAAAGAACCACAAATACATTTATTCCTGAAATAATATAACCAAGAAATAAAACCATAACTGAATTAGTGGAGGAGCTTTCTGCAGTATATATGAATCACGTTGGCTTGCTTGCGACGAGTGGAATCAATGGTTACTTACGCTTATCTTTCCTATAATTTCTTTTCTTACTGTCACCTAGAAAGAACAGAAAGGACATCTGGATGTTTTAAAAGCAGGCACGTTTCATTACAGAACAATCAATGCAAGATTTTAGCTAAATTTCAGACTTTTACCTGAAAGCGCAGTTTTGTCGTCGCCGTCCGCCATGTTGAATTGTTGTTTAATTTCCAGACCCCTCTGGGTTACCAACTTTGGAGCCCAGACTCTTGGTCGCGAGGTCGCTTCTACCACTGGTCAGGGGCGACCAGGCCTTTTGTAACAAATATTCCTGTTGTGCCTTAGTATAGTGCATCAAAAAAGTGAAAAAATCTGATCAACATCTCGTCCGAGTGACTCAAAACACACGAAAAATGGCAAGCTTGATTCTCCCGTATGCCCCTGGACCCCCACGTGTTATCAGAAAACGGTCGCGAACGGACAAGAGCATGCGACCCAAAACACCAAAAAACACCACAAATGCCCAAAAGATCACGCTAAAGATGCTTTATTCATTTAACTTACATGATGTCACATTTGGCATCCAAAGGTGTAAAATTCGATATTTTATGGAGGCTTAGATTTCTCGCGACCAAATAGCGTGACAACACGCTCCCTCGAATTCGCGAACAGTCCGGCCGGATTGTCCACCTGTGGAGTAAACTTGAGAATTCCACCATTGTATGGTGCATTTTGACTATTATTTTTATCAAGGTTTTCGAAGAAGACCCGATCATTTCCGAAGTTATCCGAAGATCCCCGAGTAAATTAGAGAATTCTAGCATCCTGTGGTGCATTTTGACCATTAACAAGCATTATCCGAGTAAGTTGCATATACCTGCCAACTTTTTCCAAGTCAAAAACGTGAGAATTTTATCAAGGTTTTCGAAGAAGACCCGAACATTTCAGAAGTTATCCAAAGATCTCCGAGGTCCGTCCGAATACTTCCGAAGACAGTACGAAGATTTCCGGGTCCTAGTCTCAGGATGTGTTTTGTGAAATACATCCTCCCAAGTACGTGTCATACAATCGGGGAACAGTTTGGTGAAGTACCGTTAAAGTTTTTAGAAACTGGGAGTTTCAATGTGAGAGTAAGTGCTGGCGTTAGAGCTGGGAGAAAAGGTCGAACGGTTACTGGAAAGTGTTAAACGGCTGGCTGTGAACGGAACTAAAAATGCACGTTTATTTTAGTGCAAAATTTAATGTGAGTAAACAAAAGAGCAAGGGTCAATTTGCCAGCTGGGCATAACGCGTCTGAAGTTAATTGAAACAAAATAACTCTGCCCTTGAAATAAAATTCAACTCTTGAATAAAACGTATCAAATGATTTTAAAGCACACGACAATCTCTCTACACATGCAATTTTCGAGTAGATTTTCAGCAGACGTCAGATATCTTTCCACGTGCAATTTTAGTGATGTCATAAAAGGCATGAATACCCCGGATAATAAAGAACCGATCGACTGCGCATGCTTGCGATCTTACATCCGACAGAATTGTGGAGTTTTTCCGCCATTGACAAGACTAGGCTACTATCTCGCTAGGGCTCGCCAGCAGTTATGTCCGTTGATGTAATATAACAGATTTTTCAGCGAGGCGTGAGTAAGCGTGAGTTTTCGGCCTGACTCATGCTCAGTGAGTGAGAGAGTTTGCGCATGCAGTTATACTTTAATTAATATCAGGTATTCAAGCTCGAGCGAGGTTCTATGAGAGTTGTTGTTGATATCGTCCTCAGTTGCGTCCAAAGGAAGTTCGTCTCCAAACTCTGGGATTCTTTTTTATTTTTTGGCAATGGTACACTGATGCATGTATTCGTCGTCGCGCATGACCCCCTCCCCATCCAAGTTCGCGCATGACCCCCTCCCCATCTAAATTTTGTGTTAGCTCAAGGTCTGGATTCGCTACTGGCTAGCCCCTCTCTTTGTAAACACGAGAACTTTCGCAGTTTTTAAGTCTTTTCTCTGACATAAAATTGAACAGAATATATAACGCACAGTTATACGTACGGCGTTCAATATGGAGGGAATTTATCTTCACAAACACATCATATGACTCAAGTTTATTTCTTTCGTTGATATTTATCCCGCTGACAAATCTCTTTGCCCTATAATTAACTATTTTAAGTATCAAAGGTGTTTTAAAACATTTTCTCGTTTTCAGGACATATATTAGCGATATATATATATATCTTAAGATACAACAAAGCTGGAGAATAAACGTTCACAAATGGAAATCCAGGTAGTAAGTTCAGTTTTGTTTATGAGGATAAATAATATTCTTCACTATACATTTATAAACAGACAAAGCGAACTTGATTGAGCAAAACTGTATTTAATATATATTTATTTTACTTACAAGTTATTTTCAAGTTCAGGCTTTTTTTATCACGAAAACTCACAAAACTACTCTCGGAAAATGGAAAAAAATGAAAAAATTGCTAGTGCATTTTTTATGCGATTAGCTGATCTTTCATCTCATCTTCTTTCTTTCCCGCCTTTTTCTCGACTGGAAATGCCACTTTGTAAGCTGCGAAGCCTTTACGTTTTCCAGCCCAAAAGTGGAGCATGCCCATCATGGCGAATCCCAAGAAAATCCCAGCCACGATCAGAAGAACGATTTTTTCTGCAGACGTCAAACGGAGGGTTTTGTGACCTGAAAGTGAAAATGATGTGATGATATCAAAGTCATTACTAATTCAAATAATCATGACGAAGGAGGTTTCGAAAACAAGGGCCTCTGAATATGTACGTCATCACTGACATTTTCTTCTGGTCAAGTCATTTTTCGAGGTAGTTTACGAGGATGTAAATTAAAAATACTTGTTACAACTTACTTTTCAAAGATATCGTTGGCGCATATCTTCCTGAAGATCTCCATTCTATAAAGAAACACATAAAATATGATTTTTTAACTAAAGCCGCAAGGGAGACAAAAGCAAATTTAGTCGCTTATTGAATCGCTGGTCATGGCAAGTCGAAGTTCGCGCGAAATTCAAAATGGCAGGATTGAGCCCTGCGGCAAAAAAGTGAAACTCCGTTCTAAAGATATTGAAAATACTTTCATATCCTCGTTTACCGTAATGCGTTTCTCGAGAATGACGGTAAAAAATAATCATAGGCTTTGAATAGACTGCGAGCATTCTCTATTTTTACTCCAAAATCCGTAACGAAAGCGAAAATTTGCGCGCGCGATATTCATGCGAGCGGAGAAGCCGCGAGTTAGGCGGGCGCTAACTCCGACTGGCGCCCGCGCAACTCGCGGTTCGCGGCTTCTCCGCTTGCGCGAATGTCGCGCGCGCAAATTCTCGTCTTGTTACGGATTTTGGAGCAAAAATAGACTGCTCGCGGTCTAGTTTGTGAATAGATCGAAAATCATCGTTGGAATAGTGGTTATGGGAAGTTCTTTTTCATTACCGTCTCTTCTCGGGTCAAATTCCTGCATTTTAAAGGATCCTGATTCAGTCGGCAAGGCAACAATCTGCGTGGGAATAAAATAGCAACAACTATAAATTTACGCTATGCTTTCATAAGATGCATTCCACCAAACAGGGACGTTGGAGGTGGCAGCGCGGAGCAAACCAGATTTGAATGACTGCAGTGTCTGAGAGTAAAAAGTTCTGAGGTTTTTTTCTAAATGTCGGTGACAGAAGTTTGCTCTCGAGCTCGGTGGCCCATCAGGACGCAGCCTATTCCGGTTTCCTTAAGGACCTGACAGTTTTTCCTGCAACTTGCAACGCAACGATGCATTGCAAGCTCCGAAAAAAATTCATGTTTAACACACCAGTCTTGCAACCTGCAATTCCCCTCTGCAATTTGCAATGTTTTTCATTCACCATCGTTGCGTTTCAAGTTGTTGGAAAAATGCCTTGTGTAACATGACTGGTTCTCGTTTCAGTATACACCTGGGTGCTGTCGGGGAAGAAAGATATCATGAGAGGCAAAGTGTGTTGCCAAGAACACAACGCAGTGCTTTGGCCAGAAACCAGAACCACTCGATCCTTGTCCAGCGCATTAACACATATATAAGGCCATCGCGTCTCCTACATGTCGGTGAGTTAAGCTACAGTTTCGTCCAAGATAAGGTACCAATTCAAAAGTGTTCTTACTGTCAAGTAAATTGAATGGGGATACTTCCATCCATCTGTCTCGTTGATGTCAAGATGTGGTTGATTCTGAAAAGGAACATGAACCTCTTAGACGCCATATAAAGTTAGAGGATGCAGATTGTACTGCATGTCAAACTGATTAACATCAGTTTTCGCCAAATCATATTTAGACGAAAGTATAAATTACGAATAAACCGCAGGAGCTCCATAAAGACGGCTTATTCCTTATCATGCTTTAAATAACTTTTTGCATAATTGGGTCTAATTGGGGGTAGGGGGCTTATTACAAACTATATCGCCGTTGGTCTCATAAAAAGCAATAAAGCATTGTCAGTTTACTGCTGATTAGTGTCACATTTTTACAAATAGTAACTATAAAAAAATAAATTTGGTGGATGAATGACTTTATAATTTAAAGTTATATTGTTTACTTGATAAAATATTGTCATGTTCTGGCTACCATCTTGGAAGGGGGGACTGTTAAAATAATGAACTGCCAGACGGAAAGGGGGCTCAAGAAACGGGGGGCAACCTCTCTAAGACGAACTACTGGCTGGTGTTGGTCCCTGTTTCCACACTCTATAAACCGGAAACTGATGTTGGTCAATGCGCGTCGTTTATCAGTCATTTTACTGTATCTGAACTCTCTATACGTCAGGACACCTCTAAGATGGGACGCTGGTCGTCCCTGCGCGCCGTGTTTCAGTCATTTTACTATATCTAAACTCTCTATAAGCCGGACACCTCTCTAAGACGGGCAACTGGTGTAGGTCCCTGCGCGCCGTTTATCAGTCATTTTAGTTTATCTGCACTCTAAAAAAGACAGAAATTCCTCCAATAAGGACAACTGGTACAGATTCCAAAAGTGTGCGTCTTAGATAGAGTTGAGCTGTACTGATCTTCTAATTTATAGTTTCTTATAATTGTGTCATCTTTTTGTGTGCGCACAACTAACCTCCTTCTGTGAAGTGATAGAAAACTACTCACCTTCGGCAGTAGTTTGCAGTTTGCAAGCCCTGGCTCTTCCGAATTACTAGATGAACTTTCCGAGAACCATATGGCAAGGTAACCACGCCAGTTGGATGAACTATTCACAGCTAAAACAATAATTACGCGAAAGAAAGTCAATTCAATCCATTGCCGCTAAGTAATGCAATGCTAAATTCTGTAAAATATTGAACAAAGAAATTTGTCAAAAGAAATTTGTCAAAAGAACAAACATTTGTTTATAAGGCCGGGGTACACTTGAAAGGCGTTTTCTCGCCGCTTAACATGAAAAAATACCTCGTTCTCGTTTCAAGCAGTTAAAACCGCGGCTGTTCTTACGAATTTGTGTTTGGGGCGTTAGCAACGTTTAGGGCTATTTTGGGGTACTATTTTGGGTAAAGTTTTTTTTTTTTCGCAAAGGTTTAGTAAAATTTAGATGAACAAGAAATTTTAAAGACTTAATGATTAAGATTTAGTAAATGGGCTCGAAAACAGTTCTCTGGTAACCTTCACTGCTCTTGCGTAAGGGTGAGCTGTCTGTTTGTGCTCCATTTCTTTTTCAATTGTCCGTCTTCAGTTAAACCTTTTAGAATTCCTACCTGAATTTGAATGAAAATTGAATTCTATCTTGCCTTAACATTCCAAAAAATCTGACCGCTCTACAGTAAAACAATATGAGCTGATCTTGAGATCTCTGGCTGTTGTCGATTCTTACCTTTCGGCGCGGTCCAGTTCACCTGCACCACCCACTCCTGGCGGTTTTCCTGCTTTTTCTCAACAAATGCGACATCGAAATGTGAAACCTCGCCAGGGATAATTTCACTCGGTCCAGGACCATAGTCAGTCGGACAAGCTGCAAATGAAATACACGAATCGACGTTCGACATATTAAAACAGTCCTGCTCTCTCAAGTAACGCTGTTTTTATTAAAGAGACACTGTCGCCATTTTTAGCATGATTTTGGAAATCTCAAAAACATACATCGATCCTTTAAAGCTGAACAATAGTGGTTTTATTTTGTAGAGCAGTACTCGACAAATGATTAGAACCCATTAGGAAGTGAGGATGGCTAACGATGGAGAGGATGGAGACGGATTGTGATATGGATTTTTGTAAAAGCGTAAGGACCCGATGTCAGTTTTTCAAAATTCAAGTACTAGTTTGCCTCGAAATCGTTGGAATTTTGCAAAAATGTTGCTGCAGGGTAGACTTTCTTCAAGAAATTTCTTTTAATCATTTAGTTAGAGCTAATTAAGTTCTTTTTACATAAATTTAGGGACCATTTCGTGAATTTATAATGGTTTTAGGCAAATATATCGTGATAGTGTCCCTTTTAGCACGTAACCTTTTTCGCGTGTCAAGCCAACGGAATGACTGCTTCGGTGGACCACTGGTCTAGGTTGGAAAACAACTACATATATTCAAAAATAATAACAATAAGGGAGCGAGCGTCATTCACCAATGGTGAAAAGCGTAGATCTTTTAATATCATACCCAGATGTTCTCCACAACAACTGCATGGTCGCGCGCAGAAGATCTGCATGCAAAGGGTGCCAGGCGATTCTGGATTAAAAAGCGCTTTCATTTGTACGGAGAAACCAGTTGTTCCGGGAAATATCAAATGGAAAATGAAATATTTTCAGACGTATTCCTCTTTTCTCGTTTTTTTACCGGAATTCTCGGAAAATCACCGCAGCAATTGTTTTCTCGCAGCATTACCATGCATTGAATTGTACCTCGGTGAATTGCACGACAGTTCTGTATGGTCAGAAATGAAATGGGACTGTCCTTTCCGGCACTCGAAAGTTCTATATTAGTACGTACAAACTTGTCCAGTAACATTGTGCTTGAGAAAAATTGCACTGTTTCATTTACCGGAAAATTCTCACCGGTTTTTCCACACAAATGGAAAGCGCTCATAGCTTTGCTGCTTTTCCAAAATCTCTTACCAAATTTCGGGGCACCCGTTGTGAGCGGCGACGTGACAGGTTGCCGTTCAGATGTAGACAATGTCGTGGCACTTGCATTTTCTGCAACAGCACAAAATTTAAAACTAAAATATTGACGTATGACTCAATAATAATGAAAAAACTGTTTAATTTATAGATTCGTAATATTTCAGTTGGTTCTCGAACTATTTATGGCCAGTTATCAAAGCTGCTTCGATTTCAGTCGCACGATTTCTTTACTTGTGATTACTATACTTTTAGTTAACCAATTAATGCCACACAAGTTTTCCTTTCATAAGAATTGAATATTTTTTTGTAAGAACGCTGAGGTTTTTCCACCAAAAAATGTATGGGCTGAAAAAATAAGGAGGAACGAGTGCAAGTTAATTAATATTTATTAAAGTAATATTTTCCTTCCTTGTAGGCCAGTCAGCTGTCGAGAAAATTAATTTCAGAAAAGATGTATACTGCAATAAATAAGAACGCTTGATTGCAGGTTACAATATCATGGTAGTTTCGGGTGGAATTTCAGACGTATCACGAGTGGGGAAATTAAAAACGTCAGTTTATTGCGACAGGTTCAAGATATTTATTACACCTAATTAAAATGCTAAACTGATATCAATCCGTTTACTAAAGATACGAATATTCAACTGAAATTTGACTGCAAAGGTAAACTCGGTTATGTAAAGAGCGACATTTTCACCTAAATTGAGAATCAATAATAATAATAATAATAATAATAATAATAATAATAATAATAATAATAATAATAATAATAACAATAATAATAATAATAATAATAATAATAAAATGTAGCATTCATATAGCTCTTTTTCACAACGTCTCAAAGCGCTTCTACAACAATTTGTGGGGGACTTTCCAGACTATATTTATAGGCGCTAACAGCAGTTTACAATATTTCGGAAAACTCGAAAAAAAAAAGCGATGTGCATCCTGGGAAAATTTATTTATATTTTGTTGAACTTTATTAACAAATAAAGAAGCCTAAGCCATGTATTATTTAAGCAATAGACCACAAGTTTCTATGGTTTATAAGCTTATAAACCACGCGGGATGTTGGCAGAACACTAGAAGAATTTGTAAATCACGAGCCGCAGGCGAGTGATTTACGAATTCTTCGAGTGTTCTTCCAACATCCCAAGTGGTTTATCAGCTTATAAACCATAGAAACTTGTGGTCTATTGCTTTTATATAATAATTCAGAAGACGCGCGATTTTTCCATGAGTTTACTGACACAATAAACCATAGCTGATTGACCAATCAGAGCGCGCGCATTGATTTGGTTATTATATAAACTGTCATAAAACACGACGGGCATTTTAGAACACGAGGGAAATGTAGAAAACACGAGCCGCAGGCGAGTGTTTTCTACATTTCTCGAGTGTTCTCAAATCCTGGAGTGTTTTATGACAGTATAATACATGGCTTAGGCTTCTTCATTTGCGAAAAACAATAAAACACGCCTTTTTCTATGTTTTATACTCTAATAAAACATGCGTTTTTGACCAATCAGAGCGCGCGCAGAGTCCTATCTATATAATAAAAATAATTAGTTTGGCAGCTGTCAGCGTCACCACATGCAAGGCAGAAAGAAAGCGATGCTTCAGAAAGAAGGGAAGCTGATGTCAGTACGCTTTGAAAAACACTCGAAAGAAGTCTAACAAAGATCCTCGCAGTTTGCTTCCTTTGAAGTCCGTTATAATTCAGAAAAATTATATAAGTATATTAACTTACCTTCTGCCAGTAATAAACATTTTTTCACACAGGAGACTTCTGGCTGTTGAGAGACGAAAAAGGAAATGTTCTCTAAATAAAAGATCTTTTCGTAACAAGGCATGCGTTTGGAGTAAATTAAGAGAGGTTTGAGAATGTCAAGTGCTTTTCAATTCAGTGCAATGTATGAATTTGAAGATAGCGTCAAAACCTGAGCTTATCATTTAACGTAGGAAGAACGCCTGAAAACTCGGCTAAATTAGAAGCTAAGAGATAGCTACTAGCCAAGAAACCAGCCAGCATGGTTAAGAAGGGAAGTTGCCAGGCATTATTACAAACTGTGATCGTGGAAATTAAAATTAGGACTAAATTTAGCCTTTATTGAGCGCTGCCACAAATGAGGTGTGCTGTAACCATAGAGACTGACACGTTTTAGACAAAAAATCATCCAAGCTGCGAATCTGAAAAAAGCACCAATTTCTTCTAGTATTGCTTTAAAGTTCTTAGAAAATCTCGCAACAGCTTCGTTTCCTGCGCGAAACAGCGCACGTAAGGGTCAATTTTAGTTCCCGTTTGATGCTGAATCAGGTTACACCCAATAAAATCTTGAACGTTTCTGCTGTTGGAAATGAACATTTAGAGAAGGAAAGAAAGCTTGGCACAATTTTAGGAAGAAAATAAAAAAAATTGTAAACAGGATTAGCCTAAGCGATCAATTTCGAGAAGAGAGATAAAGTTACTTTCCTAAGAAAAATGAATTTGACACCTACATCTGGTAAACATGAAAATATTCCACAGCTTTACACAAGCTCCCACAATTACATTTCTTCTCGTCGCGCACAGAGTTTTAATAACGGAGAAATTAAATCTCCACCAAAATAAATCACATGGCACAGTATTTTTAAGAATGAACGTCTTGTATGGTCTTCAGTTGCTTTACAATACTTTTTTCCCCAACGCCTCAATAAATTAGCATCGTGTCACGAAAAGTACACGCTATTTCGCGTTTTCAAAATTATTTAAAATATACACGTATGTACCCTTTATATTTGGAATGGAAGCAGGAACGAAGGGAAATATTAAAACAAACTTACTTCTGAATTAATCTGTGTTGGATTTCCCGTGGGTGTTATAGAGTCACGACACTGTCGCTTACAGTCTTCCAAAGGGTTCAAATCTGGCTTGGAGCATTGTACCCAGTTAGAAGACGAGACCCACACAACGCCGACTAAAATCAGCCAAAATTTTAGCTCAATCATATTACGCTCGAACTCTCATCCGTAAAAACTGCGATCCACCATAACTGGAGCAGATCTCGAAGACCAGTGAAGTTAGAATCGAGGAAGTCCTGAAAAACTCTCGACTGTCAAAGGTCGAAATGATACGCGAAGCTCAATAAAAGAGTATTTAGTATGCATCTCTGAGACAGGAAGTCATAACTGTGACATAATTTCATGCGGAACTTGGCGTGTTGTCTGTTTGTAGAAGCAACGCTTCTCATTTTTTTGACAGCCGAGTAGTTTGCGGAAGAAACTCAGATCTGGCGCTTTGCCGAAATAATAATAATAATTGCACCATACAAGCAACAACACGGAAATATTTCTGTTTTCATTAAGTCGACATGCCAAGAAACGAAAACTGAAAGATTTTCATCCTGCTATTATTTAATCTCAGTCTTCTCTCTGGTCTTCTCTGTGCGACTTCCTGTTTCGATTTTGAAGTGGCAAGTTGAATTGTCCAGAGTTTGTCAAAGTAGTTGAATTCGCTCACTTGGAGAGGGGGTTCATGTGTATGTGAAATGCTCTGCGCTGGACAGGAAGGGGGGGGGGGGGGGAGTCTGCAATCTCACTGGTTGATTCTGAATGGGCTATATCGATTTATCGAGATTATTTGCTATTCATATTTTGTGTTTGTGATTCAGTGTTTTGAAAATGTTTCAATTTTCGTACAGTATTGTATTGGGATGCGCGAGTTCTGCGATCAAGGATAACAATGCTAAAATATACGATCTCATTTTTCAGTTTTGCATGGAGCTGAGATCAATACATGTATAGGTGCTTGGTCTGAGAAGGGGTAAAAATACTAGAATGTACATTGATCTTAGCGGAGTCCTCTTCCTTCGCCTCTTAATTGCGTTTGGCCCCCAAGCCATTCACCCGTGTTTCATGGTGATTGTGCCTCCATGGACTGCTCGGCTTGGCTTTTTTTATTACGAGACAGTATCGAGAGTGAACATTCTAATTGTTTTATTATAAATCCACCAGACGTTCAAGACTTGACAACAAGATTATCTGAAATCATCTTCACAGGCAATGAATCGAAAACTCGTCACAAAAGCCGAATAAGCGGCCGCCATTTTGTTGGCGAACGCTGTTTAGCCAATCTGAATCATGAGGGAGCAATATTCGTGATTCGTGAATTCGAACGCCAGTAAATTTATACTAAAACTGAAGAGATTTGGTGGTCCAAAACTGGATCAAAATAATTTTGCACATTTTCATGTTGTAAATAAAATTATGTGAGTCGTGTGAAATGATTCATATAATAACGTCGGGTATAAATGTAACTGAGAAATGATTATTATTTTAACCGGGGCTCTTCTGAACGTAAAGCCCTCGTACATGGACTAACAAGTCACTTAATGTTTGGATTTGGATTTGAAGAGGAAATATTTTAGGCTCGAAACATGGCCTAGGGTTGGAGGTAATTAACCGTAGCTGATCTCATCGGAACACCCCCAGCAAGACACTTCATACAGTACCTCCACTCCGACTCTTGAAAGAAAGCAGGGGGAACATAGGCGTACGTACGGGGGGGCCGGGGGGCTGTCCCCCACTCCCGGTTTCGAAAATTTCCGACATTTTTCGGGCAAAACGCTCAGGATTCGGCAACAACAGTTGCATTTTTTGGGCAGTTGTATACTTGTTTAATGTCAACGCATTCGGGAATTGTCAATTTTTTTTCGGGCAGGGAGGTTGGAGCCATTCCCGCCAAAGCCCGGAGGTGCCGGTACGTCTATGGGGGGACCACTGTGCACAGAATCAAGCCCCAGTCATATTTTAGAATGATTCCTTCCAATGATGCTATTCTAGATCAATAGAGATAAATGTGCCTTTCAGCATCGTCTTTCACGCATAAGGGAAGTAGATTTCTAAGCTTTAGCAGCATTGCTTAATACCAGCATTTTTTCTAAACATAGCATACAGGAACAACTAATCCATGATATCGATCTGTTATATTGGATCCGTTGGCATGGGACTCCGTAAACAGATCTAGAAATATTCATGATTTCCTTAAAATGCGCTCGATTTCTTTTATTAGATCCTTTTTCTATAAAAAAGTGGAGGCCTGAGATTTTTCCAAAAAAAATAAGAAAATGTATGGGCTGAAATAAGAACATCCTCGTGATCAACTAAACTGACATGTTCTTATATTGAAGAGGAGTGTATGGATACTGCTGCGGCAATTAAAATTAATTAATTACTGAGGGAGCTTAAGCAATGACGACGGCGACGGCGAGGACGACGACTGCTAAAAATGAATTTATATTTTACATACGAATGTCACAATTGCCTTGATGTATTCGTTGCATCTATTGCTTTCAAACGTAGCTCTTGTAGAAAACGTGAGGACGGCGTTTATTTTCAAACAGAAAAACGAAAATTGAGCCGTCGTGTTTCCCGTTTTACTAAGAACTTAGCATTTGGTCATTTCATGTTGCTACAGGTGGTGGACAAAACACTGACCCCCATTCCATGGACTACCCTACCCCTAAAACCTCACAATTATCTGGATGGATTTTGTGAGCCTGTCGTTTTCAAACATAGGGCAAGCAGATGATGGATACCATTCCATGGACTACCCTACCCCTAAAACCTCACAATTATCTGGATGGATTTTGTGAGCCTGTCGTTTTCAAACATAGGGCAAGCAGATGATGGATTCGCTCCGACAAAGGGCTAACTCTCGAAACGTCAGCTCACGATTCTCTTTACGGTGGCCAATTCACATTACCAACCCAGTTGATAAAACCAAATTATATAGAAAAAATATAAGGGTGGCGTTATTTCCAAACAGAAAAAAGGAGAAGACAAGAAGACAAGACAAGACAAGACAAGGGAATATTCATTTGGGAAAGACTAACTCATGAGTCGTTTCAATTCAAGGGATCCGTTGGTACGTGACTCGAATTATGAATATAAACAGAAAATTCAAAGCAATATATTTGGACTAAACTTCCTGTTTTCGGCCCCTGAAGGCTCCTCCAGCTATTTACACAATCACTGTTTTAATTTTGAGCCATCACGCACGCAGCGATTCATTTAATTATTTGGAGACAGTGAAAGAGTTTAAAAGCACTTCCAGGAAGCCATAAATCTCTATAATTCTCCCCCACTTCGAGTGAGTGTGTACTAAAAAGTTGGAAGTTTGTAGGTCTTCTCAAAGTTTGGCACTGTGAAATTTTATTGCCAATATCAGGTGATGAAGACGGATATCAATATCAGTCTCCAAACCTTTCGGCGATTATTAAGGGTGTTTTGCAGGTTATTCTGTTGCTACAGTAACCAGAAATGTCACGAAATAATCACAACTTGTTCACCAATGATTGAGCAGTTGTTTGATAACATTATTGTAACATCAAATGAGGTTTCTTCGCGTGCGCAAACGAGGAAACATTTGTTGCGGACACAAAATGTTTCTGAATCAAATTAGAAATATTTTTTGTCTCGGAGACAAAATGTTTGTCAGCAACAATGTTGCGCGCGCGGGGGTCCGCAACAATGTAAAGGCGGCGAAATACGATATACAAAAACTTGTCGCGCAACATTGTTTCGTTGCAAGTTCTGGGTCGATGTTTTCCACCTTGCGTAATCAACTTGTCGCGAAACAAAAACATTTGTTGCGGGTTGAAGAGATACAGCGCGCTGATTGGTTGATTTGCTTGGTGTGGAGCTGTTACAAGTTATGAGTTGGATAAAAAACAAGCAACAAAGCCAAAACTTACTGCTAAAAGTAGACCCGTGCTCTACTTTTCGCAACAACTTTCTTCAACCCATGGCAAATGTTTTTGTTGCGCGACTAGTAGGTCACGCAAGGTGAAAAACGCGAAACATCGACTCAAAACTTGAAATGAAACAATGTTGCGCGACAAGTTGAAGGTTTTTGTATCTCGTTACATCGCCGCCTTTAACGAGGACACATTGAATGCTCGTGACGATTTGTTGCGGACACGAAATGCTTCTGCATAAAACCAGCAACATTTTTCGTGTCCCGGGCACAAAATTTGTGTCTAAAACAATGTTGCGCACGCGGGCAAACAGGGAAACATTTGTGTCCGCAACAATGTATCCGCGACAATGTGTCCCCGTTAGACGCCGCGATGCTTTGCGCAGAATGAGCAACTCAACGACTGATAGAAAGGGCTAGAAAGCCATGCAGTGGCTGTCATGGAACAGAGATCCTGCAAGCCAAAGGTTTAGCTTTTCCGGCAGGGTTTTGGTTTTCGTATTAAATTATGAAAGATAAAGCAGACACCGTCTTATTCATTTGAAGGCAGTTGAGGTCCAGAAACGACGACGGTCTGTCATCGAATGTAAGTCATACCGCAAACTGAAAGAACAATTCCATCTACCCATGAACTCCAATCAAGATGCTACCACGTGAATCGGCATGAATGTCGTTTGCAAAGAAACACTTTCAGTGACTGTTTTTCAAAAATTCACCCGCTGAACCAGTCCTGATCTCCCTGGAGATCGATCTGCCGTGAAAGAAAGTAAAGTCGGATCTTAGAATCAAATTACAAAAAACAAAACCCTTGTCGACGGAAAAATAAAGAATGTTGATCTAAACGCCTCCAAGGCAAAATGCCCGAGGCGCGGCACGTAAGTTTGGATTGGCCAAATTCAGGCTAACCCTACGTCACTTCGTTTTCTTCAAACTAGCATTTGCAGCAATCAAATTCCGCTTTTCTTACAGCTGTGATTTGTGTCACAAATAATCTAGTACACACTCTAGGTACTTGCAAATAAATACTCTTTTTTATTGAAAATTATCTCGGAACTTTAAAGTACAAAGCACAGATAAACGTCAGTGTTATCTCTTCTTTTTCTTTTCCTTTCCAAAAAAATATGAAACAAAAAAGAAACATTTTACAATCACGACACCTCTATTTACAGCCCGTGATCAGAAAGTGGGATGGAAGAGAGACCCTGGGAACGAGGTTGATGCGGGTGTTGCCTGGATGAAAAATAGGCCCGCAATGCGCTTACGAGTTGAATTGTAACATTTTACAAGAAACGGTTTTGGAAAGTTAAAATCGAGGGTGATTTTTTGGTAAAAAAAACTATAGCTTCGGTTAAAACCCTGTCAAATTAACGCACGACCAAAAAACAAATAACCCGAGGCTTGTGGAGACTCACCCTTTTTTGCATTACATTGAAGAGATATACAATACATCCTGTGAATCACAAGGTCAGTGGCATTTGAAATAAGACACGAGATACTAGGACGCGAATTGTGAGGACAAGTGTTTTGTTAAAGTCTCGTGCAGGCATGTAAGGTTTGCATGCCTGCCTCTCTTGTTACCAAATCCACTCTTTCAATTCAGTTATACTTTGTATTTTAACCTTTCTAGCAGCCTAGTAATTGTATTTGGGATGTCACACTCCAACATAATGCAGCAACGACGATGATGACAGGCCATTGACTTTCGTATACAAATAAATAATTCAGACTATGGCATAATGTGGCTCACACAAAAATGTCATGGCAGGTCACCAGGCAAAATTCACCTTTTACTCCGATTTGCATGGGTTTTATTTCTGGTAATTATAAGTTGTATACTCTTGTGGCTTTATGAAATTCAGATCTTTTCATGCATCAACCTTTTGAGCCTCCTTCACTAGGGTTGGTCTTTAGAAAAGGCTACTTCATTTTACTGATGCTCGTGATTTAAATTCATGGAGAATTAGCCTGCAAAATAGCATTTGGGGAACCTCTAGATCTCAAAATTTTGGGTGGGTTGGGAGGAAGAGGGACTTGCTCAGTGGCTTCATACTTATACTAGCTTTCTGCCGAGTAATACCAGACCACCAAAGAATTATAAAATGTAATATGTACATAATTAACAATTATTGGTCCTATTTAAAGTAGTCTCCTGTACAGCCGCTTTTGGGGACGTTACGAAACGAAAAGAAACAGCTGCTGACATCCGAACTACATTCCTTTCCCAATATTAGCCAATCGCAACAGGAGAGTTTCAGTCCTTGTGATTATTTTGAGCCAACACCAAATCAAACAGCATGGGGAAAGCATTTTGATTTAGCAAATATTTACTGAGGCGTCAAACCCCACGATCCAGGAAACCAGACAGACCTCTGACCCCGGTATTGCAATTCTATTAAACGCCGCATATAGTGCAGAAGGGAACCTTTTACAAAAGCCTCCAATTCCTTGTTTAAGATGGGCAAATCACTTCAAGGAAACACTTTTCAGAGCGAAACAGTTTGAAAACACAACAGCTAACACATCATTCGCACTCCTTGTCACACGTGATCTTTTTATGCTTACATCATTCACACTTTACTGGTATGCGACTTGCTAGTTCAACAGAGTGCGAACAAACCACAAACACAATGAGAAAGGAAGGTGGTTCAGTTGTCATCAAGCGTTTCTTTGGGGGGGAGGGGCGTTGCGCGACATCCCAAAAACGGCTGCAAAGGAGACCATGTTTAAAGATGATGAAATAGATTCATGAATAACAGTATATAACATCTTGATTGAAATGGTTGCAGATCCACCACTGTACATGTCTCTTGCACTGAAGTAACAGATGGCAAGGTAAACAACAGTGCCAATCAGGAGTGGCACAGGTTAGTAAACACAGGTGCAAAACTCAGTTCCCTCCGAACAGCTCTTCAGGTTGGGAATAATTCCTTCCGATGGCAACACATGTCTTGCCTATCATATTGGATTACTGACTTACACCATAGAGTTACTGCCATCTCCTGCTAATCTACCCACTATCTGAAAATCAAAAGTAAATAAACTAAATAAACAAGGGAAAGAAATTATATCAATACAATTTTATTACAAAAAGCATGTACCGGTACATGTAGCTTATGATCTTTACTTTCAAACGTAGACACCCATGCCCAAGATTTCTTTTTGTACCACCAATGGCCTTGATTTTTAGCATTAGCTTTTTTAGGGTGCTTGGTGGATAACACTAGCCAGTGAACAGATAAGAAGTGAATTCCACAAGGGGCAACCCTCCAAAACTATGGTAGTCACTACAAGCAGTAGAGACTAGCTGAAAGTGGCTGTGAAACAATTTCATTGTTTTCAGCAAATTAGGCAAAGGTAACACCCCAAAAGTGCAGGGCTCGAAATTGCGACCAGTATGGTCGCCAATGCGACTAAAATTTCATCCGTGGCAACTAGAAGTTCTGGTTTAGTCGCCAAAATGGCGACTAGCTTTCTTTGTATAATGGCCTTTTCTGAAACATTG
Source organism: Blastomussa wellsi (assembly GCA_947652115.1). Lineage (NCBI taxonomy): Eukaryota > Metazoa > Cnidaria > Anthozoa > Scleractinia > Plerogyridae > Blastomussa > Blastomussa wellsi. Next base: position 5,622,965 of record OX393567.1, read on the forward strand.
TCTCCTTCCAGAAAATTATAGTGGAAGACGTCGAATCAAGAAAAGACAATCAATCTTTTTGCTTTGCTGCAAAAGATTCTCTTGCATTGATCACCTGCTGTCGCATCATGTTTGAAATTGCCCTATAATTCATTGCAAACCTTGTATACATCATGTATGCCTACAAACTGTGTCTCTCGTAATGCATGGCTATCCGCCATGTTGATTCCTTCGATCGAAGATTCTTCAGGTTTTAATTCATTGTTCGCATTTGCGTTACGTTAGCATACATTAGCTAAAAAGTTAGTGGCCAAAAAAATTTAAAAAACTGTGTTTTTACATCTTGTGGTAAGAATTTTCCTCTTCTTTTGAAATGGAGTTCTTTCAATAAAATTCCTACAAATAACGTTTTGAATTACTCCCCATTTGATTTTGTAATCTGGCGACTAAAAATTTGAATTTGGCGACTAACATTTAGCGCTCAGTTGCCAAATGGCGACCAAAGAATTTTCTTCATTTCGAGTCTTGAAGTGGCGACCTCAAATGCTACAAAGAAACAATAAAAGTAGGCAACAGATACAGCTTCAGCAACCTGCATCAAAGTATCCTAACCATACTGATAATGTGATATTTGATATCTCTATAGAGTTTGCTTTCAACAAGTTTTATTCAAAACATTTTTTATGAGATAGATTCACCCCCGTACATGGCATGTACATGTTTTACTACCTGTTTGCTGCAATTTTGCATTAATACAATGTACTCCATCACAAACTCTGGCCATACATTTTATCCACACAACTCCAGATAAATTTAAATCGATCTTTTTTTAATCTGGTTTTGACTTCTTTTCAACGCTAAAGGAACACTTTCAGCAACCAAAACATAGCTTCTCCAAGGTGAAGAAATTTGAAAATGATGGGTGGTGTAGTGTGGACAGCAAAAGTCATAAAGATGAATTGGGTGAAGATGATGAAAACAACATAAAAAATGTCTTCAGTATTAAAAAGGCTGCTTTGATATTTTTCTGGATTTTTTGACAAGCCCTAAAACTGTTTTCCCCTTCCTCTGAAAGGCTGAAAGTATTCAGAGTCTGCTGTAACTGTCATTTCAATTACGTGAAGTGACAAAATTACATGAATCCCCATGACACTCACCTGACTAATGCCTGGAAAGTTAAGTATATTTCCAATGATTGGCACTCTTCTTAAAAAGTTAATTACAACTGGAAAGAAGCCACTGAAAATGGATTAAAAATCCATATTAGTTAGAAAAATTTACTTGTAAACTAAGTTGTTCAAGAGATGAGAATCTTAACTTCTTTTTCTTCTTTTGGCATTCTTCACGGTGTGATCCTTAGATAGGGTACATGTACCTATTTAAATAATGTATTATTTGGCTATTTTGCAATTTGCAGTGTGTAAAAACATGCTAAACGAAAAAGAAACGATCTGTTATGGAACGACAAAAAGGTTAGTTGACCCATTAACACCTTTCTTAGTTTTTGTTTTTTCCTTGAAAAAGGTGTCATTTTTCGGGTTAGGTTCTTTAAAGTGCTACTATGATCAAATTCTCGATATTTATATTTTCATAGTTTCGTGCACAATACAAATGTCCTAGATATCTTGCCAAATTTCAACCCGTTACAAACTTTAGAAGTCATGTTTTTGGGACTTTTATTTCCGAGAGTTTACAGCCGCCATTAATTCTCCTTGTTCCAAGGCTTGGTTGAGAATTTGAGAAAATGACGTCATTTTCTCAAAATACCTCACGGGTTGAAATTATAACAACAACAAGTACAGAAAATTACACGAGGATAACGTCCAAAGCTTTTATTCTTTTTCATGCGCTTTTCTGTACTAATTGTTATTATAATTTCAACCCGTGAGGTATTTTGAGAAAATGACGTCATTTTCTCAAATTCTCAACCAAGCCAAGGAACAAGCAGAATTAATGGCGGCCGTAAATTCTCGGAAGTAAAAGTCCAAAAAAGACAACTTGTAATGTTTGTAATGGACTGAGATTTGGCAAGATACCTGAAAAAGTCGTACTATTAACGAAAATGTAACAAAATGAATATCGAAAATTTCATCGTAGTAGCACTTTAAATAGGGAATAAAATTCTGTTTACTTTATCCTTAAATTGGGTTAGGGTTTAAGAACCTTCGCGGCACACACCTATCCAAAATTTAAGGGAGTACCCCGCTGGGAATGAGTCATATGTTGTACATCACTTACTGCCAAAGGTGAAACCAAATTTTCTTTTCTTGGTATATGTACATTTATTTCTGAACCAATCCTTTGATAGTTAGAATACAACATAATGAATAATGAATAACACTTACCTAAACAGAAGAACAAATCCATAAATTTCTATGATCATTCCTATAAGAGGCCAACCAAACAGAACAACTAACACTCCTCCAAGAAAACATGAGCTTCCTTTTAGCTTGTGTTTTTGAAAGAAAAATCTAAAAGTTCTTTCTAATCCTATTACCAGTGCTAACCCAGAAATAAACAGTATCTGAAATAATAAGAATAAGAAATTAAGTGTTATACTGAGCACGTGGCAAAGTTGATTTTTTTTACATTGATTTCCAGTCTGTATTGTGTATTTGCTTTGAATTTGTTGATGCGTTGCACTTCGATGACAGCACACATGACACGTGTTTTTGAGTCCACTGTTAAAGATTGTTTCATTTAGGGGTGCTTGATGAGATGACATGTCAATTTGGAATGCTGCCAAGGTTCTTCTAGTCTTTAGTGCAGTATGGACTGAAAATGATGGTAACTGGTCATAATGCCCCAAAGACTAAATACAGTTGTAACCCCTTCACTGCATATAGGAAGCAGTTAATCCACATAAGAAAACAACTACCTCAAGGAAAAAATAAAACTGGCTGTATACATCTTGTGTTTAAAACATACCATACCAGGTTTTAGAATCCAAGTGAGCTTTCTTCAAATAATAATCCCAGGGGTGTTATGTCAAGGGCGTTTTGCCTTGGGGGCATTATGACAGGCATTCAAAATGATCATTAATGGCAGAGTTAAATCGTGTCAGTTAAATCGTTTGAGCCCAACAGAATCAGTTCACCCAATGTGATCACTCAAGGGAGAGAGGCCTTGAAAAGGTCTGTTGTGGGTGGCTGATGCAGGAGTTGCACTGAATATGCAACCCTTGCTTGCAAGCTGGGCTTCACACTTTAGATCATCCCATTTTTACAATTTGTTTCAGCTGTACAAGGCTATTTACAAATACAAGTGACAATTTCAAAGATATTTCTTACACAGTAAAATTATTCTACTATGAATTTATACAGCTGTGGTGCAATCAATGGGTGATTGATAATTTGATTTCACATGATTAAAATATAACTAAATTTTTCAGGAATTGCAAATATCTAGGCCCTTGCCTTCCACCAGATTTAAAAGTACGTCTACGAAGGAAAAGGAAGAAACTTACATTTCCAATAGCTAATAGTCCTTTGTCGAAAAAGAACAGTACACCCAAAAACAGAAAAAATACTCCAAACCCTGACACACCAATGCCGATTTCTGTACAATTAAAAACGCGTCAAAGAATTAGAAAAACTACCAAAAAGACAGCGTATACAGGAAAAGAGGGCTCTTACTTTGATAATCTGTGATCGGCAACATTATCCGAGGCTTTTTAGCTTAATTTTTTCAACTTTTTCGACTCATTTGTAACCGCAAAACATTTGCCGGGAAAGCCACGTCAAATTTTCAACAGCGCATGTTCAGCGCATGCATAAAGGACACCACTGGTCATAATACGCGCAGGCGATTAAAAGTGCCCGCAAGACATTGCCAGCGGTTATCCGATAAAATATAAAGGATAGTGGCACGCGATATCACGTTAGTATTCTGTTTTTTGACGGCAAGAAGTCTAGTTAGCGGTGGCGGGAAATCTCATTTGTTTTCCAACGAATTCAGCCAAAAAAAATTTACTTTGATCTCGAATTACAACGATCTAAAAAGGCGCAGAGTATGTAGCGATGGTCGAGAAACCTTTGCGGCCCGAAGAATTGATCACGTTAGACATTTCGCGCATACCACCGGCATCCATTCAAGCACTTGGTTTTTCTGCGTGGGAGGCTCGCTGTTGCGTTGTGTTTATTTTCGAGACGGATTTCAGTCCGCTCCTTTCACTCGCATTTGAGAACAAATTTCATTCACCTTCTCAACAACGATCAAAGGCAGAAGGGAGGACTCGCCGGTGAATTTATCGCGAGTCATCGACGACTGCGCAGGAAGTTGCAACGATGCTCAAGGGAAGGCGATCCGACGTTTTCTGTGCCTTGACCAGGCGAGAAACTGGCTGTCGAGGAACAAACGATCACAATTTATTGCTTTCTTACGCTGAAGATTCTTCTGTGATGTCCTGTTATCAATCGGAGGTAAGATTTTTACTCTCGTCATTTCTACCGGTCGATCTCTGTTTGTGAAGCTAGTGTTACTGTTGTTGTTTTCATTGAAGATTGTGTGACGTTTTCGGACCAAAATTAATCGCTTAAAACGAAAATGTAGTATCGTTTTATTCTGATTTCCAGACAAACTTATTTTGTGTTTTTTTTTCTATAACACGTTATGTTTTTTGCAGTTTTTCCTTGCCTTTTTGACAATTTTGTGAATCGTGGAATCATGACGACAAACACGTTCTGTACAGATCAATGCAAAACCCGCATCAAATTATGCGTGGCCGCGTTTTTGTTTTTTTCTTTGCTTCCCCCATGGGAATGATGTTTGAAAGCGCATATGTTTCCCAGCGATAAGATTTCTACTAAGTATGTCCGTCGCAATACCTGTGTTCATCAATGCCAAGTTCCCATGTTCCCAAGTTCATGGTCGCGCTTTGTTTATATATATTCAAGTCGCTTATTACGAAGACTTTACCACATGCTGGTTTTTCGACATATTTTACGGATGGATAAATGAGATCGAAACCACAGTTTTAGATATAGCAGAGGAAAAGGTCGACAATAAAATTCGGGTACAAGAGGCCAGCCGACAGGTACATGTAAAACCAGTTTTTAGTGACCTTGACAATCGCGACTAAATCAGACAATACTGGGAAACATTGACACTTGTCTCCTTTGAATAGGATTAACACAAGTTTAAAGACAGGTTGTTAACACGTTTATCAGTTCTGAAGTATCTGAATCCATCTGGCTGTTGATATTGGGTCATGTAGCCCTGGGCCTCAACAATACAAGTGTGGTTTTCCATACAAGTAGTTTAGCTTGACCTTGCGACGTTAATACACGTGCACACACGCCACTTCCGCACCATCTTGCACAAAAGAATTCAAATTATTAATCAACACTGGACTGTTGTCATCCAAGATACCATGTTTGGGTCCTACAACATTGACAGATATTGTTGATGGTGATAATCAAAGATGCAATTGTTTTGAAATGACTGTTTGACCTTCAGGAATACTATCTGACCTTGGTCAATTTTTGTCATACATGCCAAAATACATGTATCATACGATTTGAAAGCTGTTGTTGTGACAGTCCTAAGATCAGAACTTTATCCACTTTGAACTGCCTGGGAACATTTAAAAAATTGTGAAAAATTGTAGTCTAAACATTTCTATTGGCCACATTCCTTGCTGTTTTAAAATTTTATCAACTTTCTGACTTACAGAGTTCATAAAAATAGTTTGTAAATTGAAGTTTCAAAAATTAATTCTCAATTACCTGTATATTTTCATTCACCACGTTGAATTTTGTTGTGCACAAATTAATCCGACATTGGCAATGGCCTTGAAACAATGTGCTATCAATCTGTCGTTACTAGATGTAGTACAGGAAAAATAAATATTGAGACAATTTTCATAAATTAATTTTCTATTATATTTTCATTCACCACATTGAATTTTGTTGTGCAAAAATTGATCTGACATTGGCCTTGAAACAATCTGCTATCAATCTGTCTGTTACTAGATGTAGTACAGGAAATATAAATTTTGAGACAATATTCAATTTTCATAAATTAATTTTCAATCATATTTTCATTCGCCACATTGAATTTTGTTGGGCAAAAATTGATCTGACATTGGCAATGGCTTTGAAACAATCTGCTACCAATCTGTCTGTTACTAGACTTAGTACAGGAAAAATAAATATTGAGACAATTTTCATAAATTAATTTTCAATTATATTTTCATTCACCACTTTGAATTTTGTTGTGCATAAATTAATCTGACATTGGCAATGACCTTGAACTTGCAGATAAGTGCCATTTGATATTTTCCTAAGATACTGCCCATTTGTGCATTAAACTCTTTCCATTTTGGCAGGGCTTTCAATATCTTTTAACTTATTGATAACCTAAGTACCTGGCTTGCTTATCAAATCAACATTTATTTCATGATTTCATTGACTAAACATCAAGACAACTGCCATGGTTCTTTTATATAACCTTGACCTGATGGTTTTCTTTTCAAAGAAGACATTTTCATTGTTGTTTAACATTTAGGAGAATTAACCACACACAAAATAAATGTTACAATTATGTTCAAATAATATTGTCTAATTAATATTTCATTTTACATGTGCCTGTAGCCGCATCTTCCAAGGGGGCCGCCTGGCTAGCCCAGGTGATAGAGCACCGGACTGCTGTGTGGAAGGTCTCGGGTTTGAGCCCCAGGCTGGACCAATACTCAGGGTCGTAAAATATCTGAGGAGAATGTGTTGCCTTTTCAATAACATCTGCAAATGGTTAGACATTCTAGTCTTCTCGGGTTGGGATGAAAAACCATACACTGTAGGTCCCGCCTCTTGCATCTTCAGTGTTACTGTAAGCGGGACGTTCAAGAACCCACACACTTCTCGCAAAGAGTAAAGAACGAGGTTCCCGGTGTTGTGGTCTGGCCTTGTTTAACGGGTTGGTGCTTAACATACAAGTAGGGATAACCTCACTGCACCTTTCCCCCTTGGATGGACTTGTCCAAGCAAAATTGATTGTAGTCTTCTGAAGACTGACGCTGCGTAACCTTTAGATGTGAATGTTACTGTGACCGAAACTTTTGCTGTTAAATGTACTTATTTTTTCACAAACACTGGTTTATTTGTCACAGGGGTGTGACTGGACGATTGAAGCATAATCATGTTTTTTTCCACTATTTAGATATCCCCGTGTTCCTGTATTCAGGGCCTTATTGCATGTTGACGCTTTTACCCCTTGGAAGGCCTCTTGGCTGTGTGGCTTCAGAGTTACATGCAAACATGTCGGTTATAAGTCTGAAGCAGAAATTTGGGCAGAAATTCAGCCTCGAAAATTCAATTAGGCAAGATTTTGCACAAGTCCTAAACCACAGTCATATTCTAACAATAATTACAGCTATAGCAATTATGATGCGCCTATTTGCGGTGTAGTCAACATAATCGAATTTAACTGGATCAAGCAGTCCAGGCCTGTTTTAGGAGCACAGAGGGTGGAGGATTGCTATAATCCAGAACTTTGAGAGACAGTGGGCTTAATAATTATCTTTTCTGCAAGTCTGAGACTCTCTTGCATGTAATTTTGCAAACTAATACATGAAACTTGAGATTCTGAGGGACAACATTAAAAAAAAATATTTAAAAAAAAATCAATAGGGGGATAGCTGTGTCACAATGTCGCTTGCTTTTGAAGACCAATGCCGCCAGAAATGTCATTTCCTGTATTCTGAGTCACTTTTGCACTGTATGCTACATTTATCGTATATCCATTATTATTTTTAACTATTATTGGTAAAATGCACAACTTTCCAATGTCACTGTCGTTTTTCACCGTTTATTGTGTCGCTGTTGCATTTTAGCAGCACATTCATGTCCCTTGTCGCTTTTTAAAGTCCCCATGTCGCCAGTTTTCAGGGCCGTGTCGCATGTCGCTTTTACCCCTTGGAAGGCCTCAATAATGCAAAACAGTCATTGGCGTTTGCATTGGAAGGCGTAAAAAATTGTCTGAACATTATCTGTCCGAAATTTTTCTTTCCTTTTCATAATTTTATACCGGTCAGCCAGTTCTGAATAATAGTAGGCTCTGCTAGCATACTGTAGTCCACTAGATCAAGGTTGGACGAGGTGACATATGTGTGGGCCTTTTATTATTTACATATAATACATTCTTGGTAGTACAATTCAACAATGGTTCAAAGAATGTAAATTCCTTTTTGTTTTGATGTTAACTATACCCACTGTGATAATTCAAACAGGCAATCGATCAGACATTTATTTTTAACACATCACAATGTTGAAATTTCTGTGGCCAACATGCTAAAATTACATGTAGCATTATTTTTCTGAAACTCTAATGAAACAAAACTGTGCAATAAGTGGTGGGGAATTTATTACTTAATTTTGTTATTAATTATGGTCAAAAGATGGGTCTAGTTTTGACTTGATCAGCTTTTGGAGAATAGATTTTCTTTGCAAACTCAATACCTTTTTCACAGAATGTAAAAATATATTGATTAAAATTACATGCATGCATGCTTCAGATGGAATTGTGACAAGCGAATGAATTTTTCTTTCAGAGTTTGATTGCTCACGCTTAATATGTGCTTGAGCATCAGTGATGTATACAATGCAATGCAATGCAACAACACAATGGAAACAACAACACTTTTAAAAGTAGCTACAGTGTTCAAGCCAGATGGATATTTTTACATCTTTAGTTAGATAATTTATGCAGATTTTCTGATTTAAGCCATTCCAATCTTATTAGCTTGTTTCACAATCAGTTGTTGAAATCTGTACTCCCTCTGGGTGGTGGGAATTTTTTAATTTATTGCAGGCCCAAGAGAGGCCCGCAATGTTACTAATCTTGACAGTGACCAGCAGATCACATATCATGCGTGCGCACCACGTTTATGTCAAAACCGGAAGTTTAAGATTTCTTCTTCCACCTAGAATGATTAGAATGCGAAAAATGTGTCAATCACAACAGTTTCACACATGAGCCTTTCCCTTCACACATGAGCGCCGCATTGAAAACAAAGTGGCTAAATAAACAGCAAAGAAGTAAAATCTCTGCAAGATGCGTATCAGATAACACCAAGTGTGTCTCAAATCTGTTCACTTCACAAGTGTAAAATTCTGAGCCATTAAGATTGAAAAGTAAAACAAACACGACTTCATTTCAAATTGAAGTGAACTTCAAAACCCAAAAATGAAACCAAAAATTGTATTCGAAAGCGTCAAAATAGCAAAAACTTTAAAGCTGTGCCATTAAGTTACATGCAAGAATTGAATTAATTCATGTACCACGCTGCAGCAAAAGTTTTAATTTTAGCCGACACTTGCAGTCAATTGTTCACTCTGGTTTTACCGATGGTTCTAAAAATTCTATACAAATTTGAAGAAGTATTGTATATTTATTTACCATTTTTGTATTCAGAAGTCTTGAGAAGCCACATTAAGTCGGTAATGAAGTCTGTGATTGGAAGCCAAACACATTCAAAAACCGCCATGACAGCGTGTCAGTTCGCTGCCGTCAGACTAAAGATAACTCCTTCTTTACAATGTAGCAAGGTTTTAGTACCCTTTACGCCATGATTTTCATCTTTAGAGACACTTATAAATTGATCGGTGTTTTTAATTTTCATTTTTCGCCTCAAAGAGGGAAGTTTTGTGTTTAGAATAAAAAACAAGGCCTTGGAATTTTGTAAACAAGTGCTGTGACTCGCCAAGACAAGCCATGGTTTTCATGTATGTGTTGTACACATGGATCAAGGAAAAAACTTCTTTGTATTTCTTCACCCCCTGGATGGGATTCTAGCTAGTCTATCATAGGGCTACCCCCAGCATTGTTTCGCTGGTACCTACAGCTGGGTGTAGAGTGGCACTGGGAGAACGCAATGCAGTGCCCCAGCCGAGGCTTGGACTCAGACCGTTCAATCTGGACCCTCCGTTCGATCCAGAATCCAGCGCACTAACCATTAGCTAGGCTATTGTGCCTCCCACAACAACCTAAGGGGATCAGGTTAAATTATGTGCACATTTTTTTCAGTGAATTGATACACATCACAAAAAGTTATAAAAAATTTTGAATGCTATTTGTGAAAAAAAAAATATTTTGTTACTAATTCTAAAAAAAATGATAGCTGACACCATTTCATGCAAACATGATCCGAGTAAGTGGAATGCTGCTGAGACATGCAAATAGTGCCGATAAGCTTGACTTGTAACCAACACATTCGTGGCCCTGATGAACACTTCCATAAGGGAATAAACTTACATTTGACATAGAGACGAAGCAGGAATTAAAAGAAAATTGATCGTTTGTTCATCACTTCCTTGTAAATGTCAAAGTCTGAGCTGCTCAGATCAACAATCATAGACCAAAATGGACTGAACTGTATGCCTATGCCACAATGCTGCCTTGATACTGCAGGTGCGACTTATGCAGAAATCCAAATCTGCACATGTTAAAAGTGTAGAATGGTTGCCTCATAGCCTTGGCAGCAGTAAAAGGGAGAAATCATTTTTAAGAAGGCTGTGTGTTGGAAGTCTGTGAAACTGGAAGTAATAATAAAAGTTATATCAGTATGCTCTACATGCAATTAGAATTTAATGTCAGGAACAAGGAACCTGGTTGGCATTCATGCCACTGTGCAAATGATATATTTTAATAATTAGTCAGATATTATTTTGTGAGCCTAAGCGTTCTATGCGTGATTAGTATGCATTAGGAACAGCTGAGTTTGATAGCCATTACTCATATACCTACCAACTCTCACGCCTTAGGCGTGAGTCTCACGCCTGCGAGCTGAAAACTTTGATCTCACGCCAACTCACGCCTACGAACCAAATTCTCACGCCTGTATGGAAAATGTGAGCTGCGATAGCTCTAAATTACACATTTAAAATTATATGCAACTCCAAACATTTTCTGTAAAATGAATAAATGACGATTCTTTTCCTCGCGATTTCCGATTTTTGAAAGCAGACACTGAGGACGAGTCGCTGGGACACAAATCTTGTTTCAGAGGCCGCGATCTTTCTGGTCTGCGGGATGTCATCGGAAAACTTCAAACGTCTTCGGGAATCTTCGTCCATATTCGGAAATTTTCGGAAATCATCGTGACATCTTCGGAAATCCAGGCTCCTCCGGGGTGACAGGTCTCACGCCTTTGGATAAGAACACGTTGGCAGGTATATACTCATGGAAAAAAAAAAAACGTTTGAGTAGACCTTGACTGTTTTAGTAGAAACTCTAAGGGATTGTTTAGCTATCATAAGCTGCTGGTTTATGCATATAGATAGCATACACACATGAACACAGTATTAATTTCTTTTTAATAGGCATGTGAGCTACCAGGATCACCAAGGTCAACATTCCTTGTCAGTTTCAGCCATGATAAGTAAGTTTATGTTAAATAAATGCTTAACTCATTCCTGTCAGATCCTATGTTTTAGTAGTCGTTTACGACCCATAGGGAAAAAATTGAAAAAAATATTGCGTTACTTCCGATTTACTCCATATTTGGCACACAGGAAGCTGATAGATCAAGGCAACTTCTGAGCAATTTGAGCATAGACACTTGAATTCAGTTTGTTTATCATTTTTTCAGCCAGAACTGTGAGACCCCTTAAAGAGTTGTGCACCACCCCCTCTTGATAGCCTCCATTTCACTCCGGTTAGCCTAATAAGCACTTCGGGTGAAAAAATGATAAACAAACAACAGTAATAATGGACCCTAGCCCTAAAACATTAGCGCTGCGTGCTATTATACGATGTGGTATAACTCATCGTCAGGTGTCCACCGATGAACATCCCGGCTCATCGCCCGTGATATAGTCGCCCCCTTAAAACAGACTGAACTACAAGAGCCTCAGTCAGCATAAAATCTACAATCAAGTGTGATTCCACCACCTTCAAACTTAAACACGTACACATGTACGTAAAAAATTAATAGAAACTGTCATTGATTGATAGTATAACTGAATATCCGGTTTTAAAAAACTTATCTGATCGATGAAGAATTGTGCATGACAGAAAAGAGTTAAACTTCATATTTAAATGTTCATATTTTTTATCACATGGAGCCAGATTTATATACTAAATAGTGAAATCTTGCAGATTTTTTTCTTAATATTAATAACAGTACATGTTTCTTGGTGTTTGTGTAGCTGGTAGAAATGTGTTAGTCAATGCTTTTTCACCACGCAGTTTTATCTAACTTATTTTTGGAAAAATAAAGTTTACTCAAGATTGTAGGCATGTGTTACGTAATGGCTTTGTTTTACCATATACGTATTCAGTGTAACGTACATGAAGTAGGAGTCATTAAAAGTGAGTTGAGTTGCATTGCAAATGGCGTCGGGTCGTGCCATCCGCATCATGGTGTCAGAAGTGCTTTGTTGATCTTACAGCGAGCTGCAGTGCTCAAGATTGCTTCTTCTTGTTGATATTCAGTCTGCAGTTACTGAAGCGAACCGAAGCGAAGCCACTATTCATCGATTACGGTGCGTACAGCGAATTTCGTCGTCGACCACGTGCGTGAAGCAAAACGATGCCAGACACAGAAGAAAATCCAGCACCGCCGACACCGCAACAGCCGCCAACTCCACAGCAAACGCCACCGCCTCAAATCCTCAGTTTTCCGTCGAATTTTCCGGTACCGAGCGCAATGGTATGTCGTGGAGATCTTACGAGCAACTGGGAATTTTTCAAACAACAATGGCAAGATTATGAAGTGGCTACGGGTTTAGATCAGAAGAGTCAACCGATCCGACTGGCAACCTTCCGATCGGTTATGGGAAAGCAGTGCCTGCAAATTTTTCTAAATCTAAATTGTGGAACCGAGGAGCTGACAATCAATTCAGCACTTAAAGCGTTAGAAGATTATTTCTTACCAAAGAGAAATGTCGTCTATGAGAGGTACGTTTTTAATTCTTGTTTCCAAGCGCCCAAAGAATCTGTTGATTGCTATGTTAATAGATTACGCAAACTTGCCTCATCCTGTCAATTTGAAGCATTGACCGAAGAGATGATACGCGATCGACTAGTTATTGGTATACAAGATAAGAGCAAAAAGGCTAGATTGCTCAGAGAAAAGGATTTGTCCTTGGATAAGGCACTTGACTTGTGTAAATCAAGCGAAATAACGAATAAGCAGCTCAAATCGATTCAAAAGGATGAGAAACAGAACAATGAGGAACTGAACTTAGTTCAGGATAAGCGAAGACAAACACAAGGCAAGAAGCCTCCAAATCAAAAGAAATTACCAAATCAAAAGAAACCTCCAAACAAACCAGGTCAAGGTAAAACTTGGAAGTGTATTGTGGCCAGCAGAAAAAGCATGCAAAGCAGACAGATTGTCCAGCCTATGGTCATCAATGTCGCAATTGTAAAAGAATGAATCACTTTGCCAAGGTGTGTCAGGCAAGCAAAGAGAAGGTTCATGTGACCGAAGAGGCAGAAGGGTATGGATATGAGTCCGAGGAATCATTGTTAAAGATAGAAGAGATTACTGCAATTAGTGGTAGTGGTAAACAGTTAACAGCCAGTATTACTTTCCTAATTGAAGGAGATTACAAAGAGCAGCTAGTGTGTCAGTTGGACACTGGTGCTACGTGCAATGTTATCAGTCACAGAAATTTAGTTCAGTTGTTGCAAAACGGTGATCCGCCGCTTCGTAAGTCCAATGCCCAGTTAAAGCTATTTGATGGTACCTTGATGAGAAAAGGCAAACATCTTGACCTGAGATTCCAAGTGGTTGAGAGTTCTAACAAACCCCTCCTGTCAGCTGAGACTTGTGAACAGCTGGGACTTCTTAAAGTGGACATAGATCCTGAAGAGTTCATTCATGTCCTGAAAAGTGGAAACCTGACCAGAGATCAGATTCTCAGCGACTACAGAGATGTCTTCGAAGGGTTAGGCCATATTGGTGATACAACCATTATCACAGACCCCAATGTCAGACCAGTGCAACATTCTTCTCGCCGAGTACCAGTTCCTCTGCAAGATAAAGTAAAGGCCAAACTTGATGAGCTAGAAAAGAAAGGAATCGTGGAGAAAGTTACAATACCAACTGACTGGATCAGTAGCATGGTTGTGGTCACAACACCCAACAAGATCAGGATTTGCTTGGATCCAAAAGATCTGAACAAGGCAGTCATTCGCCCAAAATATCAGATGCCTACTCTGGATGAGTTGCTGCCCAAGGTGTGCAAAGCAAAAGTATTCAGCACTCTCGATGCTAAAGATGGTTTCTACCAAGTTGGTTTGGATGAGAACAGCAGTCTCAAGACAACTTTCTGGACCCTGTTTGGTTGTTACAAGTATCGAAGACTACCCTTTGGCATCAACCTTGCTCCAGAAGAGTTTGAATGTAAATTGCATGAGAAACTGGATGGTCTTCCTGGGGTAGAGGTAATAAGAGATGACATACTGGTGATGGGTTATGGAGAGAATGAGGAAGAAGCAAATCAAAATCACGATGAGAACTTAATCCGTCTGCTAGAGCAAGCTCGCAAAGCAAATCTTCGCCTGAACAGCAGCAAAATGAACCTGAGGAAGCCTGAAGTCAAATTCATGGGGCATTTGATCACCAAAGATGGGTTGAAGCCCGACCCAGAGAAGGTTAAGGCAGTGCAAGAGATGCCAAGGCCTACTTCAAAGAAAGAACTCTCAAGTTTACTAGGATTCGTCAACTACTTATCAAAGTTTCTCCCAAGGCTTTCAGAGGTCGCCCAGCCACTGAGGGAGATGACTGCAAAGGAAGCAAAGTTCATCTGGTCTCCGCAACATGAGACAGCATTCCAGGAAGTGCGAGAGCTTGTTGTCAAACATCCTGTGCTCAAGTATTACGATCTGCAGGAAGAGGTCACAGTGCAATGTGATGCAAGTGAGTATGGGTTAGGAGCAGCATTATTACAGAACGGCCAGCCAGTCGCCTTTGCTTCACGGACTTTATCACAGACTGAGAGGCAATACGCTCAAATTGAAAAGGAGTGTTTAGCGATTGTTTTCTCCTGCGAGAGGTTTAGTCAGTACCTTGCTGGTCGTCAGAAGATAACGGTTGAGTCAGATCACAAACCCTTACAGTCCATTTTCCAGAAGTCAATTCTCTCTGCGCCATGTAGACTACAAAGGATGATGTTGAGGCTACAGCGCTTTAACCTAGAGGTTAAATACAAGCCTGGTGCGCAAATGTACGTTGCTGACCACTTGTCTAGAGCCTCACTTGCTGACATCAAGGAGATGACAGACAGTTTTCAAGTTTTTGCCCTTGAACTGGAAACTCTCACTCCCTTTGATTCCATCAGGTAGCTCCGGAAAGGTTATCTCAAATGCAGAAGTGCACAGCACAAGATCTCGTCTTGGAGATCCTTAAGACCACTGTTCTAACAGGATGGCCAGAGAGAAGAGACGAATGCCCAGTGCTAATCCGTGACTACTGGAATTACAGAGAGGATGGGATCCCTGATACAGTTGTCTCTGAGAACAGAGCACAGTTCAGTAGCCAGGAACTTCATGAATTTTCACTTGCCTGGGAATTTAACCATGTAACATCCTCACCTCACCATCCGAAGTCGAATGGAAAAGCTGAATTTTCAGTTAAAGCGGTCAAGCAGCTTTTCAAGAAAGCACAACGTGATGGTAAAGATCCCTGGTTAGCTCTATTAGACTACAGGAATACTCCCACTGAAGGAATCAACATCAGCCCTGCTCAAAGGCTCATGTCACGCTGGACACGGACTCTCTTACCAACAGCGTCAAGCCTTCTACGCCCAGAAGTAAGTGCTCAATCTATAGAGATGTTAGAGCTGAAAAGGCAAAAGGCCAAGTTCTATCATGACCGTCATGCGAAGCAGCTACCTGAACTGGAGATTGGTCAAGAAGTCAGAATTCAACCCCTGCGGAAGAACCAAACATGGAAGCAAGCTACCTGTATTGAGAAACTTTCAGACAGGTCATATGTCGTCAAATCGGGCAAGGAAGTCTTAAGAAGAAACAGGCAGTTTCTAAGACCTGCAGCAGAACCATCGCCACCAGAAAAGGAAAACACCAAGGTACAGGAGGAGCCAGAAGTCACTCAGAAGGAGAAGCCAATGGTACCCAAGTTGCCTTCTCAACCTGCAAGCCCTAAACGAGATTCTGTGGATGGAACTGTTACCATGGAAACAAAGGTTCCATTGTCCGCACCCCTGAGGACAAGAACCCGAACTATTCGTCCGCCGTCTAGATTTAACGATTTTGACATGAAATGTTGAACACTGGTTAACAGTTTCAGCTTAGTAAATGAACTGTGCATTGATTGATTTAGTCCGGATATTGAACATTTTCAGAAACGTTTCTATTGGTGTTAGCCGTCCTTGATTGTTTTTTTCTTTTGCTAAGACTACTACTACTACTTTATTTCTATTTTTGTTTAAAGAAAGGGAGATGTTACGTAATGGCTTTGTTTTACCATATACGTATTCAGTGTAACGTACATGAAGTAGGAGTCATTAAAAGTGAGTTGAATTGCATTGCAAATGGCGTCGGGTCGTGCCATCCGCATCAGCATGTTTAATGTCATGTTTAGAGTTGCTTGTATTCAGCATTGTGGATAACAGACATCAGCCCTTCTGTTGCTGGATTATTTTCCCAGTTACTTTATTAAGACACATGTATGGGTTGTCCTGAAAATTTGATACTTATAATCGTTTGATCAAAACATTTGTTTCTTTTTTACAAAATTCCTTGTTTGACGTCACAATTGTGATGGGCAGCAGCGGCAACACAATCATTAGTTGGGAGTTTGGTTTTGAACTTTGGAGTATGCTGGTTAGTAATGAAACGCACAATGACATGATTTTGTTGTTATTAAAATTCCAGGTCCAAAATGGCATCATCCCACGGAGACCACACAGTGCGTATAGTTGACTGCAAGACCTTAAAATGTATCAATACCTTAAGAGGCCATCCTCGCACACCATGGTGCATTACATTCCATCCCTCTTCCAATCAACTGCTTGCATCAGGCTGCCTTGGAGGACAAGTCAGAGTTTGGAATTTAAAGGTAAATTTTTAAGAAACAAATATTAGGAAAGTTGAACCCACATTTCAATCCTAAATTAAACTTAAATAATATTACAAACCTGAGTTTTTCTATTTAACAGTTAGACTACAAGCCCTACTTTTCTATGAGTGAATGGCCAACAAAATGCAGGAACATCGATCCTAATTTGTTGCAGTTTGTTGCATTCTGGCGCTGTGACTTTTTATAGCACCTTTCAGCATCACACGAACTCTGCTCATGTCAACGGTTGTGTTTTTCCCTGCCGTCAATCATCAAGTGGCCCTCTAACCCTAACCCTAACCCGTTTGAAAAGTGAGTTTCGATGGACGTCAATCATCTGTTTCCATGACAGTAGTAAACAGCACTCAAGTCCTGAATATTGTCGGTGAAATTGCAAAAAAAGAAAATTGATCATGCGTAACGCACGAATTTCATGAAACAAGTTGATATTCAGGTAATTCGTTGGCGACACAGTCGTGTTATATAGCTGAAATAAGAACGATAGATAATTTCATTCTTTGAACGAACCACTTTGAAAATATTTGGTGTTCATAAGTATTTGGCGTGATGCTTTGGCGAGAGCAGTCGCTTTTTAGCTGCCGGCTTTTTGTTTCATCACAATATTATGCTCTAGCTTGAAAGAAATTTTGTATTTATTCATATTTGATTCCTCTGTGGAATTCGAGTTACGGCCTATTGCTTAAATGTTTAGACGCTGTTTTGAAATACTCATCAAATCATGGAAATAGTTCACAAAAGGTTAGAATATTGTCATCTTGTTGTTGTGTTTGGCGATAAAAGAGCGAATCGAAACTGGTGCATGCAATCATCCAAGACATAAACACAGATGATTGACGTCCAGCAAAACTTAATTTTCAAACAAGAAAAAAATTGTCGGAGGGCGCTTGTGATCGGTAACCGCTGTAACAAAGCTGTTTCTACCTGAAAATGAAAAACTCAGAGACTCAAAGGACAGTGCAGAATGCAACACCAAACGTGATTCTTGACAGCGGTAACACAATACTTTTGTTTATTTTTAATATGTTGAAACATGTGAAATGTTGAAACATGATACTTCGTTTTCTGCATCGCTGATTTTCAACACAAAGCGTCATATTTTGTGATTTATTAAACACGCATCAAAGTATTTTATCGAAAGACAATAAACGGATCAAATGGAAAAAATATATCTTTCCAAAGGGTTTTTAAAACGTAGTACAGTTAGTACATTGTTCTCTGGTTGCTACGAAATTTGTGCCGAAAATCCTGGTGAAAGATTTTGCATATTTAATTACGAACGGTTCGTGAAATATTTACCAGAGCTGGTACGTCTGCAATGAAAGCTGTTTCTCCGGAATTACTGTACCCTGCGTTCTTGAGTATGTGGCCTCCCTACCTTCAAATTCGTAAATGCCGTATGACATCTACTATGTCCTGAAGCAAAATCTCTGATCATGTCTGATCTCTCAGCTCTACTGATTTCAAACAATGCATCTCCGAGAAATAGGATGCTGCGTACATCCGCAACTTCAAATTTAACCAAAATTAAAGCTATCGTTACTTCAGTCAGAAACATTTTAAAATTCAACATGGCTCATATTCACAACTAACCGCAATCAAAAAACAATCCCTCAGACTGCTTGCAGCATGTAAAATTTCACATCCTCGTACCTTCTTCACCACCATGAAAATTTCCAAACAGTTTTCCGCTTAAATCCCACACACAACCTTGTACACCAGAGCTGCATAAACACCGAGTGCTGGAAATAGAGACATCATGCCAACACCGCCCAATAAGGCCAAGTTTATACGCAAATAAAGATGGCCGTCCCTTGAATCCGAAACAAATATTGATACAAAATTAAACGATACATACAAGAGGCAATTTCATTGGTTATTGATCGATAGTATCCTAATTCTGATTGGTGTGAAATACATCGCTCGTCCACCCATCCATCCACTGAATAGCGACATACATCGGTACGCCGTCTAAGAGTTATTTTTTTTTTGAAAAAAAAAAAATTAATAACTCAATAAAATGTGATTGATCTGTTTTTGTTTTTGATTGCATTAAATATTTTGTTTTTTTAATAGCCTTATCACTAAATGTCAACTATTCTCTATCACTGATTTTTAGACAGGAGATAGTGAGGTGTATGCCCCAACTGATAAAGCTGTCATAGCATCACTGGCCTTCCATCCAACGGATCATGTGCTCTTGATAGCAACCAGTAACAAGTTGCTGTTCTGGAGCTGGGATCAACAAGAACCATTTGTTTGTATTCAGACTGCTTCAGTGGAAGAAAAAGTCAGGTACACGTACAAGTATTATTAATGCACCTATCAATATTAAGCCTTGTGGGGGAGGGATGGGGAAATTTGACAGTAATTATCATTTCATAGTGGGGACTTTCTAACAACATAGTGACTCTTTTGACCATCCCCAAATGCACTGGGGTAGGGCATTTAAAGAAAAATCTCAGCTCTGTTCAAATTCCACACCTAGGCCTTCTCCTCATGCAGCTTAACATGGATACCATATATCCTCTCTTTATTCACTAATCAGGTGGCTTCATATTATAGGATATATTAACTATATTATTTTAAGGATTTATCTTTAATTTCTGCACTATCAATGCCAACAGGTGTTCCATCATTCACCCAATCAATGATATCGATGTATCTATGATCACATTACAAACTGAACAACCAAGACGTAAATATTTTTATTACGTATGACTTAATTGACATGGAGGGCATTAATTTTTTTAAGAAGGGGTGGGATGGGGTGGCTTAATAAATTTCTTCCTCTAAAAGGGGTGGCCATTTTAAGGGAGGGGAAGGTGGCTTAAAAAGAACTTAAGAGTACAGTGTAGATGCACAATGCTAATAGAATGGTTTAATGTGCACAGCCCTGCTTATTGCTCCCGGTCAGTTTAATTTGGTGTTCCTTTCTTGCTAAAATGTCGAACCAACCAGAAAATAATCTTTATGTAGGAAATATTATTGCTTTTAATTTGTGGGATGAGGGTTTGGGTTAAACAAATAGTTCCGTGTTCTGAAGAATGTGGTCTGGTCTGGACAATTACTTGTGCACTTGCCATTTTATGATTGGCAGTTTCACTCCAGTTGCCGAGCAACTGTGATAACCATTAATAGGTGATGCAAAACCTGTGCATTTCCTACAATCATTACTGATAAAATGTCTTATACCGTCGTTTTCATCAAAGCGTAGACACATGACAGAAAAACATGTTCTAATTGGGCGCAAACATGACATGCTTGGTAACCAAACATTTGAAGTTCTACAGCCGTCAAGCAAACTTTTGTGCCAAAGTTTGAAAGTTTTCGAATTCGTTGATATGTTTTCGATAAACAAATATGGCTGAAACTTCAAACCAGGTATTCCTGTCCAAGGATTTCAGAAATGAGGTGATCCAGATGGTGGCTAAGTGACCAATAAGTGAAATATGTGAAAGGTATCGTATAAACTGTTCACAAACACAAATTCAAACTTCAAATGTTTGGTTACCAAACATGTCATGTTTGCACCAAATTAGAACTTTTTTTCCTGTCACGTGTCCACGCTTAGATGCAAACAACAATTTTTCTTTCAAATCTCGAGAATTTACTTGTTCATAATATGCATTTCTCTATTACACTGTTATTAGTTTTATAATAACAATTATTAAAATATTGCTTTTTTGTTAAGGCTGGTTGCATTTTCTCCTCTGGGTGATCACATTCTCACTGCAGTCACAAATATTGCATCACAAACGGTGAGTTCTTTAATCTAAAACATTGATTTTTCAGTGGCATAATAGTTCATTTGCTGGCCTCAGGATCTGTTGGTCCAGCCGGAGCACTGTGTTCCCCCCCACAATACATGTATCTCCCTTCACCCAGGTGTATAAATTGTTACCAGCAAATTTGATGCTGGGGGTAACTCTGCAATGGACTAGCATCCCATCCAGGGGGAGTAGAAATACTCTCTGTCGCTTCATGCTACAGAAACTGGGATACCTGCCTGATGGGTCACTAGGCTCGTATGAAGACTTAACCTTAACCTTTAATATCTGAAAGGGACCGAGTAGCCATAATTGTCATCTTTGACAATACATAAAGTTACATTCAAATCAAAGAATATCTCACATTAGAGACTTTTAGATTCTACGACGAGGACGACTACGAGTACCAGATTTGAATTTAAGTTTTGTCGCGGGTGGGAGGCGCAGTGGCATAATGGTTAGTGCGCTGGACTCTGGATCGGATGGTCCGGGTTCGAGTCCTGGCCGGGGCACTGCGTTGTGTTCTTGGGCAAGACACTTTACTCTCACAGTGCCTCTCTTCACCCAGGTGTACAAATGGGTACCGGCGAATTTACTGCTGGGGGGTAACCCTGCGATGGACTAGCATCCCATCCAGGGGGGAGTAGAAATACTCTCTGTCGCTTCATGCTTCAGAAACCGGGGATAAGCTCCGGCCTGATGGGCCACTAGGCCCGACAGCAGACTTACCTTACCTTACCTTACTAACAAAATCGCCTCACCAGAAACCTTCATTTTCCTTTTTTGTAAACTGCAAAGTTAACACGGTCATTTTTACTGAAGGAAGTTTGACTTCTCCTAATCGCGAAATGATAAAGCTACTAACATTTTGATAACTTGTTTTTGCGACTACGACATTCTCACTGAAACTCGTAGTGGCGAAAACCAGTTATCAAAATGTTAGTAGGTTAATCAACTTGCGATTAGGAGAAGGCTAACTTCCTTCAATAAAAATGACCGTACTAACTTTGCTGATGATAAAAAAGGAAAATGAAGTTCCTGGTGAGGCTATTTTGTTAGTATGGGGGAAAAAACTTCAAGTCAAATCTCGTACTCGTAGTCGCCCTCGTCGTAGAATCTAAAGGTCTCTAATGATAGTTTAGGAAATCACCAACAAGGTGACAGTACAACATGTACATGCAAACTGAGAAGAAACAACGATGGCTTTGAATGAGGAAGATCAAGAAAAATTGTAACTGATAAACTTGAACTTAAACTTAAACTTTTCTAGATTATTATTGTAAAATTATGTCATCTATGACAGAGCTCATTTGACTTTACAGTTAATTTCTTTTTCCACAGGCTTCTAATCCTAGAACATTTGCTCCAAGGTAAGAAACTTGAGAATTTGTATGAACCGTTGATAAAGTGATGTGTCGCATATTAAAAGACCCCAGCCAGCCTTTGTCTCATGTAAGATTCGACAGTTTCAGTGTTATATTTTACGTGGAAGGTAACAAAATAAGATAACACTGTGAAACTCCTAAAGGTAATTAAACAGACTTCCAGAAACACAGGGAGACATGCTGGTCTAATGGTGCTGGACTCCGGATCGGCCGGTCCCGGTCCGAGCCTCAGCTGGGGCACTGCGTTGTGTTCTTGGGCAAGACACTTTACTCTCACAGTGCCTCTCTCCACCCAGGTGTATAAATGGGTACCGTCAAAATAATGCTGGGGGTTGCCCCACGATGGACTAGCATCCCACCCAGGGTGAAGTGGGTATATTCCTAGCTCTGAATTCTACAGAAACTGGTATGAGCTGCAGTGGTATGTGCCGCTTGGCACGAGGCTCTACCAGTAACGTAAATTATAGCAAGGCAATAAGATTTTCCTTCACCATATAATTTCCATAATTTCGATGGCATTGAAAATGGTGTAGGCTGGCCAGGGCCCTTTAACGAGCTATCACTGAAGGTGTACATGGTGATGGATGGGTCGCCATGATGGGTTAGCCGTACAGGACAGGAAGATTTTCCTCCCGGGCAAGTAATTGTCGTCTGCTAGCTAAATTGTGAAAAAGTTAACTAAGACAGCATGTCACTGCCTTGGGCCCCCAAGTAAAACTTGAGAGAGCTGCTTGCCCGAGGGTCGAGCTGCAATTGCAAGTTGTTTCATTCCTTACTGGGAGGCCATACATGCAATGTGTGTCTGGAATGTATTTAAGAAATAGAAAATGGTGTACGTGTTGTGCATAAGCTGATGATAACATGGGGGGGGGGGGGGGGGGGGGGGTCGGAGAATTTTAAAGTTTTAGCATATCTACAGAGTATCTATTTCTAGCTTACAGAATAAAATGAATTCATGAATAGAAGTTAAACGTTATTTAAAAAGGAGATCTTGTGGGAGTCTATAACGGGCCTACAGAACAGCCTGCATGCAGAATACTCAAACTCTTCACGTTCTTGTCTCTCGATCCGCTCCTTGGCCTGTTAAACCGCCTGAACAGAAACGTGAATGTTACAATCTCTGTTTTGTTTTTCAGTCGTTCACCGGTGGTGAATCGTCTCCTGCAATCAATGGGAAGCTCACACGCGGCTGGAGATCGGTTTGCAGCTTATGCGTTACGTCCACCTACCGCGTCGAATAATTCTCTATCTTCAACTTCTGCGTCTATGAATTCTGTTTCCGTTCCTGAAACAACTAGGCCTGGATCCTCAGTAGAGTCGAATTCCAATCCTGTTACAAGGGAAAGCGAAACAAATTTAAGCCCTGTTCGAAATCAAAGTGCCATCGATCAAGCTGGCGTCACTGAAAACGGTAACCAAGACTACCGGGGCGTGTTCGCCATATTTCGCGCTCACGACAATAACACGTGGAATTTCGATGTAAGTAGTGATGGTTCACCAAGTAATTTACTCGAGCAGGGATCAAACGATAACTCTGTTACATTTGAGACGGATTCGAATAATGAAGAATCTGAGGTCAGTTTGAGTCTCAGCACAGACGACACAGAAGTGTATCCTGACGTCGGTGATGCAGGTGCGAATTCGGACAGTATGGAACAATCCGTGCCTTTTCGCTCGCAGTTATTTTCTTCTGAAACGGTCCCGCCCTCAGAAGACTCTAGCGACCACGTAGTGGGAGTGGGGCGAGTCATTAATGTCGGCCCCAGCTCTTCACAGACTAGTTATCTCTCCCATGGCTCCAACCACAGTTCGAGTTTCGCAACTCTCGGCAGCAGCCAGGGATCTGGGACTGCCGTCGCTACGGCAACGGCGCGTACGTTTCGGCACGTGCACACGGCAGTGGTGGTGGCTGATGGTAGCAACGGAGGGCCTCAGTTTGCTCTGAGGTCTGCAATAAATAGGGCCATTGCTGGCGCATTTGCCGGATGCGGCGAAGGAGCAGTAGCAAGTAACATTATCAATACCACCCATCGCTTGCAGTGGTGGGACTTTTCTCAAGTGAAATTACCAGATTTAAAGAACAGTAAGTATAAGATATTTCGTTAGCTGTTCATGAGAGTGAATATGAGTTATTATTGACCAAGCGTGAGGTCTGTTGTAGTAGCCCTCGTAAGCTTTCATTTCCAAGGGTCCTCTAGTGAAGCAGTTGCTGTTGTTTGGAGATCAGGAGAATGGTTTCTGTTGTTTGTTCAGTTGTTGTCTTTAATGGTAGCTAGCCATCCATGTGAGACCTTGTGAGAGCTTTAAAGGGCATTTTAAAAAGTGAGTCGGGTCAATATTTCTACATGTACATCAGGACTGTGAACAAGTTTGATAAAAAATATTTTCAATATTTTTTTTAACATAGAAAAACTTCTGCCTAAAATGGCCAGTCGCTATCTACCCTTTAGAAAGTGCTGATATACTAGGGAGTTTAAGAAACCACGACACGAACGCCGAGAACCACGTCGATTAAAAAATGATTTTACCTTCGAATTTCTCGATAGTCTAAAGTCATCTCAAAACTGAACCTGGAACATAGCGATCAGTTCGAAATAGAAATTTAGACAATTAGCCTTCGTAGTTCTCGTTGTGCGGACAACGCAGAGTTTGGTCATTTCACGTTGCTGTTTTGCAGAGGACGACAAAGAAATGTACCAAGAACTATTATAACGCTCATTAAACCTTTTGTTTAGCGACGTTGCCGTTGCCGTTGTGGTTTCTTAAACTCCTTACTCTCAAGTACCGGCTAATCCTCGGTTTAAGAACCTGTGAAACTCACCATGACGAATATCAAAGACAGAGCAAGACAACTAACAACTCAACACAATATAGAACAGGAAAACAATTGCTCCAAAACAAAGAAAAATGCCAGAGGTTTTTACACCGAGATAAACCCGAAATACCTACAAGTTTATCCCTTCCAATTTCGGAATGATCAATTCGTGGCCAACCATTTGTAATACCATGTTTAAGCAATAGATTATAGGTTACTGTGGTTTATAGGCTGATAAACCATGCGGGAAGTAAATAAGAAGCCGCAGGCGAGTGATTTTACAAATTCGTTGAGTGGTCTACCAACATCCCAATTCAGCCTATAAACCATAGTAACTGGTGGTCTATTGCTTTTATATAATAATTCAGAAAATGTGCGATTTTTCCATGAGTTTACTGGCACAATAAACCATAGCTGATTGACCAATCATAGCACGCGCACTGATTTGGTTATCATATAAAAAATTACTAAACCAGGTTGCTTTCCAGGTGAAGCTCACGTGATCACGCCAAGCTGTAAAATCCACAACGACGCCAGTTGCGACATTTCAAGTGATGGCAGACTGCTGGCCACGTTTGTACCTAGTACCCAGGGATTCCCGGATGATGGAACGGTGGCGGTGTATTCGCTGGAGAAAACCACTCTAGGACAGTGCGTGTTCTCTAAGAAATTTGGTAAGACTTCTTATGGGGGCAAAATGTTTGTTCTGTATTTGACGCGATATGGCTGTTATGTTGGTGAAGTGGAAACACGAGAGAATGACAGACTGACAATGTGGACATTTTCACAATTTTTAAGGAAACTCCTGAATGTCAAGGTTTCGATTTGAGGTACATTTTTTGTTATTTTAACTCTCACTTCCCTCCTTCATAATTTTGCGTCCAATTTTTGCTATAAGCATTGCAAGTTCGCACGTTTCGGCTAAAATTTTGCCATAGGTGGATCGTGGCTTCCCTTTCTCGAGAAATCGTGACGTCATGCAATGTGCGGTGCAGTGCGTTTTTTCCACAGTGTTGCGAACTGGATGAGGTCATTTCAGTGTGTTTTTGGGCAAGGCACTTTACCCTCACGGCACCTCCCCCTCCCAAATGTGTTGGCCTACAACCCGAGGAAAAAATGCTAGGGGACAAGCGGACAGACCTCCCAGTGACAGAAACCTCGATTTTAACGAGTCAAATCTTCGGAAAACATGGGCTATAACGCACCAAATTTCTGAACTATTGTTCTCCACGCTCTTTTCAGTGGCCGGTGGTGGGTAACAACCGCGAAATTCGTTCTCATGTTAAATGGAGTTCCTTAATTTAAGCTGTTTTGGATTAGCTATTAGTAACAAGCCTTGCGCATTTCAGGTCCAAATGCCATTTCCATCAGCCTGTCTCCCCGCAATCGGTACATCATGGTTGGCTTAGCAGCCAGGCGACTTCACTGGCATCTCACATCGCGACAGGTAAGTGCTATGATAAGAAAATGAAAAAACCGTGAGCTGCGTGGCACTTGACTAATGCACAAGAAAATTGTTAGTCAACGTTTTCCTTAAGAATAAAAAGTGCCATATTTAACTTTAGAGGCCAGACGTTTCGGGCATAGCCCTTCATCAGTGGATGTCCGTTGACTTCAGTTACAAAACTAGCTTGCGCTAGATTTAAGTGTAAAGGAGCGCGCGCTAGAGATCAACGCGCGACGACCTAAATAAATCTGAAGTCAGAGTTCATTCCGCGCGGCTGACTGGTACCCAGTTTGAAGATCAGGCGCATCTCCTGGCGTTTGCGTTGTTTGTAGCCGTCGCAGAGCATTATACCTCGTACTTGTACGTCTTGGAGGATATGACCATTCGTGCTATGATAACAGTCTGTGTTGTTTAATAGGGCTTAGTAACTTGAAGAAATTATCTTTTGTAATGTATTTGATTGTCTTCAAATCAAAGAACCTTGAAATTATGGTTTAAAAAGGTGGAAAAACACTAAAGGGGTGACAATAACCTGAAAAGAAACAAGGATGGCTTCGAATGACGAAGATTGAGAAGGATTGTCATTGACAAAAGTAGGCTAAACTTTTCGAAATGCGTCATTTGTGACTTCGTCAAAAAACAGCTTCGAAGGAGACTATATGTGACTGAGCTTTCAAAAATAACGTAAATATGTAACTGATAACAAGGAATCCTTAAGTAATTTGCAATTTAATTACCAGTTGAATGTTTGAGAAACCTATTTCATCAACTCAAAAACGAAGTTAGAAAGGCTAAGTTGGCTAATTTAAGTGACTACAAAAGAATTTAAAATTGACAGCCATTTATGGAATGGGTCTATGAAACTTGACGTAAAGGCTTTGTCTCGAGTTACCCATAAGTTTAAT
>OX393567.1:5657809-5767809 GCA_947652115.1 Blastomussa wellsi
GAATCTCGCAATTGTCTTGATGTATTCGGTGCATCTATCGCTTTCAAACGCAGTTCTTGTAGAAAATAAAAGGACGGAGCTTATTTTCAAACACTAGAAAAACGAAAATTAAGCCGTCGAGGTTCGCGTTCTCCAAAGTACTCAGAATTTGGTCATTTCACGTTGTTGTTTTGCAGAGGACGGCAGTGAAATGTACAGAAAATTATAACGCACGTGCAGAGCTATTGTACTGCTCATTAAATCTTTTATTTTGCGACGTTCTCGTTGACGTTGCCGTCGTGGTTTGCTTAAGCTCCCTAATGTCTAGCTTGGGATGGAACGGCCAATCATTATAGTGCAAGGCTTTAAAAACAGTGTTAATTAGGTAATTGATTCTCTCTGCGTTCCTTTATTGGCATCCATTCTAGTTTACTTGCATCCGGCATATGCGCACAGCGCCCAAGAACGAAACCTGCAGCGGCTAACTGAACACGTTGAAGGCGCTTTATTAGATATTCCGTGATTGGATGACTAACAATACCATTGTAGTCAATTTTTGATATTAAAATCAAGCATTCCGCCAATTGTTTTCGGACATGGAAGTTAAGGGAGTTAAGTGCTTTAATTTTCTAATTAAAGCTAGTGTGGCGTAGCAGCTAGAGATCTTCGAATTAATCTCCTCCAACCAGTTAAGGCGGAATTCTACCTGAAAGCCATTTTTTCGTTATTTAAAGTGGGTTTAAAGTACATATCTCGTTTGCGTTTCAAGGAATGCCAAAACCCTTCATTCATCTCACCAGTGAATGTTTGTGAATGTGAATTTTTGGATGATTTTTGGGTATATTTGGGCGGAGGGAGTTTTTCTTAAAGAAGGAGGAAAATTTGAAGGAATATGAAATTGTGAAGATTCAATTAATAGAGTTTGAAAATTAGAATTTGAAGTTTAAAATTAGAATATGCACACCCAAATAGTCCCCTACCGGGCTGGTTGCTCTTGGGTGGGTGTCAACTGTCTGTGGGTGTTTCAAAACTAATTTTCTTCCTTTTATACCTACTCTAAACCTCTCAAAATTTCATTGAAATTCAGGTAAAACCCCGCCTTAAGATGTTGATTGACTTGGGTCCCCAGCAGGCGAAAATTTGAAACACGCTCGAGCCTTTTCCCGTTATCCGTGAGATTAAATGAGGATGTCTCTCGTCCATGTGCCCTTGACATCTGAGCTGATGACAGCATCATCGCCTTTGTTTTCTTTGGATTCAGAGCAAGATAACATTCTAAGGACCAGTCTGACAACTTATAAGGATTAATGGTGAGACAATTTATTACAAATCATGGGCAGATAAGGGTATTTTTAAATTATGTGACCTTCTCGACACCTAAGATCAATTCCTTTTATTCGAAAATTTTCTAAAATGTAAATTTGGTGTCCCCTTCTCTTTTCTTGACTACGCCTGAAAATACCTAAAGATTGGAAAAGTGAAATCTTACGCCAGATAAAGATTTCCTCTGCTCCACCAAGGAAGCCCGTTCGAAAGTCACAGAAAAGTCCTTTTTGTACTCCTGTTGTTGCCAGGAAACCAGCCTAAGCAAACAAGTGTCAAATGTAAAGGCTGCCTATCAACTTCCTTTCACAGTCACCCGTTGAAAATAAACTGAGAAGCTTTCGGTTTAAACTCGTACGCAACATCTTACCTACCAACCTCTCTCTGCATAAATTAAAATGAACATAAAAGAATCACCACGTTGCGAACGCTGTCTCTTCGAAAAATTATTTAAATGAAACACTTGTTCATATGTTCTGTGAATTTCCTGATGTCAAACTTTTTTGTAAAGACGCTGTAGTCTGTGGAATTCCAAGCGTTCTGACAATATTAATCCCAGTTATATCAAAATTCTGTACGGTTACAAACTCGAAGCTATTGACTTCCATACGCTTTTCATTGCTAAATAACATATATATCGCAAAAATTCAGTCAGAGACTCCGAGCTTAAAGGTCTTCCTTGCCTTACTGGAAAGTAAAATCAAATGTGAAAGACAAATAGCCATTAAAAACTCCAATTACTAAGTGGACCCCTCTCAGCATCCATGCGCGAGCTAACTTAGATCCTTCATTTCGTCTCCATAATTATTATCATACGTGGCTAAACCAATAGTGGGGAACAATACAACAATCATTACTATACATCGTGTGTGCATTCTTCATTCTATTATTTCCGTGTTTTAAGTATTCAGCTTTGAAAGAAAGTAAAAGATGTAAAACCAAAGTAAGTAACTAATGTAATGTTGTACACGAAACTTTTGTAAGTATGTTAATAGTATATCGTTTTTCTTATAGAAGGAAATTGTAATACACAGTAATGTTTTTAAGTTTTAAAAAAGCACAAAAAAGCATTTCGTCATGTTGCCTTCACCTAGCAATTCACTGTGACTCATTTCTACTCCTCTATATAGAAAGAGGAAAGTTTGGAACGGCGAAATTTTCCGCTGCCTCAATTCAATATGCCGTTCCCGAATGCTTTCTTGGCCTTTGGAACCGTAAGTGGTGAGGACAAAAGCGGAGGCAAAATAAACTCAATTATACTGGTCTATTATTGTATTAAATACCTCTGAAGATCCATCTGCTGTAACTTTATAAACGGAAAAACACTTGTCTCTCTTGCGATTACATTGAATCGTATCCGAACAGCTTGAACCAATACACGGTCTTGTGTAGTTGTAGAAGTAGCACACTCGTCCCTCTGAAACAGATGGAGGAGAGGTCAATCTTAACATATTTTCTTGCAAGTGACGTAAAGTATATGAATTCATATATACAAGTGTTGCCAAGGTAAGAGGATGAAAGTATGTATAGAAGACTTTCACAGCGTGATTCAAAGAAAATAAAGGGTAGTTTATAATTGTAGACATCGCCATAACATACTCATCTTATTGAAAAAGAAAATATTCATTAATCTTTGAAAATTTACATGTAGCTAAGTAAACAAAGAAACCTTTATCTCATACAATTTCGAACTTGCCTAAGATAGCTGCGATTAGTAAAACCTTAAATTAAAATTTCATCGCGCAGTTTTGTTCTCCACAAACGTTCTCCACAAGCTGTATTGAAGCGAGGTATCCTGTAGTGGCTACGGTTTTGTTTTAAGAAGCGCTTACATATTTCATTATCCATTGTGCTTTGTAGAGTACGAATAACGCCCAAAACAAGTACAAATATCACGCGGTATTTGTACTCCAGAGAACCGGTTAGAAATTCGCCCGCACGGACATAACAATTTGACGTGCATGTTGGATAATAAATTTCTTATTAGACGTTTTGTTGGGCAGTATCGCTTAGAATTTTTACTCTTTTGTATTTAGACTTAACAAAAATGCGGCATAACTCGTAATAATACCCAGCGATACTACACGACAAAACGTTTAATAAGATATTTGTGTTTTGTGTAAACAAAGAGATTTGTTATATGAGCAAAGCTGCTCAGATTTTAATGATTTCGGATCACAAATTAATACATATGTCTGTGAATTTTCCCTAGTCGCTTAGTTAGGTTTTGAAGACAAAATATTTTCAAAACACTGGGGATAAAACACCAAATGGTTTGTTTGAACTCTTCTGTTGTTGTGTTTGCGTTTTTTGGCAATCAACTTCCACTATAAAACAGGTATAAATTAATTCTTGCTGCCTAGCTAACAAGGAGAAGATTTCGTTAAGTAACGTTAATATATTTTTTAAAAGCACGCTATAAATACCATAGGTTAGCGCATACCTGTAGGCAGAAATTGTACTGCAATGATTACTAGTAAAATCAAGAACTTGCTTTCCATCTTGAGATAGACAGCTTATTCCTGAGAGAGAAATGAGCATAAATGACCGTTAACGTTAGCGAAAGTGGATATTTATAACGTCTGTGGGTTGTGCTTTCAATAGCATTGGAAGTGAAATACCATAGCTAGCGTGGGCGAGTCTCTGATCTGACACCTGTGTCAAAGATACTCTGTATAACCCCGCCTTCTTTCAATCACGATACAGTCTGGAATCCCAGGTTTCCGAGACCACAATTCTAGAAGATTCGATCCGCTGGGATCCTGCCTCGAACGAAAATCGTTTCCTCTTAGATTTGCCTTGCTCAATCTAACAGTGCACTGTTTCACCCATTATCTCGAAATTAACGTAAAAGTACGATTTCTTGGACCAATTTTTGTTCGCCTTGAAGGACGGAAATCTTAATTCCATTGTATTCCAGACAACACTTTAAAAGGTTATCGATCGGTCTAATCAGTTGAGAAAATAATCAAACCTCAGTCCACAAAACTATGAACTGTGTGTGGTAATTTTTTTGGATCAGCTGGAGAATAAGTGGAAGTGCTTGACACACTAAAAATAGAACAGCAAATCGATTCCGACGATAAGGAAAACCGCACTGGAAAGAACAAGACAAAATAGCATAAATGCAAGGTGTAACTTCTCGCGGGTGCCTCGCGCAAAACCCTATCACGCGCGGGTAATTTTAGGAAAGTTCCCAAACCTATAAATCATTTTAAAGATTATAGAACCAAGAATGTCCAGAAAATGTTTGTAGCTGGTGAAGTTAAATATAAAAGGAGTTGCAGTCAGTTAAATGCTAATGGTGCGATTTTTATAAGTGTGGCAAACTCGCGTCGGATTTTGGCCCTTCGAAGTAAACGATTACTACTTGTGACATTCAGCACATCGAATGTCGGGGAATCGTTACACCAGCTTTCAAAGAAAAGTTGTTATAATTCAAATTCGTTCACGTACTTTTCTCGGATTGACACAGCGTCAGGTACATATTCAAAACGAAAAACAAATAAGCTAAAGCCCGACACGCTTTTGGGGAAGGAGGATTCATGTATCATTGAGCAAAAATTTCATTACTTTCTTAGGAATTCTCATATGCAAACTAGCCACTCAAAGATGACAAAGTTCACGAAAAATTAAGTCGAGAAATACGCCAAAGAAAGTTTCGTAAACATAGCACTCCCAAGGGGAGTGGTCTTCCGGTCTATCGCCTTGATTGATGGACCAATCTGCTTCAATCTCGCGAAACTCTCGGGGAAAGTCGTGGTAGATATTATTTGAAGATCAAAGGATGCTTTGGCGATGATTCCGAGGCAGAGTTATAATGTGGTAATTTCTTGCGAGTTTTAACCGCGCTGGGGAAAACAAAAATTTCCCCGTAAGAGGAAAAAGATCATCAAAGAGTACAAGGGCTTCGAAAAGAACGAAAGTCGCGAGCAAACCACCGATCGGGAAAGCGTGCTACACGCATCTATAAAATATTTCTTTGTTGTGATTGCTTTGCTTTCTTTTCCGTCCGTGTACCGGTGCACACAGGAAGAACCATTTTATGTTCTTGGATTAGTAGTCATTGGATAGCAGTAGCGTATTGTTTAATTAGTGATTTGTATGGGCTCTTCAGTTTTGTGTACCTTTATAATAGTATGAATTCGTCGCTTTTGTCGTGTGATATTTCATCAGATAAAGAACGCCCAGAATCCATGCACCTTTTCTGAATCCAAACCTGCGCCTGGTTCAATGGAATTCTTTGACGTTTTTATTTTTTCTGCTTACAAGGCCGGGTAAAGTTACCGTATTAGCGGCAATATTTGAAGGGACGCTGTCGCGAGTATAACTTCAAAAATTCAACAGCCCAAAAACGTGTTTACACCAATGGGAACAAAAGAACTTAGTCATAATATTGTGCCCTTTTTACTAAAAGAAGCCGGAAAATGTTCGTGACAGTGTCCTGTTAAATCGTACATCAAATTGGGCTTTTTCGTGGTTTAGCGTTGTTTAATAGCACACTTTCACAAAATATTAATAATATTTAGTAAAATAATTAATGCGGCATAGACGATCATGTTAAGAAGCATAAAGCTGGCTTGTTTTCAATTTCCTTGTTAGTGAATTTTCATGATTTGCGCTCTTGTTCCAACGTGTCTGGAGAAAAGAATACTACAAATGCTTGGAAGAATTCTTACTTTTTTCAAGAAAGAGATTGCTTACAAAATATCCTCGCTTATCAATAGCCCATTCCCGAGTTCTCTTTTGCCTCAGTGTCAAAACGAGGCTATGTGTGAAACCATTTATTGACCAATTTCGCATTGCCCATAATGTTTACCCCCCAAATTTTTCATAACCTTTGTTTCCCAATTCTCCTGGGTATTACAGTCGTCCCAAGGGAATCGGAAGACAATGCTTATGCAAAATTTTTTTTTTTTGGGGGGGGGGGGGGGGGGTAAACAAGGTGTATTATGGGCAATGCGAAAATGGTCAATATGAAAATGAGTTCAACCTGCAAGTTCACTTTCATGCAAATCAAACCATTTGCATATGAATAGTTTCGCTCTTAGACTCGTTTTGATACTGAGGTAAAAGGGGACAAAGAAATGGCCTATTTCGGTTGCTGTAAATCACCAGTTGCGTTGCATTATGGGGTTACATAAATGCTCTCAGTTAGTTCCGATGACTAGTCCAGTTTGACAATTCAAGTTGTTGGTTCGCAGTCCAGCTCAAAGGTTTGCTTGTCGAATCTAGAGCAACCTAAAATGTGATTAATCAATACAACTTACTCGCCTGTTCGGTTTCCTGTCCCATTACATCTTACTAAACGTATTACTGAAAACATTTGCTTCCCGTCAGCTCCAGTTACCAAACCGCGGTAAGCAGTAATCTTAGTAAACCTTTCTCGTCTCTCTAAAAAAGCAGAGCTGCATCGAGCATTTATAGCGTGCAACCAATGCAAGCAAGTCAGATTGCTAACGGAGTCGAATAAAACACTTTCTGTGATTTAAGTATTTGCCCCAAAGGACAGTGCGCATTTACATCGAACAGTCCTCCGCTACTCCTTAAAAACTCATCTAAAAATACTTGTAAATAGTCGCTTTAGGGCAGCTCCTCGGTAGATAATTTTTATAAATACGAAACGAGTCCACAAGATGAATAAAACACTTCTTCAACACATGAAATGGGAAAGTGAGGTACTTCCTTAATGAAAGTAGTAATTTTAGCCTACTGGCCCAAACTGAAATGTACGTCAAAATCAGCCTCATTGCAAGCTGAATAACACACGCATTTAACACATAAGGTAGGAAGTCGACTTTTTTAAGCACTGCGTTTCGTCATTTTTCTTATATATTGAAAAGAGCTGAGAAACTGAAATGAAACTGACTGACATCATTAATTATACTTTGTCTAACTTTTCTTTTTTCTTTCTTCTCTTTAAAATTTGTTTCATTTGCTGTATGATGTTTCCAGAACAGTGCACTTGATTTCTATCCCAGTACAGTCAAAGAAAATCATATAGAGAATTTAATATATACACCGATAGATTTACGCTCTGGTTTTAATATTCATGTGCAATACAGTAGTAGGTTGTTAAATTTAAGCTTGCTTCTAAAACGCACGAAGACAAAGTTAAATGTCATTGGACTTGAGCAACAAACCATTTGACGTTTTCTGTCTTGTAATCCACTAGTTTTGATGTTTTACAGCTGGAGCGAGCGATGCGATTAATTTTCTATATTCTATCGCGCTGTCCCATAACTTTTGAATAAATAGAACGATTGATGTGATGAATAGGTGGAAACATCTTAACGTAATGAGTCCGCTCACGGCCTCTTACCAAAAAACAATGCCAAAGTATTTTTAATAGCTCTTTTACCGGCACGAAAGTAATTTATGTGCTCTTGGGGTTTTTGATCAAACGCCCACGTATTTTGTTTGGCATGGAGGCAAACGGTGTTTCTGTTTTTCGGTGTGCTTAGCTAGCAACGGCGGGCGGATTTGATCTTGATATTGAATCAAATACCTTTATCAAGCGTTTACTGACGTGTTTTCGAGATATAACGTAACCTGAACGCAAACCTAATCCATATAGGGCGTCTGAAAAATATGCAAACGTTTTATTAGCATAAAGTAAAGTAAAGTTAAGTCTGCGTTCGAGCCTAAGAGGCACAACAAAAATACCGAAAAATTACAATTGTTGTATTGGTAAAGTAATTTGTCAACTGTTTTACCATGCGGAAAACCATGAAAAGGCATACTCCGGCGTATCACGATAGTTGTGCGGTTCTTGACTTGGTGGTGAGAGATTATAGAGCTGTAAAAACGTCAGCAAAAACGTACCCATACTAACGGGTTGTGGCCAGAAAATATAAACAAAATTCTACGTCTTTTTTCTGGCCCCAGAACATGTTGCTGTAAATATTGAGACCGAATTTAGGATGTAGTTAACATAGCTCATGCACTGTAAATGTGCGAACTTGAGTATGACCACGAAAATTTAGGCTTCATTAATTGGTAGGGTGCTGAAAAACCACTCTCCCAGAAGAAAGATTCTTTAAAAGGTAGTCCGAAAAAGAATCATGTTTTTGTCGCTTAATGTGCTTATTATTAGTAGTAATGTATTCTACTATAGTACTTTCTTTTGTTAAATCTAGTAAACCAAAACATATTCGCGTATAATGAACACATTGGTTTCTTAAGAACTGCAGCTGATTATATATTTCAAACCCTGAAATAAAAAAATTGGAAATGCAAACAGAAATCAGAACTATTTAGAGCTAATATTTTCATCCTTTGGTGAATAAAATCTTTCATTTGAAATTTCAGGATACCTACCTTTTACCGAATGAAAGCTCTCTCGACTTTTGTCAACGCTTGCACAATGCTTAGGTCT
The DNA here is from genome assembly GCA_947652115.1 of Blastomussa wellsi. Lineage (NCBI taxonomy): Eukaryota > Metazoa > Cnidaria > Anthozoa > Scleractinia > Plerogyridae > Blastomussa > Blastomussa wellsi. Next base: position 5,666,490 of record OX393567.1, read on the forward strand.
TGAACTGAATTCAATAAATACTGCAATAACACGCCCACTCCATTCCAGGGGAATATTGGTAGGTTTTAAGCGCCTCTCGTTGGAGGAACTGACCTATTACAGACAAGCTAACCTTAATGAGGTTAACTCTGCGACCGAGATGTCGGCATTAATTGTTATATTACTTTAGCCGGTACTTTAATACCTTAGCCCGAAGAAATACAGCTGCATGGATCAGGCTTATATAGCTTGATAACTCGGAATTGATCATGAAAACAACTTTCAACGCTTTCAACAAATTCAATATAAGACCTTTAAGAATCCTGCAAACATATTTAAGTTTTACCTTTTCACTAAAAGAACTCTTCCAATTTGTTTTTAGTTAAGTTCTAACTTTAAACCTTGTACATACTCAACATTCAGTCATTTTTGTCCCAATTTAATGGGACAAGAATAAAATCTGCTTTTACTGTATTCTTTTGGAAAGTTGCGGCAAGAGCTTTTAGTTTAGTCTACAAGAGTAGCGATAATCATTCAAATAGATTTATTGCTAAAATTATATCTTCGTCAATTAAACTTTCTTTCTCGAGGGAATGGTTGCTAACAGCCCAAGAATTAATGAACAAATTACAATTTCAATATCAACTAAAAAACAAAGTGCAAATGCCGATAAGAATTTAATTTCATGCATTAAAACAAATCTTATGTAAAAAAAAGGTGCCTTCCAAGATAATAGATATGTTTTTAATGCTACCAAAAGCGTCGATCCTGTAGGTTTAAATTATCGTTTACAGCTTCCCACTTTTCTTAACGATTATTAACGCACGCTGATTTTAATCATTTTCTTTCAGGAATTGCTTTTGTGAATGTGAGAAATGACACAGTTTTTTTACCAATGACTTTTTTTTCATTTAAGAGGGCTTTAAAACAACTTACAAATGTCACTTGTTACTCAGACGCGCTAATATAATCCTCGTTTAGTTTTTGTGGAAGGCTTTAAAACTCCATTTAGTTTAAAAAGACAAAATAACCTTTATGGCGGACTTGTAGCGCAAGTTTTTGACGAAGATAACCTGTGCCTAATTTAACCTACCAAAAAAAATACAAGAAGAGCTTTAGGCAATTAAAGATCATTCCCAGAAAACAAGGGGCAATGAACTCGCGTTTTTGAGCTTTTAGTGACAAATGATCAATATACCGGTTTTTTGGCCTAAATCATCACGTTTTGGCAATCGGTTTTTTCGGTTTCTACCATTGACGTTGTCTTATGTGCCTAAAGACCACCATAAAACTAGAATTTTTCGTATTTAATTACTACTGAATAATTGCTATTAGCGTGAAAGTTCCCGCTTACATTCTCGTTGGCAAAGCAGAATTTGACCGAGTTTTTTTTATCGGAATTCACAAAACATTGCCAAGTATTAAAAATGACCCTCGGAAATAAACTCTTCGTGGAGGTTTCTCACAAACCGTCACGAAACTGATTTTTCTTTTTTCCACGATTTAAATTGATGCTATTCTATGGTTGATTTTGCCTCGGGGAGGATTTGAGGAACATAAATAGATTTGACTACTTAATTGTGTTTTCTGCCAAACGGCTTTCAATCTATTCTTGCAACTGCATTGGAAAGGGACTCAACATTTGAATATAGTCGGCTGTTATTCCGAGAAGTGTTTAAAATCAATTTCATGATGCAGTTATTCCAATCAATATGTACTCAACATCATGGTATTCAGAACATCTATTCTAACTTTCTTTTAAACCCGATTTTTCACTGCCATGGCTTGTGCGTCTTGAAAAATTTAGCCTAAATTTTTCAAAATCATCATTTGTAATCCATCTCAATCTTTGTTCCTTTTTGGTTTGTCGTGTTTTTTTCTTAGAGTTTCCTACATTTTAAAGGAACCTCGGCTCTTGAAACAAGTTGACGTTATATTAAGTAGTCTAAATTAAATAGTCTCTAATTTGCAAATTTAACCGGACAAGGGAGATATAACATTTCACAATGATAAAAAATTGGGAAAGATTCTCGCTTTTAAAATCCCCGGGAGCCGCCATGATGTATTTTATTACGTCATTGCGTTGTCCTTATTGTTAATGAGAGGTTCTTTCAACCTTGTTCCCAGGGTCCTCTCTCTTCCTCCCTGGGAGGAAGAAGAGACAGGACCCTGGGAACGAGGTTGAGGTTCTTTTGTGTGAAACAATGGGGCAACGCACTGACGTCATAAAATCCAAAATGGCGACGCGCGGGAAATTTTTAATCCCCCTCATCCGGTAAAACTTGTAGTTTAGACTCCACTTTAGACAACTTAACGTCAAATTGTTTCAACAGCGGATGTTGCCTACAAGCATTCTCGTCCCCAGAACCAATTGTCCCTCTTAGCCGGCTGGGCCTGTGCACGAGGAACAAGTGGCTCTGGGGACACATGATTCGATTGGCTGTTAGATTTCAGCCAATCGAATCATGTGTCCCCAAGTGGCTCTGGGGACGAGAATGGACTACAAGCGGATGTTCCAAAATGGCTGCCATCTTATATTCTTTTTTGGAATTCAAGTTAGCCCTTCTTGCCTCGTTCTTAAGCTTAAAAATCAAAATAATATTTTATCTTGAACGAGGCAAAGAGGGCCAGTTTGAATGTGCATCAGTTATGGTCCATTTTAGAATAATGCATTGTTTTCTTGTTTTGGTATTATCTATTGTTTTCAGAACCATCGACATGTCTTGCTCGGAGACGTAGTAGGAGACCCGCATGAAGGCAAGCTTATTCATTACCAAAGATGAGTTCATTCTTGGAGACTGAGACCCTTTAAGACGAACAAATAAATTCCACATGACCGGAATTAAAAACAAGAGGATAAACTTCGAGCTCAAATCTTCAGTTGATTTAGGTAGTCCTGTGAGATAAAACATTGGAGTTTCTGTATCTTGTGTGTTTGGGTTGTCCAATCACAGACTGGAGCTCTTCGTTATGCTGTCATATGCAATCTCTACGCTCGGTTTCGTCTGAACTACGCTCGGTTTCGTCTGAAATAAAGGTTTTTAAACTATACTTTCAAATAAAATTAAAAAAAAATATACTTTTAATTTGCTGTACTATTTAATTTGCAATGATCCTTTATAATACAGAAAACAATCTCTCAACTCTGTGTCCATTAAAAATTAACACAAGCTTATTAGACCGAACACGCGCTAGTTTTATTTTCCCAGTTGTTGATACGCAGTCGCGCACGATCACACCAAACGTTGTTACATAAAACGATATGTTTTTTTGCTCCCTCTTTTGAAATAATTCATTCTAGGACCAATTTTGAGCTCTGTTCGTTTGTTAATGGATATTCTTGTGGATTATACTTTTTAAAACTATTGCTTTGTTTTTGCATATAGTACGTTTGGTGATTGGTTTAAAAATCTCGCGCCACTTTTTCAACCAATCAGAAGTAAAATCAAAACCAATCGAAACTTGCCCGCGCGTTTTCTCGCGCTTTGTGTCGGCTACGTGCAATTTCTTCGAGTTTTGATTGGATCACTGGATTGCCTGTGTCTTGTGAATGGCCAGCTAGAGTGGTTACTTTGGTTTTAGTTTTACTGACAGCTCTGTAATACGATGGTACAAAACTTTATTAATAACTTATATGATAATTAAACGATGGTGCAAAGATATTTATTCAATGAATATAGCGAGTTTCGGCCATGACTAGTTTCGCCCACATCGTTTCGCCCAGAACGAGAATCGTTTCGCCCAGAACGAGAATGGTTTCGTCCAGAAGTAGAAGTAACTAAAAGGAAAGTAGTGCCTTGCAAAAAATCTCACTCTTTCACATGTCAGTAGAATTTGAAAATAAAATTCTGAACCGTGCATGTCCGAGAACGAACGTTGTGTAATGCCGTGAAGAACTTGACTTGTCCCGAGACCATAAAAATGTTGTAAGGAAACAAGTTGTTACTTCCGCATTTAATAGAATTTGAAAATAAAATTGAAGTTTACTCTGAAAGGTGCTTGCCCAGATCGAATTTTTAGCCGCGCGGCTGCAGGCTCGCGCGGATCTAGTTTTCTGTAATGCCGTGAAGAACTTGACTTGATAGGTGCATTACGCGTGGAACATATCATCGTTGCAAATCTTTTATATACGGAAGATATTAAAGTTCCGCACACCAATTCGCGAATACTAAAAGAACGAATCGAGAGCTTTTATAGATTATAGTTCTACGGCATTCGTAATGGTAACATACAACGATGACTGTATCACTTGCAAACAACCTGCGCGACCCAGACAAGAGGGTCTCCAATCTCCAATCTCCAAACAAAGCTTGGAAGCCTGGCTTTTCCAAGAAACAACGGCTAGGGAACTGGGAAGGGGTTTTGGTCGTCTATTTTGATTCGGTTCGCGTTTATTTTTAGTTAGTGCGTGCAACTTCAAGAGGCATTTTTTCTCACTTTATGATGCTGTCAACTCAGAAAATCTAAGATGTATGTTTCAATGGATAGAAAACTCGTTTGGCTTGGCTTTATTTATCGATAATCGAGGCAAAGTATGTAAACTTTCTTACGAATCTCAACGTGACTTGTCAGAAATAATTCTAGTCGGATCAGAGATTCGTATCTGTACTTAGTTCGTTCCGTTATGGTCTGGGCCTGGGAGGGGATTAGGTCAGTTTAGGTCTGGGTGAAAGGAGTGTAGGTCTGGGCGAAACGCGAAAATGTCTGGGCGAAACGCTTCATGGGCGAAACTCGTTATGGGCGAAACGAGTTTGTCTATAATTTCACAAAGGCACTAGGCATGTTCTCAGTTAAACTTGAAACGAGCAAAAATGCCACTATTTTTCGGTCTCTTAAGTCTCGTTTAGGGTTAAAATGATAAGAAATCTGGAAATGTTAAGTTTATTTTTGGTATTGTGGTGTCTTTTTGGGGTCAATGAAAGCTTTAGCCACGCCCTGAGTGGTCCGGCTCCTTTTGTACCATTAGAAATGTGAAGGGGGAGGGGGCAACTTTCTGGGAAGGCATGTTATTTTTTCGCAATCAGCAGGAGTACACGATTCATGCAGCTTATTTTTTGGTTGCTCTGCAATGCAGGCGATCACAGGGAATTTTAATGGTTTGTGAAGAACTCCTATTAAACAGAGAATTCTTACAGAGAGACAAGAGAGATCATGAAACTCTAACAACCGATCGGAGCCGCCACTTGACAATTCCGACATTATTATTTCGATTTTCTCGGTAAATTAAATCAGCTTAAATAAAGAATGTTGGCCGATGACGGTGGACGGAATGACTAAAATTTAGTCGACTTTTGAACACAGAAAGGCTGACCGCACTTTACACCCCCTCCCCACCTCGATGGTTTTGCATATTCCCACCCCACCCTCGCTAATATCAATATGGCATGAGGGAACCAAGATGGCCGATGTCGCGCAAAAATGGCTGCCAACCCACGTTTGTGGTATGCAGTTTTGATGTCTCATATAGTTATTTGGCGAGTTCTCAACGTCTGACACGTCGTTTTGAAGAGAACAGTAAGCAGGGCGATCTGTTTTGGCAAGTTCAACATGGTCTAATAAATTGAAGTTCACAGGAGTACACAGGACAGTCGCAAGTTTTATTGGTGAGTAATACAACAACGTTTATATAAGCTTACCTTACAGAATTTTGATGTGGTGAACAAATGATTCTTTTGAGCTTTATATGTACTTATGCACGAAGCAAGTGAAGTAAACTGCACCTTGAATATTACATTGAATGTCTGAAAGCATGTATAAAACACGTGCTTGTAAAATGCGATAGTAACTACCAAATTTTAGCGAGAAAACGAAGCTGCTAAGCCCTAAAAACCCCTAAAAATACTTATTTTTAAAGCATAGTACGAAATAAAATGTATTTGCAGTATTGTCATTGGATTTCGACCTCCACTCTCCGTTCCTCTGCTCCCCGATTCCTAGCCACAGCGCCCCTCCCCAAAAAGAAAGGTTGATGAGTTACGCCAGACATAACTATTCGATGATCAATGACATCAATTGGTAATCAATGAGTAATCGATGAGTAATCAGTTGATTAGTCATTGATTATTGGCGATGATCAATGAGTAATCGATGAGTAATCAAAGCCCAAAAATTTTGTGGCCTATCGATTACTCATCAATGACATTGATTACTCATTGATGTAATTGATTACTCATTGATGACCCATCGATTACTCATCAACTATTATACTGCACACGAAAGACACTTTTCTTGCTTTCTTGTATCATTTTTTTTCGTTTGTGATTCTTTTATCTGTGTTAGATGCATTTTTCCTTGTATCTGAAGTTCCTGTTGACGATGTCGAGACGCAAAGTGCTAATCACAAATACAGATGATTCTCAATTGACAGTAACCAACCAGTCTGAAAATGAAACTAACAAGTACTCTGGCAAGCATCGACTATGTGGTTATCAATTTTTTTTGTGGGTGTTTGTCAGCAAAGTAAAACTGCTTCAGCTTAGGGAAACATCTGTCATAAGCAGTTACATAACCAGCTTGAGTATTGAATATTTGTACAAGTTCCGATTTTTTGGCCTTTGAGCTAAACGTGATGCCTTTATTCCTTTAATCAATGACTATAATCAATGACCAAAAATTTTGTGGCCTATCGATTAGTCATTGATTACTCATTGATCATCTGCAATAATCAATGACTAATCAACTGATTACCTATCTATTGCCTATTGATTACTCATTAATTTCATTGATGTCATTGATGTCATCGATTAGTTATGTCTGGGTTACGAAGTCTGAATGTAAGTATTTGTGAAAGAGATCACACAACCTCAAGTACAATTTGTGATTAATAAGAATGAGTCACAGTGGGATCGAAGTGACATAGTGTTAGTAGATACAAAAATGGTCTGATTAACGGTCGCTGAGCTCCTCTTTCAGTGAAAACAATCCGTGACAACAACAACAATTTATTTAACCCAAACAAAGAAAAAATAAAGCTTGCATTTGAGAAAATTAAATAGTAACAAGGGTATTGGCTTCCTAAAATAACTAAGTAGTTACCGGTAAAAGAGACTATGAAGCCAAAGCTACAAGAGATAAATTGGAATACAAGGGTCGAGAGGAACACAGACAAGAAGTACAAAACACAAACACGCACAATGTAGAAACACAAAACAAAATAACTAAGACTAAACAAAAATTCATAAAAAATCACGGACAAAGAAAATGAGCATCTTTACTCTCCGACCGCTGACCCACCTGTGCAAGGTGTAATTGTAAACAAATACATTCTTTATTCTTTAAAAAAATAACTATTAGTCAGTGAAAGTGGACTGTGACTCTTCACTCATTCATTTATTCGTTCGTTCGTTCGTTTGTTCGTTCATTTATTCACATTCATTCATTCATTCATTCATTCATTCATTCATTCACATTCATTCATTCATTCATTCATTCATGTATGTCACACCAATCAGATTGGAGCTATTATCAAAGTTAAGAACCAATCAAATTGTTGCTTATAAATATGTATCGCTCATAGGAATATTTTCTTTCGTATAGACTTGGCCCGATAAGGTGTTGTTGGCATGATGTATCTATTTACAGCACTCTGTGTTTATGTAGCTCTTGTCTAGAAGTTTTCGTGTGGGATTTAAATGGAAAAGTGTTCAGAAATTTTCATGTTAGTGAAGAAGGTACAATGATGTGAATTTACATGCTGCAAGCTTGTGCCCTTCCCTTCTGTTGAACACAGCGTGTAAGGCACATTCGTTTTAACACACTCTAATCTTCAGTGGGTTGTAAAACGTTCAAAGTTAGTTCAAGCTTTCCGCCAACTTTGTGGCATTACAGTAATCTTGTTAAATTTGAAGGCATTGTTGCACACTGCCTGGCACCTCCACAACTTAAGTTATCGCTAAGTCTCTGTCAGGGTTTAATCTTTTTGGCATTAACGGGTAGTTCACCGAAAAAGAAGAGTCGAAGCATTAAGGTGTTGACAATATTTTTTCAGGTTTAAAGCAAGAAAGCTTCCTAAATATTGCTGCAGACTCTGTGGCCCCTTCCGAAACTGTAAATTAATTTAATTAGTGTGTGAGGCGTTTCTTTTCACCAGTGCAGGAAACTCTCAGTCAAACAAAGCTCTTTTCCTTCATTACTTTCCTTGAAATGCTTTCTAGATAAATCGATATCATTATATATAAATTTAACTAAGTGGTTTTTACAGAAGATAATACAAGCGATGGTAGTAACACAATAAGGGCGTACTATTCCGTGACTATTCGATAATTAAATTAGTTCTTGTTTATCACTTCAATGAAAAATTGCTTTTTGAATGAAGCAAATTATTTTCTCTTTCAATTTTTTCATCAGATATTTAACGTTCTACCAGATATCTCTGGTATTGAAAAAAAAAACACATGTTAAATATTTTTCGAGAAGTCAAAAAGTATCATGTTACTGAGCTAAAAGCAAATCGAAGTTTCTGTCTGCTTGTCTGCTCATATTTGGCAAGCAAATATGAGCAGATACCTGCATGAATACTATTACATAATGTATGTAGATGACCAGAAACATTTTGTGTTTCCAAAAAAAAATGTTTCTCAGTTTGCTTCATGTTTTATCTGAAAGGAGCAACAATTTGTCCTTGTTTCCCATGGCTGTAAGTGTTGTTCATGTTCAGTTGTAGATAACACTCTGCACTATGAGATTGCCTCACTAGTTGATAATTGCATTTATACATACATGATGGAGAAAGGCAGTACAGAATCAATTTGCGGAACCATCTCCACAACGCTTATTTAAGAAATCATTGTTGTCATCATATTATTTCCAAAATAATTTAGTTCACTCATGAAAAAATGGAAGAAATGAACACTGATGACAGGCAATCCTCTTTGGAGTCTGTTACAAATCGTTTCCTTCCATAGCCAAATACCCAGTATGGCGGGAGAAGTTTTGCATCCAATTCCCCAATATACGGAGCTGTTAAACCTAAAGTCAAGTGCCCGGGATATATGCCTGGGGCCAGGCGGAATAGACAATTTTGAGATTGACTGATACATAAAGAGCAACACACGTGTAATCGATCTACTTCAATATATAGCTAGATCTTTCCATTTCACTTTTCATCACAAACAAAAATACCTGTCAGCCCTGTTACACCTAACAATACCGGATACGTCTATATCAGAACCAAAAAAATAACCCACGCACGCATTGTGTGCCTATGTTTTATACAGGGCTGTAACTAATTTTTCATGTAGGCAGGGAAAGTAAAAAAGTATCCGGGGGGATTTTGTTGTTTGAGGTATTTTTCATTTTCTAGTGTTTTGATTTTGTTTCAAAGTGGCTTGGGCTCAAACTCGTAGTAACTGGGGAAATTCCCTGGTCCCTGGCCATTAGTGACAGTCCTGTTTATAGTAGTTTCATTCAAGTTTTAAATTTGTAGTTGAGTTTGCCAAAGAAAATCTGGATTATCTTGGTAAATGGAATAAACTTCGCTCAAGTCTGTTGGCCACAAAATATGGATCACTTTATAATTAATATTCGATGATGTTTTTCGGTAGAATAAAAATATATTTTGAAAGTAATACCAGTGTTGTAGGAACTGATCAACGTTTTCTAGCATGAATCCTGCTAAATATGGCTCCGCAAATCAAAATAAACTGTCGTACTGGGGGTTGTTTGTTAGAGCAACCGTTAATGGTAACCAATTTAGTTAATTAATGGTAACCAATTTAGTTAATTAATGGTAACCAATTTAGTTAATTAATGGTAACCAATTTAGTTAATTAATGGTAACCAATTTAGTTAATTAATGGTAACCAATTTAGTTAATTAATGGTAACCAATTTAGTTAATTAATGATAACCAATTTAGTTAATTAATGGTAACCAATTTAGACACAAAATTCGTGGTGGTTCTGGCAGAGCTGGTGTCAGGAGTGCCAGGGTGTGGCACGGGGATGGTGGCACACCTGCCAGGGGGTGGTGGCAGGGGGTGGCAGGGGTGCCACGGGGATGGTGCCAGGGGTTGTGGCAGGAGGTGACAGGGGGTGTGCCAGCGGGTTGGTAGCTTGAGGTGTGCCAAGCGGCGGACAAAGGGCAAACAAAGGGCAAACAAACCAAGCGGAGCGGCGGACAAAGGAAAAACAAACCAAGAGGCGGACAACAAACCAGCCAAGTGAGCCAAGCGAGCCAAGCGAAACAACAAACCAAGCGAGGGAAGCGAAAGAGAACCAAGCGGCGGGCAAACGAGCCAAGCCAAGCGAAGCGAAACAACAAACCAAGCGAGGGAAGCGAAAGAGAGCCAAACAAAAGAGCGAGACCCAAGCAAAGTGGCGGACAAACGAGCCAAGCCAAGCCAAGCGAAACAACAAACCAAGCGAGGGAAGCGAGAAAACGAGTTTCGACCCGCATGGCGAAACAACAAACCAAGCGAGGGAAGCGAATGTGTGACAAACAAAAAGAAAAAAAAGAAAAAGAGTGTGACCCAACAACCAATTGGAGAAAAGCACCAAAAGAAAAATGGCAGAGCAAGTGACGATGCAAAAGCAGACAGAGAGAAAAGAAACGGGTTGGGAAGAGGTGCATGCTGAACTTTTGCAGGCCTCTTTTTGTGAAAAACTTGGGCGAATTACAAAAATAATCGTTTGTCGTAAATGTAAAGTTTGCGGAAAAACGGGTTTATGTGCCGCATGTTTTAAAAATGGAGACAAACACTTCCTCGGCGCCCCAACAATTTTCGAGAGCGACAACAGTGAAAAATTCTGGAAAAGGGTGTAGCTCAAAGCGCACGAATGAACTGCCGGTCAGAACCCGCCACGGGCATTGCCACAACAACATGTTGAGTAATCCGTCTGACCTTGCTCTGCCAAATGGGCGATTAGGAGAGCGCATATTTTTTTCGGCACCCAAATTTTCGGCAACTTTTTTCGAAGGTGGTGTTTTGCCCGACAGCAGATTTTTTCTCCAACACCCAAATTTTCCCAGATGGAGAGCGCATTTTTCGGCACCCAAATTTTCGGCAACCAAATTTCGTACAAGCGCGCATGCATGCAAGAACAGCGGATTTTTTTTCTCCAACACCCAAAGCAGCTTTGCATGGTCTCCGATATTGGCGAGCACCACTTTTCCAGCAAGCATGCAAAAGGTGCAAACAAAGGCGAGGGCAAAACAAACATCAAACCAGGTTGCCAAAATCCCCCAATTGAACAAATATGTTGCCGGAAATATACAAAAAATGTCTTCGCAACCGCTATTGGATTTCGACAACGAAACAATGGTTGTGCAACCTTCGAATATTGTAGCTTTGTTTTTCTCCGGGACCAAAAACGACAAAGTTGCAGCGACGAACGTTGACGACTCGACACCCGCTGCAAATGACGTTGCAGCAACACCAGCAGTAAACAACGAAAAAGAAAAACAGGACGTTGCAGCAACACCCGCTGCAAACGACGAAGAAGAAAAACAGGACGTTGCAGCAACACCCGCTGCAAACGAAGAAGAAGAAAAACAGGAAGTTGCAGCAACACCCGCTGCAAACGACGTTGCAGCGACGAACGACGCGACAAGAAAAACCTTTGACAGCATGGGTCTGCGATGCGACAAATCTGTTGCCTACCACCTGCTACTGGAAAACGCCTGGGATAGCAATCTTCTGGCCGACATCGCCAAAGTCGACTATCTGGCAGGGAACCTCGGCCGCACGAATCTGCGGCCATTGGCAGGTCTTCCGCCTTTCGTCGACGACATCTTCATATTTGGCTATCTTTCCAGAGAGGAGTGCGTCTACAAGAGAGGAAAAATCTCCTGCACTGGGGGCCCACAAGGCGCGGCAAAAACTGTTGTGGCAAACATCGCAATAGCTTTGGAAAATGTCCTGGGGAAATGCCAGACCACAAACATCGTCCACAAAGTGGGGCAAGGGAAAGCGGAAACCAGCGCAATCCGCGCCACCATCGAGAGAATCGAGAAAAACACCGGGCACAGGGCAAAAAGAAGCTGGTTTCTGCTACACCCCAAGGAAAAGATTGCCGGCTATTTCGTGGCGAAAATCGACGTTTCCGAAGTCCCAATGGAAGAGTTGCACCAGGCGCTGCCGGTTTTCGCAAATCGTCTGGTCAGGGGCTTTGGCTACGATATCTACTCCATCGACTACACACAAGACTTTTCGGGCACTTTGGATCGCAAAGCCCTTGTGGACCACCTTGTGTTCGAAACGGCAGGGAGTTTGTCCGCCACAATGGGAGAAACCACCCCCCTGCTCCTGGACAACACCGCCAGCGTCGGGGAGCACTGCTGCACCTGGCTCGAGACCACAGAAGAAACCACAACCGCCCGAAACAAGATCTACAACAAAGTTGTTTCGAATTTTGAGGCAGGAGAAATCTGTGAGCCTGTTGGCGGGCACCTGGCAGAATACGCCGACTGCCCCAACCAGCGGCTCCGCCAAACATTCTTCCACCCAGAAGTGCAAGCCCGAGGTTGTACTCGAATCGAAACCACTCTCTATGGCCTCCCACTTGACGAACTATCGAACGAGAAAGCTTCCGCCTGCATCGAGAAAGTCTTGGCGCAGGTTTCTGTCGACTGCGACGAACAAGCTCTCTTTGTGGTCCAACCGCCCAGCAAGCAGTGGCAAAACCTCGCCGCGACCCTCGACAGGTGCCTTGTTCTCGCGGACAGACCACAAGGCCACATCTTCGTCGCGTGGGGCGGCCACACAACAACAGGCCGGATCTTTGGAGTCCACGTGCGCCCCACCCCAGCGAACATCCAAGACCCAGCCAAGTGGGAAAAAGCAGTGCAGTGGGCAGCAGGGGACTTCAACTTCCGGTGTTGCCCGATTTTCCGGGTAGACATTCTGGCCGCCGACGGCGGGAGCTCGGACTGCTCCGCTGCTTTCGGAAAGACGAAAACGCCCGCACCATCCTCGCAGCGAGCAAAAAACCGACGCAGCTCCACCCGAACGGAGGCAACCTGCCAACACTTCTGTCCCCAACAGACAAGATCGTGTGGGAATGGCGGACCAAAAAATGCCACGCCATCGGCAACGATTCTTCGAAATACGAGCTCCAAGAAGTGCCAGAAATCGCCCAACAGCGGAAAATATCTGCGCTTTCCACAAGAAACCGAGAGAAAGTTCTCGAGGAGCTTCGACAGGCTCGCACAGCCGAGGAGTGGAAACGAGCCCACTGGGAAAGAGAAGAAAATCGGCGCAAAAAAGAGGAAGAAAACACAAAGATTCGCCAAGCGGAAATAGAGACCCTTCGCGTCTATGCCGAGACAAAGAAAACAACAGAAAGGAAAATGCAGAGAGACCCGCGAAAAAATCTTGGACGCTCTTGCGAAGGGCACAAAAAGAGTTTTGGAGCTGGCCGCAAACAAGATTTGGAAAGTTCTTGGTTTTCGCGCGAAAGAAGAGCAATATCAGGTTGTCTTGCAGGAAACAAGTTCTTCGGGCTGTATTTCTGTTTGGCCGACAAAAGGTCTGCAATTCCTCTGCAATTTCTCTGCAATGCACACAAACACCAGGGATGCCAGAAAAACACCAATTTGGAGGCGGTGTCCCCAAAAATATCTGCAAAAAATACAATGCCGCCTGCAAAAGTGCTTTTGCCCGAACAAATACGAGAAATTGTCGCTGCAAGAGGCGAACTAGCGCCCAGGGAGATACAAAAGAAATTCGGAATTGGCACAACAAGGCTCTACAGAATATGGAGAGAAGCTCCAGAAGATCGGGGACGGTTTGCAAGGGCTGGAAGCGGAATTCCGCCAACAGGCTCGCCGATTTCTCCTGCCTCAAAATTCGAAACGACTTTGTTGTAGATCTTGTTTCGGGCGGTTGTGGTTTCTTCTGTGGTCTCGAGCCAGGTGCAGCAGTGCTCCCCGACGCTGGCGGTGTTGTCCAGGAGCAGGGGGGTGGTTTCTCCCATTGCGGCGAACAAACTCCCTGCCGTTTCGAACCCAAGGTGGTCCACAAGCTTTTCGATCCAAAGTGCCCGAAAAGTCTTGTGTGTAGTCGATGGAGTAGATATCGTAGCCGAAGCCCCCGACCAGACGATTTGCGAAAACCGGCAGCGCCTGGTGCAACTCTTCCATTGGGACTTCGGAAACGTCGATTTTCGCCATGAAATAGCCGGCGATCTTTCCTCGGGGTGTAGCAGAAACCAGCTTCTTTTTGCTCTGTGCCCGGTGTTTTTCTCGATTCTCTCGATGGTGGCGCGGATTGCGCTGGTTTCCGCTTTCCCTTGCCCCACTGTGTGGACGATGTTTGTGGTCTGGCGTTTCCCCAGGACATTTTCCAAAGCTATTGCGATGTTTGCCACGACAGTTTTTGCTGCGCCTTGTGGGCCCTCGGTGCAGGAGATTTTTCCTCTCTTGTAGATGCACTCCTCTCTGGAAAGATAGCCAAATACGAAGATGTCATCGACGAAAGGCAGAAGACCTGCCAATAGCCGCAGATTCGTGCGGCCGAGGTTCCCTGCCAGATAGTCGACCTTGGCGATGTCGGCCAGAAGATAGCTATCCCAGGCGTTTTCGAGTAGCAGGTGGTAGGCAACAGATTTGTCGCACCGCAGACCCATGCTGTCGAAGGTTTTTCTTGTCGCGTCGTTCGTCGCTGCAACGTCGTTTGCAGCGGGTGTTGCTGCAACTTCCTGTTTTTCTTCTTCTTCGTTTGCAGCGGGTGTTGCTGCAACGTCCTGTTTTTCTTCTTCGTCGTTTGCTGCGGGTGTTGCTGCAACGTCGTTTGCAGCGGGTGTCGAGTCGTCGACGTTCGTCGCTGCAACTTTGTCGTTTTTGGTCCCGGAGAAAAACAAAGCTACAATATTCGAAGGTTGCACAACCACTGTTTCGTTGTCGAAATCCACTAGCGGTTGTGAAGACATTTTTTGTATACTTCCGGCAACATATTTGTTCAATTGGGGGATTTTGGCAACCTGGTTTGATGTTTGTTTTGCCCTCGCCTTTGTTTGCACCTTTTGCATGCTTGCTGGAAAAGTGGTGCTCGCCAATATCGGAGACCATGCAAAGCTGCTTTGGGTGTTGGAGAAAAAAAATCCGCTGTTCTTGCATGCATGCGCGTTTGTACGAAATTTGGTTGCCGAAAATTTGGGTGCCGAAAAATGCGCTCTCCATCTGGGAAAATTTGGGTGTTGGAGAAAAAATCTGCTGTCGGGCAAAACACCACCTTCGAAAAAAGTTGCCGAAAATTTGGGTGCCGAAAAAAAAAATGCACTCTCCTAAGCCACATCTGTAACTTGTCTGCATAACCGGTAGTCTGTCAAAACCCCGATTCCGCAGCCCCGGCATGGCGCCGGTTTTTGCATTCCTTTCTTCTCTTGCCACTTGTGCTGATCACAATATTGCCCGCTGCATTTTTTGCCGAAGTTCTTTCGCCGATTTCGAAGCAACCACCCACAGTTGTTTTCTCCGTGTTTTTGTGCCATTTTGGGAACTGCCCTTTCTGTCTAATTGGAAGAACGCGGTGTGAGGGAATTCAACTGAGGAGCGCGCGAGGTGCTTACGACGAGATGCCACCTCGCCACCCCATCACCATGCCACCCTGCCACCTTGCCACCCTGCCACCCTGCCACCTTGCCACCCCCACTGTCCCAAAAACACTGAACAAAAACTGTGCGAAGTGAAGTAGTAGGTAGGGGGTCAAATGAATACAACCGAGGAGCGCGTGACGAGGAGGTATTCATTTGACCCCCTACCTACTACTAATTTAGTTAATTAATGGTGACCAATTTAGTTAATTGATGGTGACCAATTTAGTTAATTGATGGTAACCAATTTAGTTAATTGATGGTAACCAATTTAGTTAATTAATGGTAACCAATTTAGTTAATTAATGGTAACCAGTTTAGTTAATTAATGGTAACCAATTTAGTTAATTAATGGTAACCAATTTAGTTAATTAATGGTAACTAGTTTAGTTAATTAATGGTAACCAATTTAGTTAATTGATGGTAACCAATTTAGTTAATTGATGGTAACCAGTTTAGTTAATTAATGGTAACCAGTTTAGTTAATTAATGGTAACCAATTTAGTTAATTAATGGTAACCAATTTAGTTAATTAATGGTAACCAGTTTAGTTAATTAATAGTAACCAATTTAGTTAATTAATGGTAACCAATTTAGTTAATTGATGGTAACCAGTTTAGTTAATTAATGGTAACCAATTTAGTTAATTAATGGTAACCAGTTTAGTTAATTAATGGTAACCAATTTAGTTAATTAATGGTAACCAGTTTAGTTAATTAATGGTAACCAATTTAGTTAATTAATGGTAACCAGTTTAGTTAATTAATGGTAACCTGTTTAGTTAATTAATGGTAACCAATTTAGTTAATTGATGGTAACCAGTTTAGTTAATTAATGGTAACCAATTTAGTTAATTAATGGTAACCAATTTAGTTAATTAATGGTAACCAATTTAGTTAATTAATGGTAACCAATTTAGTTAATTGATGGTAACCAGTTTAGTTAATTAATGGTAACCAATTTAGTTAATTAATGGTAACCAATTTAGTTAATTAATGGTAACCAATTTAGTTAATTAATGGTAACCAATTTAGTTAATTAATGGTAGCCAATTTAGTTAATTAATGGTAGCCAATTTAGTTAATTAA
Source organism: Blastomussa wellsi (assembly GCA_947652115.1). Lineage (NCBI taxonomy): Eukaryota > Metazoa > Cnidaria > Anthozoa > Scleractinia > Plerogyridae > Blastomussa > Blastomussa wellsi. The sequence continues at coordinate 5,683,086 of OX393567.1, forward strand.
TGGTAGCCAATTTAGTTAATTAATGGTAACCAATTTAGTTAATTAATGGTAACCAATTTAGTTTATTAAATTCAATCAAGGTTTAGTCAGGGCTGCTGGAGCTTAGCTATCTTTACAAAGCTATCCACGTGCATATCTGAGAAACTAATCAAAATATAAGAGACTCAAAGGATAGTTGAGAATGTGCTGGGACCAACGACTGATAATATCTTACAACACGTTGAAACACCAGAAATGACATAGTTAACATTTCTTTTACAACGGTAACACAATACTTTTGCTTTTGTAATATGATCCTTTCATGTAATATGATATTGTTTTTATCTGCAAACATGGAGACGATGGACGTTGCTTCACTTTCAACGATAAAAGGACTTTCAACATAAATCAATCTTCAAAATCAGTTTCATATATTAACCCAGTGACTTCTGGAGATTTTTGAAAATAAAACATGGTTTTTTAGACATTTTGAACATGTACTAGTCAGTTATACTGTCTAAATATGCTTCAAATTGCTCCAAAATGCATTTGCTGAATGCAGGTATGCCAGGTTTTTCCAAGGGTAAGTGAGGGAAATTTTCCTCCTAGTTTTTGGTGGAAAATTCTAAGCATTTTCCTGCATATTTCAAGCTCCATTGGCCCAATCAATATCATCTGGGTATCATTGGAAAGCTCTTTCCCTTCTGTAGAACTGGGATAAATGGGATTCCTATTTTGGTCAAAGCTGATGACGTCAGAAGCGGAACAAAGGTCAAGGTCTGTCACGGCCGGTTACGGCCGGTTTAGTAGTCAATGGGTTAAGCAACAGAGCTTCAGACTTTAAAGATCTTCAAGTTCTGCCCCTCAAATTTCCATGTCACTTTAAGTTGTCTGAGTTCTTATTTTCGTGCATGACAGACCTTCAGATGAAGCTGACTTACTTCACATAACCAATCAAAAATTTTATTTCAGAAAAAATGAATACTTTTTTATGCTCATCTGGACTCGACATTTGTTGCTAAAATCATTACCTGGTACCTTTACTTGTGCCAAAAATGCTCCTGATCCATGGACCAACAGGAAGGTATCAAACAAATTGTGGCTCAGAGGGCAGACCATAATGAATTTTTGTGGCAAAATGTTCAATGAATGGCTATAGAATTTGAAAAAGACTGGCTAGTTTTTTTCAAATTTCAATCCATTTCCATCCTTGCCATGCAAAGTGATAGGCAGCAATAAACTGTTTCAGTGTAGTGGCATAGTCTTGGGTAACAAAACTACACCATTATTTTTGGGTTTCCACTGATGCAGGAACATATTTCAGCAATTTAAATGACACCAAAATACCATGACAGTGCTCCTTTAACATCGTAAAACATCCCATTACTAAAAATGCAATATCCAATGGCTTAGTCCAACCCCCCAAAAATAACTCTTGCACGCATTGCATGCCTATGTTTTATATTAAGTGATAACTATTAAATATTTACTACATGCATGCTTGACGTTGTGCTGTTGCCTCAGAGAGAATTAAGATATTCAAAGGAGACAGACCAGTTTATTGTAACCACTTTCCTCTTGTGGAAACTGGCTGGAATATAGTTGACGGGACAGCCGTGCTTAAATAAAGTTTTACCCACCTGCTTATACCTAGACCACAATCTCAATGTTGGCTGCTGTAAATATGTGATTGCTGTAACCGTTCATCAGCAGGATGCCCATCATTGTTATTCAAACACTTTGGTGGAAGGCGCACTGGTTTTAGAGTTATTTTGTTACACTCTTGACTGAGTTCGAGCTCTGGCTGGGGCACTGCATTGTGTTGTTAAACAAGAAACTTTCTCTCATATTGCCTCTCTCCACCCAGGTGTATAAATGGGTACCGATGAATTTAAGGCTCGGGGCTATCCCTGTGATGGACTATCATCCTATCTGAAGGTAAGGGGTGAGGGTAGGGGGGCTGGCTGCTCCATGCTGCGGAAATTGAGATAAGCTCCACCCTGACAGGCCACTCAGCTCATACACATGCTTTACTTATGTTGCCATTCAAACACTTTGCATGTTTAACATCCAGGAATCACATTGGTCGACGAAACATAAGATGACGATGAAGCTTCACCAGAACTTGTAGCAGGAATTCATCTGGCATACTCAAAAAGAAAACCACAAAGAAAGGTTGATACAATAAATAATATATAGCATGACAAGGGGTATAATTATATGTTACAGGTCAAAATTGTGTACAGGTAAAGTTTTAACTTTCCTTCTCCCCCTGCCCAACCTGCATGATCTCTGCTGTATTACTAAAACACTCTGACACCCATAAACAATCCCAAAGGGGAAAGTTAGAAAAAGCTAGGTTTAAAATATGAACCTCAATTTATATTTGACCTGTAACATACACTTTGATGACACAGGCAACAGAGCTGCCCAATCAGATTCAGTATTCTGTAATCTCCAAACTTCCCACATGCACCATAAATCAATAGTGCATACTAAAGCATAAACTAATTGTTAAGGTCATTTCCACATAAATAGAACCTCCACTGAGATCTTTGTTAAACCTTGTCTTTTTTTGTAGTTATAGGCACTTAATTTTGAAATAAAAATGAGGGGTCACCGTGCTTGTTCAGGAGTGACAGCACCTCTTTAATTATTTGCAGTAATTTCTTATACATCATTATGATTGTATTCACAATTGGCTTGCTAAATACACGTTTTTGACAGTTGTTTCTTATTCTACTCCGGGCTTTATTTTACCATATTCCCACTATGTCTCGATGTGTGCACGCTGATCATGCATGGAATTATGCACAGTAAGGAAGCACAGTGCAAGACTAGGGAATTACCTTACTTATGGAGCAAAATCAAATTTTCATGGATCACTTATCCTGTTTTTTATGGCAGTGGTGTAAGTAGGGGTGCAGTGGGCAGGGGCTATTTGCTAGCTTTTATTGAAGGTACAGGCAGAGTTTTAGAAGGTACTAACTTTGATTATAGGAGGGTTTTTCAACGGATATGTAGAGGGTTTTAACCCCACAAGTGGCCCAAGCTCGATATATTTATTTATTTATTTTTATTTATTTCATTTATCCACTTAACAACAAGAATAGAATACTGCAGGTTTAACATCATAAGTGCAGTGAAAAGAAGTGGAAAGGGCAAAAATATAGTAAACTAATTTTATGTCCTTTAAGTACATTTATTTTAGGATAAAAAGAAAACTAGAGAGGAAAAAGTAGTTGTATAGTATATAAATATATAATTCTGGAATTAATACTGAGCAAAATAAAACTGGTAAATAGAGATTACTTCATGGAAAGCGCGCGCGTACGGGATTTTCACATGAGTTGGTGAAGTATCTGAAATCGAACGAGTGAGATTTCTGATACAAAACCAACGAGTGGGGGGGGGGGGTGGATTTTTGCCTGGCAAGAATTTTTTCGCCCTCAGGTTGAGCAAGGTTTTTTTTGGACTGTGAGATTGTGCAAGATTTTTTTTAACATCATCACAGGACCTGGACAGTAGAAAGCTGTGCTCACTTTAGTTTTCAGCACAGCAGGTGAAAGAACTTTTCAAACTGGTCAAGAAATTCTAGGGAATCACAGACAACTAAGGCTGTTGTTGAAAGGGATATATTTCACATTGCATACATGAAGTACTATCTGAAATCATTGACACAGTGACAATGCCGGGCGTGACAAAATTTGCCCACCTTAAAGTCATTCCTTGACCCAAAGGTGAAACAGTCAATCAAAGGATTGCCATTTTCAAGTGAAGGTTACAACAGAGCCAAGTCCATACTGCTTGATAAGTATGGGGAAGATTCAGAGATTATCAAGGCCTACACCCAACAAATATTTAACCTGCCTGTCATACCTAACCAGAACCCACACCAAATTCACAAATTTTGTGACAAATTGATTTTCTCAGCACAGACTTTGCAGACGATGGGGAAACTGGAACAAGGCAATGGTATGTTGCGATGACTTTGCATGACCTAGTACGAACAGACCCATCTTGGAAAACTGGACCTTCGACAAGTTGACAGAAGCGTTGCGACTCTGGACACAAAAAAATCCAATCATTAAACAAGATGACACACATGATGACAGGAAGAGAGATAAGCTCCCATTTAGAGTGTTCAACACGCAACAAAAGAATGGTTCACATATGCCATCTTGCGTGTACTGCGATGCGACGGAGCATAGGTCCTTCAACTGCCCCAATGTTGTTAATGTGGCGGAGAGACGATCGATCCTACTTCAGAAGAGGTGCTTCAATTGTACCGGCCCTCATAAGGCTGAAAATTGTCGCAGCAAAATGGCATGTCAGAAATGCAGAAAGAGACACCACAGTGAATTTGTGACAGCGATCAAAGGTCCGAAGGACTGTTGACAGCCCATCTATGTGATAAAACAGAAGTTGTGTATCCTGTGGTTTTATTCTATGTTGACAGAATTAAAACCAGAGCCCTATTGGACACCGGAGCTGGAAGTTCTTATGCCTCGGTTAAGCTAATTAATGCCTTGCACATGAAACCGGCTGCCGGCCTCAAGAGTCCACTTGGGCCCGAAGAGGATAAATAAATAAAATAATAAAATATGAAACCGGCTGAAACTCAAACCAAGCGGATCGAAATGATGCTCAGTTCCATGACAACCAACGTGGAGATATAAAACGTCAGCGTGACCTGAGCTTATGATGCTCAAAAATCCCAAGTATGAAGAGCTAATGGAGAAGCAGTGGAGTTTACATGGACGACATAGACACTAAGCCGCATCTTCCAATCCATCTACTGTTGGGTGCTTCAGAGTACGAAGAGATAAAAACTAGCACTTCACCAAAGATAGGCTTGTCAGGTCATCCTGTGGCAGAAAAGACAACACCAGGCTGGAAAATCATGTCACCAGGGCACGAAGACAGCACAGTGCTCCTCATCCAAGCAACCAGCGTGGATTTTGAAAAGCTGTGTTATTTAGATGTCCTTGGCCTCGCCGACTCATCAGCAAATGACCAAGATGTAGTCTCCTCCGAGCTCAAGGAACAGCTGAAATGTCATCCGGGCAGACCTTACCAAACTGGTCTTCCCTGGAAAGGAGGTCATCCACCTTTGCCCACAAACAAGTCTGGCAGTCTAAAAAGACTTCAACAGTTCCTAAGGAAACTATAACAGACCAATACTTATGACCAGTATGAAGCCATTATCAAGGAACAATGAGAAGGGATTGTCAAGTTAGCTCCCGCTGAACCAAAAGGGACAGAATTTTACATACTTCATAGAGTCGCAGTTCAAGAAAATGCAGAAACGACCAAGTTAAGAATCGTTCACGATGCATCAGCCATAGAAAACCACAACCAGCCATCTTTGAATTACTGTCTTCATCCTGGACCACCCTTACATAACCTGTATTGCTAGCTGGAGACCTGAAGAAAGTGTTCTTGCAAGTGCGCATAAAAGAAGAAGAGCGTGACTAAGATTTCACTGGAAATTCAAAGGACACTCTGAAATGGAGACTTTACGATCTACCAGGGCCCTTTTTGGGCTTATGTCATCACCCTTCCTGTTGGGAGGAGTTATTGAACAGCATTTGAAAGCGTGGGAGGAGCAAGAGCCAGAGTTAGCTGCACAAATCAGGAAGAGCCTCTATGTCGATAACGTAATCACTGGAGCACTCACAGTACAAAAAACTCAGAAGCAGAAAGAAAAGGCGACCAAGATCTTCAGCAATGCTCAATTCACCCTGCACAAATGGAAGTCAAACGCCGCTGAGTTAGAGCAGCCTGCTGAACTACACGACAATGAAGAGCAGAGCTTCTCTAAACAACAACTAGGAACCAAGACCTCCGAAACGAAGCTACTGGGACTACCCTAGGACCCAAAGGCTGACACATTGAGTGTTTGTCTTCCCCAGCTAGAAGTGGAGACCTCCAAGAGGGGAATTCTATCTCATCTAGCCAGAATCTATGACCCAATGGGCTGGTCTCACCAATGATGCTTGGTGGCAAGTTCATATTCCAAGATGTGTGAGAGGGATGTGCCTATCCCAGCAGATTTGAGGGAGATGTGGAATAAGCGGTGTAGCAGCCTGCCAGAAACCTTCAGCGTGAAGCGAGCAGTTGCACTATTCAAAGAACCTATCTGACTCCATGCCTTTGGAGATGCGAGCTCGCAAGGGGTCTGTGCCACAATTTACGCAGTAGTCAACCAGGAGTCAGGGTCCACCTCAAAGTCTCGTCACCTCAAAGTTGTGCCTATCCAAGCAAAACCTGACCATACCCATATTGGAGCTTGTCGTCGGCCCTATGGCGGCGAACCTAGCAGTTTACATTCGAGATTCAGTTATCCACTGTTGGTTGGACAGCACTGTCACCCTTTACTGGATAAGCAGAAGTGGAGAGAACCGCCAGTTTGTTGCGAATCGAGTGCAAAAGATACAGCGGCATCAAGGAATTGTCTGGCACCAGATGCCCACAGACCAATATCCAGCTGATCTAGGAAGTAGGGGCGGAAGTGTTCTCAGCACACCACTATGAATAAACAGACCCCCGTGGTTGTCCTATCTGGATCAGTGGCCACCCAATTTTAAAATTGTCGCCTCAGCCGAGTCTAGAGCAGAAGCCAAGGTAACCAAGGAAATTCTTGCTAAAGCCCTACCAGAGAAAGATGCGCCCATTAAAATGTGGGAAAAATTTAGCCTGTGGAAAACTTTGCGTGTTTGTGCGAGGTTAACCAGATTCCTTGTCAACTGCAAAAAACCTGGAGTTAAGAAGAATGAAAGGACTACTGACCACAGAAGAATTGAAGCGCCAGGAAGCCTGGTGGACCAAACAAATCCAAACCGAAGCCACAAGCTCCTACCTTCCAGATGACAACTTGTTCACCTTCAAGTCTGTTCTGCAAGTGCACATTATGACCCTTCACGGGGGAGTTACCCTTACCATGACCATGGTCCAAGAGACCCATTGGGTCCCTTGCATGAGAAGATTGACAAAGAAGGTCATCCAAAGCTGTTGGGGGTGTAAGAAATTCCAAGATCAGGCGTACCAGTGTTCACCACTAGGAAATCTGCCACCCATCCACACCCAAGGAGTGACACCCTGCGAAAGAGTTGGTGTCAACTTTGCTGCCCCCATAAGGTTTTGTGTAGCACAGAAAACAGAGGGTAAGGCTTATCTGGTCCTCTACACGTGCAGCCTAACAAGAGGAGTGTACCTAGATCCCCTACCAAGCATAGAACCAAGCAAATTTCTAACAAGTTTGAAAAGTTTCATTGCCAGACGTGGTCGCCCACGTGTGATTCACTCAAATAATGGAAGTGCATTTAAAGCTGCTGCTGACTGAATGAGAACCGTTAGGAATGATTAGAAGAAATTCCACAACTGCCTTGCACATTTTGACATAACCTGGAAATTTAACCTCAGCCAAGCTCCATGGTGGGGTGGCCAATCCGAAAGGCTCATAGGCATCTTCAAGTCTGCCTTCCGTGTAGCAGTGGGGAATGGAACCTTAACTTGGAGTGAATTGTCTGACGTTGTGCTTGATGTAGAAATTACCATAAATGGTCCCCCACTGAGTTACCTAGAGGACGATGTTGACATGCCAGTGCTTACTCCAAGTTCTATGCTGCACCTTCAACCAACCCAGCTCCCTAAGCTAAGTCCACACCACCTACAGGAGACAGATCTTAGAAAGAGAGCCAGGTACCTTCCTTGATGTAAAGAAGCAATGTGGTCTAGGTGGTTAAAAGAATATGTGCAGAGTTTAAGAGAGTGGCACAAAAGGAGTGAGGGAGAGCAGACCCAACACCCCTCAGTTGGAGACGTAGTGATTATACAGGGCGAGTCTCGAAATCTCAATGGAAACTTGGAGTCGTAGACAAGCAATTGTAGGATGTGACAGGATTATACATGCTGCCAAGATGTGAACCTGATGCGAAAGGGAGTCATGGAACGGGCCGTGCAGCACCTTTACCCACTGGAGTTATGAGTTGACTGCAAGCCCATGGCAGGCTCCAGCCTAAACCCGTTAGCCCCACCTTTCAGGCCAAAACGAAGCAACTGCCAATAAGTTTATCCAGGAGATTGCACGTGCAGAAGAATCCTGTGACATTTGAAGGAACAATACCCCCCCCCCCCCTGAAAGTTCTAAATCTGACTGAGTGATGAACCTATCCTGGCCCTTGGTGTTCATTTCTCATATGATGAAAAAACAGGCTGAACAAAAAAACTTTGACAAGCTGGTCCCTTTGGTAAAAAATTCTCAGTATATGGTTGTCGAGTGACATCACACTGTATGGAAGAATCAACTTAGTTAAATTCAAACCCTAGCACTCTCCAAACTGACCATTGTTTGCAGTGTGCTTGAAACCCCAGTATCGTTTTCAGACAAAGTCAGCAAAATATTTTCTGACTATATATGGAAATTCAAAAAGCCAAAAATCAAGAAAACCATTATGAAAAGTAAAGAAGGCGGTCTCAAATGACATTTTACAACTTTTGTTATGGTGTTTACGTTATACTGGGTAAAGCACCTTTTTTCACCAGACGAGTCTCAGTGGAAGTTAATTCCAAACTTTCTGCTTTCTAATTTAGGTGCGGGTTCAATGCTATTTCGTTGCAATTTTGACATCAACTATAGTCTAGTAATAACGAAAGGTTAGGTAGTGCAGGCAAGATTGATGCAGGGTGTTCAGCCTTATCATTTGAATGATAATTTATCTTGGTTACTTATATAAAGCGATAGCAAACTTCTCAAGAAGTGACTGGCTCGGCTGTTAACATGTGAGCATGACAGCATGTCTGGCTACATGTAGGAATCGTGAGGTGTTAGTTATACAGTTGAACCCCGATGACTCGAACCCTCAGTAACTCAAATTCCCCACTAACTTGAACCAAAACTTATTTCCCTTGGATTTGCCTCTTATATTTACTTAACCCCTATAACTTGTAAACCCGCTAACTCAAAGCGATTTTTACTTCCTTTCAGGTACTTTCCTTTGTAATTTTACCCTCGATAACTCGAAGTCGATTTTCACTTTTGCAGACTAATGAGCCATAACGTTTTGCATAGGAAGATTTCAATTAATCTTGTTTATATATTCTTATTATATATTATTATATTATCACACATTTGTTTGTCCATAAACAAACTGTTTTGACACTTCTTCATGGCAAAGAGAAATAATGGTGTGCAATCTGGAATCGATCTGTTGTTTTCTTTTCTTTTGTTTTGTCTTTTTTATGCTGTTACATTGCTAGAAATCTAACAATAAAACATGTATAAGCATAAAACCTCTTTAATCAAGTGTTTTTGTTCTTTTTCTTCAAAACCCCTATAACTCGGGTTTTTCACTTCTAGTACCATGCAGGCATCGAAACACTCTCTTCCCTCTTCGCCAAGAATGAAAGCTGATTTCTCAATTTCAATAGCTTTCGGCAAAAATTTCAAAAATGCAACTTCTTACGGTATTACGGCTTGCTATCTGCAATACCCCAGCATTGGAAAGATTTAATCAAACTTCCAAATTCTCAAAAACCTACAGATTCTGCCTTTGACATCGACAAATTGTCTTGTAAAATGCTTTACAATATACTGATCGCAAGCAAACACCTTTCTCCTTCAACATACATGTATGATGGTCAACTTATTGCGTATGGCTTCGGCAGTGTCAAAAGACACTTTAGATACTCATAGTGCCATTAAAGGTTACGGAAGAAATCAAACTCACAATTTTTCAGTACAAAGTCATACACAGTATTTTATGTACAAAATTAATAACTTATTATACAAGATGAAAAAAAGTACCAGTCCGGACTGTTTTGTTCTAACGTTGAACAAACCAGCGAACATCTCTTTGTTGACTGTCACTAGTGATCGCTTTTACTCATTGGTATTCTTCTCCCTGTACGGAAAACCCATTCTTTCCAAATGAGATTATGTAATGGTGTTTAAATCAATGTTGTTTAACCCTTGATCACCTTATTCTCATTGGCAAATACTTTCTTTATATTTGTTCACTAAACAATAGGAGATACCAATTTCTGTATTTCACGTTCTGACATCTACTTTCTTTTTCTTCTTTTCTTTTTCAAATTTTTTAACGTTCTTTTGTGATGTAAATGCACATGTCTTCTCAGTAATTTTGTAAGTAAATGGGAGTCTTTGTAAGGTAGGTCGTATAAATAGCTTGTACGTATTACCAATAAAATAAAGAAACAAAATAATAATAATAATAATAATTGATAATAATCACACATAGGGCCGAGATGTAGAATCTAAACACCCCAGGCCTAGAGATTAACTTGAGTTACTTTGATAATTTTTGTGTCTTTTCCTGGCGCATTTAGTAATTTGCATTTGTTAATAAATTATTCCAGTTTATTAAACTTAGTTTCTTGCTGCCGTTTTTTAGTTTTACCATTGATGTCCATGAGAACGCACTGGAGTGTAGTTAATCCTATATCAGAGTTGCTCTTTCGTGGGCAACAACCCCATACCAATGTAAGGACTCTGTGGAAGAAGCTCACACATAGGAGGCCTGAAAATTGAGCGAAGTTGAAAAGTAATTGGAGTTTGGACATGTGCTGAATGGATCTTGGATCTTGGACGAGAGATGGGTGGAAGAACTGAGAAGTTCGTTCCAGTAAGCATATTCTCTCTGGCTATGTTTGGCCTTGCCTAAATAAATTGATCTTAAGCTGGTGTTATTGCCTTTGTACTGCTGTAAATAACATTGAAAAGATCAAGAACGCTCTTCTCAAAATAAATTTATTGTCTTCCATAGGTTAATTCACCACATATGTCAGTTCAATGTGATGATCTTTAGTTTCCCCAGTAAACAGGTAAGCTTCCTATCGATTCCTTTGGTACTCTGTGATCGGAGACAGATTTTTGCCCATTGTATTATGCCATTAAGGGGTGGAGTTGGGGGTGGTTTTAATCGACGTTGTTCTCTGCCTCGCCGTCATAGTTTCTTAAACTCCCTAATGACATCCACACTTTGGTGGTATAACAAACTATGTAAACTATATCCCTCATTCTATAAACGTGTGCAGAGGAAGAACACGTTTTTGCGACACTCGTTAAGTGATTTTTGAGGGAACTTATAAGGTATTCGTAGAACCGTTAAATATAACAAGTTTTTAAATCTTTTGAGACATTAATCCCCTTTAAAGGGTGTATACTATTCTCCTTGGGACTTTCCAATGTTCGACACCCAATGACCTATTTCAATTATAGGTGGGGGGTGCTGCGTTGGTGGGAAGTATAACAATATAATTTGGTTTTATTAACTGAGTTGATAATGTGAATTGGCCACTGTAAAGAGATTCAAGAGCTGAAGTTTAGAGCGTTAGATGGCGTGGCCATGGGTACCAAAATGGGACCCAGCTATGACAATCTTTTCGTAGGCTACATTGAACACCAATTTTTCAATCAATACAACGGCCCAAAACCTGAACTCTATCGTCGCTACATTGACGACTGTATCGGCGCTACCTCTTCTACCAGAGAGGATCTCAATCAATTTATAACCGCTGTTAATTCGTTTCATCCTGCCCGACAATAATAATAATTATAATAATAATTATTATAATAATAAAAATTATAATAATTTAGAGATTTATATTGCACAGTTTTCATAATGAGATGATCAACTGCCCATTACAACAGTACATAGAATAAATAAAATAAATAAATCATATTCAATAAAACTTATATGATATATTGTGTATTTTTTTTACAAAAATATTAAAATATCAAAATCTAATGGGATTGGTCTTGCCCAATATTGAAGTGTCAACTTGAACATCTTTGCATGAATCCAATAAGCGAATAACAGTGTTCCAGATAAGGGATGGGTCTCGGGTCAAAAACCCGACAAGGTCAGCTTCCAGGCCCGACAAATAAATTGAAAACTTGTAATGATTGGGTGGGAACAATGGGAGTTTGACCCGTTGGAGTTCCTTCTTGGAACCTCGCCTCTAAAACTTAACTGGAACCCTGGAATAATACTACTGAGCGGGGTACTGAGGGAGCAGGAATGGCATAGGAGTGAGAACGCTCGCCTCCTGCAATGTCTACAATGTGACCTCGAAGAAAATTACATTACCAAAATAAAAAATGCTATTCAAAGAACTACAGATGAATATGCTAATTGTGTTAGTCTGGACTACGTTTGGGAAATGATAAAATTGAAAGTTAGAGAAACATCCTTGTCATATATGAAACAGAAAAAGAAGACAGAAGCCAATCAGGAAGAGGAAATCGAAAAGAACATAGCTGCTCTCGGAAGAGAATTGGAAAATAAAAACAATGTTGAATCGCAACGAGAATGGCTCTTAGATATGTTGAAAACACAAAAAGAGTAACTAGAAAAGCTGATTGAATACCAAACAAAGGTAGCTATTATAAGAAACAAGCAAGGAACAATAACTCAGCTTAAAATAGATAATGATAAGTTAATTTCAACCCACAAAGAAATATTACAAGAAAGTCTCTCCTTTTACAAAAGTCTGTATTCAACAAAGATAATTGGCACGGTGAGCAAGATCCATTCACAATAACCCGCACCTTTTCCCAAAAGAAAACAATATTCACCTTTCACAAGAAGAAAGCCTTTCTTGTGAAGGACTACTGAATGCGAGGGAATGTTTTTCTTCTCTGAAGCAAACGTAAGACGGCAAAACACCTGGAACAGGGTTTCTGATAATTTGCGGGAAAAAAAGTCAAATTTTGCGGGATTTACAGGGACAAATTCACGGGGAAAACAGCTGATTTTACGGGAATTTCACAGCAAAGCAAAGAAGAAAGATTCCAGAAAAAAGAATATTGGAAGGATGTCAACACAAAAAAACACAAAAAAAAACACAAAAAAACACAAAAGTTCAACCAACACAGTTCGAAACTATTAAGGCAACTGTACTTGTTTCGAGCGTCAAGAAAAACATAAGCTTTACTGAAATGCTCGGCCGTTAACCTTCTTTTTCAGCTGCAATTTAGAGCTGAAAAACAGCAATGAAATAAATTTCTTTTCTGTCCTTGCACTCTTGTGTTGCTTTGCAGTTTACAACGTAAGAATTGTTCGTGATTGAAGGTTCAAATCCATTTTTCTTTGGAAACAAAATACGTACGCTTGGTCACACCGCACAGTCACTGGGGAAGCCAAAAAATAGGCGGGTAAAGTCAAAATATCCACTGGGTACTGGGGAGACTAAAATAATTTCCACTGGGTTGGGGGACATTATTCAATGAGTAGGGTTTAAGTGAGTCTGTTACAAAGGGGTGTACAAAATAATCATCGGAAAACTTCTTTGTGGAAACATTTATTACACATATTGGAGAACGAATCGCAACCACTCAGTTTAATCTGTCAATTCATGCTTGGTCGTGCCATTCTTTGAATGCAGTGTCAATATTGTTTCGTCATAACTCTCTGGGTTTTCTGCTTGCATTTGATAACAGTGCAATAAACAGAATTAAACTGTAATCAAGTTCTTACTGTTTCCGTTTGTGCATGTGATGATGGTACGTCAGTAACTTATCACAGACAATAATATCCAGAATATGTGCTTCAAATCTCTATTACTTTATCAAAGAATTGCACGGATGAGTACTCATGTCAGTCACCTTTCTGGGATTTGTTTAACATTGACTGACTACAGTGACTACACCGACTACGCTGACTACAGTGACTACACCGACTACACTGACTACACCGACTACACTGACTACACCGACTACACTGACTACAGTGACTACACTGGATACACTGACTACACTGAGTACACTGACTACAGTGACTACACTTGACTGCAGTGACTACACTGACTACACTGAGCACACTGACTGCCCTGACTACATTGACTACACTGACTACAGTGACTACACTGACTACACAGTGACTACACTGACTACAGTGACTACACTGACTACACTGACTACACTGACTACACTACAGTGACTACACTGGCTTTTGCTGTTTGATGAGCAGATATCACATTTGGCTTAGCAAAATGAAAAACGAAATTCCCAACTTTCCACAATTTCTACGTTTCGTAAAGAAAACCTATGAAATTGAGAAAAATGGTCTCAACGACCCTCCTGAAAAATGGAAACCTCTCCTTGATCACCTTTAATTTAGGATATAGGACAACATAAACGACCTTCTAAATACGGTTAAGGGGCGTGCCTTTTTGCTACTCATTTTGCAAATCTAATCTATTAAAAAGTCGGAGACCTATTCAAGCTAGATCAAATAACTTAGTACACTTAATGTTTTTTCTTTTTGCACTTCTTTATTTATTTCTTATTTCATGCTTGCTTTTTTTATATACATTTTCAAAGACCAGTAATATATTGTTCTTTATTTGCTTTGTTGTCAGTTTCGCCTCTTTTTTTCCTTATATCTGTGAAAAAGTGAAATAGTATTGTAGAGTAAGTGATTTTGTAACTAGTGTTAACAGTAATGTATGTTCTTTGTAAGTTCTGTTTGTGCATGTGATGATGGTATGTCAGTAACTTATCACAGACAATAGGCATGGTTACACACACCATGGTAAATGGCATTTCCCGTGGTAAATTTACCTGCGGTACATCACACTTGGGTTTTAGTTTCCCGTGGTTCCAGCGGTTACACGTGAAAAGCGATTTCCCAAAGCAAACAAATGTCACACAAATTTGAGTTAAACTTATGGAACTTCCAATGCCAGCCATTTTGCAATGTTCAGTAAAAGTGTCAAAAGTCTTCTCCCACACAAATTTTTTTCCTTTACTACTCTTGGAGTATTTAACATGGGGAATTTACCTCAGGAAACCTCGGCGCACCTAATAATATCCAGAATATGTGCTTCAAATCTCTATTACTTTGTCAAAGAATTGCTATAGCTGTTCCATTGCCCCGCACCAATTTCCACAAAAATAGCTTTAGCTATAATGGTGCGGTTATCTGGAACAGCTTGTCCCCTGAATTGCGGCAAGCAATCTCACTTCAATCTTTTCGAAATGGTTGTCACGATTTCTTCGTCTGAATCAATAAAATGTACACGGCATCTATGTGAAGCAGAATTTCTTTATTTTCTCTGTTTTTACTATTTAAATTTTTAGATCATGTTTATATAGATTAGTAGATTGTAATTTTTATTTTTATTATTTTATCTGATAGATTTACCGTGTTTAAATAAAAATAAAGTTCAAGTTCAAGTTGTGCACGGATGAGTACTTCTGTCAGTCACCTTTCTGGGATTTATTTATTTATTTATTTATTTATTTTTTATTTGCCACACTAATTACAAAAATATAGGAAAAGAAGAGAGAGAAAAAAAAAAGAAGTGGCGAGGAGACCTAACAGAAACTATAGGAGCTTATGAGAGGTTAGGCCTCCTCGAACTATGAGCTAGAGCTGTTTCACATTAATAGAAGAAAAGAAGGCGAAAAGTCGAAGATGGAAAGATTTATAAACTGTTTTCATACTTACTCAATAATTTAATCTTCAGTTTTTTTCTTAAAAGAGGAGAGGGATTGAGAGTTGATGATCGTGTTGTCAAGTGAATTAAAAAACTTAGGCCCTTGAAAAAAGGGCGAGAACTTTTTCGTGTTTGTACGACAAAACGGAAGACGGTAGGCCTGGGAATTTCTTGTATTGTAAGAGTGAAATTGATTGCTTTGAGAGAAATTGTTATTAAACTTTGGAGGTAAGAATGTATTTTTGCAAGAATACATAAATTGGCCCAGTTGAAGCAAACAGATATCATTAAATTTTAGTATACCGAGGTCCTTAAAGATGGGGTCAGTATGAGCATTAAAATGTGATTTATTAATAATTCTAATAATGCGCTTTTGCAGGATAACAAGGCGGCGGAGATTTGTTTAACATTGACCGGCTACACTGACTACAGCGACTACACTGACTACTACACTGACTACACTGACTACTCCAACTACACTGTCTACACAGTGACTACACTGACTACAGTGACTACACTGACTACAAAGACGTCCATGTGTAAACAATGGTCACAATGATGTTTCGCACATTTCTCGATTCAGAACTCTTCATGTAGATAAAGAGAAAACTATTTTTCATCCAAGAACAATTATTAACAAAACATGATCGAGGGAACAAGGATCTTAATTTACAAAAGCTGAACAAAACGATGATGTTTTCTGTTCTGTTTACATTTCAACGTGAAACTAATCAGCGAAGATTAATGCGACGCTGCCGCGTTCACACGTGTTGATAGCCGGGTCCAAATGGACTACACCAACTACACTGACTACACCAACTACACTGACTACACTGACTACAGTGACTACACTGACTACACTGACTACACTGACTACACTGACTACACTGACTACAGTGACTACAGTGACTACACCGACTACACTGACTACACCGACTACACTGACTACACCGACTACACTGACTACACCGACTACAGAGAATACACTGACTACACTGACTACACCGACTACACTGACTACACCGACTACAGAGAGTACACTGACTACACTGACTACACCGACTACACTGACTACACCGACTACAGAGAGTACACTGACTACACTGACTACACTGACTACACTGACTACACCGACTACACTGACTACACCGACTACAGAGAGTACACTGACTACACCGACTACACCGCCTACACTGCCTACACCGACTATACCGACTAAACTGACTATACCGACAACACCAACTATACTGACCACACTGACTACACTACTACACTGACTACACCGACTACACTGACTACACCGACTACAGAGACTACACTGACTACACCGACTACACTGACTACACCGACTACAGAGAGTACACTGACTACACTGACTACACCGACTACACTGACTACACCGACTACAGAGAGTACACTGACTACACCGACTACACTGACTACACCGACTACAGAGAGTACACTGACTACACTGACTACACCGCCTACACTGCCTACACCGACTATACCGACTAAACTGACTATACCGACAACACCAACTATACTGACTACACTACTACACTGACTACACCGACTACACCGACTACACTGACTATACCGACTAAACTGACTACACTGACTACACCGACTATACTGACCACACTGACTACACTGCTACACTGACTACACTGCTACGCTGACTACACTCAACTACATTGACTACAGTGAGTACACTGACTAGTGACTACAGCGAGTACACTGACTAGTGACTACAGTGACCACATTCACTACACCGACTACAGAGAGTACATTGACTACACTGACTACACCGACTACACCGACTACACTGACTACACTGACTACACTGACTACAGAGAGTACACTGACTACACCGACTACACCGACTACACTGACTACACCGACTACACTGACTACAGAGAGTACACTGACTACACTGACTACACCGACTACACCGACTACACTGACTACACCGACTACACCGACTACACTGACTACACCGACTACACTGACTACAGAGAGTACACTGACTACACTGACTACACTGACTACACCGACTACACTGACTACAGAGAGTACACTGACTACACTGACTACACCGACTACACCGCCTACACCGACTACACTGACTACACCGACTACACTGACTACAGAGAGTACACTGACTACACTGACTACACTGACTACACCGACTACACTGACTACAGAGAGTACACTGACTACACTGACTACACCGACTACACCGCCTACACCGACTACACTGACTATACCGACTAAACTGACTATGCCAACAACACCAACTATACTGACCACACTGACTACACTGACTACATTGACTACACTCAACTACATTGACTACTGTGACTACACTGACTACAGTGAGTACACTGACTACAATGAGTACACTGACTACGGTGATTACGCTGACTACACTGACTGCACCGACTACACCGACTACACTGACTATACCGACTAAACTGACTATACCGACTAAACTGACTATACTGACTACACCGACTATACTGACCACACTGACTACAGTGCTACATTGACTACACTCAACTACATTGACTACTGTGACTACACTGACTACACTGACTACACTGACTACAGTGAGTACACTGACTACACTGACTACAGTGAGTACACTGACTACACTGACTACACCGACTACACCGCCAGAGCACAACCAGAACACAACCAGTGCACAACCAGAACGCAGCCAGTGCACAACCAGAAGACAACCAGTGTACAATAAGAGCACAACCAGAACACAATCTCAAAACAACGAGAGCACAACCTCAACACAACCAGAGCACAACGGTAACACAACCTCAACACAACCAGAGCACAACGGTAACACAACCAGAGGACAACGTCAACACAACCAGAGCACAGCCAGAACATGACCAGTGCACAACCAGAACATAACCAGTGCACAACCACAACACAGCCAGAGCACAACCACAACACAACCAAGAGCACAACCACAACACAACCAGAGCACAACCTCAACACAACCAGAGCACAACCAGAACATAACCAGTGCACAACCAGAGCACAACCAGGACACAACCAGAGCACAACCACAACACAGCCAGAGCACAAGCACAAGCACAACACAACCAGAGCACAACCACATCATCACCAGACCACAACCACAGCATAACCAGAACACAACCACAACACAACGAGAGGACAACCACAACACAACCAGAGGACAACCACAACACAACCAGAGGACAACCACAACACAACCAGAGGACAACCACAACACAAATTGAGCGAAGTTGAAAAGTAATTGGAGTTTGGACATGTGCTGAATGGATCTTGGACTTTGCCTCCTGGGCATCCCATAATAGCTACTTGAAACAATATAATTCAAAATGGCGGCGTATCAGTAAAAAGGTCTATTGGGTGGAAGAACTGAGAAGTTTGTTGCACTTGCCTTGGCCTTGTCTAACTAAATTGATCTTAAACTGGCATTATTGCCACTATACTGAGCACTATAAATAACATTGAAAAGAAGAATGCTATCTCAAAATAATTTTATTGTCTTCCACAGGTTAATTCACCACGTATGTCAGTTCAATGTGATGATCTTTAGTTTTCCCAGAAAGCAGGTAAGCATTTCTTTCTATTCCTTTGGTGCTCTGTGATTTGGGACGTATTTCTGCCCATTTTATTATGTCGTTAAGGGGTGGGGTTGGGGGTGGTTTTAATCAATGTTCTTGGCGTCGCCGTGTTGGTCTTAAACTCCCTAATGACATCCGCGCTTTGGTGGTATAACAAACTATGTGTATACCTCATTCTCTAAACGTGTACATAGGAAGAACATGTTTTTGCGACACCTGTTAAGTGATTTTTGAAGGATCTTATAAAGGTATTCGTAGAACTGTTAGATGTAACTAGTTTTTAAATCTTTTGAGACATTAATCCCCAGGCAGGGGGGTGTATACTATTCTCCGATTTAGCCATAATCGCACCACTCCCCTAAATTGAATTGTTATTTGGGACTTTTTAAACTAATGTTCGACACCCAGTAACTTATTTCAATTGTATCTTGACACAAATGTCTTAGCATAGCTTTGCTAAAACAAAAAGTTAAAGGCCATTTCCAGTCCGTACTGCACAGGCTCGGGATTTGTTTACATTTATGTTTTGAATTCGTTGATACGTTACACTTTGATAACTGCGTACATGAAGTTTTTGAGTCCGCCATTGCGGGTCATTTTGTTTGGGAGTTCGCAGTGAGCTGAAACATCAGTTTGGAATATCGTCGAGGTTCGTCTACTCATTATTATTGTTTTGCAAAGATATCAGATGTTAATAAGGAAAAAAAGGTACGTTTTTACCCGTAATTTTCATTTTGGTTTGTTTACTTTTCATTGTGTGAGACTCTATCGAAGGCAACAGTTTATGCACCAGTGTGCACTACAAACCCACAGATTCTCATAGCTATTTGTTGTATTCATCTTCACATGCATCACATGTCAAGAATTCCATTCCTTATTCTCAGTTTCTTAGACTTCGCCGTCTTTGTAGTGACGACTCTGATTTTTCCTTAAAATCAGAGGAAATGTGCAATTTCTTCGACAAACACGGCTATCCTGCTTCTGTTGTTCAAGCGGGCCATCATCGCGCCCAGCAAATTGATCGACAGTCAGCACTACAAACATCACAGAGAGAAAACAAGGATAGAATTCCATTCACCCTCACATTTCACCCTCACAACCATGCAGTTAAATCCATCATTCTCAAAAACTTTAAATTACTTCAAAATGATCCCGACACTGGTAGAATCTTTTCGCAACCTCCATTAATTTCATTTAAACGCGACAAAAACATAGGTAACTTTTTAGTCAGAAGTGCATTCCAAACTAGTGATCAACCCGGAACTTTTAAATGCGCTCGCACACGATGCAAAACATGCCCTTTCATTCACAACGTTGACAAAATATCGGGACCCAAGCGATCTATCAAAATCACTGATCATTTCACCTGTACCTCAGCCAATGCCATCTACTGTATAACTTGCACTCTTTGCAAAAAGTTATACATCGGTGAAACAGGGAGACGACTTGGCGACCGATTCCGAGAACACCTTCGCGACGTAGAGAAAGACGACAAAAATGCATCGAAACCGGTCGCGAGACACTTCAATCTCCCAAATCATTCTAAGCAACATATGGCAGTCTGCGGCCTTTCCCTTCACCAAGGAAACACGGAAAGCCGTAAAACTCTAGAACAAAAATTTATTTTTCAAATCGGCACTCTTAATCCTCACGGTATCAACGAACGCTTTTCATTCAACTAATTTATCCCGAAGTTTTCATGTTACCAGGCACCAGTCAATAGCGAAGCTCCATCTTTCTGTATATAAAAACACACGACTCACAATTCCTTGATTCGCTCCGACGAAGGGCTAACGCTCGAAACGTCGGCTCTTGAATCTCTTTACGGTGGCCAATTGACATTATCAACCCAGTTGATAAAACCCGACGCAGCACCACACTTTCTTTAGAAACTTACCCCCTCTATTACAGGCAGAGATTGCGCAGTACGGGCTGGAAATGGCCCAATGGATACAATCTGAAGACCAAGATTTGCAGAAAGGTTCCAAGCTTTGTAGATGTTTTAACCCTTTGAGTACAGAATGTACTGTCAGGCATTTTACCCCATTTTTTAAATGCTAAATGCATTTTTTGGTGTTCTGTGGCACTAAATTGACCTGAACTCAGCCAGTAAAGCATTTTTCTACACAGAAGCTAGATTTATTAGTGCATATGCATAAGCCAAATTTGGACTTTTTTTGTTGAATCATTCTGAATTGTCTTGTTCCTTTTCCTTTCATTTTTCTCTGCCTTTCTTTTCTCACTACCTTCTACTCTCCACAGTCTTTCTAGCTGCTGGAAAAGTGTCAGTCTAGATCATTGGTAAACCCTGGAAATCAGGCCGAGATCTACTACAGGTATATTGGCCATTTATGCACCAAAACTGATCAAGGTATGTTTTTATTAGCTCTGTTGGAATAATTTTGATACTCATAAAGGACAGTCGTGTGGAAAGATCTGTCCCAGCTGCATCAGATTCTTATCACAAAAGTCTGCTGACATGCAAAGTGATGATATCACAAGCGGTACAAGGAGCATGATAATAGCACACACACATATTATATGTGTGCTTGGCACTCGAAGGGTGAAACATGTCAGAGTTCTTTGAGGTGGGCTGCCTTGCATGGGGATTATTGTTTCTTTTGCTGACCATCCTTATGGTACATTTCTTCACTAAAACAGAGGGCAGAGTATTCGTGACATTCGTAAAGTGAAAGTTGTGAACGCCGTCCGTATAAGACTCACCCAGTGATGTGATGTCACAATGGGGTTGCATGACGTCACTCACAAAAAATCCTGGGTACGTGTGAGTGACTTTTTGCATATTGATTGAGAAACCTTGTCACTCAAAAAATCATGGGGAGGGGTTTGTGACTTTTTGCATATTGAATGAGAAACCTTGTGACGTCACAATGGGATTGCAGGACGTCACTCATAAAAAATCCTTGGGAGGAGTGGATGAAAAATATAATCTCAACATTGTCCTGATATTTACACCGCGGACGTGTCTGGCATCCGAAAGATCCTGCGCCTGACTTAAACACGAGTATGTGTGCGATGGGGAATGAGAGGGAGAGAGTGTCTTGTCAAACTGAGCGTAGTGCATGGATGTAAGTTTTGTAGGGAATTATATACAGAAAACAGTGGATGTGAGTTTTGTAGGGAATTATTTACAAAAAACTGCCTCCTTCGTACAGTGTTGTGTGAAAATGGGGTACCCCTCTTTTCCTTGGAGGTAAAGAGCACAAGTCGTGAATTCATACCTTCCGTCATATGGTGTTGTGTGAGAAGGGGGATACCCGCATCCCTTCTCCTTCTTTGGCAGGGTTGTCAGTAGGTTTTTGAGTAGCAGGTTCCATCCAAAAAGTAGGCAGCTATTTCCATTTTATTTCTCAAATGTCACGCTCAAAACTGACCTACTAACATTTGGAGTAGCCGGCACAGTATTCGGAATATCAGGTGAAATGTGCTGGTTGACAACCCTGCTTGGGGAGAGTCAAACTAGCTAAGCTAGATATGTCACTATTATTTGTTATTATTGGCAAGGCCACTGATCACCTGCTAAGAATTGTGACATTGATGGAGAGCAAGTATTTGTCAACTTAAGGTTTTGCCACAATCAACTGATCTCGGTCACAAAGCCATGGGCAACTGGAAAATGGAATAGGAGAGGCAGTTTCTATTAATTTAAGTAATGTTTTATTGTTATAAATGTCGGTAACATATTTTGACAGCCATATTTTTCTTTAATATGTTCTTGGTGTGTAATGGTTACAATGAGCTCTTTGTTTGTCCAATTTGTGGACTTTGTAAGTATTATCGAAGGAAAGACAAGAAATCTATTAAACAAGGGAATTATTCTTATTGGCACTTCACAGGGTGCAGACTCTGATGGCCCTGTTGCTCTGGATGATGTGTATCGGATGTGTGTCGGTCACTTCCGGAAAAGACTATGATTTAGTCGCTGGTTCTGATTTAATATCTGTGACATCCATTTTCTGCGGTTGAGCTTCTGTTGTCTTTAGGTGGCATTTCTCTTGATAACGACGTTTATAATAGTATTTACCAGGATGTGCCTTAATTTTCTTATACTGCTCTCTGGCAGAAATTCTTCTTTTCTCTTCACGACTTAATTTCTCCATCCGTACAGTATGTCGGTTAAGTTACAAATGTCACAATATTGATACAGCTCTTATATTCTAGGTGATGGTGGATGGTGGCTGGTATATTTATACTGGTTGTAGTGGTGGTGGCTGTGGTGGCTGTAGTGGCGGTGGTCGTGCTCGCTGTGGTGGTGGTGGTGTCTGTGCTGGTGGTGGTTGTGTTCTTGCAGAGGAAACGGCAAATTTGCATTGTCCAATATTCAAGTTCAATCAACCACATTTCTTAGTCGCAGCCAGGCCTCTGTGGAACCAATCAGTGAGTTCGTTTTCCGTTTTCACTCATTTCTATTAAGCAAGATGAGTGAAACTAGCCAGAGAGCTGGCTATAAGTTCGGAGGCCTGGCTGCGACTAAGAAACGGTTGATTGACATTGAATATTGGACAGTGATAAAAGTAGCCGTTTCCTCTACAAGAACACTGCCACCACCACCACCACAGACACCAACACCACCACCACCACAGCGAGCACGACCACCACCACTACAACCAGTATAAATATAATGTTTGAATTGGGTTAATTCATTTTGTGTCAAACAAGAAAGATAGCAGACATGTCCCTTTGGTGTCAACATTGTCAAAGACAGTAGAATTCGTCACAAGATATACAAAGGCGATTTGAAAAAGAGGAATTCATGCATTTCCTGCTGAGAATCAATGGGATACCAAGTGGAATAGAAATGGGAGAAGCGTTCCGGTTCAAGACACCCTCCAGCATTTTGATCGTGGGTCCATTGAGTTGTGGAAAGACTTGCTTTACCGAGTCGTTACTGTTGGATCACCCGAAAGAGTTCTTTCAAAATTCACCCGAGCAAATCCATTATTGTTACGGGGCCTGGCAAGATGGTTTTGAGGACATGCAACAACAAGGGATATGTTTTCACAAGGGAATTCCTATGACTGCCCATTTACAAAAGTGGTTTCCGACAGGTGGATTATTCGTGTTAGACAATCTCATGACAGAGGGAAGTGATGATAAAGAGCTTCTGGGTCTGTTCAGTAAACATTCGCATCACAAAAATATCACCGTGATTCATCTGTGTCAGGACCTGGAAAATACGCCAAAAGCATTTCCAGGAATGCTCATTACATTGTGTTCTTCAAGAGTCCAGAAGATCAATTAGATATGGAGAATTTAAGGCTCCAAGCGTTTCCCAGATTCTGACATTATGAGGGTCTATCAGGAAGTGACGGAACGACCGTTTGGGTACATGGTCTTGGATTTACACCCTGCCAATAAGGACAGAGAATCAGAGAAGATTTCTGAAGTGTATAAATCAACGCTTAAATCCACTTGGCTCATCTGAAGCACGCTGTTTTGGGCAAAGGTTGTTTTGTTTTTCACCATTCTACTGGGCAAAGCTGCCCAGAGGGAAAGAGCACGAGCAGGACTTGAGGTCCTTTGCAAGGTGCCCCACCCTACCCACCCAGACCAGAAAGGCCAGACCACAACACCGGAAACTACATGCCCTACTCTTTGTGGACAGTGTGTGGGTTCTTTAATGTCCCACAGGGTTATTAGGAACTAGGATTGTGAGACGAGACCTACAGTTCATCGTCCTTATCTGAGAAGACTAGATAGTCGAACCATTTGCAGATGACGTTACAAAGGCAGCACCTTCTCCTCAATTATTTAAAGACCCTGAGTGTTGGTCCGGCCGAGGTTTGAACCCGCTTGATGTGAACCGTGAGTGATCGCCGCTCCCCAGGTATCTTTGACACAGAGGAAGAAAACGTAGGAGAGGAGGAGCCTGAAGAGGAGCTCGAGGAGGAACAAGAAGACGTGAAGGCGAATAGTAGTGGCTCCGAAGAGAAGGACGAAGTTGATGAAGGCTATGACCTGTGGGATTCCTTACGTAAAAATGCAGAACCCTACATGGAAGAAGTCCAATGCTTTCTTGATAAGGGTAAAACCCAAGAGTATGCTGACTAATGCCACTTTCAATGCTCTATTACCTCTAAGTAGAAGAAGGCTCCGGAAGAACTACCTATAATGGCTAATGTGGTACCATCATATTAAACGCAGAGATATCCACCACAAAGTCATGAACACGTACGCTTCATCGTTTTATTGATGAAGATAACATGGATTTTGACAAAGTGGCCGAGTCAGCTGTGGAAAAAAGGAAATTTCTGATAAACAGAATCATGGAAAAGAAGTCACTCCCTGAAGAGTTTGATCATAATGACGAGGAACAAGAAAGAGAGGTAGAGGGGGAGACCTCCATGATCTGAATTACTGGCTTTCATTAGAGAAAATAGACGCCATGCAGAACTCTTACCATGTCCTTGGATATAAGAGCTGTGCCAATAAAATTTATGTCATTTCCAAGTTAACCCACATACTGTATGGATGGAGAAATTCAATTCAATTCAATAGTGTTGTAAAGTGTGACATCACAAATATTTAATTTTTTGAAATTATGGGATTCATTAAGATCTTCATAAAGTACATGATGAAGAATGCCCAATTGTCAAAATCAGCATCTTATTTCAATTTGGGGGTGAGATATTGGCTTTTCCATGCTTCAGGGACTCCATTCAAATCCTTGTAATTTTGTCTCTGTTCTAAACCATTTAGAACAGAGACAAAATTACAAGGACTTGTATGGAGTCACTGATGCATGGAAGGGCCAATATCTCACCCCCAAATTGAAATAAGATGCTGACTTTTGGCAAGTAGACATTCTTCGTTATGTACTTTCAGAATATCTTGGTAAATCCCATAATTTCATAAATTTAGTTTTTGTGACATCATCACTTTACTACTCTATTCAATGTTTATTTACCACATATTTACATCATTTTAATAAAAAATAACAAAACAAAAGATAAGAGAAATAAGTGGTGAGGAGACCTCAAAAAACCTCGAGGCTTATACTAAGAGGTCCCCTCGTTGATACATGCAAATTCAATTTACGTTGCGAGACTGTGCTTGCATGCCAGATTCAGACATGATCACATACCTTGGATTACTTGTCAAGTTTGCTATTTGTTTTGTTTTTGAGTTTTCCATATTTTACAGTGCGACGCGCCTTAGTGTGGCCACCCAACAAACTTTTTTGACAAGTTAGCCAATCAGAGAGAGCGAATTTGTTTGAGTTGTCCTGCCTCCTTGTTGAATGCGCGACAGGTTTCGTGACAACAGCTTTAAACATTGCAGGACAGCTCAAACAAATTTGCGCTCTCTGATTGGCTAATTATAACTTGATAAAAACATTTGTTGGGTGGCCACATGTAGGCGCGTCTCGCTTGTAATTTTTGAAAAAATAGCTTAGCTAGTTTGACTCACCCCAAGGAAGGAGAGGGGATGGGGGTATCCCCCCTTCTCACACAACACTGTATGACTGAAGGTATAAATTCGCAACTCTTACTCTTTACCTCAATGGAAAAGATGGGGTACCCGCTTTTCACACAGCACTGTATGATACTGTTTTTGTAAATAATTCCCTACAAAACTCACATACATGCACTATGCTCAGTTTGACAAGACACACTCTCTCCTTCGCATTCCCCCTCACACACACAATCATGTTAAAGTCAGGCACAGGATCGCTCGGATACCGCACACGTCCCGCAGTGTAAACATTAGGGCAATGTTGAATGTTCAGTTAGTAATGTTGCGTGTTGAAAAGAAAACTGGAGA
Source organism: Blastomussa wellsi (assembly GCA_947652115.1). Classification (NCBI taxonomy): domain Eukaryota; kingdom Metazoa; phylum Cnidaria; class Anthozoa; order Scleractinia; family Plerogyridae; genus Blastomussa; species Blastomussa wellsi. The sequence goes on from OX393567.1 coordinate 5,709,947, forward strand.
TATAAAAATGAAATTGTAGACATTCAAGATGCAACATAGTCACCACTATTCCCACCAACTTTTTTCACAAGTTTGATATCAGAAATAACAATGTCACACGACACAGCTTTACACATATCATACACAGTCAAAGCAGCCACCGTGACGGATGTCAGTGATTCCATCTCCACTCCAGTCCTGCCGACAGAATTCGCCGATCCTGTAATATTCACAGCAAATTTATTTTCGTCTAATTCCAGGTTGACGTCCGCATAAGTGATATGTTGTTTACTTTGATTGGCCTTGTCTTTACTCACCCACACCTCCCGAAGGATTTTTTTGAGTGATGCCATGCAACCCCCATTGTGACGTCACATTGTTTCTCATTCAATATGCAAAAAGTCACGCACCCCTACCTTACGGGGTGCCGTTCACTACAAGTGAACGATGTACTTCTGGTGAGTAAAACGTCAAACGTAATTTGGGGACTGGCAAGATTCTTCGACAAAGCTACCAACGACGACAATAATAATAATAATAATAATAATAATAATAATAATAATAATAATAATAATAATAATAATAATAATTTAGAGATTTATATTGCACAGTTTTCATGACAAGATGATCAACTGCACATTACAACAGTACATAGACTAAGATAAGTAAATCGTAAATAAAAATTTCATTGTGTATTTTTTCATAAAAATATTAAAATCTAATTAACAACAACAAAATCTAAGGGGATTGGTCTCGCCCAATATTGAAGTCTCAACTGCAACATCTTTGCATATTGGGCTTGGATGAATCCAGTAAGTGCATAATACTACCAAACAGGATACTGGGGGAGCAGAGATGGCATAGAAGTGAGAACTCTCGCCTCCTGCAATGTCTACAATGTGACCGGCTGAGTGAGTTTGTTGTTGGTTTTCATGCTGGCTCCAATGGTTTTAATTTCCAATTCAATGGGAAATTCACGACCCTACGACATTAGCTTTAATTACAACTGTGAATCAGGCGTATACATAAAATAAGTAATATAATCTTTATTTTTATTTTATCAGATGTGTGCTGGATCGTTTAAAAAGCTCACCCTGTTTTTTCCCCAAGGTAACATATTGTTTTTTGCTTCCAGAAATTTTTGGAAACCTGGCACCAGCTTTTGGTACTTGGATTTCTGAGACCGTTTAGATAACCTTTGTGATTGTACTGCGGTTTAAGATTTTCAAAGGCACACATTTAAACATCATAGTTGATGCTGACATAATATAACAAAACTTCTGGTGCTCAAGCTACACGAATTGTGAGAGTGGGAAACAGTTTTTTTGGAATGATAATCTGATTCCTCATACTACAAGAAAAGACTGAAAGAGTTATTTAATGTTTTTCTAGACTGTTCACAGTCTGGGCTAGGGGCTCGTCTCGAGAAACAAACATGGTCAAACGATGCGTTGCATCTCGGTTGTTACACGGCGAAATAGGAGACTCCCAGTAATTTTAAAACGTAATCGCAGACAAAATATCTACTACTCGACGAACATAACGTTACAAGCCAAGTGCAGTCAGGCAGGTTCCGTCAGAAATTTACCCCGTAAATCATGAAATTCCGATGCTGCTACAAGCCAAATTCCGTAACCAAGCGAGCAAGTTCTTGGTTGAACATATGTAATTTCTGACGATCATCTTTCATCAGTTTTTTTTTTGATGGAATGAGTGATGGAAGTTTGTGCTAAAACGTCTTGAGAACAAATATGGCCAATTTATTTTTTAAAAAAGAAAAAGAAAAAAAAAAGGCCTCTTACGTGCCAAGGCTCAGGTTTGAACCTGTGACAACACACCCCGAAATTTCGGAGTGGGTAAGGACCAGCAAGCGCGCACCAAGCCACTGCGCCAGCTATGCCAACTCGATAAAGGTGGAGAAAATTTGACTACAGGTTAATATGAAGTTGATGCGTGGTCAGCCAAAAGTAGGTCGGGAGATATTTTGATTACTTCGTGGCATTTCATTTATTTTGAAGGATTTACATTTTCTCGAAAAGTAAAGGTATAAATATAAAGCTGAATATTTTCTACGTATAAATGTAAACAAAACCTCATCTAAATACAATGGTGTTTTCGTTTTGGAAAGTTTTTTGCGCACGGGAAACTTGCTCTTGTGCGCAGGATAATTATTATATTCAATTGTATTCTCACCTTTGTGTTTATATTTGCATGACAATTTTGTTGTGAAAAATAACATCAAAAGTAAAAAAGCAATTTGGCAAAGTATTGGTATACTTTTTTTTTTCTTTTAGGCAACAGCAGATCAGGATAGGCTATAAAGTTCGTTATGGCTTTCTCAAAAGGATCATGAATGCTGCGTTTCCCTGACTGAACGGAATGGGCAAACTCCGTCGAGTAAGTTATAGTGTTAACATCGTGCCTACTGCAAATTGGAACTTTTGAGCTAGACTTAATCAGTCCTCGCTAGACCTTGTCCAATCCAAGCTGATCAAAATTTAAATTTGTGTCAGTGAAAGTTAGTCAGCGTATTTTACAGGTAAAATAAGTCATTTCATTGAGGTCAATTGGCCCGGCCAGATTTGCACCATCCATTCTAATTCGTTAATAATTTGCCACCTGTGAAATTAAAAGGTAATCAAACAGCATAGTCGTGGAATTAGGAAATAATTTCACATGTGTTTTGTCAAAAGAATAATTGAATGCTCACCTTTGTGTTCATATTTGCGTGTCAATTTCATTGCAATTTGACAAGCCAAATTCTGTAACCGAGCGAGCAAGTTCTTGGATGAACATATTATATAAACGCTGACGATCATCCTTCGCCAGTTTTTTCTTGATGGAATGAGTGATCGAAGTTTGTGCTAAAAAATTATGACAGCAAATATGGCCAATTTATTTTTTTAAAAGAAAAAAGGTCCTCGGAGGTGCCAGGACTGAGGTTTGAACCTAAGACAACACACCCCGAGATTTCGGAGTGAGTAAGGACCAGCAAGCGCGCACCAATCCACTGCGCCAACTGTGCCAACTTGTTAAAGGCGGAGAAAATTTGACTGCAACTCAATATGAAGTTGATGTGTGGTCAGCCAAAATTAGGTTACTTATTACTTCGTGACATTTCATTTATTTTGAAGGATTTACAGTTTCGGGAAATGTAAAGTATAAATATAAAGCTGAATTCTTTTCACGTATACATGTAAACAAAACCTCATCTTAATGCAATGGTGTTTTCGCTTTGGAAAGTTTATTACGCTCGGGAAAATAGCTCTTGTGCACGGGGCAATTATTATATGCAATTGAATTCTCACCTTTGTGTTTATATTTACATGTCAATTTCATTGCGAAGTGGAAAAGAAATTTGGCAGCAGCAACAACAAGATCGGCTTTAAAGTTCGTTATGGCTTCCTCGGAAGTATCATGAACGCTGCATGAGGTAAGTTAGTAAATAAGATAATTTGGTTTTATCAACTGGGTTGGTAGTGTGAATTGGCAACGGTAAAGAATTTCACAGTTCACAGTTTCTTTGACGTTCGTTATGGCGTCCTCTGAAGGATCATGAACGCTGACCCCCTCTATTTAAGTTTGGAAATAATTTGGTATTTGGTTTTGACATTTCAGAGGCCTTTGAAATGGCCAGTTTGAGAAACAGCACAAGGAAAAATTCAATCTTGGAAGGAAGGAAAAAGGGTATGTGGAAACCACCACCTCCCCGCCAGCCACCACTAACTAGCATTTATTTTATACTTTTAGCAAGAGTTTGGAGTAATCATCCTTGTGGTACAACTTTGCACAAATGCAGTACGCATGCGCGTTTGGAATCACATCTTGGAGTAAAAATTTTTCTAAGTCTTTTGACATGCGCGTTTATGAGTTCTCTCTCTTGTAGATTTCAGATGCCTTTGAAATGGCCAGTTTGAGAAACAGCACAAGGAAAAATTCAATCTTGGAAGGAAGGAAAAAGTGTATGTGGAAACCACCACCTCCCCGCCAGCCACCACTAACTAGCATTTATTTTATACTTTTAGCAAGAGTTTGGAGTAATCATCCTTGTGGTACAACTTTGCACAAATGCAGTACGCATGCGCGTTTGGAATCACATCTTGGAGTAAAAATTTTTCTAAGTCTTTTGACATGCGCGTGTATGAGTTCTCTCTCTCTCTCTTGTAGATTTCTGATGCCTTTGAAATGGCCAGTTTGAGAAACAGCACAAGGAAAAATTCAATCTTGGAAGGAAGGAAAAAGTGTATGTGGAAACCACCACCTCCCCGCCAGCCACCACTAACTAGCATATATTTTATACTTTTAGCAAGAGTTTGGAGTAATCATCCTTGTGGTACAACTTTGCACAAATGCAGTACGCATGCGCGTTTGGAATCACATCTTGGAGTAAAAATTTTTCTAAGTCTTTTGACATGCGCGTGTATGAGTTCTCTCTCTCTCTCTCTTGTAGATTTCTGATGCCTTTGAAATGGCCAGTTTGAGAAACAGCACAAGGAAAAATTCAATCTTGGAAGGAAGGAAAAAGTGTATGTGGAAACCACCACCTCCCCGCCAGCCACCACTAACTAGCATTTATTTTATACTTTTAGCAAGAGTTTGGAGTAATCATCCTTGTGGTACAACTTTGCACTAATTCACGTACGCATGCGCGTTTGGATTCACATCTATGAGTAAAAATTTTTCTAAGTCTTTTGGCATGCGCGTTTGGATTTACATGTAAGTCTAAGTCTTTTCTAGGTATAAGAGGCAACTGTACCACAAGTATGAGAAGTCCAAGCTATTGCTAAAAGTATAAGAAATGCTAGTCAGTGGTTTCCACTCGTGGTGGTGGTTTCCACGTCCACTTTTTCCTTCCTTCCAAGGTTGAGAACTTTGTTTTCCGGAACTCGTCATTTCTAAGGCACCTGCAAAAGAATCTTGTAATAATGGTATTTAGAAAATCACAAACAATCTTTAAAGTAATAAAGTAATTTATTCTGTAATAACGCAACAAACAAATCAATAAAATGATGTTACATGAATTTAACAGTTTCAGTGCAAATGTCTGTTAAGGACAATAGACAATCCAGTAATTGTCATCAGAGTCGGGAAAAGTCACGTCGGTGCACGTTCCTCATAATACCGTTTTGCTTTGAAGATGCAATGATAGAAATGAACCCCTAAAGCGACTACCTTGTTGTGTACCACAGTGTTAGAACTGCCGGGTGAAACTGCTCTCTTCCTGTTGGCATTACAACACTCGGTTCCTTTTAGCACGGCTGTAGAACTGGATTATGAACGAAATAAAATTGATCATGATTTCACAAAACCTATGAGAAAAAATTAGAAACGATTATTTAATGCCACTGCTTTCTTTCGAAACCTTTAAAGATCTACAATATTAGTTTCGGGAACTTGATAAACTAGGAGATTCACTTGTGAGTGAAACATTGTTAAATAATCATCTAAAAACTATAAACCAAGCTGAACTGTGCGTGAACAAAAACTATATGAATTAAATTAGGATTTTCGAATTAGGATTAGGTGTAGTGAGATGTCGTGAGGTGTAGTGTAGTGAGGTTTAGTGAGGTGTAGTGAAGTGTAGTGAGTTCTAGTGAGATGTAGTGAAGTGTAGTGAGGTGTAGAGACGTGTAGTGAGATGTAGTGAAGTGTATCGATATGTAGTGAGTTGTAAAAGTAGTGTAGTGAGATGTCAGTGAAGTGTAGTGAGATGTAGCAAGGTGTAGTAAAGTGTCGTGAGGTATAGTGACGTGTAACGAGGTGTAGTGAGGTGTAACGAGGTGAAGTGTAGTGAGGTGTAACGAGGTGTAGTGAAGTGTAGCGAGGTGTAGTGACGTGTAACGAGGTGTAGTGACGTGTAACGAGGTGTAGTGAGGTGTAACGAGGTGTAATGAAGTTTAGAAAGCTGTAGCGAGGTGTAGTGGGGTGTAGTGAAGTGTAGCGAGCTGTAGCGAGGTATAGTGAGGTGTAACGAGGTCTAGTGAGGTGTAACGAGGCGTAGTGAAGTGTAGTGAGATGTAACGAGGTGTAGTGAGGTGTAACGAGGTGTAGTGAAGTTTAGTGGGGTGTAGCGAGCGGTAGCGAGGCGTAGTGAGGTGTAACGAGGTGTAGTGAGGTGTAACGAGGCGTAGTGAGGTGTAACGAGGTGTAGTGGGGTGTAGCGAGCTGTAGCGAGGTGTAGTGAGGTGTAGCGAGGTGTAGTGAAGTGTAGTGAAGTGTAACGAGGTGTAGTGAGATGTAACGAGGTGTAGTGAGGTGTAACGAGGTGTAGTGAAGTGTAGTGAGGTTTTGTGAGGTGCAGCGAGATGTAGTGAGGTGTAGTGAGGTGTAACGAGGCGTAGTGAGGTGTAACGAGGTGCAGTGAGGTGTAGTAAAGTGTAGTGAGGTGTAGCGAGGTGTAGTAAAGTGTAGTGAGGTGTAACGAGGTGTAGTGAGGTGTAGCGAGCTGTAGCGAGGTGTAGTAAGGTGTAGTGAGATGTAGCAAGGTGTAGTGAGGTGTTGTGAAGTGTAGTGAGGTTTAGTAAAGTGTACTGAGGTGTAGTGAGGTATAACGAGATGTAGAAGTGTAGTGAGGTGTAGTAAAGTGTAGTGAGGTTTAGTGAGGCGTAGTAAGGTGTAGTGAGGTGTAGCGAGGTGTAGTAAAGTGTAGTGAGGTGTAGTGAGGTGTAACGAGGTGTGGCGAGGTGTAGTGTGGTGTAGTGAGGTTTAGTAAAGTGTACTGAGGTGTAGTGAGGTATAACGAGATGTAGAAGTGTAGTGAGGTGTAGTAAAGTGTAGTGAGGTTTAGTGAGGCGTAGTAAGGTGTAGTGAGGTGTAGTGAGGTGTAGCGAGGTGTAGTAAAGTGTAGTGAGGTGTAGTGAGGTGTAACGAGGTGTGGCGAGGTGTAGTGTGGTGTAGTGAGGTGTAGTGAGGTGAAGTGTGGTGTAGTAAAGTGTAGTGAGATGTAGTGAGGTGTAGTGAGATGTAGCAAGGTGTAGTGAGGTGTAGCGAAGTGTAGTGAGGTGTAGTAAAGTTTAGTAAGGTTAAGTGTGGCGTAATGAAGTGTAGTGAGTTGTAGCGAGTTGTAGGAAAGTGTAGTGAGGTGTAACGAGGTGTAGTGAAGTGTAGTGAGGTGTAGTGAGGTGTAACGAGGTGTAGTGAGATGTATTGAGGTGTAGTGAGATGTAGTGAATTTAGTGAGGTGTAGCGAGGTGTAGTGAGGTGCGCTTCCGCTAAATTAAAAATCTTAACTTGAAAAATCCAACTGGAAATCCTAGCTTGAAAATCCAACTCGAAATCCTAACTCGGTAAACAGGCAACCTCTAAAATAACTATGCAAAATGAGTTTGAAATTTAATACCATCCAAGGAGCATAAAAACCGCGATTTGAACGATGCTCTACCTTCTTTGTTTTCCCTATATTAAGGTGGCTCGATCGGGTTTTTGAGTGAAGATGTCTTTGAACTTAAAGGGGAAGCAGTATCATGGGGATTTTGATCATACTTGGTCAAATTGTCCGATAATACCTTTTCTTAATGGACCAGGAGTTTTAAGCTGTGACTCATTCATTATTGATTATAACAAAATCGGGTCCCCTTCAACACAAAAAGTAGTTTGTTTTTCTAAAATCATATCCCAAATCCCAGTATACTTCCCCTTTAAGAACAAGTGTGCGACCATATTTAATCCAACTGACAGGTCCCTTGTTTTTAAGTCAAGCAAATGAGGGTAATAGCGGAGCTCCACAAAAGGAAAGGAAAAAAAGGAAAAGATAGCAAATTAAATTCGTAACCGCCTTGGACGCTTTGCTGCTTCGTTAAGAATTGTCACTGGCCCTGTCATGATTTGGAAAGTGCATCGTGATATGGAAGAAATGTTTACACCAGCAAATATAGCTTTACGGGCGTTAGAGCTTGAAGAATCTGAACAGCGAACGGAGGTTGCATTGCTCTGAATGAAGGGGGCGGGGGCGGTAGGAACTTCAGAAATGATTTTGCCGGAACTCGATGGTTGGAATTGAAGCTCTGTTCGTCCACTGAGTGTATCGGACTTCTGACGTTAGTGGCTTAAGGATGCAGACTTGTACGCACTTAAACTTTGAATGTTTTTGTGGCCGCTTAGCTGCATTACATAACACCCCTCTGTAACAGACCCAGCAGAATCTTTATCCTCACTGGCTTTTCGGGAAAAAGTCACTGGGTAGGCTAATTTCCCACTGGGTACGCTCGTTTTCTGATTTATTTTGCCTTTTTTTATTTTTTTGCAGACAAACTACGCTGGGTCACACCGCACAATCAATGGAGGTTAAATCAAAATATTCACTGCGTACTGGGGAGACTAAATTTCCACTGGGTAGGGGAAAATAATCCACTGGGTAGGGTTTCAGTGGGTTACAGAGGGGTGTTACATAGTTTTCGGGGAAATTGCCGTCGAGTAATCCGCCGATGCTGGTCTTTCGTACTGAATGATTTGACAGCTTTCTTTTGCCTGACTGAATGCCAGTAGCGGAAACTGCCTCTGACAAGAACCTTCCCAGTTGATTTTTGCCAAGTGTTGAACGCATATACCAGATCTGGTCGTCCGCACTTCTTTTCTTTTTAACAGCCAAGAAAAAGGGAGCTTCTGGTTTCTTCATTTCTTGCGGCCTGTGTTTTGCAAAGGTTGCGTAAAATTCCACGGGGCATTTGTCAACGCCAGTAGCATAAAGCTTTGGACAGAAAGGTGTTTTGTGTCCAGTTTCAGAACTTACTTGCCGTGTTTTCGCTGATCTCTCCGTCCGCCAAAGAAGAAGCTCTCGGCCTGTTTCAGGATCCTGTTCCAACAGTACATCTCCCTAGCACAGCTTTCGGGACTCATCCCTGGCTCGAAAGCCGAAATGCAAGGACAAAAACCATCAAATTGTTCTTTGCAGGACACGAGGGTCAACGGAAACTGGCTCAACAGGAATGGACGCAGGATCAGCAACAGACTCGACAGGATCAGGATCAGGATCAGACTCAACAGGGTCAGCAACCGGCTCAACAGGGTCAGCAACAGGCTCAACAGGATCAGCAACAGGATCAACAGAATCAGCAACAGGCACATCAGGATCAACAAGCTCAACAGGCACATCAGGAACAGCAACGGAACCAGGATTTGTAACAGGATCAGCAGGCTCAATAGGATCAGCAGGAGCAGGGTCAACCGCCGCCGACTTAGGGTTAGAGTCAGGAACAGCACCATCCTGAAGAACAGAACTGGAGCGCTTAGCAGAACGACGCAAGGGAGGGACAGCGTCAGCAGCAACATCAGAGGCATCAGCAATAGGAACATCAACAGGAGCGACAGGAGCAGGATCAGTAGGAGCATCAGGAGTAGCAGTGCAATCCTGAGCAAAATGGTCAGGCTGACGGCACTTACGACATAAGCCACGTAACGGACAACTTGCAGCGACATCACCAAGAACATCACAAGTGTGACAAACAACAGGCTGACCGCGGTACAACACACGACATGGAAAACGAAGAACACGGAGCTTGGACGGAATGGACTTTTTTATGCAAACTTCTGACTTTATTGGCATAACAGTACACTTACAAATTACGTTACAATCCCACACAACGGAATAGACTTCTGAAGAGACATCTTGATAACACGAGAGCCATAATAACAAACAGGAGAGACGTCAGGGACAGCACCAAAATCAGAAAAAAAAAAACAGCATCAACGACAGAGTCGAGCACCTCCACAGGACAATGGTGAAGATGCTGAGGCCATCATGAAAAACAGCCTGACGGGACTCAAAGTCGGTGAAGCTGCACTGCGCCATTTTTAAAGGTCGATGCCATAATTGGTAACCAAGCTTTTCGGAATGGACGATACTATATCTGCTCTAGTTTAGGCCTGGACTAGGTCGAAACTGGTTATAATTTGGTGATAGACTAATACACATTTACCAAATGCTTAATTGTCCAATTTCACACTGGTTTGCTTTGTTGGGTGGGGCAATACTATAAGTAAAATAGACTAAGAAAGTCATCTTTTATAACGAAATTTTGTGAGGATTTGGCGGATTGGCCTGGTGGTGTAGTGGTGAAATAGGGATGTTGGCATGTCAGAGGTTCAGGGTTTGATTCTGGTCATTTGTGTCGAACAAAGTTGCCAGGGACGAACTGGAATACTATAAGAGCGTAACCACGCAGCTCAGACGCAAGCTTAGCCATGAAGTCTTCCCTGGAACCAGTACGTAGCTTCTCAGGCACAGCTAACACAAGCGTATCTTGACGCTCCACCTTCCCTTCTACAGGCATAACGAAAAGTTAAGCCCCTCGGTGCGGGGCACCAAAACGGCTGGGTGACCCAAAACGGCTGGGTGACCCAAAACTGGCTGGGTGACCAAAGGACAGCAAAATGACGGGGTGGCGTAAAACAGGGTTGCCCAAATTTGCGAGAGTGAAAAAGGGAGAATGAGGCAATGCCTCAAGACCACCCAAGAAGGTGCAAGATACATTATAGGGTGCACGAAATACAGAGACGACAACACCATATCCATGCACCATGGAGAAAAAAGGCGTATACTATACAGCAGACTGACTGAACATACCCGGGGCCAAGAGATCGACGAACAGGATGATAATTCCTCTACTCATCATTGAGTCAAGCAAAAATACAGCTTCGGACGCCAGAGATGTTTCGAACATCCTTTAGCAAGACAGGTCCATACGGCATACAGGCTGATGAATTCAAGATCAGAATTCAGACAAAGAGTTGAAATCCGCAGCGGACATGGTGTCTAAGTGACAAAAAAGATGGGTCCCACAAGTGGGAGTACAACACTGACATACTAAGGCAATGAAAAAAATCTGAACTGTCAGACCCGCCTAGGACGGCACTTCTGGTGCCGAAACCATTGCGGGGACACAAATATAAGACAAGAACACAATGCAGATCAAAGGCGAAACTACAGCCATGTTTTTCTTCAGCAAGAAAACAATGATGAAAAAAACAATTGACCTTGACCGGGAGGTGGCTTTTTGGCTCAAACCCCATACGCTCTCCAGCTGAAAACCGTCCAATACAGCTGTACTAGAAAAAGATCAAAGTTTCCGATGAGGGACGTTTTATCAAGATCGAGATTACCAATCCCCGACGAGGGATGTTTTGTCGAGATCGGGGTTACCACCCATTTTACACGATTCCGAATTACTTGCAGTAAAGGAATAATTTTAGAAAATCTTCGACTTGACAAACTCGTTTCAAGGTCTGAGAAAAATAATTTAAATGTGAAGCGTTTCGGAGAAAATTACGGGCGAAAGTTTTAAGGTGTTCAAACACAACAGAAACAAAACGGTTTTACAACGTTAAACTCAATAAAGCACTCAATAAAGAAGAGCCAATATTTTATAGGATCTCCACTTTTCCAATTAACTGAAATATTCCAAGTGACGTCTGTCATTTTTAGCCTCAGCTCAGAAAAAATACATCACAGTCGGAATGTAAAGAGATTGGAAAGGGAACCTCCACTCTATCGAAAAGTTGAATTGTTGGAAAGTGCCTAAATTTCCGCAAATTTTACAAGGAAGGGGAGAAACAACATTTTGTTAGCAACAAAAATATCTACAAGATTATCGCTTTTAAATTTCCAGCGCGCCGCCATTTTGGATTTGATGACGCGCAATGGTTAACCAATTGTTCCACACAAAAGATCCTCTGCTTCCCAAACATAGCGCAACCATTACACGGCATAAAATCCAAAATAGTGCAGTGCGGGAAATTTAAAAGCCATAATCTTTTCCAGTTTGTCGCTGTTAAAACTTAATTCTCTTTTTTCCAAGTTAAAAGGTATGGTCACTCAAAACCCAGATCGAGCCACGTTAACCTGTCACTGTTTCTTGTTTTCTTTATCGTTATTTCTGCGCTGTCTGTATTCCTACTATTATATGCTTCAGTCTCCTTCGATTTAAAGTAATGTTTCAAAAACGAAAAAAGTTCATTTAAAAGGGCCGACCCCTTGCCGCTGAGTAGTCAGATTACGCATGTTGTGTAGATTATGTACAGTACCGTTAGCATGTTAGCACCGTGGCCATCATCCGGAGTGTGTGTGGCATCCGCGTGAAGATCTCTAACAGTAAACCAATCATTTTACTTCTTCAATGTAATGGCGTCACATCTGGAACAAACAAGTCATAGAGTTCATTAACATTCAGTTACAGCAATAATTATCACCAGTCACTATTTAGCAATTAGACTACGAGCCCGAGTTTTCTATGAGGGAATAGTCAACGAGGCGCAGCCGAGTTGACTATCTCTCGTAGAAAACGAGGGCGAGGGTTGCAGTCCAAAACCTACAATATTGTGCACTTTTGAGCCAAAATTCAAGGAAAACGACCGCTAAAAGAGCTACGCGCGCGCGGTTGTTTTCTATCTGCGAATAGAAAACAGTGGGAGAACCAATCAGATTCGAGGATTTCCAATAGAACAAAACTGAGCATTGAGCAAAAAATAGACATTGCTTTGTAACCAAGATGTTGAGGAGTTCAGTTTTTTTTAGCATTGAGCATTTTCATTAAGGATTCAAAATAATATAAACATAATGAGCAAGGACAAGAGGAAACGATTACTCTATACAACAGGGCAAGGAGGAGGAGAACCGGGAGATATAAGGAAACATCGCGTAATAGTTTCCAATAGAAATCACACCGACAGGGATGAAGGGCACTACTGAAAGGAAGGAGTATAAACGGGTAGGGAGATCTAGAGGGGAAGTTCAGAGCCCCCCCTCCAAGCCCCCTCCCAGGGTGGACAACAACACGTCATTCAGGCAACAAAAACGCGTCTTTATGAGATTACGCTCAATTGAGAGATCAAAGGCCCCTATGAGCCCGCTCAAGGGTGAACTTGTAAGCGCATGCTCAACGTTAGCCAATCCAAATAGATTATTATAACATGCTTTTAATAGCATGAAGCCCAAAGAAGTGAAAGCCGAGAATAAAGATCCACTGATAAAAAGAACTGGGTTAACAGATTATCAAAAGACGTATTGCTTGCTTTCAATTTGTTTTGTTTTTCCTTTTGCTTTGAAATGCGTTTAAAAAAGTAATTCTGATCTATTTGAAATTATTTAGAAGACAGAAACTGGATGAATTCGTTCTTTGTCGATGGGATCAAAGTTATAAAATTGGCGGTATTACAGAACAGCATAATGTGAAGACAGTGCATTGCACCACAGGTGACCCATACGTTGTATGTGATTTAGGTGACATAATGTAAGAGAACGTATGAAAAAGGTTTTAAAATTGCCCTAAATTCTTAGTTTGGAAAATAATGCAAATAAAAATGACTTAACTTGAGTTTTACTTGCGTTAATTTTCTTTTCTTTATATCGACTCCAGGAGCACCGAGACATCAAAACGACTGAAGTGAAATACGAGTTAAGAGTCTTAAAGGAACTACGTCAAGGTTCGTGCATTTTGAAAAATTTAGCCTCAATTTTTCAAAATCGTCATTTGTAATCCGTATCAATCTTCTTCATCTTTAACCATCCTTGTTCCTTTTTGGTTTAGTATCACCTCTTCAGTGTTTTTCTTCCTTAGTAAACTATTAGTTTTAGGTTTCCTACATTTTAAGGATAACGTAGCTCCTTCAAGTCATTTTTATTTGCATTCTTTTCCACGCGTACAATTTAGGGCAATTTTCGAACTTTTCTTATACATTCTCTTACATAATGTCACGTAAATTACATACAACGTATGGGCGCCTGTGATTGCGCAGGATTTTGAAAAAATCGATATCAGAAACAAGACATCCTCCAGTTAGACCAATCAACTCACCATGTTTGAAAGTTTTTCATCTCGCGGTATTCTGAATCCGTCAAGTAACACTTGTTATTTCCATTTTGCAGGTTTTGTGCTTCACATTTGTCTGGAGAGAAATAGATAATACGTAAATACAAGCTTAAGAACAAGAAGACCTGTAAAATGTTTGCATAGCAGCATAGGGATTATTTTAAACCAAATCCCTGAGGGACATTCAGTAGAAACTGTGAAGGCAAGGTGGGGATGTTGCAAGTTAAATTGGTTTGTGTTTCCAGTCTAGCTTAACCGACTTCATCCTGAAGATAACACTTTGAAAATGACATAGCTTTTGAATTCATAAAAAGGAAATCCACTGTAAACTGCTATATAAATAATCTTCAGATTTAACCTGAAAACAATCAACCAACAACCTCACCAGGGATACTTCTTTCAAACTCAGTTAGCTTGCTAATACTAAACCAGACCAAAGAGAGGCTGTTTGTTGTTTATATCTAGAAACAACACATCTCAATAAAGAACATAATTAGATACAATAATGAAAGAAAAGAGATGGTGGACTCTAACTTCGTGTATTTTATTCCGTCTTCTTAGTATGATATCAGTATGCAGCTTTTTAAACTCGTCAACTGTAATCTTGCAATTACACCATTCAACTCACCATGTTAAGAAGCATCTCATCTTGAGAAACTCGGCATCAGTTAAGACGCACTTGTTAATGTGGGATTTTCCATTTTGTGCGTGATATTTGCCTAAAGAGAAGTGAATAATAAACGTAAATATATGCTGAATAATGCGCAGACCTGTACACTACAACAACAACAACAAAATTTTATTGGTTAGAAATATAAGTAATTACATTAGTTTCCCCCCGCAAATAGCTTTTTACAAATACAAGGTTTATCTATAGATGGACTAAATAACAGAGAAAACACTACTATACAATACATAGAATAGACTAACATAAAAACAAAAACAACCGAGAAGCAACCAGATCCCTGTTTTTTAAAACGTTGAGCGGTATGCTATTCGTTGGAAAAATCATTCAGTGGACAGTGTAGTTTTTTGCCAACACTTATCCACTGGATAATGATTTATCCAGTGGATAGTAAAATTAGCCCTTTGAACAACTGGAGACACCTAACGCAAGAGAGGCACCTAATGGACGCTAGCCGCAGGGAGGGGGCCGGGGAGCTATTGTAGGTGGGGATACGTCTTTCAGCCCACCTTGCAGATATTGGAATGGACCTAGCAGTTACACATCTCAACAAAGAAGTTGCCATAACTGACGAAGAAATTGTGGTAGTGTACTAAAACCTCTTGTATTGAAAGGAATGACCCCAATACGGGCTTCTACCTGTTATTTACTGATACACTGCCAGACTAACCTGAATGTGAGCTTAGAAAGCCACAGCAAAAACCACTATTCCACAGTTCATGTCAATCAAGATATTACAGTCCCAGGTGTATGACAGCATCGTATGAGCGAACAGTGTCTTCCCTTTATTACAAAAAAGTAAGAGTTACACTGTTAAAGCCTTGCGTAATACAGAGTAGAAGGATAGTGCGTGTTGACTTCCCAAGAAATAGAAAGTTGGACACTTTCTCTCCCACGTACCAAACCCCTACAAATTTACAGCCTCTGGAGACGCAAATGTAAACTCATGAACAATAGACCTTTCTCACGCATATATTCGATGTGCTTTTGTGTTCATGCTAATCTGCCCGCCCAGCCTCGTCAGCATGTACAAAGAACAAAAGAAGTTGAACTCAGAAATGAGTTTGGAAGGGCAGATTATAGCGTGGACACAAAGAATAACAAATGCATGAGAAAGTTCTATACCAGGTTTAAGAGACAAACACGTCGCAGAGACAAATTGCTGCTACTCGTGTGACCCGATGAAATTTCGCACTGCGATCAGTTGCACGAATTTAACACCTATTCTAACAGGGTAGGGAGGAGCTGGATTGAGAGAGAAACTGGCAATGATCAATGATTAGGCGAAACAAGTTGAAATAAATTGTTTTTTATGCACAACAGGACAGTTTGAAACAAAATCTTATCTTGGAAAGGTCCCCATTACACGAGACAAATTTAAAGTTCTCGTGCAGACAGTACACTGAAACATTTTTTGCAAGACGCATAAGGCTTAAATCTATTGATAAGGAACTTACACTAACCTGCAAGGACAAGACACGGTTGGGAAACATCATTATCCCACTGTCTGCCCGTCCATGTCCAACTATAGCTTGAGTTAAAAAAAAAAGAAATAACAATTAGATTGTTCGCTACCCATTTCTATGAGGTGATAGTTGACGAGGGCTAATAATGATGTCCAATTATCTATCTAACATAGATAGCATTCTGCGAGCGCTCTGATTGGTCAAAAACCCCTGTTTTATTTAACAAATAAAGAAGCCTAAGCCATGTATTATACTGTCATAAAACACGACGGGCATTTTGAACACGAGGGAAATGTAGAAAACACGAGCCGCAGGTGAGTGTTTTCTACATTTCTCGAGTGTTCTCAAATGTCCGGAGTGTTTTATGACAGTATAATAAATGGCTTAGGCTTCTTCATTTGCTTTATGATATAGATTTTATACTCCGCGAGTAAAAACACCAAAACACGCACGATCGATGAACTGAAGCAATTTAAAACACGCTTTTTAGCCGAGACGAGCCGCAGGCGAGTGTTTTCTACATTTCCCCGCCAGCGATGGTGGAAAACATTTTCTATGAAGAAATTCCGGACAAAATTCCGAGTCAAGCTGCAGAAATTGTGGAGGAAGCTTCTAAGTTCGCGAGGAAAGTAGAAGAATCAAAATTAAATTGTTTCAGTTTATCGATCGTGCGTGATTTGTTGTCTTTACTCGCGCCGTACAAAATCTATGTCATAAAGCAAATATAGAAGCCTAAGCCATGTATTATACTGTCACAATACATGACTTAAACTTCTTTATTTGTTAAATATATGAACTAGTGTCACTCTAGCAAAATAGGGCGTGGATTTGAAACTTGTATCGGTGCACGCGCGCTCATCAATTTCTCCATGAAACTCGCGTAATCTAATTATCTAGTAATGTTTCTAAACTTCCTTCTAAACTTTGGAGAAAGCAGAAAATGTCGTCAGCTTGTAGCCTGCTTCATCAGCCACTGCACGCTAATTGGCAATTAGACTACAAGCCCGAGTTTTCTATTTAAGCAATAGACCAAACTTTCTAGGGGTTTACCGGCGTAATAAAACCACACGGGATGTAGGGAGAACACGAGAAAAGCGTGTAAATCACGAGCCGTCAGGCTCAAGTTGCTTATTCTCAACACAGTCATCGAGTGCCGCGAGAAACAGATCACAGCGGCTGAAGGAATGAAACACATGTTCAGCTTAGACTCAAAATCCACAGAACAACGTCATTTTTAAAGTTTAAATCCCTATAATCCACAAGGAAGGAAAAGAAAAACCAAACAGCTAACATACAAAATGCATTCAATGATTTAAAAGAACTTGAATTCCAGCAAATTGTGACCGGAGTCATCCATCACGTTAATTGCTACACGTCGAGTTTGCAAGTTTACAAACTTTTACAGGCTAGATAAGTTAGCTTTGAATAAAGGTTAGTTCCGGAAATTATGCTCAGAAATTTGTTTTGAATTTATCTTCTCGTATTTCTTCACTTTTTTTGCTGGCAGACTTCACTGAAAGCATGGAAGTTTTCAAATTAATTCAAGCTCGTAACAAGGACTCGGCGTATAAATGTTTTGCCGAAATTTTAAAGCGAACACCATTTGTTATAGCTTTTTTCCCGTGCAAATAATAAGATAGATAAAATATTATGTCATCCCGGTGAAAACAGAACTGAACTGTTTTTCGTCATCCTTTTAGGTTTGTGTTTTCTGTTCTTTCCACCCTCAAGTTCTTTCACTCCAGCTGCGAAGGGCGGGAAAATTCATTTTAGTGATTCAACTTGTTTTGCATTATGATCGCTTATGAGAATCATATCTTCTGTTTTGTAAACCATCTAACGATCGAAAATAAGACAATAAACTCCATTCAATTCTTTGTCCCCACGAGCGTAGTGCTGTCACTCAGGACGCGGGAAAGAAGCGGGAGTAAAGCACAGGTTGCCGACCAATCAGAGCGCGCGTAGTATCCCAGTTATTTTATAATTGAACAATAGAGTGTTTCTCTCGAGGAACTATCGACTGATAGTTGCCCCGCGGAAATTTTTTGTTCTGAAAACAAATATGCCAGTTTTAAGAAGATCAAATTTCCAAGGGACAACTATCAGACCGATAGTTCCGAGACAGAAACACTCTATTGTCTTTATTGTTCACCACTAATTTTCTTCCGCGCGCGCGCACATTCACAAACTAGCAGCTTGAGTTTTTTTGCTGAAATCCGAATTGTATAAATAAACGATCGTGTCTAAAAGTGCACACGAGTGACCACGTATGACCACGAGTGACCACGAGTGAGAATTCATTAAAATATTTTACTGACAACATAATCCCAAATAAACCATTTTCGTCATTTCCTTTATTTAAAATGATAGATTCAATCAAGTCACAATAATTTTCCTTTTCCCGTTTATCAGCTTCACGTTTCGCGAGAAAGGATTGAATAATGTTTAACATTTTGCCCAAAATGTGTCGACATAAAACGTAAGCCACCTTCGAGTATCTTGCGAGAAACTTGCCTTGGTTTCCAAACATGCATCGCGGCACTTGTCAACTCCGACCCCAACATTTTTCCATTTTGCGGAAACCGTTTTGAAAAGTTTGCAAGGCGGTACTCACCTGAATTAAGGCATGGGTCTAGCTTTTGTACCATGTTTTGGTCATTTCCTTTAATTTTGGTCTTTTTCTCAAAAAGACGGCTTATAAAAGTTTATTTTGATAGAAAATGATTTTTTTCGATGATTGACCCAGCTTTAAGTGGTCAAGTGATTGACCACGCCCGTAATTATAAGAATTATGACCATTTAGTTTACAGGAAGTAGTCGCATCTTTTTCTCTCTAAAAAAAACTTTACCTTAACTGGCCATCCGTCGTTGTAAACGGGGATTCTTAAAAATGTTTATTGTTTTGTTGTTATTCTCTATTTTTGCCTAGTCCCAGTCCCTCTCCAAAAGAAAAACGTTGTGGCTGAAAGAACAGAAATAAATTTGAAAATTCCCGTTTGGTTCTCTAAACTTGGTGGATATAGCCATTCGTAGTAATCAAAATTAGTCAAACATTACTTTTGAAAAATGTATTAAATTTGTTATTAAAATTAACATCAATAATTGGCTGTGGTATGTCACGTGACCAAGCAGCAAAATTCTTTAAACCAAAAACTGAAATATTTCGTACAAATACTTCACTTTATGCAAGTTTATAAGCTATAGCTTAAGTATATTTTTAATTACACCACCCCCTCCAAAATTAAGGGAGACCCTTTCCTTAATTCACTTGAGTAACTGCAATGGTACAGAAAGTCAGAAAACAAACTATAGAAAGAAATATTTTTCCTTAAACGCCTAGTACTGCCAGTTAGAACTGCAAAACGGTGTTGTCTCTGATTTTATTGGCGCGAGATGCAGCGATGTCCAACGGAAGAGAAGGTTAGCGAACTGATTTATTTGCAAGAAAAGAGTGCAGCGCATAGCCCCAACCTCTCAAAGCTGGTTGGTGAACGCAATAAATGGTTAGTAAAATTAAGCAACACTAGCTAATAATCAAAGTGCAAACTATCTATCAGCAAAAGAGTGAGGCTGGTAGAAAGCAGAATTAAAGGGTATTGGTGACGGGATGTTAACACCAAACACACCCTTGTACTGGACCCCGCTTAATTTTTTGTCTCCGACAATTGATTATTCATTTGTGGTTAATAAAGTTATTTTTTATGAAGGGACGAAATGATGACGTAATTATGATGTCAGTGGAATATTTTAATGAATTCTCACTCGTGGTTATCCGTGGTCACTCGTATGTACTTTTAAACACTATCCAAATAAACAAAAATTAGGTACGAAACCCTCTAAATGCAGGTCAATCAAAAAGAGTTTTTCCTCGGACGGGCACTATTTAAACAATAGAGTGTTTCTGTCGAGGAACTATCGGCTGATAGTTGCCCCGCGGAAATTTGATGTTCTTAAAACAAATATTTGCCCGAGAAGCAAAGCTTCGAGGGCAAATATGCTAGTTTTAAGAATATCAAATTTCCAAGGGACAACTATCAGACCGATAGTTCCGAGTCAAACACTCTATTGTCTTTATTGTTCACCACTAAATTTTCTTCCGCGCGCAAATTCACAAACTAGCATCTTGAGTTTTTGCTGCAAGCCGAAACGTACGTTTAAACGAAAATCAGGTAAGAAACCCTCGAAATGCAGATCAATCAAATAGCGTTTGATTTTAATTTTTACCGAAAGCCTGCTTGTTAACAAAAAATTTCACAGACGGGCACTATCCATCCAGGCATTTCCTCGGACGGGCACTATGCGCTTATGGTGCCCTCCGCGGATGAACACTATCGCGTCACGTGTTTAATTTAGACCAATGAGAATAGCTGAGCCAATCAGATTGCAGCATTTGCATTAGTATAACAAGTAGAATTCTGTTAAGGGGAACTTCGGCTCTTGAAGCAAGTTGACGTTAAGTTGTCTAAACTAGTGCCTAAATTTCAAACTTTTCCAGATGAGGGAGATACAACATTGCCTTCTCATAAAACGAGAAAAAAGATTATTGTTTTTAAATTTCCCGCGCGCCACCATGTTGGATTTTATGACGTCAATGCGTTGTCCCATTGTTTCATAAAAGAGTCTCTCATTAATAACAATAAGGTCAACGCAATGACGTCATAAAATCCAATATGACGGCCCACAGGAATTTTAAAAGCGATAATGACCGATAATCTTTACCGTTTTTTTATCATTATGAAAAGTTAGTCTCCCTTGTCCGGTAAAATTTGTAATTTAGACACTATTTTAAACTACTTAAAGTCAACTTGTTTCAAGGGCCGAGGTTCCCTTTAAAGGTGGTTGTGTACCCAAGGTCATCTTGGGTACATAACCGTGGATAAATCAGTTTTAACATAGAGCTAACGAGAAGCTTCTACTGTAATGGCAAAGTAAAACTTTTTCCTGAGGAAAGAAGAATGGAAAAATCTAAGGTCCCCCCCCCGTCCCCAGCATCCTGTGGCCCTGCTCCCGAAACTACACACTGCATAAGCGTACCAAAGTTCTTATCATTTTTCCAAATGGTAAAATCCAAAGCTACTGCCAAATATTAAAACTCCGCTTAGACCATTTAAACAAAAACTTAGTTTGAGGAAAGCGAAAATTAGGGACGGAACTCAAAATACTGAACTACACACGATTTATGCAGGAATTGAGAAGTCGACAAATTCCCGGCAGCTTCTCGATACAGTATGAGCTAGTATGGGGCCCAGTTCTCGCCCGGGTCCAGTTCTCAGCCACTTGGTGTTGAAAGCGATTTTTTTCATGTCAGAAATAAATTTCAATAAAAAGGACTTTTTCAGAAGATCAATTGATGTGTCTACTTTCGTCATTTTGAGTGGCGACTTTAAAGTTGCTGCTGGACGCTAACAGTTTGAGTCGACGCGAAGGCAGGTCAATTTGTTTTTTCCAAAAACTTGTTTGATTACGGCTCCTCAATTTACATCGCACATAGAACTAAGAATAATCTAGGTTTCTTCCAAATTAAAGTTTTTGTTATATCATTTTATTCTTTGGCCTAAACTCATCCCGTAATATTTCGTTGTAACTCTAATGTAGGTGCTTATTCTCGGCCCACCCTGTTCGCAAGCTTCCGACTTCTTGATTTTCAAGAATTTTTCGTGTCAAATCAATTGCAACTAAGCTCTAAATTAACGAAAAATAGTTGTGACAATTAATATCTACTACAACTCTGAGCTTATTGTCATTCCTGTCGTCCTGATGAGCTATCGCAGCCAACCCTTTTCATTGCGCTTATTTTCAGAGATAAATTGGGTGTGCTCATTACGAACTTTGTTTTCTAAATCAAACAAAGTCCCTTGAACTTAATTTGTAATCGAAATATCAGAACTGAGCTTCAAAAGCGTTTTATTATTATAAAAAGTATTTTAGCCTTTGTTACGATTGAGAATTTGCGCACACTTTTGTGGCCGACAACTGGGCCCGTTGGCAGGTAAACTGGGCCTGAGAACGGAGCCTACATTTTCGTTATTGCTCGGGTGAAAACAGTGTTGAGCTGTAGATAGCTTTACATGTGTAAACTGAATGCTGAAGCTAGTTGTGTGTGAAATTTCAAGTCCCTGTTCTTCTTCCAAGGTAAGAAATACAGGTTTACGTCTTTTGTTGCCGAGAACTGGGCCCCATACTGTATATCAACAATGAACCAGAATACAACAATACCTCATTCTCTTTACGCCATTGTTTATGTAATCTTTTCTATTGTGTTCAATCGTCTTATAGAATATTCATAGAATGCTAAACAATAGACGTTGATATATTCAGAAAGCGCCAAATTCCCACAGTAACCAACTTCCATGCATAAAATTAATAAATCCTAATTCAGCTTTCTTGCGAGAGCAGACGATTTTCTGCGGGTCTCGTTGCATAAGCTCATGATCAAGTCAGTATAAATAATGAAAATAAAAAAAAAAGACTAAGCTTTAGTGTAGGACAACTAGAATGACAATGCAATTATTTGGAATTGTAGTTACCTCCTCAGACAACACTTGCAGCGAAATAACTCTTCGACGGCTGTTGGACGGTTGTATGTCAACACGCGCGTACTGCCATATTCCAAGACAAACCTCTTGCTAACCGCCTACATTACACTCTGGGCATCGAAGATAACAATTTGATGGTACCAACATTGGTTTTACTGATTTCTTGGCCATTAAACAACTTCAAAACGACGTCTATTTGCTCTTCTCATTCCTCGTGTAAAAGTGATACAAAAATATGAATAATTGAATTTTAATTAGAATTTACCCGCAATTTATTCAAATGAATGTTTTTGTTGAACCAATGACCACAATCCTTCACGGTCTCAAGTCGATTTAACAACATCAACAACAAATCTTTATTCACGCTATTCAGGTAAAAGAGAGAGTTAAGACATAAAAGAAGCTATAGAAAACAAAATGATAGAAAATATTGGAATAACGATTGGTAAAACTGTTTTCCAGACTCACAGGGAGTAAAACTATCTCAATAATCAATGACCCACCTTTTCGCCAAAATGTCCAGATATGAGGGTCTCAATGGGCGGCCATGTTGAGTCCCGAGGGATTGAAAGCTTTTGTTTTGCCACGCGGAAACTCGTTTCCAAACATTTTAACTCGAGGCTCGGGGTGCGAAATCTATTGTCTATGGCCAGTATGGCCGACACGCGGTTAAGGCCCATATGTGGTTAACCGATAGCCGTAAAACGGCCAAAAATTTTGCCGTTAATCGTAAACTGGAACTAGCGATTAAGCAATGACGTTATACGACAAACGGCAAACGCGAGCTTGTCTTTAGTTTTATTCCTCGGAAAATTGGGAGGTGGGGGGAGGGGGTGGGTGGAGGGAATCACACATTCACGACAAACACAAACCTATTCATTTCCGCATAGAGACGACTTACGGCAGAAGTAGAAGTTTTGATGATTGGTTAATCTTTCTATTGGAAAATTTAAGCCGTTAGAATTTAATATGTTAACCGTAAAAACAGCAGCAACGAAAGTGAAGGTGAAGGTCTTAAGATGTCATATCAAGACGTTTGAGGTGTTTAAATATCTCTAAATCTTCAACTTGGTAATTCTTGTTAGAAGTTGCTAGCTGTGACGTTTCACAGACTCACCAACTCCCTGGTTTCTACACCCTAACCCTTAACCCTGCTTCCTACACCTTAACCCTGTTTCCAACACCTTAATTCTGCTTTCTACACCTTAAACCTGTTTCCTACACCTCAACCCTGATTCCTACACGTTAATTTTTGTTAAGTTTTGCTTAGTTAATGAGACAAAACCCGTATTTCAGCATTTTTTTCAAATTTCTCGAAAGCCATACATTCCTAGAAGATAAGAATAACATTTTCGAATATAGTTTCACATAAGTGTTCTTCTGGCGAATTATCTGGACTTTTTTATCTTCCGAGTCTGGCCAAAAATTGAGGAAAAACCAAGCCTGGACCCTGCTGTAATGTATTTTGACATACAGAATAGAAAAAAAGGACTTCTTACTGTAGAAGAATATCCGTCTTGATTTAGAAGAATGTGGTTATAATAGAGGGAATGTATGGATTTGGAATTTTCTTTTCACGCTGATTTTCTTGTGATAGCATTTATTTGTTGGCTAGGGAAGCAGTATAAGTAAGATAGTTTAAGAAAGTCATCTTGCTGGGATTTGGCGGATCAGCCTGGTAGTATAGTGGTGAGATAGGGATGTTGCCTTAAATTTTTTCTTTTTTATGTCGCTAAAGTGGCACCGACCGTTTACGAAAGGGACAATTGCCCCGCCGATAGAAAACGATCGCGCGCGTGTTACTCTTTGAAGACACGATTTTTATTTATTTTTGGCTTAAAAGTACATAACACGGTAGCTTTTGGAATGCGATCCTTTAGAGTTTCTATTAAAAGGATTAGACAACTCGCCCTCGTTTTCTATGAGTGATAGTCAACTCGGGTCCGCTGTCCAATCGTTAAATACAAAAGGGCTCTTAAATAAACACTAAAAACTGAAGGAAAACCGTGTTTTAATATAAAAAAATAAATATATTTACAACACTGTTGAAACAACACTTCTCATAAGAAAACCGACGTATTCGCAAAAAGAACTGTCATTTACAATACAAAGTCTAGTTTTTATTTACATCCGTTAAAATGTCAACCTCGAAACTCAGTTAGAAACATCATCTAGTCCTTGGTAGCAGTAGCAACAATCAGTTCTTGCAAAATGAAGAAATGCTCGACGCCTGTCGATATAACGAGGAAAAACTCTTACTGTTTTCTCGTCTGAATAATTATCGCTTTCTTGTAGTCTTCAATGGCAGCCACTTTTTTTCCCTGTTTACCAAGAACATCAGCACGCCGTTTGTAAACAAGAGCATCTCCAGGTTTGAGACTCAACGCTACAAGAAAATGCGCAAAAAGACAAAGAAACCAACATCAGAAGAGCTCGACCCAAAGTTCATGCACACAAAACTACTTGAGATATTACGAAAAACGTTCATGTCACAGCAACAAATACAAATGTCCCGTTTTCAATTGGGTAACCCGAAAACACTGACCCGCGGTCCACGGACTACCTGAAAAAATGCCTATCGTTTTGTCAAACACCTAACCCGCCTCGCATAGGTATTGTTCAGGTAGTCCGTGGACCCGGTCCGTAGTGGGGGTCCGCGGACCGGGGATCAGTGTTTTCGGGTTACCCGTTTTCAATTGGAGACATTTCTCAAACATTACTTGTGTGCGGGGATAACATTGCAGTGATCGGCTCAGGAAATAGAGCCTACTCTTGGTTCCGAGTGACAGTGGAAAGAGAGTGCAGACAAGAAAGGTGGACCAGCTGGGCTGAAGCCAGGACTGCAGCAAAAGACAGGGCTGGTTGGAAAACGAAAGTTGCAGCCTTATGCGCCTCATGGCGCGGAGAGAACTAACTAAAACTAACTAACTTGGTTCCGAGTGATCGGGAAGTTGCGTTAATCCAGTTCGGTTACGGCAGGTTAAGGACTCCACTTTGCGTTTTTTACTATATTTGGAAACGTGTTCACGAACACTCGTGGGACATCGCAGAACAACAGTTAATCGACGTGTAAAAGGTGCGATTCGGCAAGGATAGGTTTAAAGTTATACTCCGCGCGATTTTGCGGGATAAAGTGTCAGGCAAGGTGAAATAACACGTTTAAAAGGGGTGAATGAGTCGGGTGCTCCATCGCGGTCAAACGTGTCTTTCCTTTCCGGGGATATAATTTGCGATGAATTGAAGGTAGGAAAGGGCATATATAATAGTTTCCGAGTGTAAATACCTTTGAACTTTTTCCATATCTTTTTCAAATAAACGAGTGTCCTTGCTTTTCAAATGCTCTGCACCCGACCAAAAATCACTTTGACAATGGCGTCGACAAGTTCACGTTTCGGTGTTTTCAAATACTTAGAACTTTTTTAATAAAGCCCCAACAAATTTAGTAAATCGACTGAAAACTGGCAAAATATCAAACTTTAAAGAGGCATTGTAACGGGGATTTATGCCGTTTATGGGGGTCCATTTTCTGCCAAAATCACTGCTTTGTGCCTGTTATTGTGCATAAAGTGCTCCAACAGACTCACCAAGATGAATTCAGATGAAATTTTAGCAGGGAAAGCAGACCATAATATATTTTTGGCGATTTTTTCAATGCATAGGTTACAGTTCTACGCGCCTTACCGTTGCCACTCGAGAAAATTTTTGATTAAATTTTAACATCTTTTTGACAACTTTTTGCTAACTTTAAAGCGAGCCAGCCAATCAGAACATGAGAAATCAGAAAATTATAAGTGCATTCACTCCCTTGGGAATGAAATTAGCAAAGTGTTTCACAATACAATTCATTTTCATCCTCGTCATCTGTGACAGCATACAACAATCAGTAATTCAATATAGCATTATAGTACGACAACAAAATTAGCCCATTATTACGTTTTCCTTGTTGCATCGCCAGTTTTAAGCTTTTTAAAAATACACGTGACAATGCCCCTTTAAACAGTGAAAATGAAAACTTTCCAGTACTTTTCTCGTTTTTAGCGTTTGACCGCGTTTAAGTAGGGTGCTTACCTCTCGTATAGTCTTCCTCTGATTCTTTATATTTCCTCAGTGAGGCGTACAGATTTGCACGATTAAAGTACACATGAGCTGCGTACGGATTCAGCTCCACTGATGAAGAAATAAAAGAGAAATTGCAACTGAAACCATCACTATGAATAACACACAGAAACCTTACAACCTTACAAAAACCTTACAACTATCGGAAAATTCTAATTTAAAAAATATAAAAGTTAGACTGAGGCCTTAAATGGACACTGTCCCGGGCAATTTTCTGCTTTGTTATTACATCGGCACTAAAATTATGTCTACTTGACAAATAGATTCCATGTTGCCGTGCGTCTGTTCAGTAATAGATCACTGATGACGCCAAAATGTGGTAAGAACAAAAAATGTGGCACACGAGGCGATACCCGAGTGTGTCACTGATGTTCTTACCACATTTTGGCATCTTCTACCATCACAGATCATAGGTAGGAAGCAATCAAAATGCGAGCATAATTGGGCTTATTATATAAATTAAAATACTTTCACTCATACACAAAATGTGCCTAGACAATCAAAATGACAAGATCACGTAAATTGCTCAAGGAATGGTGGAAATGTAATTACTGTTAGCTATTTTTCGAAGCCAAACTTGAAAAAGTCAGCCTGAACGCTGACATTTTGAATCAAATTGTATAAATATGTACCTCAAGAGAGCTTAAATTAACAGAAATAAATTCCAAGCTCACTGAACATATTTCTGGCTGCTTACCCGCCCGATTGAAATCTTGTATTGCGCCTCTGGCATCTTTCATCATCACCTATAAAAAGGTAAAAAAATATAATATTCCAGCTAAATAGGTTGAACTCAATATTATAACCGTTCAATTCCATGCCCCGAATCAACGGACAAGGTTAAAATCTTGAGAGAATGTCTTAAAATTATGGCTTCAAAATAAAGTTGTCAGTAGTAACGGAGAGGGGTGGGGTTGGGGTCGACATAGCATCTAACCAATGAGCGGGTCAGATATCGAACACGTGGTCAAAATCAGAAGGGAACGAATGCAAAATACGGCTTTCTGATTGGTACATTTTTGTACTCGATATTCGTCTAAAAGCTACACGTGAAGCGCCAATTTCCGTTGTCGCCACCGACCTCGAAGTTTGAAAGAGCTTGAAGCGAAGATGATGTGCAAGATTTTTGTGATTAAGGTTCAAACGACAGCAGTCACTGTGGTAAGCCAAGTTACGAGCCGATAAACTTGGTAGATAACAAATGTCAAATCCTCTAAATAACGTACCTTGGTTATAGCTCGGTTTAGTACAGCGGATTCATCTTCTGCATACCAAGACAGGGCTTTGTCGTAGTAATTTAACGCCTTAAACAGAAAACAAAACAGCATTTATAATCGGTTTTGGTGGTTCCTCGGAATTCTTAGCTCCTAAACAACTAATCTTGGCCAAGAAACAAATTGAGTACAATAACTTCCTCAAGAAGTTTTATCTCTCGTAATTTGATTTTTGTTTTCAGTCTCGACCGGACAATTTTCTTTTACGCACTGAACAGTTTAAAATGCTCTGGAACACGAGATTAAAAATTCCTTTTAAACCCCTGTCTCGGCGTTTAGTTCAAGGCCTTACCGCAAGCTTATATTACCCTATTCTCTATTCTCTAGCCAGCTAGGGTTTAGTTTTCACAAGAAAATTCTGTTGAAAAAAGTGTACGCAAAATCTTTGGCGGAATTAAATATCTTTTGTGTTAACAATGGATTCGCCCGATTAGAGCGAGTTTCAATTGAATGCCGTAAAACCAAAACCAAAGTAATTACTTTGCCCAATCACAAAAAACGGAGACAATCCAGTGAACCAATTAAACGTAGCCGACTCAAAGCGCGGGAAAACATGCGCGCGCGGGTCACGATTGGTTTTAGTTTTACTCCTGATTGGTTGAAAAAGTGGCGCGAGATTTTTAAACCAATCACTGAGCGTAGCAATTCAAAACCAAAGCAATTAGTTCATTACTTTCGACACTCAATTGGAAAACGCCCTAACGGTAAAATCCCAAATCCAACTGACCTGTTTGAACTGTCTCTGTCTAAAGTACACATTAGCTGCATTGTAGTAGGCCAGGGAATAAGATGGATCGGTTTTTACTGCCGCTTGATAGTCACGAATAGCGTTGACAAAGTCACCCATAAACTGTGAAGAAAAAACGACAGAGAAAAATCCCATAACAAGCTGCTACAAAAATTCGACGTCTGTCTTGAACTTTCACCAGGTATGGAATTGCAATAAAAAAGGTCTTGTTAATTTGGTTACTTGAAGTTTCCTGTCAGACCGTATGGTGAGTTCAGCCTAGAGGCCGACCAGCCCGGAGCTTATCTCGATTTCCATTGCATGCGGCGACTAGGAGTATTTGTTTTCTACCCCCCAGGATCGTCTGCTAGTTCATCGCAGGGTTACCCCCAGTATTAAATTTACTGCTAGTTTAAACGTTTAGAGATGCACAGCGACAGTAGGGTCTTGCCCAACAACATAACGCAGTGTCCCAGCCAGGGCTGGAACCGAGACCACTGGATTTCAGCGCACTAACCATTAGACCACCGCGGAAATCATGGCTCTATATCCTGAGAATTAATAAATGTCCCTAAGCCTATAATTTGCTTCATAACGGAGATCACTTTTATCAGCCGCGTACAAGAGCTGCTTTAGTTTATTTACCTGTTGCACGACCCCACGATTGGTCAACAGCTCTGCCGTCTTTGAAATCTGATCAAAAAAGTAAAGAAGCAAGCAGTTAGCTACGGCTTTTATACCCAATTTGCAACATCGTGGATCTCTTAAGAGTGCATTTTTCAGGTCGAATCACAGATCTTTCTAAGACGCGAAAGAATTGAGGGCTGAGAGATAAGTCTGTTTACCTTACAAAATGTGGTCAATGATAGTATACCTTGATAGCTTCGTTCATATCAACAAAAGCGCCAAACGTGTTTCCCATCTGTAAGTTAACAACAGCTCGTCCTTCCAGAGCCGCTTGGCACGCTTAAAAAATAAATAAAAAGAAAATGACAACTAATGCAGTGTTCCTTGTTTTGCTCCGTACCTTAACGTTTCGATAGTTGTCGACAATGAAACAACAAATTCCCACACACGGAAAACGCCCCACAACATAGTTGTCGAGAGCTATGAGTTGCGGTCAATTGCAATTACCATTAATCAGAACTTGCCACCCGGACAAAATCAAAGTAGATAACATTTTGATGTAACTAAAAATGGTTGTCGCTAACTAAATGTCTTAAGTAAAAATATACTTGTATGCTAATACAAATGCCGCAATCTGATTGGCTGAGCTACTGCACACTATCAGCCATTAGAGTGCACTGGTTAAAGGTCGTCTTCAAAATGGCGATAATTTTACTGAAACAAGCCTCATCAACTATCACCTCTTAAAAATCTCGAGCTTGTTAATCTCAAAATCTCGAGCTTGATAAATAGTCCGCTGTGGAGGCCCAAAATGACTGAAACATTTTAAGCAATTTTTTTTGGTGGCATCCGACTAACCTGAATCGATAGTTATTGCAGCGGAAAATTGGCTCCACGCTGCTTGAAACTTTCCTTCCACCTGGACGAGAACCACACAAAATCAAAAATTATTATCCAAGTCAGTGTGTGGATCGTTCAGTCGGTTGGTCATTTGGTAAAGATTGTTTTCCATTGCTTACCTGAAGGTTGTAGCCCAAGTTTACTCGTGCAGATAAACAAAGTGGGTCCATGTGAAGAGCCCTCAGGTAATCATGCCTGGAACACAAGTGTAAGAATTGTTCATTATAACGAGCTAAAGGCGATACTGGAAAGGATATAAAAGGTGAATCCCCTTGACACCTACATTTGCAAAGCTAATTATTTTACAAACAAAAATTTAAGTTGTGGTTGGCATAAATTTATTCGTTCGTTCGTTTGGTCGGTCGTTCGTTTGTTCGCTCGTTCGGTCATGCGCTGGTTCGTTCGGTCGGTCAGTCGTTCAGTCGGTCGATCGATCGGTCGTTCGTTCGTTCGGTCGGTCGGTCGGTCGTGCGTTCGTTCGTTCGTT
Source organism: Blastomussa wellsi (assembly GCA_947652115.1). Classification (NCBI taxonomy): domain Eukaryota; kingdom Metazoa; phylum Cnidaria; class Anthozoa; order Scleractinia; family Plerogyridae; genus Blastomussa; species Blastomussa wellsi. The sequence goes on from OX393567.1 coordinate 5,740,546, forward strand.
CCTTCTTTCGGTCGGTCAGTTGCACGGTTGCAGGCTCGTTAGTTTGTTCCTTCTATGACTGATACTCACCTTCCTAGTACAGTGCCATCTTCATGTCCAAAGTCCATCAATGCATTTCCCCGTCCATTGTAAGCCTCTACAAAGAACGGATCGATACGAAGGGCATCGTTGTATGAAGACACCGCTTCCTCCAAGCGGTTTAACCTAAACAAAACATTAAGGTATGTTAGTAACGACAGATTCAAGAACTGGACTGCGGGTTTACATCAAAAGGAGTCTTTACAATACCATCTTTCGTATACTGAATGGAAATCTGACACGGATAAGAGATAGGAAAATACAACTTACGACTGTAACTTACCTGTGGTAACACAGACCTAATGTATGACGGATGTGAGGGTCAATGGGCGAAACCTTTTAAAGAAAACACAGGAAAAAGTAATTTCAATTACACTTGACTATTGCATTACATGGAGACTCTCTAAAACAAAACGACTTAACGTACGCATTAGAACAACCCAGGGTAAAGGTACAAGCGATGTAGCTCGCTACTCTGCGTGAAAACAGTAAAAAACAACAGGAACAATACCCCTAGCCCTTGAAACAATAGTAACTGCTACACTTGAGGACCAGCCATTACAAGCATGCGAGAGCTGCAACACCACTCAAAGATACCGCTTATAACAAACCGAACAAGGGAGTATTTGAAGAATCGCTTTTTTCCGGCAATGCAAGCAAAAGTTCATGTACCTTAGCTGCAGCCAGAAAATCTTGAAGAGCGTTTTCCATGTCATCTATTTCGTAGTACAGCAATCCTCGATTTTGTAGAACCTAGAATTACAGAAATGGAAGGAGCGTGATAAAAATTAGAAAGATCGCTAACTACAAGAATTGATGAGTACATGCTTTTTTAAGGCAGCTTGAAAGTTTCAATAGCAAGAAGATCTCTATGGAAAAAGGTGCTTTTTCCTCTAACCACCACAAAATATGGCATTTAAAGGGGTAATGTCACAGGGTTTTGCTGTTTTCAGCTTCATCCATTGCTAAAATCATTACCTGGTACCTTTACTCGCATTCAAAATGTTCCTGATGGACTAACAGGAAGATATCAAACGAATTGTTGCTGAGAGAGCAAACCATAACGAATTTCTAACCGCAGTTTAAAGGAATGGCTCTAGAACTTGAAAAAACTGGCTAGTTTTTTCAAGTTTCAATTTAGTTCCATCCTTGCCATCCTAAGTGATAGGCGGCAATAAACAGTTTCAGTGTAGAGATGTAATCCTAGGTAACAAAACTACTCCATTATTTTTAGGTTTCCATTGATGCAAGAACATATTTCAGCATTTTAAAATGAAACCAAAATACCGTGACAGTGCCCCCTTAAATTCAGAGGTCACAAAAATCACAGTCGCTCTTGCTTGGTCATTTCCTTCAACGGCTATTATTTTATGATTGAAAGCTAACGTGACAGGGTAATGTCACGAGAGAAAAGGACGCTCATACAACGAAACTTTACTCACCTTAATGTTTGGAGTGTCGTCAAGTAACATCATCGTCCCATAATCCATCAGCGCCTGAGGATTGCAGAGGACGCCGTGTAAGTTTTAATAGCGACGCGCGAGTTACGTCATTAACTCAGAGAAAACTCAGACCAAAAAAAAAAAAAATGGCGGACGATTTGAAGCATTCTTCAAGCGCAAAAGCCAGTCATCCTAAAACATTTTGCCTTCATTACCTCTATTTCTCTCAAAACGCGCTAATCAAGTGTTGTCTCGTCAACCTATTTCTAGAACTCCTTTGCCTGAGTAGCTGGCGAGATTGTGTGACGAGTGTTTTTTGGGCGGTGGATTGCTTTAATTCCAGCTAGGCAGGCTAAGAACTGGCGCGCTTCGCTGTTGCTTATCTAGTATCCCAAACCCCAGATAAATGAATAGTTGATCAAGTATTCAGCGAGTTGCACTAACCTTCTGAAAGAATCTCATTTCGTGGTAGCATACCGCACGGTTGAAGTAAGCTAGTGAACATTTACAGTCGATTGCAACAGCTTCTGTAAGATCTTTCACAGCAAGGCTGTACGCTTTGATGTTGAACTTTAGGGCTCCCCTAAAATTGTTAAACAAGATAATTTTCATTGTAGTCCTTAGAGCCGCTCGTCTCCTTTTGCCGTCTGGGCCTGTGCACGCCGTGGGGTCACATGATTTGATTGGCAAGATAATAACAAAGAGAATCCAATCAAATCCACCGTTTAAACCTTTTTACGACAAAGGGGGATTTTACAACGGCTGATGAGATTGGACTCCCTTTGTGGGATTTCAGCCAATAAAATCATGTGTCTCCAGAGCTAATTGCTGCTCGTGCACAGACCCAGCTGGTTAAGAGCGACAAGCGGATCTGGGGACGAGAATGGATAATTTTGAGCGTCCAGCTCGTAGCTCAGTTGGTTAAAGCGACAGGAATACAACGGGCGAGGTAGTAGCTCTCGTAAGGCGTCACATGAATGGCTTGCAGGAACAATGCCCCTAGCTCCTAAAACAATAGCAGCTGCTGCCAGCAGAATTATAAGCTTACGAGTGCTGCTACCCTACCGAAGACATCTGTAAAGGTATGCACTGATAATGACCTGCAAACAAACAAACCTGTACAGATACGCCCTGACACTGCTGGGCTGTAACTTGATGGCTTCATTACAGCTCATTATTCCTTTGCTGTATCGCCCTTTCATGCCGTAGTACGCTGCTCGACTCAAAAATGCCTGAAAAAAATTCAAACCCTTAATTCTGTTTCTGTATTGAACGAATTCATTCGTGTGTACCACACAAATTCCAAAATTTAGGGCTTGACTTTGTCACATAACCTTTTGGAGGGCTTGCTTTCAGGGGAATGGTTGCTTTTATCCTTTGGCCTATGCATGCTAAGTGTAATCGTCTGAGCACAATGGACATGATTGCAATTTAACACACGGGAGGGGAAGGCTTTTCCAGTCCATTTACGGGCATTATTTGGTGCTAGAGGGCCCACAGGAGGAACTGTCCCAACGCAGTTACCTTAAAGTTGGTTAATTAGCGAGATTTCTGAACTAACACAACTTCCGTGACGGTGTTTCGGTCCGTATTACCCGGCTATAACGATTATAAACACGTTTATACTATATGTTCGTCAAGGCCCTTCAACTTTAATTTATGATACAGAACTTCAGTTCGACAGTTGTAAAACCTACTTACCTGAAATAGCGTAGGATTGATGGCTAATGCGCGGTTAAAATCATGGATTCCTTTGGCGTGCTTCAGTTTCATTTTAGTGAGGCCGCGTTGGTAGAAAGCCTTAGAAGGAAAGTTAATAAATTTTCAGTACCAAGATCGAGTTACGAATTCTCCTTACTGACAATCATGCATTTCTCTTGAAGTTAGTTCGGAGAATTTGGTAGTACATCAGTACCTCAGCATAATCCGGGTTCACTCGTATAGCGTTGTTAAAAGCGTCCAGTGCACCTAGTGGTCTGCCCAGCTCTGATTGACACATGCCAATTAAGAAATGAACAGACGCTGCTTCCATTGGCATCTCTATTTTAGGATTCCACGGAGTCTGTAGGACGAGAGCAAACGAAACATGATTAAGAGAAAGAACATGCAACTTGGCTAAATCATGTAAATCTAATGATTTAAAACGTCGATTCATTTTCGGACTAGAAGAAAAGGAAGGAGAGAGGGTTGGTGAGGAAGGTAAACCATTACCTTCTTTTAGCGATCTGGAGAAAAAAGACAAGTACAAGAAAACTACTTGGAGTTCACTTTTTCTGTGAAAAGTACATGTAATGATGTACTGTATTCACAGACGGTGAGAGGAACGTTGGCCTAATGGTTAGTGCACAGGACTCCGGAACGAACGGTCCGGTCAAGTTCCGGAGTCTCGGCCGGTGTACTGTGTTGTGTTCTCGGGCAGGACACTTTACTTTCAAAGTGCCTGTCTTCACCCATCCAGGGGGGGGAGGGGGGGGGGTAGAAATACTCCTAGTCGCTTTACGCTTCATCAGAAAGCGGGATAAGCTCCCCAGTGTTGGCCACATGGCTTGGAATCACCTTTCAGCATTCTTGCGCAAAGGAGCTGTGTCTATCAAAATTTTCATTCTTTACCTACACGCAGACTGGTGAGAAGGGAAAACAAATCACATACCATGACCTCGATGGCTCTTTCAAAGCTGCTAATGGCGTTTTCAAATCTCTTGGCCTTCATGTTGGTTTTACCAAGGAGAATGAACAAAGGAGCCACAGGTTTCACGCGAGTTGCTCGTTCAAGAACTTCTATGGCCTACAAGTCAAACAAATTATTTGTGACACTAAACAATTGTTGAGTATACTTCTTAGGAGCTATTTTGTTGTGCCCGCCGGTACGTATGCTATGAATTAAAATAATGCGTCATCGACGGCTAAAGATTAAGATCTAATACCTGGTCAAAGTTCCTCAAGAAACTCTGGACCACAGCTTGCTGTGTCGCAGACGCTCCTAAGCCACTGTTGAGGTCGGCAGCTTGTCTGACATGGAAACTTGCGAGCTCTAATTTGTTTTGCTCCAGTAACAGTTTTCCCTAAAAACACATATCACGCTTATTAGTTTCTGTTATGAAAGGAGTATTACAGGTTTTCACTTGAGTATCAAAAGTGCTTACAGTTTGTGTTGGTTTTATGCTTCGTAATTGGTTTAAAACTCTCGCGCCACTTTTTGAACCAATCAGAAATTAAGGACGTTCGCGCAAAATTTTTCTACCATTGATTTTTTTCGGAAACTCTCACCACTGTAAGATAATGAGTAACTGATGTCAGAAATGTAAAAAAAAAACAATGGGGGTCACCGACTTCGTTTTGGAGATAACATGCCCAGAAGAACACCCTAAATCTGAAAAATCTCGCTTCGTTAGCGAATACGGCTACAGTGTTTGTAAACACAAAAATATTGCAAATAAATCTTTGAAATGAACGTGTCTCTACCAAATGTTGTTTAAACGGACCTATAAAGTGAATTTATTCAATTGGTGTGGCTCCTTAAAGAAAATAATTCGCATTTAGCGACCACATTTGCACTCGCCTAACAGCCGCAAGATGGCAGGATTCGGTGTCCTGTGGGCAGAAAACCTTAAATTTTTTAAACTTCCCACATTGATTTTTTGTTCATTTTTTGACAATCTGCGGAGAATTGTAAATAAAATCAGTTCATGGAAAAAAGTAGGGGTCACCGACCATCTAAGAAAGTAAACTACCAGCAAAGCTACGAAACGGCTTCTGGCCCTTTGTTTTTTCTCAGCGCGCGCGCTCGATGGATGACGTGGCATGACGAAATCCGTGCGCAGTAACGATACACAGAAACAATTAGCGCGAACGTCCTTAAACCAAAACCAATCGTGACCTGCCGACAAGCGTTTTCCCGCGCTTTGCGTCGGGTACATGTATTTGACTGATTCACTAGATTGTCTGTGTCCACTGTGATTGGTTCAAAAATCTCGCGCCACTTTCTCAACCAATCAGAAATTTAAACTAATCGCGACTTGCTGATACGCGTTTTCCCGTGCTTTGACTCGGCTACATCTATTTGACTGACTCACTGGATTGTCTGTGTCCTTTGTGATATACCAGAATAACTACTTAGGTTTTGGGTTTACCACACTCAATTGAAAACCGTTCTAGTATTTAAAATTCCCTTCAGGGGAACAAAAATGTTAGTATCAATATTTAACAGCAATAGGGGGCGGCAAACGGCCTTAGAGTACACAGAATGCTCGTCGACTCCTGTAAAAATTTAACCAGTCTCAAACGCCAATAGCCTGCGGGAAGGCTCACCTTTGAAACACGCGTGAGAGAACGAGTCCGCGAGCGAAGCAGGGCTCGGTTCTCCCTGTCGGCTCGCCTGGCTTCCCGATTTGTTTTCACGGCTCCGCCGTTCGTGCATGCGACCCTATATTTAGACCCAAAGTTGAGTCTTAACTTACTTATAAAACAGATAAGGAGAGATGTGTACTTACTCTCGCCATGTGGTAGTCTGATATGTCTGGTCTCATGTGAATCACTCTCGTATAGTCCAGTATGGCATCTTGAATCTGTAAAACAATACAGTCGAACCCAGTCAAACCGGTCACCAACAAGCCACAAAAATCCCTTACCGTATTAACGGACTGGTCGCATTAAAGAGGTTCTTTACATAAGAAAATTGAGTGACTTAGCTTCTGTTGAAGCCAAAATAAAGAGAGACTGTGCCCATTTTAAAAGTACTAAAGCGACAATTATTGGACAGACGAGATAACACCCTTATATATTTTGGGGATGACAGAAACTCGCGCAAAACTGCGCGAGCGTCCGATGTCTTGTTGCAGTAGACCTACCATGTGCAGTTTGTGATAGGCCTCAGCTCGACAGATATAAGCTCTGATGTACGTGGGATCAACTCGAATGGCTGCTGTATATCGACGAACAGCCCTAATGAAATAAATAGCAGCAACAACGTAAGTGGTGAAGCAAACAAGCTTTACTGTTGAATGATCTTTTACCTTAAAAGTAAGGAACATTAGACGACAAAGCAGCTGAGCCCGCCTTAGCGACTGCTAGATTCTACAGCGGTCAAACGCAAAAATCCAACCGTACTTCCGGCTTTTTTATGCTTTTCAGTTTGCAAGGGCACAAGTGCAAGATGAAAGTTTTGGCAGAAACTGCGCGCGCTCTGCGCTTAACAGCTAACGGTCGCTTTTTCTGGCAACGAGATTTGACTTTAAGAAGTCTGGTACTAAACTCGGGCCTAATGGAGGCGCAAGTAATCGCAATTTGAATTTACGTACAGACTTGCCTCGGGTGGCAAAAGGATTCGCCAGTACCCGCAACTTGCAAAAACCCACACATTTTCAATGGCGTGCGCTGGATGGCCATACGGTGAAAAACTTACATTGACTTGCGCGCACGTTAGATCCCGATCAAAGTGAACGAAGTTTTCTTGCGTCTATTTGAGTCTCCGTTTGTTCAGGCCTTAAACGTCACCGAGAACAACCAACATCCGACAAAATCTCCAAATGAAAAGACGTAATAAACATCTCCTTACTTGTGATAGTTGCTGTACTTGGTGATGTAAATTAAGCCAATGTTGACATGTGCACTAGCTAACTCGGAATCCAACTGAAGAGCAGCTTCAAAATCCGGGACAGCATCTTCCCATCTGAAAAAACAATCACACGAATGTAAACAATACAATTAGTTTGGGTGAAAATAAGAGAGTTCCATGCAGTACTTCGTTCTAAACTGGAGGCACCCGACACGAAACTCGACAAGTCAAATCAAGACACATCTAACCTCTTAAGATCAGTGTACAGAATTCCCCGGTGCAGAAAAGCTTTCACATTCTCTTCAGAATTATCCAGGAGCAGAGACACACTAAGGTCTTGCAGGGCTCTACGTGGATGAACTCTGAAATTACAAAGGAGCCAGGTTAAGAGGCTAGGTTAGGCAACAAGACCGTTTCAAAAAAACATTTTATTATCAAAGCATTCCGTTGCTTTCGACTTTTACTGTCATTCAGAAATATTAAACACGAGCATTTCGAACGCTGTGACGTCGGCCTATCGCCATCAGAACGTCATGTTACCTAGCAACACCCCTGCCGAGAACTGAACCAGAAAGGGAACTTTTTTCTCTGACTTGCTCAGAAACGTGAATAAAATGCGAGCCCTCTCGGTGTAATTATTCACAGCCATCTTGCTAGATTTTTTCAGGCTTTCCACATAACTGGAACGATCACTCGTTTGTTGATAGGTTTCATCGCATGTATTCACTTTAGATTCTACCAAGAGGACAATTAACACAATGGAGCCTCCTTACTTTCTTAGTAAACAGCCCCTGTGGTAAAATGCAACGGCATTTTGAGGATCATAATGCACAGCAGCGGCAAGGTCTTTCAAAGCAGCCTCAAAATTACCCTGCAACAGATGAAACGTTTTCACGTAAGACTGACAACTTGGGGGAGGCGTGGTGACCGCGTGGGCAGCACACTAGACTCCAGAGTTTCAAAGAGCGGGACTGAAACTTCAAGATTACGTCTGTAATATAATGACCGGAGCTTATCCAGGTTTCCTTAGTATGAAGCGACTAGGGGTATTTCTCTCCCCCCTCCCCAACCTCTGGATGAGATGCTGGTCCATTGCAGGGTACCCCCCAGCATTATTTCGCCGGTACCTATTTGTACGCCTGGGTTAGTGAGGAGAGGCACTGTGAGAAAAAAAGCGTCTTGCCCAAGAACACAAAAAGGGACCCGACCAGGAAAGGGTTTTCCCAGCATTGAACTCGTCGGCAGCCATTTATAAACCTGTGTACAGAGAGGCGCCATGACAGTAAAGTGTCTTGCCCAAGAACACAACGCAGTGCCCCCAGACAGGGCTCGAACCCGGACCGTCCGATCCATTGTCCGGTGCACTAACCATTAGGCGGACTAAGGAAAAAAGGGGATGCTCGTAGTCTACGTCTCCTACGACTGAAACTGGGACGCAAGATTATTTCACATACCATCTTAGCGTGAGCTCTTGCTCTGTAAGTATAAGCTTTGGAATCTTCTGGGTCTTGTTGGAGAAGCTCTGTAAAATCTCTCAGAGCTGCAGACCAGTTTCTAAGATGAGGAAATATGTAAACTTAGTGCAAAGTCTCCGAAACTGGCTGCAAGGGCCGGGTAATGCTAAACATGATGTTTATAGAACAAAGGGTCGACAATTACTAAAGCCCAAAATTGTGTTGTAAATCTCCCATAGATCGCAGAGTTGGAAATTTCTAAAACTTCAAACCGAAATTTTTGGTCTTTATTACATTCTCTCCGATACAAACTCAGTCTTTCACAACAACAAAGGCTCAATTAAAGCATAGACAATTCCTTAAAAACCTTTTTGAGTGGCAATAACCACCTTAACTGATTAACAAGTGTAGTTAGTACTCACTGGTTGTTAAAACGAAAGAGTCCTATTTCAAACATGGCGTCTGTCTTAGACGGTAGAAGCTCCGCAGCAATCTTGTAATCTTCAAGTGCCAAGATCATGTCTCCGCGCTGGATAACAATTGTATTCAGAGAAACTGTTAACAACTAAGTCGGTATAAAGTTTCATTCCTGTTACACTTCCTTTGGTTAATCATGATCAACCGGCCTTTGAGCGCCAACTCATCTCAGTGTAAGAGGGATACTTCTACAAGACACTGGGTGCATCTTGGATGAAGAACTGACAGCTTTCTAAGCATGACAATTCTTCGAGCTAGTGCATAAAGAGCGGAACCGTCCCGTTGCTCCACAGAGATCGTGTTGCTTGCCTTTGAATTTTCGCGCGAAGGAAACAGCCAATCAGAGACAAGAAACAGAGCTCCCAGGGCCGTACCGAGGATTTTTTGTCTGCGGGGGCAAACTCTGAACACCTTCACTTCCTACAAGAAATAGCCCAGAAAAATCGAACACTATGTTAGAGAAACAAAGCATTTTCATGTAGTTTTCCTAGCGGAGGCAACTGCCCCCCTCCCCCTGCCCCCTCCCCCGCTATGTACGGCCCTGGCTCCGTGGTGTTACGCCAACAGTTTACAAAAGACCATTTTATAGCTCTGTGAAATGTAACCAGGTCTCTGTGTGAGAGCGAGGTTTGGGGTGGCCTTGTCATGATAAAAATCCGAAACTAGTTAGTATAAGAACATAAGGGTTTACATATCAAAAGCAAGAGGGTTTGCATCAAAACAAGGTCATCTTCAGCCTCACTTCCACTCAAAGGCTTGCAACAAAGCACACAACTGTAAAATGGCGTATTTTCTGGTCAAATTTTAGACATCGCGAACAGAGGGAGAGTTAAGATGAGATACGACTGGACAACTAGAGGCTAAATAACTTATAAACTGAACAACAAGAAACAATATAAAGTTACCATTTTAAACATGGCCGCTCTCTGGTAATATGTCTCAGCATCGTTCGGATTTAGCTTAATCGCCTGAAACACCATATAATAATACAATTAGTCTTCACCTCAGATCGTAAGTAGAATTAAAATCAATAAAGACACGAAAACAAAACTCAATGTGCAGTTGGATGATTGGTACCTGAGAGTAATTGACAATCGCCATAGTTGCATCATTCTCCTGACGATACAATTCTGCCCTGCAGTTTAAATCGGACATCAGGTTACACTACACAGATTGCTTACAAGAAGACGATTTACTATTTCTTTAAAATTCGTTTGCCAAAGCCACCGTTAAACTGAGATAAGTAAAAATCTACAGTCTTATTGACAAGTAGTTGATATTGTGGAAAATGTTTACGACTCTTCCCAGTGGACTGCGACACCAAAGATTTTTTCACGTTGTACAACCAAACATAAAGAATCCTGGGTGCCACGATCTTCCGGGGTGAGTAGTAAAAAATTAGTGTTCTTTCTCCAATGTTCCTGACCTGGATCTGAATGCTCTTGCCTGTGTGCTGCTGTGTTTGATGATGAAAGACAAGTCATCTAACGCTGACTGCAAGACAGCACAATACATTACATTACTTCACGGTTCGAGCAGATCTTGATAGGAGGTCGTTAATCAGTTTATCTCCAATTTAGCATGTTGCTGCAGAGTACATATATTAGAAGCGTTGGAGCTAGCTGTATAATTATGTGCACGTACCCAGGCAGGGTTGCAAATATTTTTTTCCCGTGAAAGGACATGCGTCCGACTAAGTCACCATTTTGACCGGACAAAACAGTGTTTACCAAAACTGAAGAAATTCTCACGTGCTCATTGGCTAATGGTCGAAAAATGCATCGAAACATAAATGACGTAGTATGACGCCATCAGCGCGCGGTTGTGCTGTTGGTTCTCAGAAATAAGCAGCAAATTTCTTCCAAACGTACTCTTTTAAAGAGGAAATCATCAAATTTGTTTTCAATATGACTATGAACCCGGACTGTATTAATCTGTGAATGGGAAACTTTCCACTTGTGGGGAGCTGTCCTCCTGTCAGAAGCAATTCAAAGGAGGTCACTGGATTGTTACCTTTCGATTATCCTGTAGGAGATGCAACAGATGCCTGTGCCAATAAGCATCCAGCAGTTTAGGCTCCAGCTCAATAGACCTGCAAGCACAAGGCACACCACATGTTTTGTTGTTGGAACACGTAATGTTAATCGAGGGTTGCTACAAGATATAAGTCTTGTCGCTGTTGTTAAGGCGTGGTGGTCGTTGTCTCCGCCCTTTTCTTTCCAATGTTGGAAAGCCTTATGAGCGTGCAGTCCATGCCCAGTTACATTTCGTTTTAGTTACAGTTTAGTTACAGTTACAGTTCATTTTAGTGTCTGGGTAAGGCTGAATGGTAGGAAAGAGGGAGACAAGATTAAACCGACAGTGTACCAGCAATATGTCATATACTGGTGTTACTTATCACATGATTAGCGCGTCCAGACACTTTTCTTCTCTCACCTGTTTAAGTCATACCACGCTTTCTTCAAATATCCAAGCTGTACATGAAAAATAAAGCAGCTTAGATTACAAGGCATACTCACATATAGCGTAACTCGTATGTAATAGAGCGAGTTTCAATTGAGTATCGTAAAACCAAAGTAATTACTTTGGCCAATCACAATGGACGGAGGCAATCCAGTGAACCAATCAAAACTCGAAGTAATTGTTCGCAGCCGACACAAAGCGCGGGAAAACAGGCACGTGCGAGTCACGATTGGTTTTGGTTTTCCTTTTGATTGGTTGAAAAAGTGGCGCAAGATTTTTAAACCAATCACAGAGCGTAGTAATGCAAAACCAAAGCAATTCGCTAAGTACTTTCAACATTCAATTGAAAAACGCTCTTACGAACAACCCTTATTAAAATGAAGACATTTAAGACATTACACACGCCCCGTATTACATTATCACTTGTAAAAGTAACGGAAGTTTCACCGTGACCCTGACGAGTATCAGTGGTTGTGACAGCGGTTTTACCTTGCGGAACACAGCACCTCTTCGGCATAAAAAGATGGCTGAAGACTCCGCCTTCTGTGTAGTTTCTAGCAAATCTGTAAGGCGAACCACTTCCTCTTGAAGGGCCTGCAACAGAAAAAACAGACTCGTCCAGTACAGACATCATAGAGGCATTAACTACTGGCGAAAGAGCATTTTTTGGCGATCGTCCATTTAACTAATGGCTTACACGTTCGTGTGTTTTATGTTGGATGTCTTGTTTTAAGTCTTCTTGTTGCGTGGAAACCGATACCTTGATAATATATCATATAACTTGTGATGACAGTGAGAAATACATACGACCCAACCAGTTTATAGGGTGAGATCGAGTGGGCTCTATAAAGCCGTTTACAAGACAGTAAAAATCGGTCTTCACCGGTCAAAGACCCGATGAAAATGTAAAGAAACAGTCACGCTTTCAAACCTTAATTTACGCGTGTGTGAAATACGCAGTGGCCTAATGGTTAATGCAATGGAGACCATTAGGTTGCGTTCTTGGACAATTTTAAACCCTCTGGCTCATACATGTAACTTGCGGTGCTTAATTCCGGCTTCTGCAACAGGATAGCAGTATCATAGGTTACTCCCACAGCATTCTATCAGGTTTCCCCAACAATTCACCGGTACCAATTTCTACAATTGGGTGAAGAGAAACACTGTGAGAGCAAAGTGTCTTGCCCAAGAACACAACGCAATGACCCTGGCCAGAGTTCGAATCCGGATTTCTCCATCCGGAGTCCAGTGCACTCTCTATACCCAGGCCGGTGTATAAATAGCTACTGGTGACCTGCTAGATCACCCATACTAAATACTGAGATGGACTGCCATTCCATAAAGGGGTGGGATGGGAGATCAGTAGCAATATTCCAAGTCGCTTGATGCCAGAGGACACTATTAACTCCAGCGGTATGGACCGCTTTTTCCTAAGTGCAGACGTTGCAAGACATTTAAAGTGTGAAAAATATAGATAAGTCTTGACCTACGTTGTACAGCTCTCGGTCTGAACTTCTGATCTCAGGCTCAATAACTTGGATGTCCTCCAATATATCGTTGTCTACAATCACTTCAGTGGACTTGCTACAACAAAACATAACTGTGCTTCAAGTCGCATGTTACACCTGGGCCAGATAAGGATGAGTTGACGAGAGTCGACTGACGAGAATGTTCGTCAAGCAAGGATAACCTCTCACAAAAACGCTGAGCATGTTTAAAGTCTATGAGAGCGCATGAGAGTCGACGAGAGTGTATGAAAGTCTAGAAGAGCGCATTCATGCCAATAAGAGTGCATGAGAGTTTAAGGCCAACCTAGAGCGAGACTTTGAGCTCTAATTAACCAACTCTGATCCTTGCTTGGCCTGAGCTGCATATCCGAAACCATATAAGAGCAGAGGGGGTAAGTTTCTAAAGAAACTTTGGTGCTGCGTCGGTGGGAAGTATACTAAGAGCAGTATACTGCAGATACAATACGGGACATCTATTCAGCTGCACTTGAATAAAGTACTGCATTAATAACATTCTTACCTCTGCGTGTGTGGTCTGGGAGAAGTCAAACTCTGCAGATCAACTGAAGAAATGTAAACGGTTAAAAAGCCACCTACTATGACAATGCAGAATATTCTCACTTCCACAAAATAACCATTTAAAACTCGTTTTTATTTGTTGCTACAAAAAAAAACAGAAAAAAGTTTCAGAACTTTATCTCATCAATTGTTTATTTTTTACTCCCAATAATACCTTACTCGAATTTTCCTTCTGTGGAAATCCAAGGAAAAGTTTACGCGAATCAGGTAAAACTCTGTAGAAAACCGGATTTCTTTCATGATATTGTTAATGAGTTTGAGATTAACTTACATTTGATTTCAGGGACAGCAGGTGTTGGTGGGTAGACCTCATCAAACCAAACATACCACGCACGTTCACGAACTTCATCAAACAGTGTTTCTCCTGACCTGTAGGGGAGAATTCATTGACAAAATCAAATTAAAAAAAAAAACTGCTAAATATTTTAAGAAACCACTAGGCTACAAGTTGCTAAGTAATGGTAATAGGACTGAGTGGCGTCCAGTTTGGTCTGTAAATTAACAAAATCGGACGACCGCGGAGCGGGAGTCCAATTTGTTTAATCACGAGCATGGTTAGATACAGAAAATTTTGGACAACACAAACTCCTATTAATCATAACCATAACAGAATTAGAGAAACTTGTTGACGATCTAACATCAGTAAAATAAAAAAAGGCATTTTTGTGCATGCACAGCAAGCAAACCTTGTTATTGGATGCGCTCCACTTTGGTATAAAATAGGGCGCGCTTAGAACCAATCAAGCACTCACCCTGTAAACTCGTTTTTCATAATCCCGTCGAAGTCCAAACGTGCCGGCTGGCTATTCACTCTTGTCAGTTCGGAACTGTGGAAAGCATGCAGTTGCAAGAAAATAAAAATAAAAATATTAGTGTTGCTTATAATGGTCACTGGTGTACTTTAACTTAGCTTCGATCAAGACAGCTAGTTTCCAAACATGCGACTAAAACAGAAGAAACAAATATGTTCAATGAACATAACATAGTCAAAGCGCGACCGAGGAGTTGATCTCGAAACTTCCAAGTTCCTGTACGTCTTTTCCCCAGGCCTTGGCGGTATTGTATGACGTCAGTACGGTGACGTAACTGGGACGAATGGCCCACGTGACCCGAAACACGTTGACCGTGCCGAAGAAATTGAGGCCTAAGAACTAGGCAAGGGATTACCGAGAAAGACATCCCTCAAGCGGCAAGGTGGAGGGCTTGGGTCCAGTACCTCCGGATTGTAACATCAGCGCACCCTAGCCACTCGGTCATGCTGACAATATATGTACGAATAGGAGATTAAAATTATCATAATTGTATTGTTTAATGTGCACTGTACCTTGTAAACATGCTTTCACTCCTCTGTGAAAAAGTTTCTTTTTCTAAGTTTCTCATATCCGTGATTGAATTGCGCCTAAAACAACAAAACCATTTGACGTCATTACAGAGCAGTTTTCAATTGAGTGTCGAAAGCGATCCTGAATTGCATTCCTTTTGCGTCACTGTGTTGGTTAATTGGTTTAACAAAACTCTCATTGCTTCTCAACCAATCACAATTGAACCCGAAGCCAATCATGGCCCATTCAAACAATTTCTCGCACTTTGTGTCAACTACATAATTATATTTACTTGATTTTTGATTGGTTTACTGGATAATCGATTGTCTACTTCCTTCGTGATTGGCCAGAATATTTTTCGATTTTGGTTTAAAGACACTCCAATGAAAGCCACTCATGCTTGGTAATATGGAGCAACCTTAGTCACAGAGTGTTTGAAATAGTCCAGACCACTGCTCCACTGAAAACACCGACACAAGATATCTAAGACTCTATGAGCACTTCTTACTCTACGGTTCAAGGCTGTCGACCAAATATAAAAGTAACTTGCGAACAGGCCCACCCAAGTTGAACATCACCGGTTTGTTTCTCTAGAAATCTCTCTTGCTTGTTCGCCATCAGCACAGGGTTTTGGTTTAGGGTTGGGTAACATACCTTGAAATATTTCTTGCTGGTTGATTCAAGAATTCTCTTATTGCCTGTTCTCTTTCCTGGCAAAGATGAAAAAGAACTAATAAACAAAAAGATTACTAAGTGTTGCAAAAAATTGCTTGTTTCAATTGTTATATGAACGTCTTGTTTAAAAAGTAGGAAAACATCTTTACTACATACCAATTCTTTTTGTGTCTTCTTTCTCAGTTTTCGTTGAGGATGTTTCCTAATAAAATTGATACAAAAGAAAAGTACCTTTTTATAATGTCATCTTCCACATTCCTCTAGCCTCCTTAGGCTAGTCACGCAATCTGGCTCGTCCACTATCTCTCGGAACATGTCACGTCATTAGTTCAAGAAACAATGGATAACAGGTGACAATAATGTCCCCTAAGCCAAGAAAACAATAGAGGTAGTGTTTATAACAGGCTAATGAAAACAGAGGTTTCAGCGAGGTAGTGCCTTACTGTGCAATCTTTCCTCACACAACGAACGCCTGCTGAAACGAACGGCGCGTTCTTTCCCTCATTGAAGACCTTTGTGCATTGTGATTGGTCTACGTATACTAAATAGCAGTTCGTTTAAGCAGATATTCGTCAGGGAGGAAAGTTTCGACTCATGCTCGGTGTAAAAACCTGTGACGAAAATACAAAGAACGAACAAGACAGCAAAGAACTCAAAACAATATAGAAAAGAAAAGCAATAGGTCAAAAACAAAGAAAAAAGTCACATGTTTTTACAACGAGGTAAACCCAAAGATTCATTGCGTGACGAGCCCTGAGCTCTGCATTGGAGGCTACATTAATAATAACATTTGTTACTTTATATTGCGCTTTTTGACATACATTCCGATTACATCTCCACCCCCAAATTATAATAGCAACAAACAAACAAGCTGAACACACCTGCGAGTTGTAGGACCAGTTGTACCAGTTTGTATTGACATGCTGTCCCCTGCATCTGTTCTTCCCTCGTCGGTATCAAACTCATGTGGTGTTCCTTGCAAATCTTCAGGACATGGACAGAGGAAAACAACAATCGCAAAAAGCACGTGCACGTTTTGTTGGGAAGCTAAGGGCTAACTCACATACGGCCGCTCTCATGTGGCTTTGATAGCTCAGTTGGTAGAGCACTGCACCGGTAACGCAGAGGCCGTGGGTTCGAATGCTGAAATTTTCTTTTCAGGTCTTTGTTCCAGTAGTGTTATGGCTGCATTTGCATATAAACCGTACCTATTCAATCGCTGCTGTTGGACATTCATTAATTTGTTATTCAACATACCCCGCCAGGTATTTCGTCCACTTTAAGGGCTAACCCACATACGGCCGCTCTCATGTGGCTTTGATAGCTCAGTTGGTAGAGCACTGCACCGGTAACGCAGAGGCCGTGGGTTCGAATCCAGATCAAAGCCTGAAATGTTCTTTTCAGGTCTTTGTTCCAGTAGTGTTATGGCTGCATTTGCATATAAACCGTACCCAAGCTATTTTCTGTTCACTTATTTTTTGCAAGACTTCATCTTTGCTATTTCCACAATTGCCAAAAAGAACCGCGAAATTTAAGACCTATGGAAAAACAGAGCCCGCGAAAATTAACACCCTGAAATTGGCATGCTTAGCTGTGTTCACGCTGTCTTAAAATTCTGACAATGTCTGATTGGTTTTGGTTCACTTCCAATTGGCCAAGAAACGGGCGCGAGGCCGCGAAGCAAACGCGAATTACTTTCGAATTGAAGACTGCTCTAGAGCTGTCACTCTTCGCCATGTGGGGATATGTGGAGTTTTTCTCAAAGATAATATGCAAACCCAATTTTCTCGCGAGGCAAACTTGGATACTGCCTTACCCATGAAGGTACTGTGCTCGGTTCGTGTAGTCACTGTTGCTGCTGAAAATCGCTTTTCCTGAATAATTAAACAAAGTATGATATTGCTTTGATAAGTAAACATGTATTTTTCATACACTAATAAAATTACAATGTTGTTACAGCGATATTTGAATGAGTATCGTAAAACCAGAACACTCTGGCAAATGACAATGGGTACTATACACTGTTATTACGTTTCGACATGTTATTATTCTTAGGAGCCCAGTATAGCTGTGGGAGCTAAACTCCAGTTTCCGTAGCATTAAGCGGCAAGGAATATTTCTGCTCCCCTGGATGGGATGCTGGTCCATCGCAAGGTTACTTCCCAGTATTCTGTCAGATTGCCAGTCCAACAGTACCTGCCCTGAACTGGTACCAATAACCATTTATACTCCTGGGTGGAATGAGGCACTGTAGGAATAAAAAGCCTTGCCCAAGAACACAACGCAGTGCCCCGGCCAAGGCTCGAACTTGGACCATCTGTTCCGAAGTCCAGCGCACTAACCATTAGGCCAAGTGTCCCAAGTGTGTAATATAACACACAAAAGGTTGTTTTGTTCTTCCTTGTGGTACAAGGCCTGTTAGAGCGGTTTTAGATTGAGTGTCAAATTCAAAGTAATAAGCGAATTGCTTTGGTTTTGCATTACTACACTCAGTGATTGGTTTAAAAATCTCATGCCACTTTTTCAACCAATCAGAAGTGAAACCATAATCAATCGTGATTCGCACGTGCCCGTTTTCCCGCGCTCTGTGTCGGCTACATATAATAGGTCATTGCCGAGTTCTCTTTTGCCTCAGTGTCAAAACGAGTCTAAAGTCTATGTGCGAACCATTCATATGAAAATGTGTTTTACCTGCATCTTCATCTTATCTTCATCTCATTCGAGCTCATTTCCACATGAATAGTTTCGCACTTAGACTCGTTTTGAAACAGAGGGAAAAGGGAACTCGGAAATGGCCTATTACTTTGAGTCTTGATTGGATCACTGGGTTGTCTGATTGGCCAAAGTAATTACTTTGATTTTAGTTTAAGACACCCAATTGAAACTCGCTCTAAGTGCATTGACAGTTACGTATTTTATGAAAGAAAGCTTACTTTAGTTGACTGTTGAGCTTGTACCTCGGGTATTTCGCTATCCTCAGTTTCTTCTTTTTCTTGTTGTTGGTCTTTGATTGCAGCAACTTTATCACGTTGGTAATTCAACTGAAAGGTAAATTTGGAAGGAAAGTTTTACAAGAAAGTGGCGGAAGTTATTTCTGTAAGCCTTCTGAAAAGTAACTTCTGTTAAATGTCGATGGAAGAGCATATCTTGAATAAATTTGATACCGTGTATAAATAAAGCATATGATGATGTTGACGATGTTTTGCGACAAATTACGTACTTAGCAAGCACTGAATCCAAAAGTGCACACTGGTGACGTGAGCAAATAGCTTCAGCAGAATTTTCTTAGTTTTCTTGTGTGAGTTTGATAATAATAATAGATTTGATAAATATTTCCACTGTCAATTTCATAATCAAAAACAATTGGTTCATGCTTTAAGCTGAGCACCAGGGACGCACTTGAGAAAAAGAACACTCAGGAAGCTTGACTTGCTCTCGGCTATCCCCTCAAACAACTCTTACGCTTCTTTCGAGCTCTCAATAGTGCAAGTTAAAGCATTAACCATACTATGTAATTTAACTGCAATCTTGACTCCAAGGTTTACAGTACCTCGTTCATGCTGATTTCGTAGCCTGCAGAGACTTTAAGAACCTTTTCCCCAAAGGACAACAAAGGATGTGACACAGATCTGTATAAACACAAAGCAAGAAATTGCACCAAATCAAGAAAGCTTACATACAATGTACATGTATAGTAGTCACTTAACAAATCAAGCACATTTTTCCACAGTCTATACTCTTGGTAGTGCTCGATCTGAACTCTGAAAATGTGGTCGACACGTTTTATACAGTAACACAATCAGTGCGAAATTGAGCATGCTCGTGTCATCTCAAAGATCGCAAATTTTCTTCTTGAAGCACCTGCACGAATGCGTCGGACATTTCTTCCTAAATGTTTCCGCTGAGTTTTCACAACTTGCCAGATTCTGTTTCATACATGAAGAACAGTGGGGACAAATTCTCAAGTTTTTCATAATTTTTGGTTGTTTGGCTTTTTGTTGCGTTACAACATCGTAGCTCTAATCCAATGTGCGTGCGAGAATTCCCACAGTTACTGCATAAAACTATCTTAAACAGCAACCTCAACGAAACTCCACTGTGATTTCAGCCAATACTAGACTGGCATTTAGTAATATCGTTTCAGTCTGATGTCCATTTAGCCTAAATTTTTCAAAAACGTCATTTCCAATCCGTTTAAATCTTCTCGATCTTCAGCCATCCTTGTTCCTTTTTTGTTTAGTATCACTCCTTTGGTGTTTTTCTTCCTTTGCAAACTATTATTTTGAGGTTTCCTAAACTTTAAGGGTAATTTGGGTTGTCAAAGAAATAACTCAAAATATCGTGACGTAGCCCCTTTAACGCTGTGTCAACAAAAAAAAAACATGATTGCGCTAATTTGCAGAATATACCTGAAGATACCCAATCCTTGATCATGTTCTTCCTGTGCTGCTGTACTCTCTTCATCTTCATCTTGTTCAGCGTCTTTCTCTTCTGTGTCATCCTGTTGTTTAATCTCCTGCCTTCTTTTGTCCAGAACTGACATAAATCTGCTTGGACTGGCAACTAAAAACAAAGTATTATTTTATTTAAAAAAGATACACATTTTATTTAATAGCGGAGCTCCGGCGGCCCGCAGAGCGGAGCCCCATACCCATAGAAATAGGAGAACCAAGCATGAGTATAACGTATGGTCAAAATGACTCGCGGGCGCGTGAAAAGTACGTACGTACGTTTTTCGTGGCTTCTGGCAGGATTTTGTAATTTTCATGGTCATTCTCAGCGGAATTTCTCCAATTGGAGTTGACACTTTTAACTATTCTTATTTTTTTGGCTGTGGAATCTTTCTTAAATACAGCTGTTGCATGCGCTAGTACTTTCAATGAATGCAATTTCACAAATTATTGAGAACCAGCAAAAAATACAGAGCTCGCTTTTAGGCTTGGCTAAATCTATAATTATATTACAGTGTATATATACGGTTTGTTCGGTTGGATTGACAAAAACTGAACTTGATCCATGCTTGCTTGCACAATGACATTCGGGTATACATGTGTACTGTATGTCTTTTAGAGTTCGATGTCTGACATTTCTGAATTTCTTTGTAGAGTGCATGTAGGTTTAAACTATCTTAATCTTTCACCTTGTTCCTCTCGATCAAGCATTTCGTCTGTCTGTAGATTTAAGCCATCAACCATTCGTCCTATATCAGTTTTTGGTCTTTGTAGTTGTGTTTCCGCAACAAGCTTTCTTAAATCTGTCATGGATTCATGCATTCGGCTAAGAACTCTGCAAAGAATATCAACAGTGTTACATGCACAGGTATAAACAAGGTGTCCATGCTCCTAAATAAGTGCACAGGGGACCACCATTTTTATTTCAAAATTTAGCTGGGCCATATAAGATAAACAACCAATAGGCAAAGCATTCTCGTCCCCAGAGGCCGCGATCCTTTTGGTCAGCACCAAGGAATCGAGACATCTGGCCACCCCCAGCTTGTGAGCATGCGCAGAGTACTCGTTCTGTAGTTTTCAGCCAATCAAAATTGTCAGATTCGACAATAAGTCCGTGATTCGCGGACTTCCGGTTTTGGAGACGGCCAGAGGTCTCGATTCCTTGGTGCTGACCAAAAGGATAGCGGCCTCTGGGGACGAGAATGTAGGCAAAGTTTCCCAAAAGTCTCAAGGCAGGTTCAAGATGAGTGGAAAAACCTAAAAGGGGCTCTTGGACAAAAAACATGTTGAAGTAACTAAGCATTTAATATATTTTCTTCAGGCTGAAAAATGGTTAATACTGTACTTATAATAACAAGGTAATCCATTACTGGGTGATGCTAGGGTGGAGTTCCACTTTAAGCACATAGTACCTGTTTCTTGCCTTCAAGTCTTCATCATCTAAGTCAGCCTCTGTTTCATCATTGTCATCACTGTCCAATCCTGTCACTGTTCGGAGGTCTGCCCCCAGGCTCTCCTGCAGCAAGGACGCACCCTGGTAGTCTGGGTACAGCTGCGACTTGATGGTCGCTGGGGCCAGGTTCATTTTAGGTGGAGCTGGAGTCCAATAAAGTCTGAAACACAATGTATAAAACAACGTAATTGGCATTTCATTCCTGCGGCATAGTGCAACTGCCAAACAATAGGATTTACAAGTACATATACATGGAAGGTTAAAAGTCGGCATACGATACTATAGGAGCATTACTAACCCCCCCCCCCCCTCCCTTTAATGGGATGCAGGTCCATCACAGGTTTACCCCCAGCATTCCTTCGCTAGTACCCTTTATACACCTGGGTGGAGAGAGGCACTATGGGAGTAAAGCCCAAAAACACAACTCAGACTATCTTCAGGATCCAGAGTCCAGTGCACTAACCATTCAGGACACTGCACATCCCACATATAAAATGTACACTGTACAAGTTAATAAAGAGTGCTAATACCTTGAAGTGTCATCTTTCAGCTCAATTTCAACACCAACAATATCCAGTGATTCAGCTGAAAACTAAAATAAAAGATGCCATCTAAATATAATTGTAGCAATTGATAGCAATCTTCAGTAGATTAAAGATACAACAGAAAATTAACTGTAGCCTGTCAACACAGTTAGAGACAAAGTTTATTCCATGATGTGTTCTTCCTTGTTGACAACTAAGGAGAGTGGTGCATGAGGTGCATGGTACTGAAAAATCATACTTATTGACTTTCCCCAAAGAGGGTTTTCAAAGACAATAAAGCCCCGATCAAACGGTCATGATAGTTGATGATAGTTCCAGCTATCATTTCTGTTTGAACATGAGCTCATCAACTATCATTCACTTTGAACTTGTTCAAAATCTTCATGATAGTCGATGATAGTATTCCCGTTTGAACACACACATGACAGTTGATGATAGTTTGGGGAGTTAAACTATCATCAACTATCATGCACCATTTGATCAGGGCTTAATTTAAATTTAAAAAAGTAGAAAAAGGAAAATAAGATTGCATTCAGTAAAAATCTACTTTAAGTGTACCCTACGTAAAAATTATTTACACTAATACTTAACTCACTCAACTCACCAGATTATCTGAAGCCTTCTTGAGCCTGTTCATTGTCTCGTCAGAATCTCCAGCCACTAATGCTTCCATAAGAATGTTCTGAGCCACAACTGACCAGCGTCGCTCTTCATTTTTGCCCTGCCTGACAGGTTGCTCATCACTTTCGATGTCTTCTGCCTTGGTTTCATCCACTGCAGGGACGTCTTCCAAAATCTGGTTTACATACATGTACATGATATGAAATGGAGAAACTCAATCCAACGTTCAGCGTACTTAACCCTAACCCACTTGTAAATGAATTCCAATTTTTGATAATGCAATTAATTAGGTACCCTATCTCAGGTCACACCAGGACCAATTCCAAAAGGAACAAAAATAAGAATTGACAACCTAAAAAAACATACCCTATCCTGCAGAACATACTGTCTTGTAGAGCCCATATACATGTATGGGAGTACCCTCCCTGGAACTTTACTCTTATACATGTAGTACCCCTCTCCACCAAGGAGTACAAATGGGTAGTGCCGAATTTAATTCTGGGGGGTTACCCTACGATAGTGTAGCCTCCTCTCCCCCCCACCCCCCAGGCATGTACCTTGAAGTTGGCATCCATTGGCTTCCCTCTTGCACGGCGAAATTTATCTCGTGTATGTTCATCTCTCATCAGTTTACAAAGATGAGTTGGAAGCTCCACTCTGGATGGCATGGTGCAGAAGTGATGGATATTATGAGTTTTAATGGGCTATGGAAAATAATGAACAAAACAAAGTAATATGCGAAAGAACATGATTGTGCCTGCATTGCTCTCAATTGTTCTTGAGTTTTGGTTTAAAAGTACACACAACTGTAGGTTTTGGACTGCATTCAATTTAGTTTCTACTAAAACAATTACGCTAGACTACTTGCCTTGTGTTCAAGAAAACGATTTCTCACTTGTTGCTCTTTTATGGCACAATTCCCCTTGATTTTTGGCTTGTAAGTTCAGAACATTGTACATATCCATGCAGCTGTTGGAATCTATTCCTTTGGAGTTTCTACTAAATTAAAACAATTTAACTAGCCTCACCCTCATTTTCTGTGAGCAACTTGGCTGCACCTCACTCACTATTTGCTTTAGAACACTGGCTCAGTCTCCTAACTAGTCTAATTGTTAATTAAAAAATTAGAGTACTGCACATGTAGATATAACACATGTACTATTAATACCCTTCAACTGTACATGTAAACAAAATGTACCTTGTTCTCTTTTTCTGCTTCCTTCATTTCCCATGAGTCCAAAAACATCACAGTCTTGTCCTGTTTGAGATCAATCCACTGCTTGCTCGATTCTTGAGGTGGTATTCCTGTGCCATCTGCAGGAGCAGTCCATTTTTTAGATGCTATCTCCAGTTGCTGGCCTTTAATGCTGATGATTTCTTCTGCAAACACTTCTGATGGTAGTAGCAGGCACTGTGCATATATTCAAGATTACATTTCAGTAGAAAGAACGCCACATGTAAGGAATCAAAAATTGGTAAATATTATAATTGCTTAAAGGCCATTTCCAGTCCATACTACGCAGTCTCGGAATTTGTTTACATTTCTGATTTGAATGCGTTGATACGTTACACTTCGGTAACTGTGCACATGAAGTTTTTGAGTCTGCCATTACGGGTCGTTTTGTTTGGGAGTTCGCAATGAGCTGAAACGTCGGTTTGGAATATCGTCAAGGTTCGTTCACTCTTTATTATTGTTTTGCAAGGATATTGGATGTTAATAATGAAGAAAAAGGTGAGTTTTTACCCATAATTTTCATTTTGGTTTGTTTACATTTCATTGTGTGAGGCGTGATAAACATTGCAGGCGGAGATGGCGCAGTACGGACTGGAAATGGCCTTTAAAGTGCACCTTCCCCCAAAATATTTTTTTGCTAAAACAAACCTTTGCACCAGTTCAAAATGCATTATTCCTTTCGTTGCTCCTTTTCCGAAATGCTGACTATTTATAGCATTAAAAAGTTATGAACAGCTGTGCATAATTTGATGCACAGCCGAATCTAAAGGGGCGAGGCTCTATTCCTGGGTTAATGTCACAAACTGATTTGCATGCATGTTTACAAAAGCTTGATGCGTCATGCAAATCAGTTTGTGCATGTTTATAAAATTTTAAACAAAACTTGTATTGCTCAGCAGTACCTCCATGGCCTGTTCATTTGTCATGGTCTTTTGACTTGCCAGCCCTTGTCTTGTTAACATTGTAAAGGACTGAGAAGCTGTGGAAAGCAACATGGCAGAACATCAACATGGCACATATAAAGCACAATGAATCAACCAACTCTCTCTTAACAGAACCTCTGTGAGGCAGAGGTTTTGCTTTTGAAATTTTTTTTTTTTCATTTACTGGTCAAAAATTAGGGTGCATATTATACACGTACGCGCATTATACACGGGTAAATACGGTGCACGTTTAAGGTCCTTGTGGCATGTACTATCAGATTGATTAATACTAGCCTGCAGTGCAGGCATATTTTGAGCTACTGAATTTGTGCACAGTAATATTCCAACCTGTATCTTGAGTGTTTAGGCCATTACATGTATCTTAGATTACAGTATGAAAACAGAGTTGGGTTAGGTTCAGGCTTTTAGCCAGATGGGCGTCCAGACGTCCTGTGGATGGCCACTTTTTAAAGAAAATTGTTTCATTTTCCATATGTTGCTTTATAAATTGTTCATTTTAGCAGGCCCCATAGCACATCTTGGATAGGGCGAGGAGAAAAAAGTGCGAAGGGTTTACGCGTGAGGAACAGTGTAATAATGATAAGGGAAAAGAAAACCGATATTCATGGGTTATCGATCTGCTTCTGGATGAGTGGTCAAGCAAATTATTAGGGGGCATGCTGTATGTGCCTTCTTTGAGGACTTGCAAGCGTTTTTGCCCTCCCCTCCGACCTGCCCTGTCAGCTGGATAGATGCAGTGATCTTGTAAATTCATTTTTGGTTTAAAATTTTATAAACCCGATCACAGTTTGCTACCTTTTTGTCTCAGAATTGTGATAATTAAATAGGAGACAGAGAGAACTGGTCAACTGTACTGTATGCAACTTAGCACAAAGCAAATCAATACATTTAGCAATTGAACATACAGTGTACCTAGCATTTCTCGATCAGTCACTTCACTCCTCCTAGTGTCTGTTCCTTTGCCAGCAGTCTGCGGTAACTCTTCTGTTGTTTGTGGTTTAACATTAACGTCACCAGGAGCAGTCATCTCACTGTTCACTGTAACTGTTCTGTCTTTTCTTGTACTTGTGCTGAGACTTTCCTTGTCAGCAACAGAGGTTTTAGCACCTTTGTCACTCTGTAGCTTAGCTTTACTGCCAACAGAAGGAGATTTTGGCACCCAAGGACTAGCCGAAGCTTGCTTGGAGTCACGGGGAGATAAGCCCCTTAATGCCCCGTTAACAGAGAAGTCTGCACTACCATGTTCTGCCATCGCCCGAAGTAACACGCTTTCTTTAGAGGGTGACGATGCCGCCTCATTTTGTCTCTTAGCTTGATTCTCGGCTTCTTCAGTGGCTCGTATCAAGTTCAGTATGCCTGCCTCAGGCATGCTGATTTTCCTTGTCAATTCAAGAATCTCTGAGTGGATCCTGTTTATAGGGGAGTCAGCTTCTTCTCCATCTGTTCCCTCCATCTTAGCTTCTTCCATGTCAAGACCCGGTATATCTTTTCCAGTATTTTCTTCTTCGCACTCTTTATCAGTTCCTAGTGTATTTGTATTTTGATTAACTGCTCCACTACCTACATCATTGACGTCAATTTCCACACCACAGAACTCATTTCCTATACCAACATCCTCTTGTTCGTTCACACCATCCTCGCAACTTTTATTGACCTCTAATCCTTCCTCTCCGTCAGTAATGGCTGTTTCTTCCTGAGCAGCAGTGTTAAGAATGTCATCTTCCCCTTCATCGACGATACTGGGTGTGGACGGTTGTAAGATGTCGTCATTCCTGATAACATGTAGATCAACAAAAAAAAACCTTTACAGTTTATAACATGCACATTTGCATAGTGCGTTATCACGGTTTTTGATGCCATCTTGACGAGTAGGCAAAGCAGTCAGAAATTACAGTGTTTGTATGGGAATCTGATAGGAAATATTTTATTGAAGTTTGTGAATTATGAATTGCAACGTTAAAATACTAGGCAGAAGATTGTATTCACCAAGTCTGAAGGATGTAGGTGAGATAGAAGACGCTCAGTTAAGATTTTAATTTTCCATACATGTACATTTGTCTGAAAATTTGGCTGGGTTGATGTGATTCAAGGGAAAAATTACAGACAAATGTATGGAAATTTAAAACTTAATTGTGGGTCTTCTATCACAGCTACATGCTTCAAACTTGGCAAATACAATCTTCTGCATAGTATTTTAATGTTGCGATTCATAAATAATTATTTTTTGTGCAATTTTTAAACAAGTTGTTTGCCATCAGATTCCCATACAAACACAGTCATTTCTGACCAATTTGCCTACCCATCAAGATGGTGTCGAATAGCATGATAAGGCCTATTGCTTTCAATTAGATATGCTGTATAGCACTGTGGCAAGACTCAACAGTCTTGTAGTAAATGTAAGGTACTCAATTGAGTATACAACATTATGTAAGCTGTCTTTGTGCAAATTGAATGCAATGTACAT
>OX393567.1:5775309-5777143 GCA_947652115.1 Blastomussa wellsi
ATTCATTGAGATCTTCAGAAAGTAAATGATGAAGAATGCCCAAATGCCAAAAATCGGCGTCTTATTTCAGTTCGGGGGTGAGATATTGGCCCTTTATGCTTCAGTGACTCCATACAAATCCTTGTAATTTTGTCTCTGTTCTTAACCGTTTAGAACAGAGACAAAATAACAAGGATTTGTATGGAGTCACTGTAGCATGAAATGGCCAATATTTCACCCCCAAATTGAAATAAGATTCTGATTTTTGGCAAGGCATTCTTCATCGTGTACTTTCAGAATATCTAGGTTAATCCCATAATTTCATAAATTTAGTTTTTGTGACATCATCACTTTACCACTCTATAGGCCAGTTACCAGTTCTGAGCCTAGTTACCAAGCCTTTGAATGGAAGTGAGGCTGACGGTGACCTTGCTTTGATACAAACCCTCTTACTTTTGATATGTAAATCAGTGTCCGTATGCTAACTAGTTTCCGGTCTTTATCATGACAAGGTCACACAAACCTGTCTTTCATTCAGAGGCCTGGTTACATTTCATAGAACAATGAAATTGTCCATTTACGATTCTCCAACCCTTGCATAGTCTCCTTCACAGCTGAGGAGTGTTGCAAGAGATCCCAAAAATGGCTGAAAGAATACAACCTCTTACAATAGACCTTTCTCATGTATTTGTTATTCTTTTGTGTTCATGCTAATCTGCCTGCCCAACCTTATTTCTGAGATCACGTTCTTTTGTTCTTTGTACATGCTGACGAGGCTGGGTGGGCAGATTAGCAAGAACACAAAAGAATAACAAATGCGCGAGAAAGGGCTATGTAAATGTACATAATTTGTACACCTAATATGCAGTCCTGAGCATGCAGTTTATGTGGTGACATCGTTGATTTTAAGTTTGATTTCCTTTGTTTCTTTTTATTAACTAAAACAAAGAAAATGAAAAATAAAACCGATTTAGACCTTTTGCCACGAACAATTATTATAAACCACAACACATGCGGCAGTCTAATTATGTTTCTTATTATTTACCTTTTCTTTTTGTTTCCCTGTCGAATTTTCTTCCCCGAGTCCTCTTCCATACATTACAACATTTAAGTCCACTTTTGAACGGATAGAAGCCGCAGTCGAGCGAGAAATCAAGTCCGTAGTTCGGCGATGAACGCCAACAGAGTCTCCTTGTAGATCAACCTCTTGAGCTGTTTTTGTGACGATCTCAGAATCTGGCGTTGTTGATCTTAAATCGAATCCTAAATCAATGGATGGACTTGGAGGAGGGATTTCTCCATCCGAGTCATTATTTTCTGTATCGTTATTCCGCGTTATTTGTCGCGTATTTTGAGTAATTTTCTTAGATGGGTTGCGTTTTGCTTGGCCTCTCTGCGCTAGAGAAGCCTTTGAGCTGCTTTCAAGCAGTTTCGACTTGTCATCGTTATTTAACCCAGCAAATTCATTCTTTGATTGTCTAGTTAGCTTCTGGAGCTCGTGCTTAATATGCAGCTCTTCTCTCTTGAAGGACTTTCCACCAAAGGACATTTTCTTAGTTTGTAGCACAGAAGATTGCTGTTGTTACACGTAGTGTTGCTTGCGAACAGAGCATTTTATCTCTAAATTCTCCAGCGTTCTTCTTCATATCGAAGCCAAAGTTAAATTCTTTGAACCATTAATTTCCAGAATCAACTTTCGATCAGAAATTAATAATTGTGTAGGGCAAGGAGAAGGATTTTGCATCGCAAAAAGCGCTGTTTCAGACGCCATCTTTGTTTGGATGTCTTGTTGCCTTGGACCCAGTTTTTTGCGTATCCACAAGCGGTTGGGAGTTCCAGAGTTGTGCAGGAAACT
>OX393567.1:5777343-5832343 GCA_947652115.1 Blastomussa wellsi
GGACCCAGTTTTTTGCGTATCCACAAGCGGTTGGGAGTTCCAGAGTTGTGCAGGAAACTGGGGCGAGTTTTACGTGAAAGACTTGTAAGGCCAGTCCCACCCCCCCCCCCTCCCTCCCCATTTATATGGTCTCGGTTACCCGAGACAACCCCCCCCCCCCCCTCCGAGTTACCCTGGGCGAGCTAACTTTTCACTAAAACGTTGAAAAATTCTACCAGCCGTTTACATAATCCTACCCGAGTTGTTTCGGGGGGGGGGGGGGGGGGGCGAGACAACTCGGGTAGGCGAGTTGTCTCGTCTCGGTAGGTAGGGTAACCCTGGCAGGAGGGACAACTTTTTCACATACAAACACTTTGACTCGTCTACCCGGGACAACTCATGGCGTGGCGAGAAATTAACCCAGCAAGGCCTCCAGTGATCGAAGGAACGAAAGAGATTCAAAGGAAGAAGGGCGACTTGAATATTTAAATACTTCATGAATAATCACATAGGGTCAACTTTAACTCGGCTGACAGGGACAATTTTTTGTCATAAAAACGGGAGGGAGGGAGGGTTGTCTCGGGTACACGAGACCATATAAGTGAGGCCTTAGTCATTTGACGACGTTTAGCCCGTTTGGTGCTTTTGCCTTGAACAGAGGCCAAGTTATGGACTTTGAAACATGGTTCAGAATCTATACAAACGTTTCTAATTTCGAAACAGCGTCCCCACGCTCATCTTTAGAAGGTCTTATTTTTTATCAGTTTATTTGTGACAGCTGTAAAATCCGGTTATTGGCCTACCATTTGGAAAGAAGCTGAGATGAAAATCACTTTGTTCGGCCATTTTTACAGTGCTACGCGCCTCACCGTTGCCACTCGAGAAAGTTTTTGATTAAATTTTGACATCTTTTTGACAACTTTTTGCTAACTTCAAAGCGAGCCAGCCAATCAGAACATGAGAATTTCCAAGGGCGGAGATGTCAAATTATAAGTGCATTCACTCCCTTGGGAATTCACATTCTCATGTTCTGGTTGGCTGGTTCGCATTGAAGTTAGCAAAAAGTTGTCAAAAAGATGTCAAAATTTAATCAAAAACTTTCTCGAGTGGCAACGGTAAGGCGCGTAGCACTGTAAGAGTATAGCATCGATTGGATAAATTTCTGAAACTCGCCCCAGTTCCCTGCACAAGTTCGGATCGGAACGGCCACACACAAGGGGTGGGTAGAAGGTAGAATTTTCTTCTTCCGGTCTTTCTCAGGAAACAAAAATCGAAACGAACGTCAATTTCACGCCCCCTTCCTTCTTTTCTAAGAAAGAGCTGAAGCAATATCAAAAAGGTCAAGTAAATTAAATAGGATAAAAATAACGACAACAAAAAAACACGCCATTCCGTGCGATTTTGCAACGAGAGGCCATTTCGTGCAGGAGTGCGACACTCCAACGAGTGCCGGTGAAGCACAAACCGGTATGTTGGTAAGTAATGTTTCTTGTACTGTATTCATAGATACATGTAAACTGCAGAGAAAATAATCGTTTTAAATAATCAACTTTCTGCTTCAGTATATGTTAATTGTTGCATGTTTACTCTACTTTGAGGGCCATTCTAATAAATGAGGAATGCGGGGGATCTGAGACCGAATATAGCGGTTCGCCTTTTATCATCTTATCCTTTCATATTAATTTATCTCTAGTAACTGAAGAAATAAATCTAATGATCGAAAAATATCCTTCGGTGCAGTAAGTTGAAAGTTCACAGTTATCAAATAAAAACCCATGAAAACGTCAAGCCTTAACATGCCAATCAAAAGCTTACAATTGTCAATATTCGCCGGCAAACTATTCGATATATTCAGCACCGATCAAAAAACAAATAGGGATTTAATACAATTGTCGATGGCGTTTACAATTTTTATTTTCCAACATTTCCCTGACGACCCCATCAAATTTTCCTGTTTTCCATAAATTGTATGCATACCTCAAATTTCAGTACATTCGAACAAAAGGCTAAACCACTCAAATTTCACGGTTCTTGTTCTGTTACGATAATTGCTAGTTTCTCAGTTTTGGTGCTTAAATTATTCATTTCTTTTTTTAACTCTACTCTCATCTACAGTTTGAAATGCCGGAAAGTGTCTTTAGCAGATTTTGGAAAAAATATCCAGCTCTTTGTAGTGTTTGTGACGTCAATCTGACGAAGATTAGAAACTAGAAAGACAACAGCAGTTTTCGCTGAAGTTGACAAAATGTTATCTCTGATCATGTTGTTTTACGTTTTCAAATGCACTTTCAGTTCATTCCTCTGATAAAAAGTACAATTTTTGACATCCGTACACCTAAACTGACAATTTCTCTATATTTTTTCCATTCTTCAAACTCAATTTGCGCGAAGTTAGTTCCACATCCGGATCGAAACCGGCCAGTTCATCAAAACAAACGTAATATCCAAAGTGGACGATCAGGTGACCAAAAGATTTGAAGAATGTGCTACAATAGGGCCAGTACTCACTGTACTCACCGGGACATTACCGCTTGATTGCTTAAAAAAGATATTTGAAAAGACAATTTAACGAGTTGACATCACCGCATCTTGTATGTGGCAACTGATTTGATTTCCTATTTCAAAAACTCGCAGCTTTTTTGGTCTATTAGGAAATAAAGAAAAATATTCTTTTCCCAATATAAACTGCATTAAAACTGGTAAAATCTGTCAAATATGAAAAAAAGAGATTCGCTGTATTTTATCGATTGAAGCATCCTTCCTATTTTCAGTTTATGTCAACTTCTTTTAGAAAGGTTCTTTCTAATTTCCGCATCTTACACAAGTTAATCGGAAATTGTGACAAAAGGGAAACTCGTTTCGTTTCTTAACAGTGCAACTTTTTTCACGGCAACAAAGCCCCTAAATTCTAAAGATTAATTTTGTAAATCTCTATTACGCGTCGCTCTTGCATCGCTTGGAGAAACATTCCCTTGTTGATGCGGATTTTGTTTATTCTCACCACGTGTCTGCTTGACGAAGTGTCCTTTCTGGAAAGAGAAATGATAAGTTCATCACACAATCCACCGATCCTGCTTATTTATCGCTGATTGGTTTCTTTTCGAATGACGTCATGCGCGGTCACGAGGCTGGTATTCTGCAGACCCCTTCGCTGTGTAAACATGTTTTAGTAAACGCGCAAGTCGATTAAGGGCCGAAACATTTTAATAGACTGAGAGAATTCGAAAGACGTTGTGTCGCTGTTTTTTTCAACAGATGGTTTAGCAATGAAGGTAAGGCAGGGAAATGGGCTGATAAAGGCGAAAACGCTGTTGAACAGGGAACGGTTTTCTTAACCCCTCTATCCAAAAAATTAATTCCCACCACCGTGAAATGCTACTTTTAACCTTCTGCACAAAAGTTCGAACCAGCCGTCGCTAACCTCAGCTCAAACCCGTTGACTACTTCCTGAGAAATCTTTAAAGTAGCAACACATCGAGGTACCTATATATATCTGGATGTTTTAAGTTAGCTCATAATAGTACCCGTCTCTAGCCAAATGGTTACAGCGTCGGTCGGGACACTGCGTTTTGTTCTTGGAAAAGACCCTTTATTATATTCTCATAGTGTCTCTCTTAACCGAGGTTTATATATGGGTACCGGTGGTTTTAATGCTGTCGAGTAACCCTGCGATGGACTAGCATCCCGTCCAGGGGGAGTAGGCATACTCCTAGGCGCTTAATTCTGCGAAAACCGGGATAAGATCCGGCCTGATGGGCCACTAGACTCGTATGCAGACTTGACTTTACCTAGCCCCTTCTCCACTGAAAGGTAGCCCATTTAATGCCTTTCTTAATTTGCCATATTTATTCCAAGCGAATCAAAGCTCAAAGCTTAAAGATAATCAAAGCTAAAGCTCGAAGCGAGCTTCTACCACAGTGAAAAGCCAGGAAACTGTAAGCAAGCAACAACTTGCAAGCACGCAATGATGCAGAATCGCTCTCAGATGGGACCAGAAAGAGTGAGGGGAGAAGATAGAAAGTTGCCACTCAAGTATACCTCACACTAGGCGGACCGGCATTTCGTTTTCGTGTTCACAATAGCTAGTCAGAGCTACATTAAGGTTAATACATTGACGTATAGCACGGCGAGCGATACAGCCGCAACTCAAGAAAAAAATCAATCTGAAATAAAATATACCAACATATACGTGCGTAGTTAACTATAAATGTCTGATTTCAACATGTGAGATGCTATACTCCAAACTAACAAATTATATGGAAAATTCGCCTCTAGTATCCCCTCGGCTAACCTAAAACAGGAATAACATGGATATCACTGCAGAATGGTTAAAGAACTCATTTTTATAACGATGATTTTTGACAAGAGTCGTGGCCATATGCATGCCTAAATTACTCTGTAAAAAGCTATAAGCAATTTGTGATGGCTAAACTGATATTAGAGCCGCCTGTATGGAGTAGAAAGACCAGATGAGTATTTTAAACACAAGCTCGATTAGCTGAATAATTTCCTACATACCTAGTCTGACTACATTGTCTGAGCGAAACAAGTTAGAGTTTGGGAACTCTATCTGTTAATTGGGTTGCTAGTATACTATTGGGCCCTCTGTATCTGTATTTATTTGTTTAAGCAGGTTTGTAGAGGCAGCAATCTTGCTGATGTGGACCTGCTGACAACACTCACATTTTTATTACATCAGATATATAGACCAGACTACAACACCGGGACTCCATGCTCTACTCTTTGCGATAACTGTGTGGGTTCTTTTACGTCCCCAGCTAACCACAACATTGAAGATGCTGGAGACCGGGGCCAGGCTACGGTTAATCGTCCTTATCCGAGTACCATTAGAACATCTAACCATTTGCAGATGCCATTACAAGGGCAGCATGTTCTCCTCAGTTATTTTAAGACCCTGAGTGTTGGTCCGGTCTGGGGCTCGAACCCGAGATCTTCCGCACTGTAGTCCGGCGCTCTATCAACTGAGCTAACCAGTCGGCGGTGTCGGCGGTGTCCCTGTTCGTTCCCTAGCAGAAGGCAAGGAAGGTCGCTTTGACTCCCTACTTCTCTGAAGTTCAATGCACATCACTGACTGATTTTTTTAAGTTCGAATTAGTTGTTGTTTCACAGTAAAAAAAAAAACGGCATAACGGAAGCTTCAATGTGAGCGTCTCAGGCTAGTCCGAAACGTTCAGCCGCCTGAGCCAAGACTGGAGAACAGAGATGAAAGCCGGCCCCTTCCATGCAAACGATATTAATTTGTTCGTTTAGTTTCCAACGACTCCCTTAATCAAGTTTATTTTGAAGTCACATTACTTATAAACAAGTTTCAATGTTCCAATTTTGCAGCATTCATGTAGAAGCATTCACATAATTCAGACCTGATGTATACCTGCATACAGTTACAAAACATTAAACCTTAACCCAGAAAACCTTTCTACTGTGTTCTAAGTTGAAATCAGCCCTGAAATTAGAGTGAAAGCATCACTTTAAATTTTCAATTGGTTTAGTTGTTCAACATTAACACAGGCTCCTCAAAGTAAATTATCATTAGTACAGTCGAAAGTTAATGATGATTGAAAATTGAGATTCCATGCGAGCCTCTGTGTAAGGAAGCTTTACAAACCACTCTGTTGGTATGCGCCCTTGCAAAACCATTTTTCGTTTCCTATAGAAAAAGTCTTCCAAAGATCTTTTGCTTGTCATTTTCAATTTGATCAATGAAACGGGATTTGTTTTACAACTGTGGAAATTTATGTAAGCTATCGGTGAGATAGAACGAGGTCTGCCTCATAGAGCAGTGCTCGCCATTCAAAGAATATCATTGTAAGCATGGATTTAGTGTCTAAGGGTCGACAACTGAGATCTATCTCAGTCTATCAGCTGCAAACCCGTTCTCAAACTACTGTTATATATTTGTTTTAATAACTCCTATCAAAACTCATAACTGTGGCATTCATCTATCTTAATTACCAAAAGGTCTCATGACAAATTGTCCAATTTGGACAAAAGCATCTCACGTTAGAAGACACAGCTGGTTGGTAAAAATTGGTTTGAAGCCTAACTCTGTAACAGTTTGAATAATAACCTGAAATTGCTAGCTCTCCCAACATATTTATGCATGACTTATCAAAATTAAAGTCGCTTCAAAGAGGAAACCATAATTTCTGATTTCGAACTTCTAAATGGCATGGATTGAAAACAGTTAATACTTACGGTCTTCGTGTTTAGCATACATATCCGAACTGCCTACGCAGTGCAAAACCTTGATCGAAAATAAAATTGTTATATTCCTTTCTTAATTAGTTTCATAACATAACCTTCTATTTTTTTTTAATATTGTTTTTCCGTTGTGTGACAGTATTTTCAGCCGTTCGTTCCGGACCGTCGCTCAGTTTCTACCTATCACAGTATGGTTTCTTTTTACTGCCTTTTTATGCAGAAAACTTTGCGTGTGAAATATTCCGTTACTGATTTGAGTTTGTTCCCTAACTTTGTCACAAATAATATAACCAGAAAATTAAAAAAAAATCAATACCTTAAATTGTTCTCAGTTTTCTCATAAGGCTTCCAACTATCTGGAAGTAATTCAGGGACCGATTAATTTATCAGACGTTATTATTATTATTTTTTTTAATTTCCAGTTTATGATCGTTTCATAACGAACGATTTTAAGGTACGGTGTTTTTCTTCTAGAACATCACGGCTGGTCCAATACGCAGTCACGTGGTCTTAAAACTTCCTCTGTTCCAGTCCCCCATTTAGCAAATAAGGAGAATTTTACCATTCATCGCCGATGACTCTTGTAAAAACAACAAACTCTCCTTTTCCACCAAAACTGAAGGATCAAATAAAAGTTAGTACCAAAGTCGACCAAATAAACGGTCGTTACTTCGTGTTTTCTGAAAAATCTCGTGTCTTACATTGTTATAAGAACGCTGAAGTAATTTCCCGTCGTTTGACTTCGCTCCGCTGCAGTGAGTTTCTATATCAGATTCTGTGCTGAAACAAGGCTAAGGGTCAGCAACATCGTCATTGTATTATTCACTTTCAAAGTAGCAAACGAATGAAAAATCGTCTGACATATTATGTATGCAAAGAGGAAGTTTTGACTGCAAAGTTCGCGCTAACCGACACAGCGCGGGAAGGCGATGTTTTCCACCGCGAGAAGTGTGGTGAACAATGGCTGAGAAGAGGAAAGGTTGGTCAAATCATCTTTTTACTATTATTATGATCCATGTGCACGAAATAAGCAAACAGTCCGTCCAAAGTTTTCCCGACGCAACCAGGCGAACTTAACTGTTATTCTTGAAGGCCACTGGCCGGTCAATCTTTGGCCTCGCGAAACAGAAATGTTTTCCCGAAAATGTTTTTAAGTGAATGCTGGTCTTTAGATAGTAAATGTTGGCATTTTATAGTAAAAAAGGATTCAATCCTAGCACATAAGTGAAAACCTACAGTGGAAGAGAGATATCAAGATATATGACTGAGAAACGGAACTAAACTCCGCGGAAACAAAACTCGGTTCAGTATGACTTGTAAAGAGCTGCTCGAAAGTACAGGTAAAAAGCCTTATTATTTTACCGACAACGACCTCTTTTTGTTCCAAATAATCTGTTGGTATTGTTTGTAAACGTTTTTAATAAGTTAACGCCCTTTTAAGCCAAGTTTCAGGAAATCGGCACGTTTTCTTTAATCGTCACTGAAACGTTTCTATTAAGTTGCCGTGATCCGTAATTTGTTTTCCTTCGTTTTGACCGTTGGAGTCGTAAGGAGAAGATTCGAACCGACCACAAATTAAGGTTAAGACCACAAACACTTCGAAAAGAGTCATAGTTTTCTTGTAAAGTTCTTTTTGTTTTATAAACCGCTGGTTTATCAGAACGGCAAAGCTAATGCTGTTTTGCATGTTGACAAAATGCCGCAAGATTTATGGGATAGGCCAGGACGCGCCACAACAATATGCAGACGGCAGAGTTTGTATACAACAGCGTGTTACGAAACACACAGCTTGAAAAGAATTTGCAAAATAGAGAAGACTTAAACAGTTGAATAGAACGTATTTCGATTCTCTGGAAAGAATTGCACTATATTCTTAAACCATGGTAAGAGCGAAGGTAAGTCTTCTTGCAGAAGCGAGTCCGAGATGCACTCATACGGTAGGGGACGCGTTAACAAACGCTTTTCGACGCATTCATGATCAGTTGAGATGTGGCCTTACGCGGTTGCCAATTAAAGAAACCGCAGCTCTCTTGTGGATCTGTGCAACAACAGTGCGAAAAAGCTCGATAAGTGTCTTCGTAACGTATTCTAAATTATTCTAACATGAACAAAGTGGTACCAGTCGAAGGCCCTAAAATGAGTTTGCCAAAGACAAATTTACTAAATTTGGTGGGCAAAGTTGATAGGCGAAGGGGTGTAAAACTTCGAATTCATTACTATTCTTCATTGGTCACGTCTGTTATATCTGAGCTTCAAGCTTGTAATTATAATACTTAACCTCAGTTGAGTAAACTACAAAACAAGCACTGACTTGTGCACTTTTAATATTGCTGCACAAGCGAGTGTTCTGTAGATGCGGCGGTCGAAGCCAGTGAGGAATAAGCTGGCTGTTGCAGCCAGCTCCAGTTGGAAAGTTAAACAGTGCTCTATTGTGAGCAAGAAAATATATTTCAACTTCAGGTGATGACGTATAATTTTGTGGATATAGTTCATATTTGTAGTTGTGTTTTCAAGTACGAGATATATGTGTTTGGAATATATTTCACTCCAAAGTCTTCGGAGATAAGACCTTGCTAAACGAAATAGGCAGAAAACTCAATGTTGCCCAAGGCCGAGTCGTAAAATGTTACCACAAAGGCAATTTTAATGTGATTAGCAAGCCGATGGCAAAGCACGACGTTTTGTTCGACAGTTAATATGCTTGAAAATACATGGGAAATAATATATATATACTAGTACCTTTGTCTGTGAACCCTTGTATAAGTCGATCGATTCAAGAGCACGCCTCGAGCCAAGGTGAACTTACTAGTTAACCACCATGTTTCGTTGCATAGCAGAGCTCACTTATTTTGCGGCTTACCGATTGAAAATCCTGCAGGATTTTCCAACTATATTGGATCACGGGCAGTATCTTTTTATAATGGATGAATCCAAACGTTTTGTGCACGATCAAATGTGGAGAATTTTGAAAAAATCGAGCGACATCACCCTGGGAGGCTTTCTTTCGACTATTGTAAACATAACAAAGACTACTCCTTTTAGTGATCGAAAGAAACACTATTATTAAGTGGTGGAAGCATTATTGAGAAATTCTCTTTTATCTTGAACTATTTGTATCTGAGTTAAGTGGTTCAGTCTTAAGGTATACAATGAACAAAGTGAAATTAGAATCATGCTCCTTTTGCTACCTTACTCATGTAGATACCAGAAGTCATTAATGGTAGATTTAGTGATGGGCTCTCTATATTTGATCTTAAAAAATCGCATCTATGACAAGCCAAGTCTCTTTATTTTTGAAATATATAAACCTCTTAATGTGAACTGATAAACAAGACCATTTGGTTTGGCTAATTTCATCATGTAAACTTGAGTAAGTAAGGTAGTCTAATTTATTGTTCTGCTATACCTGTTTGTGACGTCTCCGTCCGGTTGTTTTGGGTGAATATGGCAAAACCGACCAAGCTTTCTTCAATCAGTCTTTACAACACTCAAGTCTTTCAGCTTTGGTAGGGAAAGATTAAATCATTGTTTTCTCTCAGTAAATATACCTAATATAGACACATTTATGGTCTAGGAATGAGCATCACCTGTCTAATTTCAGAGATCTGGTCATATGCTTTCATGAACAATAGACTAACAATGGAGAAGCTTCACCAGCCTTTATTCAGCAAAATCTCTTCGATTAATTGTTAATTCGCAATTAGCTGAGAAGAAAAGTGAGCTTGATTTTTTAACAGCTGGATCACTGGTGTATTTATAGCTAAGGTTTTTTGGAGAAAACGGTGTCTACAAAACAGCCGGATATCCTTCAGTTAGTTTAGCTGTATTCAAGTTGTTTTCATGTTATTATTCAAGTCACTTCATAATGGCCCCAACCATTGATAAATTACAGGCAAAGTTGTTTAATTCGAGTTTAAAGGCGCTACTAACAGGAGGCAAGGTAAGTTTTTTCTTGACTTGTTGAGAACCATGATATGCAAAAGGCATTTATACTTGCAAGTAGCACTGTACGAGACCACATGAAATGGAACGATTTCAATCCGGCGATCTTGTCTCACTGCAGCCGGTTTACAAACTCCGCCTTTTTGGTCAAAGAAAACCAGCCCTAATCCGTTTTTTGTTTGCCTTTTGTGACCAGTAGTCCCTAGCAAGTAAGACTAAAATCTGTTTATTGATTTTAATTGATGAAAATGCATTTAATATAGCTGTACATGATGTCTTTCGTATTGCGTAGTCGGATGATGATAAAACTGGACCTGGGACTGCTTCTAGGTAAACATCACAAATCGTGGAATATTTCTCTTGCTATCTAGTACGATAAAAAGTAACGTGAATGTTGTCAATTGAGACTGTTTTCTCTCAAATAAGTGCTGGGATACTTAATGTTTAAGCTGAAAGAAACAGTTCTTGTTGTACCAAGGCATCTAGTAGCCCCTCTTCCTTCACCACTCCCTTAGTGAACTGGCTCTAAGGATCCCTCCTTTGGATGCAAACATGTTGTTGGGATAAGATCATAACGACCACATCATCGTCTTAGAAGAAGGAATACAATCAGTCCTTCATGTTTCAAATATATCTTCATCCATTTTGTGGAAACCTTAAGGTTTACTAAGGCACTTCTTGCAAAAGCTGAACACTGAATATATCAGCGAATAAACATATATGATCCACGATTTCTACTTATTATTATTATTGAAGTGATCAATGTATATTTGCTAACATATGAATGAAAGCTTTAATTGGGAGCAAAATATTACAAAATTGCTTTATCTTTTAGATATTTCGTGGTGCATTCGCCATTTGTGTTTCTGGGCACTGCTTTATGAGTTGTGAAGGCAGCAACGGTATTGAATCTTGCACCTCTTTCGGAATAATGATAATGAATAATTTTTCTATTCTATTATATTTAGGGACGTTTAAACTTGCTTGTAAATTATTTTATAGGGAAATAAATTCCACTTAAACACATTTCAGTTTCAACAGCCAGAAAATCTTGTCAGTATTTCGAAGTTGAGCTTTTGAAAGCTGTACGTGTACAACTAAAACGAGGACAATCAACAACAATAACGTCTCTCCAGATATTTCGTGGTGCATTCGCATTATTTTTATCTTTGCGGCTTTTCAGTACTGCTAATTTCCAATTAATTACGATTTGGAACTCTACAACTGCTTGTGATTTGGATTTAGATACTCATTTTGATTATCTCGGTTAATTTTGAAATTTGTTTACTGAAATTCCTCATGGATTGAATGAAGTCAATTTTTATTTATAACAGAGGAAGTCTTTCAGAATTTTGAAGTTGAGTTTTTTCAGAGAAGCTCTAAAAATAGCAAGTGATTGTAGGTAGACTGCCTGTAGTTCTCTTTGTGTTTATTCCTAGGTGCATTTACAGCATTATATGTCCTGTTTCAAATCTGGACCCTCGAGATGCATCTACGATTTGTCATTTTCTTGTGAATTAAATTTGCAAAATCCGTTTCGATTATTTGCAATTTGGGGATCGACGTTTGAACTGATGGTTTCAAAATTTGTTACAGTATAGTATAGACGAAATAAAGTTGCTGTTGTTGGAAATTTGTCAGTGTTTTGAAGTTCAACATTATAAATTTTTGTAATTACACAAATGAACAGAGCAAGCGACTTTGCATGCAGCTCTTGTGTTGATGGGTAAACGTAATAATTTTCATAAATGCATTTAGCACTACAATTAAAGAGTTGGTTAATGTGTGTTTAAAGGCTTTATAAATGTTTTATAGAAGTTGATCTAACGCTTATTTTGACTGAAAAAAGTTCAATTGCTTTGGTAAGCAAAACATCTGTTTAACCGAACTGAAGTAAGCATAGTTCAGACACAATTTAGCTTTTTTGGTGTACATATTGATGATTTTTTGTCTTGCTGTTGTCCTTTCCTTGGAAGCAAATTTATTTTCAGTTGTATACCGTATTTCGCTTTTAGGTTGTTTCAAGTAAGTGTAAAAAAGTTCTTAATATATTTCTGTGACGACGCAAGTTAAGTTTCAAGATGTTCCTTCGGTGGTAGTCGTGCATGTCAGGACACTAATGAGCTAAACATTAACAAAAAAACGAATATAGTTTAATAAATAAGTCAAATAAACATCTAAAATTATGGAATATTCAGAGTTTTCCAACTTTAATTCTTGGAAGATGTGTTAAATAACTCCTCCACTCGCTGTCAATGTTGGTGTCAATGTCAATGTCTGTGCAAATGGCTTTAGTCAAGTACTGAGATGCCATCGAGGCATGTAGTAGAACATCTGCCA
This sequence comes from Blastomussa wellsi, assembly GCA_947652115.1. Lineage (NCBI taxonomy): Eukaryota > Metazoa > Cnidaria > Anthozoa > Scleractinia > Plerogyridae > Blastomussa > Blastomussa wellsi. The sequence goes on from OX393567.1 coordinate 5,789,827, forward strand.
TCCAACGAATGCAGTCACTAGCTAGTAGAATTAACAACTTAAATCATGGAATATTTAGAGGTTTACAACTTCAATTCAGAGAAGGTGTATTATATGATAACTCTTCCAATCTGTCAGTGTCTTTGTCTGCTGGCTGTGGAAATGGCTGTAGACAAATACTGAGATGCCATGGAGGCATGTAATAGAACTTCTGCCATCCAACGATTGCAGTCTCTAGCTAGTAAATTAACACCTTAAATCATGACATCAATTCAGGGAAGATGTATTATATGATAACTCTTCCAATCTGTTAGTTTCTGTGTCAGTTGGCTGTGGAAATGACTGTAGACAAGTACTGAGATGCCATCGAGGCATGTAGTAGAACTTCTGCCATCCAACGAATCCACTCTCTGGATAGTAAATTTAGCACCTTAAGTCATGGAATATTCAGAGTTAAACTGAACTTCAGATGAGTTCCCAAGCCTGTTTTGAGGCAAGCTCTGAGGTGCCTTCTAAACATGTAGTTGTTTTGCTCTCACCACACCCTTCAGGCTACTTCGAATTCTTCTCTCTCCATATATCGATGGGCCTAAAACCATAATGTGGCATGATTAGTGCCTATGGATTATAATATTATTATATATTTATTTTTAATTTGAGTTTCCCATTTGATCTGTGCTTTTGGATTTTTCATCATCAAAGATGAAGGCAGTGAAAATTGTTGACTGAGATGCCAGCGTGGCAAACCTTCGTCAACAACTAAACAGACCCATTCCACACTCCAAGTTATCAAGAGTGGACAGAACATTTCTACCATCCTCCTAACAGCATCTAACCACCTAGAATCGCCGAAATGTTGTGACAACTTCTTCAAAATGAAAGATAACGTATTTTGCCCATCACATATTTGTTATTAAACCACTCAATATCCACCTATGCTCTCGACGGGAGCCTGATTGTTGAATTATGACTGAAAAGGAATTATTTGATACGTGACGAGCGAAAAAAATCTAACTTAAATAGCATGTTGCTAGAAAAACGGGTTTCATTTTTATCAAAACCCTTTATTTACAAGAAGTATAAATTAACTTAACAAATAACAACTTCATGAAACGATCAAAGCCCTCATGCCGCAGACTAAGATGCTCATTCACGAAGCTTGGGCAATGAGCTATACGAAGTATACTTTTCCTATTTTTTTTTCAGAAATTTATATAACGATTTAACTCAAAATTCGTACTTATAGAAACCTATGAATCAGTCGCTGACAATCATTTTGATAAAATGTTTGCCATCCTCTAAGTAAACTTGGAAGGTTGACACACTAAAGACTATTTACATCTTTGTGACCTCTCCAAACAAATTTCTTTCTCGCTTATGTTTCGAATTCGAATTAATCATTCATATGTTGCATGTAGGGTATCAGAGCAAACACAGCGACTTTCATTATATAGTTATACTGTAATGCATGCCATCAAATGGTAGAGCAAAATAATGTTAATACGTTATTACTGACAAATTTTCTCTGATGCAGACAGATATCACATTGAAATTTCGAGTTTCCAATTAATCACTTTATAGTTTTTCTTTGATAACCAAAAATGCATTTCTGAAAAGCAATGTTTGTTTATGTTTTAAACAAGCTTCAAATAAATGTAGGCCCAGACTCGGTGTTACTCAAAAAGTATGCAAACCATTGACTTAATAATTCTATTCAGCATCGGTCATCTGAATTTGATGAATGTCAATAAAATGTCCTAAGGGCACCCATTCCATTCTTACACTGTTAAAATTGGTCGTCAAACTCAGTCTAATTTTGAACATATAGCTCGTTTTAAGGTTTGCACGTTCTAGAAATGGAAAACCGTTTGCTTATGGGATACCTGGCGTTCACCAGTAAAGCATACGATCTCATTACTTGCTTCATGGGATGTTTTAAAATCCCTCGTTGTTTTTTTCAGGATATTTCCATGCAAAACGTTGTCATTCTCGCATTTCCACATGTCTTTTGGCAGCTAAATTGCATATTCTGGAACAGTTTCATAAATCAAATAATTTGAAATTGGTGTATTCTCTATCACAAAGTCGGTTAAAACAAATACTGGAATTTTGACTTTCAAACTTTATCGATTACTTAAATCATTCACTTGCCTGATTCTAGCATTTCCTGTCCTAATGCTATTCAGACATCCCGTCTGTTCAATAATTATTAAAATAAAGGCATGGCAACGTTTTTGTTTGTAAGGACTGCAGAAAGCATCCGTTAGACAAAAAAACCGCTTGAAATAATTTGGCTATAAGCGGAATCGAAATCAAGGTCTCGGTTGGCAGCACTGAAAACTTCAGTTCACAGGGAAAATATCGAACAATTAGGTTCCCAGATCAAAACTGAAAAGGTTTGCTCGACGCTACACTGAAATCAGTTTTTGTTTATTGAAATTGATAATTTAGTTTTCTCTCCAGACAAAATTTATTGGCATTTTCCAAATCATTTGTGCAATATTAATTGGATCTTCTTATAACGGACCTCTTGATAACGGTCAATGCCGCTTCTGGCTTGAGCCACGTTAGGTTCTTGATTCAAAAGTACTCTTTCGCATCATTCAGATCAGTCGTATCCAAGACGCCAGTGTTTTTTAGCGTGCGTAGCTTGGCTTTCATATTTTCTCATCCATATTGGGTGCTTGTAAATTTTCAATCTGTTTTCTTCCGGGGATGACCTAAAACGTTTCATGTCATCAAATATGTCAATCGGAAATGGCTTCGTGAAGTATTATTCTTCGACAAGGAAAGAATATGACAAATGAACAATAACCCAAATTCGAAACCTCTTTCCTGAGATGAGGGAAAAAATATAATTTATGTCGCTGACATATGATCCGAATTTGTTTGATAATTCCATGTTCAAAAATCCCGGCCTTTCTGAAGGTACGAGCTATAAAGTCATATTTCTCGGTAAAGAATTCCATGACACAAATCATTAACTGATGACCAAAATCCCTTTTCTCAAATTAAATAAGTTCCATAAAACATGCTAAATAAACTCGAAAAATAATAATAAAATAATAATGAAAAAATTATTTCACTAATAAAAAAATCAGTTCACTGAAGACCAAGAAATGAAAGAAAATTAAGATTCTTAACAAATATTTTACTACCCTCTAAAGTATAACCATAAACACAAGTTTCTTGGGACGCAATTTGAAGAGATAGTCACCAAAACGCTTCAAGTCTAAAGGGGTTAAACTAATATAATAACTGATGCAATTTTTTATTACCTTTCGAAAAAGGAGTTTAAACACAACTATCTACAAAATTGAAGTGTCCTAAGTGGTAAACTAATATACTTTTTAGAACACTCAAGGATTATCAAGGATTATCGGCAGTGGCTGTTGAAATAAAATAACTTAGAATAACATACGTTTGAAGTTTAAAGGCTTATTGAAAATAATTATAATATCGATTCTCAGAATTGATAGTTGAGTTTTCCTACGCCCACATGTACAGTAGGCTTGTTTTTTGTTGTTTCTCGGTACAACAATTTGTAGACTTTGTTGTTTATGGCTAATTTTATTGTCACTCATTTTCTGCCTCGTTATTCTACTTCATGTTTTATAAAACACCTTTTTATTTGATAGTACTGGATATGCTAATTCCTAGTAAATCTTATAAGAATCCTCTTCTAAGGACTAAGCTTATGAAATGTCCCAAGTTTGAAAACTTCATAATGCATCACTCAATTCAAGCTTATTCCGTACTGAAAGTAAAAAGTGACACTTGCAACTTTAATTGATCATGATTTGATCATACTGAGTATTGCAAATTTGTTAAGCAAGCGAATTAGAGTTGCAGTTAGGGTTTCTTGATTTCAGTTTTGGATTAATTTTAATTTTTGGTTTAAGTTTAATTTAGTGTCTGAACGAAACTATAGTAGTAGCAGCAGCAGCAGCAGCAGCAGTAGTAGCAGCAGCAGTAATAGTAGTAGGGACGTTTCTCGTGACATATTGTTATTAATATACCAACCAGAACCTAATTGGCTGTTGCACTGAATGACTTCGTTTGTTCTGTGGTTGGCAAATTTGAATATCACAAGAAATGTGACGTCAGTGTTAGTAAACAAGAAATATCGCAATACAGGCTAAAAAGTTTAAAATGCAATTGCAATATTGAGAGTGAACTTAAATAGCCTTTAGAAGGTAATTTCACTGCTAAATACAAAAAACTACAATTACTTAATTAAAATTACCTAATCAAAACTGTAATTTAGTTTTGATTAAGGGTCGGTAATTATAATATAGAGCCAATCAGAGCAATCACGAATTTTAGTAGCCTTGTTTCTTTTGCGGTCCAAATGTAACTGAACACGTAATTTGTTGAACTTGGTAACCTTCAAGTAACACTCAACGCTACAAACAAAAGTTATCATTCCCTTAGCAAAAAGAACCCAGCAAATAAAAAGAATAAACTCATTAAGTTACGTACTTTTAAGATACCACATGTACTGCTCATTCGCTGTAAATGGAGTTACGAGTTCGTGTAAGAATGTTCGTTCACTGATTATTAAGTAGCTCGGCCATGTTCAATTCCAAGCCACAAATCTAATAAACTCAATGCGACAATGCTGGCAAATATTATAGCATAATTCCTATTAATACATTAAAACACTTGTACGCTGGCTGGTATCCGACCTTTGACACCGTGTAAGACATGGGATAAATTTTGAATCACGTCTTATCAAAACCTGTGCAGCCACATTCCTAATATACCTCACGGAACGCAACCATTGCGCATTCGTTTTGCTAAAATGGTATCAGTCATTTTAAAGAGTAGATGAATTTAAGCTCATTTTATTGTTTCCTACCTCGGTAACTGTTATTTTAAGGTTTTCTTTGATTTGAAGGTAATTTAGTTTTATACATTACCAATTTATTTATAGTGACAGAGCCCCTTCAATTTTAATTTATTAACCCCATTATATTGAAATATTTAATATTTGAAGTCAATTGAATATGATTTTTTTTTGCCCACCATTTCGAGTCCAAATATCGATGCGAAAGTTTATAATGTGATATTCAGCCACCAAATAATAGTAAGTAATGTCTTTCAGAGACAAGGTCAATAATTATATTACAAATACTGGACGTGTACGATAATCCGCCTCTAACACCGTACAAATTCCTTATCACGTCTGGTCGCAAACTACCGGTATGGCTATTTCCTAATATGGCTAATATTAAGAAATGAAATATTTCGGAAGTACATAATCACTGCGTAGTCTACATTCTGCCAAACTTCGATGAAGTATTGAAGAAATAATATGACTTAGTACATTGACACAATAATCAGTATGAATACCATGCAGCATAACAGTTTTGCGGGAGTTTTATTTTCCGGGTTGTCGATTTTTTGGGGGTTTTCCGGGATCAAATCTTTGCGGCTCGAGGTGACTGGAATTTCTGCTGGGAACTAAGTTTTGCGATTTTCTGTTATGCAGCACAACATTAACAAGGAATGAAAATTAATGTTTTCAAATTTTTCCTCTTTTTAAACATCACAAACGTAGTAATCCAAAAAGGACGTGTTTGAGATCAATGTATGAAGTAGCTTTGTTTGCTATCGTTATGTAAGTCCGATATCGCTTCGGGAACGCAAAAAAGTAGCAGAGCTCTTCATTGGACTGAAGCGAGTAAGTTTTTGGGGCCTTTTATTTCGCGTTTTTGTTTCGCGTTTCGTGTTTTTTTCTGCCGGATTTTATTTTTTCGGATAGGGGAAATCCGCAAAAATTAAAACCCGCAAAATTCTCATGCTACGCGGTAGGCTGTTACAATTTTTCTTTTGAACTTATTTCCAACCAAAAAATAAAGTTTTATAGTCTGTGATATTTAAATGTATCACTTTTTAGAAATGAAAACTGCAAAGGACCGCAAACGATAATGCTTAATACTTCATTGTTTAATTGCAAATTTTCGAAATTTCGTTAGTCAGTAGTACCTTTTCCAGGAATACAAGGAAACAAAATCATTGCTCGCATCCCATCATGCTTATAATTAGTGCTTGGCTAGTAATTCTTTTAAGCAGGTTACATTTGGAAGAGTAGAATTTAGTCTTTATGATGAAAGCAGGGAGTCAATTAAGCTGACAAAGTATTTCTTATAAAGTTAATTGTGTTTGCCATTGGTGGAGAACTGAAAAGTGGAAACATTCCTGTGCGATTAGCTTGCTGCTAATTTTGCTCCAGATACAGTTAGAAACTAGTACACATGAGATAATTAGCATTACTTCCTTGTCCTTAGTCACGTACAGGCTTTAAAAAAATATCGAATTATTTAAGGGGGTTATGTTATGGCATATTGGGGAATTTTTTTATGTGTGATATACAAAATGACCTTCAATCGAGGGAAACTCGCTTAAAATGAAACGTTTACTTCGGTAAAAGTTTAGCAATAACTAAATTAGCAATAATAAAGCTTTTGATTACGAGAGAGTACTGGATGACAAATATAAAAATATGGGCTAAATTTTCAAGTTACGCCCTTAACAACAGCTTGTTTGATTTCGGTTATAATCATGCGATTCCGTCGTCCCTGGTAAATACAATTCAAAAATACGCATCTCAATTTAAAGCTTTCTTTCTACTCCCGGCCCAGCAACATTTTTTTCATTTTAACACTTTTTCTTCGCAAACATGACCAGTCTGAAATATTCTGTTTCCTGCACTGCAACGAAGATTACTGAACTGAAACCAACGCCCATCTTTGAGGTATCACACCACTGCTATACATGAACTTCTAAGCTTTCTAATAAGGGCTATTCATATTGCAAATGCAATAGTCTTCAAGTAGTAAAAGTTCTGACAATCTGGACTTAACACGGTCCGGAGGCAAATTACTGTCTAGAATAAACTTTTAGCAAAAATGTCTGTGTGTTAAAGTGAGTTTCAAGAAAAACACATGCAGAAAGTGAACTGATTCTTCTCCCTTCTATTTCATAGCACGTATACTTTGGAAACTGCCATTTTAGTGAACCGTCGGTTCTCACTTTGCATTTGGTTGCCTCCTGTAGCTAATAATTGGCTCCTTCACGATTCTTCACACAAAAACTGGGCAATACGCCTCGATGAAGCAATAGAAATAGCCTATTCTTGTTGGTAAATGTTCCGGTCAAGTTAGGTCTAGAAATAAATAAATTCGAAACTCGTACCATGCATGTTTGCTTTTAATAATTACAAAAATACACCAAAATGCTTCGAAACTAAACGGATTTTAAATCGAAACAAAATTCCAACTGGCACATCTTAACTACTCTTTACACTGGAAAAACTCAAGCTAAATGTTATTTTAAAATTTTATTAGTTTTCAGGAAATATTTTTATACATTAATTTGCCAAAATCTTGAAGCAGTCGATTACGTGATGTTTTCTCGTTCCAGAAATTCCACTGTGACTAAAATAATTATGCCACTGAGACACGTACGGAAAGAGAGCGACGGTCAATTTTGCTATTTATTTTATGCCCTGCCGGTTAATACGGGGTCGATTTTGTTGTGGTTTGCGCCCGGCTGCAGCAGGTGTAATTCGTACGTGCCCAGAAATAGCGAAAACAGGATGTGCTAAGCGTTCGTAAACATGATCGTCGCGTCGTACGAATAATATTTGCTGTCGGAATAAAAATAATTGAATCTGGAAACATGTACTTTAAAATCGGAAAGATTCGAACTATGATATATGTATAAGTCATGATGTCTGGGCTGTTTTAATTTAATAATTATCACGATATATTTTGTATTTTATGCCAACGACAATTTTTTTGTAAAATACTGGAAAACGTAAGATAATATTTTTCATACATAAAATACTACAGCACGATGAGACTATATTATAGAGCAAAAAACATAAATTCACTGTTGCGTGACAGAAGTCCAACTTAAAAAATGATGAAAATTGAAAATGACCTTGTTTTCAAAGATGAGGCGATTTAAGTTGCCGCTTTCATTAAAGCAATGTCGTACATAAATTTCTGTTTGCGATATCTTTTATTTTTTTTTATTTCAATGCCATGAAATTCCATTTTGTTTTGGCGCATCGTCTGTTGACCCGACGCTTAGCAACCCGAGAGAGTTACGTGACCAAAACATCATTACTCTTGCATGCCTCGGCGATTTGTAATTGCTGTTTATTTCTGGATCGACGGCACCCTGCATTTAGAAGTCAAAAAATACAGAGAAAACACATTTTCAACTGGGGAGTGGAATATATAAAATAATTTTAATGTCTAGTGCGTTTCTTGACGAAAAATTTCAAACACTTGTCGGTCACCTAATTTAAGCAGATTTGTACAATCGCATGTATTTTCATTCTTCAATAGTTTGTAAGTTTTATATCTAATATCAAAGAAAAACTTTGGTCTACAAGGCTTGTTATGGACTACCTGTCTTGCTTGTACGGGGTGATGGGTCAATACCGATTGCGAGGCCACAGCAAAGACCGGATGTTGCTGTCAATCAAACTAGTGCAGCACCGCCTCCCTGCATTCACAGGTACATTCCGGATGTCCACTATTCGACCAATCACATTTCGAGTAGCGCCAAAACCTCTTTTGTCCGCCAATGAAAAGATGGCAGCCGGGGAAAACCCTTTTTTTAGCCTTCGCTAAAACGCGCTAAAACAGCGCTGCTGACTTGAAGCGACTCAGTTTGCGATGATAAACAAATTGGTCAGGCGTGTGCCTTTGCAATACCAAATACTAAAGGTCCTTCTTAAAAAAGTTCAAGCGTTGCAGTGCAGAAATCTTTGGTTGGTTTAATCTATAAGGTAACAGTCATTTTCCATTTTGGCAATTTTGGATGTTGCATTGTAATTCTGGTTGGAGATCATGAAGAATTTTCAGTGTATATTAGATTTGACAAGGATGGCTGTTTGTTTTGACGAGAACACAAGTGCAGGACAGAGCGATTTTTTCTTGTATGGAGCAAATTGTGTCTGCGCAAGAAATATGAAGATATGTTTACCGTCTTGCATAACACAATGGCTTGAAACTTTCAGGTGTAGGGCTGTTTTGAAAAGTGAGCTTTGCAGGTCATGGATCCCAGTTGTCTAGACGTAAGTATTAAAGGCCATGATAACTTTTTAAAATACTTAGCACCTAAGCTCAGAGAACGCGATAGTGTAAATTATTAGACTTTGCTACAATTGTTGTACCAGACAGTCTGCAAACTTTATACGCAGCTAAATTTGCCCTATTTCTTCGACTGCGAAAGCGAAATAAAAACATGTGTTACTCGCCTGGTTGCTAAAATAAGTTGTTTAAGCTTCAGGTGAAACAAAAAGACCGAAAATTATAATGCATATCACGTTTTCGTCGCGCGATCGCTGATAGTAAGGAGTTCTGTCGCGGCTAGCGGCAAACATATATTTTTGTAAATACTTATTAAAAATTTGGAATTACGTCATGTGCTGTTGAATATATTAGCACAATGTCACTTTTAGACAAGATATTTATTTTACAATGAAAAGTTTTTGAAGATATCTTTCTTGACGCTTGGTTTTTTACGATCGTTTCCCCATAAAAGGGGTAAATTTATTTTTAAGTGAGATAGTGCCCATCGACAATGTCATACAACAACAGTAGCGTGACATGTCACCCTGATTGCTCCCAATCAGGCGTGAGTGCAAAGTTTAATAAAATGCAGAAATGTTTTGTTTTCGTTACAGACAAATGAAATTTGTAAATGTCGTCTGCTGGTCAAAATTGGCAGTCAATTAATTAAAACTCCGAGTCTTCACCGGTCGAGATCTTTTGGAAATTACAGAAGTTGATCATTGCATTTTAGTTGACAGAGGACGTGTATAGATATGGGAATTGACGTTTGAACCTTTTTCGATTGCATCGAGATCGTGTATTTCCAGATTGGTTTTCGTGAGCAGTACGACAACAGTCGAAACTTTTCGCAACTTTTGAAAGTTCGAAGGCAGTTCCGTCTGACAGGTTTCCAAAGTGGAACTTACTGTTTTTTCGCAACACTGAGAAAGCTGATATCGCCTCAACTCTGGAACAGATGTCAACAATGTTTTAATGTTTTATTCAACGTTGTTCTCCAAGGCTAACGCTTTTAAACAGTGAGGTCTCGCTATCTGTTAGTTAGCAATTAAACTTCCGATTCACTGGAATTTGAACCCAGATGGAGGTACGTATTCTATTAGTTAGCAAAGATTTTGTTTTGCCCTTCTAAAAAATGTGGTTTTAGTAATAGACGTCAGTATTTAAAAAAGCACCCTAATAAGTTGCGTTCAGGAATTCTCAGTTGATGAAACGAAATTCAAATGAAGCGAAATTCCAACTGCAAAACGCACTATAAATGACGTTTTCGGTCAAAGCGGTTGCTTTAAGTTTCATTGACACAACAGTATGAAGTCTATTGAAGATCAAAGTCACTACACTATTTGGACCGTCCAAACTGAGCTTGGTTTCAGTATTTAGTTAAGCTGAAATTTTAAGTCATGTTTCAGCATAACGTTGCCAGACACGGTTTATCTTTCCATATTCACTATATTCTAATTCTGAATGTAAACAAAAGTCTTAATACTGAATTTAAATAATGTTGCAAATATTGGCACAGTTCGTTTGCCCGCAAGACTAATAACTAATAAGTAATTTCCATAAAAAAAAACTTCAGATCATAACAGACCAAAACACGATTACTTTTCTTGGAATGTTTAAACATTGTTGTTGAATTAAAAACGTCACAAGCGATAGTTCCTGTGGTGCAGCGAGCAAACAAAACCGTACCCAGCAGTTTTCTGACAAAGGGGATGTGGTTTCGTTGTGCCTAAAAATAACTCTCCCACCTCATCAAGACAGTATTGTGACCTTTGCTGGTTTTCTGCCAGTGATCAAATACTGTGAGAGGCACTGAAGTTTCCGAATAGAGTAAGGGCAAGAACTGAATTAAAATGAGAATGAAGCAAAAAGGCCCTAGTCAGCCTCCGCCATTTTCGATGCCATTGAAATTATGGAAATTGTATGGTGAAGCGAAATATTATTGTATTGCTGTAAGTTATGTTACTGGAAGTGTTAAAGTAATTACTTTTAGCAAATTTCTCAGCGATCTCTTTCGTTTTCAGGCACGCTCCGCGTAAAATTTAATACTGCGACTTTCGCATGTAAACAATAACAATTTTGAAAAATCTAGTCAAAGCTGCTTGAAGGTCATTCTCCTTATTTGCATCCAGCATCTCAGACGTTTTTGTGCAAACAGCATGCATGCACTTATGGCGAATAACACGGCACTTTATTTACTTGTTATAATAAATGCCCTATTCATAATACCACTTTAAAAGCCTAAAATGCATCAATTGAAACCCAACAATGATGGCCAAGTTTTGTTGCCAAAGATTATAGTACTACATCGAAAATTATTAACTCACGGCTCTTGTACGATGTTACGGATGTCAAGGCTGAGATAAAGACAAACTGAACATTTTTAATGACATGCTAAATTGAGACTAAGATTTTAACGCTTTTTTATTGCCTTTACGAGTCTTGTTTTTTGCATCAAGACTCCTCGTTTTTCTTTCTTGCAAATAGCCCAGTTTACTTTATCTCTCTGTTTATACGTAGTTTTGAGGGCAGTTTATAATCCAAGATGCTTGAGAGCTCATTTGTCAAAATAACAACGACTCACAGTTTCTATCCAGCGCCGAACAAACAAAACAACTTTTCAACAGAACTTCACAACATGAGAAGCAGGTTTTCAGGCTAGGCTTAAATCATGATCATGAAACGATCGAACACGTTTTCGTGGTGCAGCGATACACATTCAAAATTTACTCTGACACTAGCCGCATCTTACTACCCAAAGTTAATTACAAAAAGCAGAAAATTATAACTAAAGATACTTATTAAGGTTTGCACGATAATGGACATTCAGTGAATCTTTTACACACTGTAAATGATGGTTCCTATTTGTATTCTGATTATTGGAATTAGGTTCGTGTGTAAATTTTACTTTGCAGCAACAAACTTGTTTTTGTTTCTGTTGTTAAAATAATCTTGTCTTGAACTTCTTTTTAGACATTTTCAGATCTCGAGTTGATGGAAGCAGCCAAATTGAACTGCAACGAAGTCCCTGGCTGGGATAACTCGCTGAGCAATGCGTTGATTTTATCCAATAGCGGCGGGGTCCCTCAGTCCTCGGACAGCTGTCAAGTGGTTCCTGACCTGAGTGGGAACATCCTCAGCGGGGACATTCAGATGATGAGCCTGGACGGCCCCGCCTCATCTCCTGAGCTTTCTCATGCAGAGGATCCCATCAAAGAGCGGAGCGACAGCTTAAGCTCTTGGAAGAGTTGTTCTAGTCTGACATCTGGTTATTTGTCATCAGATGACGCTCGGTCGGACAGCTCCCCTAAGTATCTTGGTATGGAAGAAGAGTCCCCCATGTCCCCTGGTCGTACTTTGTTGGATTTGGACGGCATTTCATCCCCCGATGTCCTGGAGACTCTTGGCCCGACAGGTTAGGCGGATTTGAAGCTAAATAACTTTTTCATGATCGTTAACTCTTTTCTTTTGCACGGTCATATCTCCTACCAACCTTCTGTCATGTTCAGACTAAAACGGTTAAAACCAATACAAGGAAACCTCTATCTGGTATAGACTCATGATCAGTCGCACAAAACTTAAACATATATAATTTCAAACATTGCCGATGAAAATGTGCACTTTATATGACGCCGTTTTTACTCTGACAATTACCCCTAATCAGTGAGATTTATAATGGATAATTAAAAAGATGTTTGAAGCAAAGGTCAGTTACTTACCATGGATTAGAGAGTCGATCTACTGAAATGAAACATTCAAGTCACCATTTTATAGCAATAATGTTGCACTACTATTACAATATGTTGATCTATAATTGTAGTGTCGGACGAGTTTCGATCAGTGCCATTACAAATATTGTTCGGTACTGCAATAGTTAGCTCGTAGCACCTACCATTTTATAAGAGAGCAAATGCACGTAAATTCAAATTCAGTTTTACAAGCAAATGAAATTACATGAATTGTGACTGCTTTGAAATATATTCGTGTTGAGTGCTAAGGTGTAGTTGCACTTTTTCTCACTAGCAGTTTATAGATCTGTAGCAAGAAATGTTCTTGTTTTGTGTGGTTCAGTTTTGTTTTCCCTCGTCAGTAAAATCACGAAAACATTAACATTCAGACACGAAATGACTTTAAGGGCCTGATTACATGAGCCGGGCTGGCCCGGTTTGCCGGGATGGGTTTCTTTGTTGGCTAACCGGGCTGGCCCGGTTGTCATGTAATCGCGAAGTTGATTTTTGTTGCGTTTAACAGACGTACCGAGATCTCGGTAAACTGAAACAAGCCCGGCTAACCGGGCCAGCCCGGTCCATGTAATCAGGCCCTAAGAGGCCGTTACAATGATTCCTAAATAGCGAACGATTTCAGATGTCGAAGGCTCCGCACATGTTTATAATTCGCTACCGTTGGTCGAGGTGTTCTGTCGTCGTTCAGTTTCGTTCACGTTGAAGAAGAATTGATCCAAACGTTGCCAAACGACACACTTTAGGAGTCTTCTCAGTTTTGCTGCAAATAATACACAAGTCCATTCATCTCTGCAATAATTAAATCAATTAAAACATGGTTACGCGGGCTTCAATTTCTTCAGCTTCTCATTTGCGACCATTCGATTGGTTGGCTGAATGTTACCCATGATTCAACTCTATTGTTTGTGGTTCAAAGCTCTTTTGGAATGTTCTTCCTGTTTATTGTTGCGCGCTTCGATTCTGCATTCGCTTCAGAAAAGCGTGAAAAATCGGGTTAAAATAGCAACTCTCTGAAGCCGCAAATCGTCCCAAATTTGCAAGTTATATTTGCTCAGCTTCAGAATGTTCCTTCACTGCACAGGGATCAAGATTTTCGGATTTTCTTCACGTTTTCTCTTGCCTTGCGTTAGCAACGGCTTAAAACTTCCGGTCGAAGCGATTTGCGGCGCAGAAGGCTCGATCCAAAATCGAAGGCACGGTTTTTTCATAATAACGCTTAACACGAGGTAAGCTTTAGTTTTCTGGGTAAATTCTCTTTTTGCATGTATATTTTGTCTATGCAATTCCTGTGAAAATGTTCGGCTTTTGTAATGCGTGCAGCTCTGGAACAACACGAGCTGGATGAGCTCGCGAAATTTTGTCGCTTTTTTCCAGTTTCGTAGTGTGGGTACTTTGATCGCGCTTCAAACCTTTTGATCAGTCTAAGATGGCCGGGCCAATATTATTGCCGGTGTTCTGTCGGGCTGAGTTTGCGAGTAGAGTGGAGGATATATTGCTTACAAAAGTACTAGTTAATATTGACGAGCGTTGGTCGGCTTTCAAGCAAATCGGTTCCATTTTAGTCGTTTAGTTTGGCCGTTCTGCAATCAGTAAAGATCTTCTTAGTTTTATTACTCAGTCGATCCAGGCAGGATACTTCCTAATTTCAAATATTATCATGATCTAACTACCTCTTTCTTTGGTAAGAAGCAATTCTTTTAAACGAAGCATTCGATCTTCAACTAATTGTAAATGTTCTGCATAAATGTCGCGAGCCCAGTGTTTCGTTATTAAACTGAAAATTTCAATATTTATCCTCTTTTCCGAGAGAGAAGCTTTCCAAAATTTTAGCAGGCAAGTGTATGATTGAACTAATCCAGACTTACAAAATTGAGCTGGCAAGTTAAAAACTGTTTCTTTTCGTATGCAGACACCTAGATGCGAGATAAGCCGGGTCCATTTTTGTGGTCTTAATTGTCGAGCGAAAAGCCAAACATACAAGAAAAATGGTCGACGCCATGAAAATTCAACGCTTTTGTCTCGTTTTTCGTTCAAAAAGGATATATTCTGCTGTGTCTGTGTTCTTCTCAGATTTCAAAACTTTAATTACCGTTGTTGTCGTCAGCTGAGCAGACCTGTATCGTATTAATCTATCGTTTGTGTGATTCTCCTGGCTCACCTTTATTTATTTGAGTGTGTAAAAGCTTATCCATCGCTCTCGTTTGCTGCACATTTGAAAACCTTTACTATTTCTTCTGTTGGTTCTTCAATTCACCACAGACATTTACTTATCATTACCACAATTGCCCATGGACGCATGTACTAAATTATCCTTCACCAATTTACCCGCTTATTCACTTATTCCCTTATTGTTCACCTGTTCTCCCATTTCACTCATTCGTTCTTCACCCACCTACTTCACCCATCCACTCGTCAAGTCATTGATTCACACTCATTCACTAATTTGCCTATTCACACCCATTCTCCCATTTCACTCACTCATTTATTCATCCATTCTCACCCATCCACCCATCAACTCATTGATTCACACTCATTCACTCATTTGCCTATTCACACCCATTCATCCATTTCACTCATACATTCATTCATCCAGTCCAACACACCCACTCATCAACTCATTGATTCACACTCATTCACTCATTTGCCTATTCACACCCATTCATCCATTTCACTCATTCATTCATTCATTCATTCATTCATCCAGTCCAACACACCCACTCATCAACTCATTGAATCACACTCATTCACTCATTTGCCTATTCACACCCATTCACCCATTTCACTCTCTCGTTTATTCATCCATTCACACCCATCCACTCATCTACCCATTGCTTCACACCCATCCACTGATTCGTACATTTTCACCCTTTCACACATTTCACTCACTGATTTATTCATCCATTTACACCCGTTCATCTATTTCCCCAATTCCCCCATTTACTCATTTGTCCTTTTACACATTCTCTGACTCATTCATTCGTTCGTTCGTTCGTTCGTTCGTTCGCTCGTTCGGTTGTTCGTTCGTTCGTTTGTTCATTTGTTCGTTTGTTCGTTCGTTCGCTTGTTTGCTCGTTCGTTGGTTCGTTTGTTCGGTCGGTCGGTCAGTCGGTCGTTCGTTCGTTTGCTCGTTCGTTCGCTCGTTCGCTCGTTCGCTCGTTCGCTCGTTCGTTCGTTCGCTCGACCGCTCGTTCGTTCGTTCGTTCGTTCGCTCGTTTGCTCATTCGCTCGTTCGTTCGGTCGCTCACTCGCTCATTCGTTCGTTCGTTCGTTCATTCATTCATTCATTCATTCATTCATTCATTCATCCCTTCATTCATTCAGCCATTTAGCCTTTCATTCTCTAATTTGCCAATTCCCTCATTCGCACGTTCACACATTCAATTCGCCCGTTCATGTTCAAACCGTTATTTTAAGTAGACGAAATACCTTAAGGCGCAATAAATATATTTGTAATATAACTGCAGCGGTTTTCAGTTTATCGACTCGCATTGGTTTTGATTTTCCATCACTACCCTTAATTGGTTAAGAAAACACACATCACTTTTCAACCAGTCAGGGGTAAAACCAAAAACCAATCGTGACTCTTTCGCGCAGATTTTCCCGAGCTTCGTATCGGCAACATGCTTTTGCTTCGAGTTTTAATTGGTTCTCTGAATTGTTTGCTATACTCTTAGGATAATAGTGTTAAACTCATTCACATATTTATTCATTCCCACACTGAACCAATGATCTTTGTTCATTGTGTGGTTTTGATCCAGATTGGATGAATTGCTCACCGTTTACCTGGACAAAGGCTCAAGTACAGAGCTGGCTGCGGTGGGCTTGGAAACAATACAATATCCCGGGAGAGTTTAACCCGGAGAAACTTGATTTCACCGGTGCAGAACTCTGCTTTTCTACCGTGGAAGACATGAAGAACTGTTCAGAATATGGGGGGCTTCTGTACGAAGCCTTCAGCACTCAGTTGGATTTTCCCAAATGGGAATGTAAGTAATATTAACACTGTTAATAATCCGAAGTTATTGTCGAATGACATATATACGTCTCAGTTTCCCAGGAATGAAGTTAGAACACGAGAAAGGAAGGAAAGCAGACAGGAAGAAAGAAAAAGAGGAACAAAACCGAAACGAAAACCACTGAATGGAATGTCAAAGAAATTGATTCCCCCATTGTAGTTAGTTTTCAAATCAGTACCGGGCTACAAATATGTGAAGCAGTGGAAAATTAATGCAGACCAGAGAAAACCTAATGGAAACGTGTGTAGAAAAATAGCTTAGAAAAGTAGCTGTAAGTGGAAAAGACCTTTGCAGGAAAACTGCTAAGTATTTTCTGGTAGACCTCTATGTTCGATATTGTACATTTGCCCCTTCACGCTTTCATACATTTCGTCCTTCATGTCCTTTGTTATTAATTTGTGATTACGTGCCGTTATTTTTTTGTCATATTGCTAGTCCAGAGAGCAACCAAAACGTTTTCTGAAGTTAATAAGTTGTTCTTATTTTGCAGATAACAGTACCTTCTATGAAGGTGAGCAAATTTTTGTTGTTAATCTGTTTAAATGCTAATAGAGCCGTGCAAAAGTGTTTATGGGATTTAATCCTTGAATTTTCTTGTGTTTTGCAGGATTTGATCCGTTACGTGACGAGATCGATATTCTTGCCGAGCAAGGTATGAAATAGCTATTCTTTCGTTTTGTTCTTCATTCGTCGTTCGCCCCCCTTAAAAGTAGAACTCTCCTAACGGGTAATCATATGTTTCTTTTAATAGCGGTACTGAGAATTTGCTTTTAGTTGATGATTTCAGTTCAAGCTCATGATGAGTATTAGAAGTACCCAATACCAGAAGTCTGAGTCTCGGTATAATTAGTGTTATGCAGGGACAGCGGGGCGTATTTGAAAGTGGGGGAGGGGGGGGGGGGGCTTGAAAATGAGCGCCAGTGGCGCAACTTTCTAAGGGGGTTGGGGGGCATCTTCCCCCCGAAAATTTTGAAATCTAGAGGCTCGGAAATGGTATTTTCAACGTTCTCCATGATATATTTCTTAAAAAAAGACAACCTGGATAAGTGTAAAATGACAGGTACTTTTTGTGCCACAGCAATATTTTGGAAGTTTTGACGAACCTTGTACTAAAACAAAAAATTGCCATTGTCGTAAAAAGTGGAGGGGGGGGGGGGCGCTTCAGCCCCCCAGCCCCCCCGGCTCCGCCGTCCCTGTTATGTAATAGAAATCTGCAAGACCACTGCAACAAACCGATGTGGAGTGCCGGATCACTTATGTAGACCTGGATCAGTAAATTATTCACAAAGCAAACTATAAACGGCAGACTGATCCTGACGGCGAAAGCGATGAAAAATAAACAAAACAGATAAAACAGCTAATATATTTAAAAGAAATGTGCCCGATATTTCGGTTTGAAAGACAAACCTTTCTCAGGGGGCTGAGCGAACAAAAAAATAGCTTACCGCAGATGCAGACTTGTTGGAATATGTACTTCAATTTTTGCCTTCACAGCGCTAATTGATACTATATTGGGAGAATGAATTTGTTAATCAATCATGGAAATCAAATTAAAGTTAATTTGGCTGTGCTTTTTGCCTTTTTCAGACCCCTTTTGTTTAAGTAATGATGTCCTTGAAGAGCTTGCTGTGCAAGGTAATATTCAACTTCAACTATAGATTGATCAAACAGAGGCACCCAACGACCGATTTCTCTATGTTCTAGAAGCCTGTTTAGTTGATTTGGAGCTGCCCTAGAAAAAATTATCTGTTCGGATATTTCAGGGGAACTTTGGTCTTTTCGAAAGTTCTAGGGTCCTTTTTTGTCTCATCCGAAAGATTTAGCTATCCTGATGGGTCTTGTCGAAAGTTCGAGGGCACGGAGAAGCCATATTTTCACTAGAAGATTTTAGGGCAAGTTACGCCTATCGAAATTTTGCGAAAATACTAGCCTGAATGTTCATTAGAATATTATTTTTTTAGCAGCTCTTAGAATAATTACAACAGACGAAAATTTTAGTTAACAAAATAACCGTCCGAAAATTATGGGAAATTATAAAAAGTGAGCACACCAATTCCGAAAATTGTACGAAAACTTTATGGTTTTCCGAAAAAAATTAGAAAAGTCTAGGGGATCGCTCGGCAGAAGATTTCGAAATTTTTAGGCAAACTTCCATCCGAACAGATATTTTACCGAAATATTCCGTTGGCTGCCCCTGATTAAAGCGGTACGATATACGCATTCAGAATAAATCTTTTTTAATTCTAAAATTAACTTTCCTTTCCTGCTTTCTGTCGATCGATCCTTGGTATTTTGTGCCCGCATTTCTCGTCTAATTCCTTTCAATAATGGACATTTTTCTGAGCTGAAATTTTCGATTTTTCCGTCTTTAACCATTGGCAGTTCTTTCGTATAGTTTTAGAAAGCTTGTCGCTAAAAATCGATTCTTTTCTTCCTTTTCCAGCTAGCTTTCTGGATTGGCCAGGCACTGGTGAGTGAAAATACTGCTTATAATATGCTTAAAAAATTGAGCGACTTCTATTTTAGTTTTTGCCGTTATAGTGGAAGACATTGCAGCCAGTAACCTAGTTGGGTTAGCTCCAGTGAGTACTAAATTAGTGGACAAACCAGCCGACTAAAGCTGCCTTGGCGAACATAAGCAAAGCCTTCAATAGAATAGCTTAGTTATTGGAACATTTCTGGATATGTCGTAAAAGGTATCGATCGAAGTGGAGGAAATCAGCGCCCACGCTTTTAATAAATCCACGTAGGACACTCGAAAGAGTTTTTGACCAAAGTGGAGTCGCGCGTTATTCAGCGTCATTCGGCGACGCACAAACGCAAGTGTTAGTCACTTGAGTTTAATCCGGTGCAACTTCTCTGTTCCGAGACAGAATTCATACCAATGTAGCTAGTGACTATATTGGCTAGCCGATAGTTTTATTCGCGCTCTGTTTGGTAATTGCCAATTACAGTGGAAGCTAATCAAAGTATTTGTTTGATTCACTTTTTTCCAATGTATAGTAACCACTTTTCTGGAAAATGAATATATTTTGGACGGAAAACTGATCGACTTTCGTGGTTTGTAAAAATGATTAATTCAACCGATAAGCGCGCGCAATACCAGATGTGAACTGATAAGCCAGTTCTGCACCTTTTTGCTGTTTGTTTTAAGAGTCTTTAAAGCCATCACTCGGTCAATACCAACAAGGGCCACAGTTTGAGATTTTCCCGTAAAGACCTCACTCTCGGTAAATAAGTAGTTATTACAAAATACTTGTTTCAGCCTAACAGTTTTCCGGCAAATGAAAACCAATGCGACCGAATTTAATCTTGTTCAGCTTTTGTCCATTCGTACCTAAATTGTACTTGTTGTATTAACTGGTGTTCCTTGATTATTTTAAGCGTTTTTTATTTAACCGATTTGGTGGCCGTTTTCTGATTTGATACAGTTCCTTTCAACTTTGCAACAGAAGCTACCATACCAAGTTTTGACGCTTTACGTGTTTCGCCGTATACTAAGCGATTTTTTCAAAATTTTTTAGTCATTTTTTATCATTAAATATACATATAACGACACACAGTGGGAAACGCATATGCATAAAAAGAAAATTACAATACTTTGAGAGCTACAATAGATATTCAAATGAATCAGGCTAATAGCGTACTGGTTAAGTTTTAAAATGCCATAGAAAAATTGACACAAAGTAAATGGATTAATTTATCCCGAGACGTTGAACCGGAGACGTTGGTGGTGGCAAATTGCTGGTGAAATCTTTTAACATAAGGCATTGCCATTTATCGTTAAAAAGCTCAGCAGTTTGTTTTTTATTGCGATGTATCTTTGATCAGACGTTATGTTTTCGGCGGAGCTGTAGCTAAAAAGCGAGAAGAGTAACGATTGTTCATTCAAGTAACATTTGTAGATGGAGCAATTTGCCACAAACAAAGCTAAGCACGTGGGATTAATGGTGTTTGAGTGAGTTTGTAGTTCCATATAAAAGAGTTGAATATGGTAGATGAACGGTTTTCAGCGTCGACTTGCGACCACCAGTCAAAATTAAATTCATTGCAGAATAAAGTTTTATAGGAACATCAAAAAGCACATGCTTGACTTACTATATGCTGTTATCTTTCACACAGATGGCATTAATCGTCCGACATGAAGCCAGTATTGACAATGATGGATTTCAAAATGTTGAAATCCAAGTTTCATTTTTCGCTTCTCAGACAGAATTGTCAGAATTTTGTATTTGCTTGGCAACAGCATACGTTATTAATGAATAATTGTTCCCGTCATGATTGAGCGTTGAAAAATCGAGAAAAATGGCACGCATCGTATATGACGTCAAACGGGAACTTTAGTAAGCGAAAGAAACGATGACCCCCACTTTCATTAACGCAAGTTGGGTCAATTTCATTGAATGTTTGAGAAGTGAACAAAGACAGATAATTGAAATGGTCGGCTTATGAATTGCGCATTCTTTTTCCGCAATTACAAATAATGGTTTGATATAAGGATTTTGCTTCCTAGTGGCCAATTTTTGCGCCATTACTCCACATTGTCACTTTGACCTCTTACGCGAGAAAGAAGGAAAAAACGTCAAATCGATCTGTTAGAAATATTTTAATCGCGTCCGGACATAAACGCGCATTAGAAACCATGATTAAGTGCACTGAAGTGCAAGCAGCTATTAAAAAGCCGAGTTTTAATCGATCAAGGAAATGTACGACTTTTCGGCAATTGCCAGTTGTGACAGTGGAGTGGGATAAAACACTGAATACTTGAATATGCTATGAGAAGCTGTCTTGCAATAATTCTTGTGACCATCATCACACCAGTTTCCGCATGGCGTATTTCCTTATAGATCTTTGTCAGCACGTTATATTAGCTGCGCAAAAGCTTTCACGTGATATCGCGCAGGTCAAGACTTGCGTGGGTGTTCAGTCGAAGAGACGCACCCAAATTTAATGTCTCATGACCGAGGCGATTGCAAATTCCACGCTTCGACAGAAAACATGTCAATTTTTCGAACGCTTTTTGCAGCCTTGTAGTCTTTACGCGTTTTGAAGAGACGTCACAGTCTCCCAAAAGCAGAAATTCGCGACTTTATCGACTGCAGATCCGTAATAAAGTTAAGCTTTAACAAACAACATTCCTTTGTTTCCGCAACGATACACTGATCGCAGAGCGCTGCTTTGTTACACACTTCCGGGTCTGCTAGATTTCGTGTCAATGCAATCGGTCTGTTGCATCACGGACAAACTTTTGTTCCTGTTGATAAATTGTATTTGCTCTTTCTACGCCGAAAAATCGTTTCTATAACTTCAGAAACTTGCTTTTTGAATTCAAATTACTCGGGCGAAACAAATTACAGCTCGCTTTATTTAAAAATGCAAATAATATGTCGCTGCTACGTAAATAGGCAAGTGAAATTCGAATCGCAATGACCTCTCACTAACTGAGGGGATAGTACTTGGTAGGTTTTGTTGCGAGGCTTAAAAACTCGTTTAAATAAAGTAGAAGCACTGATAGACTTCTTCTTTCTTATAACTAATGCTTCCAAGACTCTGTCAGCGTTTTTTGCATTACTTATCCGGTGATAACGGTACATGGCAGAATGCAATTGTTTCATGACCGTCCCTCCCCTCCCTTAGGCAGATATTTTTCTCCCTAATCTCCTGGCATATTTATCGGCTGTTGTCCGTGGTTTGCTTTTGCATGTCGAGTTACAAATAAGAAACCTTTCCGCCAACCGTTCAAAGCTGGAAATGCCCTATTACTGCTCTTTAAGGATATTTAGCAAGGAGAAAAAGAAAAAACGTCGAAGAAAAGGTAATCGACTCGAATTCAATCATAATATTTCGTTTGTATTAGCTCGTATGCTTTGCGTGAACTATCCCTACAATGATTTGAACTTTTATGATATATTTACTGGTAGCTGTCGTTTATTACTTTAGTTTGGTGAAAGTGTTAAAGCTGGACTTGAAGAAAATTTGTCCCTCGTTTTCAGTCAGCTCGCTTGTAGCGACTGCTGTTTACACGGTTATTTTGAACCGAGACGTGGATGTGTGAAACTTGGTGTAATTTACGCAGCGACGCTGCTCTGTTCGCTTCCTGATCGTTTGCATCTTGTACGGCATTTTTGCCGTCTACACTGTTGATTTGAGCTCCAGTTGGCAGACCTAAATTCGTTATAAATTTCATTTATCTTTGTAGCTTTGAAAGTTTTGACGTATGCACCCGTCTGTTGCACAAACGAAACTAACAACCTTGTTCGTTTCCGCACCGCGAACGCGCCATATCCATGCTCGAAGGACAAGAAGGAAAGGCGAAGCGCAATCCATCGCTATTTTTAGACTTTTCAGTGAAACCTTTCCAGTCGTTGAATGATACAAAGGTTCTTATTGTTTTTCAAGAGCTAATAATCTTCCAAGACGGAGATCTATGGGCAAATTCGACAACTGCATAGGTGACCATGTTTTAGGTTTCTGAGTCGGCCTCTTGTATGCTAAACTTCATACCAAAGGATCAGACTCGGAATATTTTCAAAGTTGTTTCTGCGACGTTGCGTGGCAGCTTGCGCCTCTTTAAGCATTTAAGTCTGTTTAAAATGGCGAAGTGTTGTTAATTGTGATCAATTTTAAGTAAGGTTTATTTAACAGCGCTGCGAACCAGGTTTCATACTGAATGCTTTTCCGCGTTGCGGGGCACTATGGTTTCCATTCACTAGGCTTTGAAATGAAGTGGACACGCACAATTATTACAAAAATTTAACGCTGTTCGGTGAGCCATCGAATTCTCTAACGAGACGTTTTCTCTTCCAGACGAAGGCTTTGATGGAAACGAAATGCCCGATGTGGGGGAAAAAGATGATCGAGGTAAGAGTTAGCTTTTCGACGAAAAATTATTTTGTCACGTAGCGGGTTGCATTGGGTGAATATTTCCGGGAGCAAAAACAGCTCTCTCGAAGCTTCTTCCGGGAGCAAGGTAGTCGGATCTTTGTTTGCTTTTGAGTTAGTCTCCCTCATTATGCTTAAATGATCGCAGTTAACTGACTTTGCTTGTTTTCGTTAAGGGTATTTTTTAATTTCTTTGTGTTAAAACCACAATGGAGCTATCTTATTCTTAGCTGGAAGACGCAAGCTTAATTTATATTCTTTAGTATTGAGCTAACTGCGTTCGCTTTTCACCCTGGTTCCTAAGTTTATATCTCGTCTAGTAGCATTTTTGGACAAATGACGGCAGTGTTTTGCATCTCGATTTTGCATTATCGACAAAATTTTGTCCTCGAGTTTCGCTGTTTTCAAGATCCTTGGAGTGGAAGGAACCAAATGGGCTGACTTTTATTTGCATAAATTTCGCAATGGCTTGAATATTAAAGCACTCGCAAGTAAGGTTTTGTTTGAGTTCGTTTAGTTTCCAAACCGAGGTTTTGCTGATTAATTCAACAATCACAGTTTATAGTGATGATGTCTTTTTGTCAGATCAAAGGCGAGTCAAATGTCGACGGTCTGCAAAAGTAACACTAGACTCGACACTATAGCCCTAATTATCGAACGAGACATAAACACAGAGCACTTCCTTTTATGCATTCAGCTAGCTATTACTTAAACGTCGAGAGTTGCGGTTTCAGCTTTTTTTTTTGCAAAGATTTCTTATTCAGAAAAGAGGACAATTTATTGTGGACATTTCTCCTGTGAAAAAAGTAGCGTTTGTTTGTGATATTAAACCAGGTTGAAGTTTACGATGCACATATATTAAATATGGTTCGTCTCTGAATGTACAGGATCTGTAGAAAAAAACATACATTTTTACCTGATAAAATATTGAAGAATCTTAAAAGGTCGAACTGTAGTGCGTTACTTTTAAAGACGATGTACAAAATAAAGCAGGTTTCGTCTGAAACCGAAACAGATATTGAACTAAAGAGTTCTGTTTTCGATTTGATTGCAGCGTTGCCAAATATTCGGGGTTTTGATATTACAATTTAACCACGCATTGAGACGGCATGTCTTGAGTTAACCAGCTGATTTCCATGGGAGAGTAATATTTAGCTTGATACGCTAAGGAAGATTTATTGGATTTTCTATGTCACTTCTGTCAGCAATGGTTTCTGCAACAAAGGCCCGAACACTTTTTATAAACAAAACCTCTGGCATATTAAAAACGATTTTTTAAACCGTTATACTTGTAATACAAAATGCTTTCTTTAATCAGTTTCATTTTTGCATCACAAAGAATTTTGGTATCCCATTGGGGATAGGCATTATTCGCTTTAGTCTTAGGCATTTGAGAAAGTGTTTTCTACTGTATTGTAGAATATATATCTGACAATTATCATATTTTCGTTCAAGTATTCATTAATATTTGTTTGCGTTTTGTTTAAAAGTGTCTTTCATTATTTGGCACGTTTTGTTCAATTGGGGGTACGTTCTCGTATAAGCTTATGTAGGGGGTAACATTAATTTTTGTATGAATTATGGTGTTTAAGCCAGCAAAAGACATGGTTTTAAACCCAGTTAAGTTTCAAAAATGATATGCCTTTGGGTAGAAACCAGTTGACAGTCTAAATAATATAGATGTAAAACAGTTTGGCAAAACGTTTGGCCCACGTTTTGAACTTGGAGCCAGATGACAAAACACCTGCCTCTTAATAAAGCGAGTGGGGTTGGGCAGAACAAATTTCATTTGCTGATTTAAAGCTTATGTTAACTATCACTATCCACTTTGCGAAGATTCGACTAAACAATATTTAAATCTCACGAAGTGAATGCTCTTTCTTGTACTGGCTTTAATCACGAAATTTATTCATAGCTAATAATTTTTTATTCAAAACTGTTAGTTATAATTTGGCTGGATCCTTTTTGTATCTTTTTTTGTAGCTGTAAAAGACTTGTTTGCCTTTTTTTTACAAGAGCAGGAAACTCATTCAAAACATTACTGATCATACTTTTCACACTATCACGACTTTGGCACAAGTAACAAATAACAGCTCAAATTTGCATAATTTGTTCATCGCTATGTTTGTGTGTCGACTGCTTTATCAAGAAAGTTACAATAGAAATTCAAATAATTCTATCTATGTTCTCAAATTTCTGATGTATTTGTCTGGGCTTGTCGTGTTGTCATTTTACCAGATCTAAAGAGAAAATCGTTCTAGAACAATTTAACCAGCGGCAGGTCAAAGAATTCTCATGAATGAATAATGTGTTTGCTTCAGGCCAGTTCATTCTACGTGTTAAGCGTTGATGACGTTTCTTGAGAAGTGAGTGCATTGTCACTGAATGAAAATGACTATTTCTGACGAATTTGAAAACATGTTTGTCTGCAATAAACATATTTTTCTCATGGTTGTTTAGGAACTTATACGGAAAGAAAACAGCCAGAGTTGTAGAAAGTATCCCGCCGAAGTTTTTGCATTTGGGAGAATTTCCAGCGCTTGTTTCAATCGTCAAACTCACCTATACGATTCTGTGTCAATGTTGGATGCGATGACCAATGTAAGCTCGTGCGGAAACTAGCATTAAATTGTAAAGTAGATTTTCATAATCATTATTCTACCAACACTAAGATTGAAAAAAATGGTTGAACTCGTAAAGTTTTATTTGAGAAGTGCATTAAATTACAAGCTTGCGTTAAAGCTAGAGGCGTGCCCGCAATTTGATGTCGGTTTTTTTTAAGTCTTTTCTTGCTTCTTTTTCACTCAGTTACGTTGCACAAAAATGTACAAATTTTCAAGCTAATTATTTTACACCCCTCCCTTGCGCCACCCTTCAATTAGTGACTCCAAACAGGTGCAATTTGAACTTATTTCTCCATTAAATACGGCTTTTAATACCTCGAACGGGTTATTTCTTTTCAGTGGAGGAAACCTGTGACCAAAAGGGTGAACTTAATCATGCAGTAACATCATCCAGCAATCTTTTTGGTAAGTTTGATAGCAATTTATGTTAGATACACGTAAACTAGTCTTTTAACCAGATAATTATAGCGAATGCATTAAGCGGAAAAAAAAAAACACCAGCTGCTTTTGAGTTTCAAATTCTTTATTGAAATGTCCGACCCCTTGGGGAACAGAAACGTGTCATTTACGGAAACCGCCCTTCAGCAATCTATAATTTAGAGTACAAGTGTATAACTTACGCAAACTTAGAATTGATATAAATCGTGATGGAATTCCACGTTCTTCTAGTAATGCACCACAATCTCAAGCAAACAGGTTGTAAGATTAGCAAACATAATCAATTTAAGGCAATGGACAAATTTTCCGAACTAATATTAAAAAAAAATGAGCGATAATCGATATCAGGAAAAAATATATTCAGAGCAGATTGCCAAAAAAACTGAAGTAGATTTGCTTTTCAACGAAGTCAATAAAAACGCTGTTGGCCACAATTGTGTTAAAATCGCCAAAAATGAAGTCACTTTGGCAATGAATAAATTTGCCTTCAGATAAACAAAAAATCTTAAAATAATAGTTTACCAAAGGAGGTAAACACCCAAGAGGTATTTATGTGCTGAGAAGACATATGGATGGCTTTGAGCGAGGAAGATTGAGAAGGATTGCACTTGACGAACTTAAAAAGTTTGACTAAACGTATTACAAAATGTGCCATCCGTGACAACTCTCCTTCAATTTCGCGGATTTGTCTTGGGTCCCTGTTTTGGTGCAGCTATTTTCTGTTACGTGCTCGTTGTCTTTGACTTTTTGTTGAAGAGAAAATATCCCATACTGGGCGTGCATTCGTGTTGGTATTGACTGTTATTAAAAAAGAAACAGCTTCGCGCCATGATTTGCATTTAAAAAGATTCTGTAAATTAGTATCTTTTGCGTGTTAATTTGTTGTGAGAGGCGTTACTTTAATTTAAGACTACTAAAAAACTGTTTTCAATTATTTTTTTTAGTCCCTTCAAAGACTTCCACAACAGCTGCTGCCACTCCAGTGCCCAGGCCCCAACCAAGTAAGTACTCGCTGTGTTCCTCCTCCCCAACCCCCCTTCCCCCTTCCCCCTCGCTTTGGGTAATGATCTGCCAGCCTCCGGTCAAGAAAACAACAACAACCGATATGCATGGAAAAATGATTATTTTCTTGCTTCAATAGCTAATTATAGTATTTCTCGTAAGATGTGCTTTCTGTTCCTTAATTCAGATCTCCCACTGGCTTTCCCTGTTCCCGGATATCCTACTCAAAACAACCCTGTGATTAATGGCTTCTGTGCGTCTCGGTTGTGGCCGCCGAACGGAAGTTTCCCTCCGTGTGTTCCACCGATGAACGGACTCCCCCATTCGCGCCAACTTCAGCGCAGTTTGCCGGATCTTCAGAGGAACAAGGACCTCCCTCCGGTGCCCCCACTGATCAAATCCCCAGACCTTCCCTCCCCGACAAGTCCATTGGATAACTTCCCGAGGAACCCCCTACAGACGCTGTCGTTGGCGGCGAGTTTCTTCGCGAAAACGGACGCGCTGTTAGACGCGTCTTTTCAGTCGAAGAAAGCATCCATCGAGGAGCGCGTAAGGACCAGGGATGGCCTCTATGACGAACCTTTCTCCGCTGGTACGCACCTCAGCAACGGGACTTCACCACCGGACGCGAAGAAGCCGAAACTTGAGGGCTCGTTTGCACCGCACAAGATGCCGTCCAACGGGGCGCCCCTACCAATGAGGCCGTCACCAGCCGAACCCCAAGTGGTGCCCTTCCCGGGGAGTCTTTCCCCCAAGTCGTGTGGGGACAGTGAGCTGGAGTATGGAGAAGGGAGGGGTTCACCCTCTCCACCCGCCTCCCCGTTCATAAGCAGCTCACCCTCTCAGAGAGCATGCGACTCTCCTGTCACCCGCAGAAGAAACAGTTCAAGTTCAACGGATTCCGGAACAGAAGAGGCGAAAGGTGGTGAGTCGATTCTGTTTCAGGTTTGCACGTCACGCAAATGTTCGTCACGCCAGACATCTTGCTTGTTTTGATACCGATACGCCGATTGATCACAAGTTTAATATGTATAGGTAATCCCATGAGACCTCGTACTATTAAGGATTAATTGCACGAGAGTTTTCAAAATTTTCCAAAATTGCCCGAGTCGCGAAGCGCAATAAAGGGCAAAATTTATACGAAGGAAAATCACGCGCGCAGTCTATTTTTATCTGGGAAGCCTGTTTAGCGCTACGGCAATTAACGGATTAGCCAATCATTAACAGGTAATCATGCCCTCTCTTGATTACTAAAAATGCCCTCGATTAAGAAAAAATGCCCTCTCTCTCAACCAATCAGCGCTCAGTAATTTTGCCCTTTATTGATAAACACTGTAAACAGGTGGTTTGGGAAGACAGACGAGACTGAAACGAGCTCGTAGGAAGTCCGTGTCAATCAAGTGCAGTAGAATAATTCTTCGAGTTTCCTTTTGTATAATTTACCGTGAATTAATTTCCACTGTTTTGTTGTTTTCAGGTCACCATGATCATAGCAATTCGTCCACTAAAAGTTCCAGTTCGAGTTCACCGAGTGCAAAACCCCGCGTCGGCCGAAGAAAACGTAAGTCATTCATTTGCATGCATTAGTTTTCTGTGCGCGCAACGTTGATCAATACTTTGGCCAATCACAACGGATGGAGACAATCCAGTGATCCAATCAAAACTCGAAGTAATTATACGTAGCCGACACAAAAGGCGGGAAAATGTGCGCTCGCGAGTCACAATGTTTTGGTTTTACTCTTGATTGGTTGGAAAAAAGTGGCGCGATTCTTAAACCAACCAACAAGCGAAGTTATCATATAACACGTCCTTTGATTGGCCGTGAAGTCGTTGTGCACTAAGCATAGGACAGTAAATTTTGTTGGGTTTATTTTGTTAACGATAATTAGAGAACGACCCCTTTTGAGACATAAGAAATGAGTACAGATAATTAAACTTGGCTTTCTTTCAACTTTCTTCTGTGTTTGTTATATAAACGCACGCGTTCGTACTGAAAATGTCTTTTTACAATTCAGAAACACGATCGTTGCACTTGTGGGAATTTCTCAAAGAACTCCTTGAGAACAAGGACACGTGCCCGCGATACATCACGTGGATAGAACGCGAGGAAGGGATTTTCCGACTCGTCAACTCAGGCGCGGTGGCCAAGCTTTGGGGTCAGCGGAAGAACCGCCGAAACATGAATTACGAGAAGATGAGTCGTGCGTTGCGGTACTACTACGAGAGAAAGATCCTGGAGCGTGTGCCTGGTCAGCGGCTGATCTACAAGTTCGCTCCTGACACGATGAAAGAGTGCAACTTCAGTTTCATGAAGAAAGATGCTTGACATGTTTTGGTGAACAATATGTTTTTATGATATAGTTTACCTTATGACTTTGCGATTTTCAAACTTACTTGTGCCATTCACGGATTTGTGAGTTCCGCTTAAACTCCGGGACTTTGGGGGAATAGAGAAGTGAGCCCGCGGTGTTTGTTATAGAGGTTGCTTAGCAACATTATAAAGTTCGTTGCAGTCACACAGCGGTAAAACGCATTGAGCGTGTGTTAAGTTCATGCGCTTTTGAATATTTTTATAGAAAAAGCGCATAAGTATTAAATATTATTATTATTAATATTATTAAATCTGCGGCGCGTGTCGTTCTCGCCAAATGTCACTGTCACAAGCCAACGTCTTAATTTCGCGAAATCCTTTTCTTTCAAACCAAAAGCAAACTTAATACGTTTTAAAGCTTTCAATTATACGCTGATTATGCAAAGACGATTTGCTAATCGACGTCCACACTAGCTTTCTAGCTTCGTATTTTTGTTTTCATACAAACTTCTTGTACAGTTCGATTTAAGGCATTTAAAACCGCGCGAAATACTCAGTTTTTTGCGTTTGACTGCTGTGTGTGTGCAACCAATGGCTTTTACAACTAAAGGATGATCAATTTCCGGATATTTCAGTTCAAGTTTGCTTTTTCAAAAAATTTTTCAAGTCGTAACGTCGTTGGCCTCCGTGCGAACTAGTTTCCATATTTGGAGTTCTAGCAGCGTGGTGCGACGGGACGCTATTGTGTCAAAGCAGCCAATCACAAGCGAGATTCAAAATTTGTTTGAGCTGGTCATACATCACTCCTAGGCCATTTCCGAGTTCCCTTTTTCCTCTGCTTTAAAACGAGTCTAAGTGCGAAACCATTCATATGAACTTGCAGGTTGAACACATTTTCGTGCGAATCGTTTCGCACTTAGAGACTCGTTTTGACACGAGACTAAACAGAATTTCGAGAGTCGTGAGTTTTTTTGATACAAGAGAATCTTTTCGACTGGGAGGTCCATTTTTTCATTTAAAAAATGTTCAAAAATGTTTATAAAAATCTAAATAAAAAATGATCAATTGACCAAAAAGAAACAGAGACTTCACTATAGACGAACAAAATACAGCGCTCTTAGGAAGCGTTGTCTAAATCAGCACTTAAAAAACGTCCGTTGCGACAGAAGAATCCACTATTTTGTATTGTAAAGGTTATTTGTCGTCCAAGGGACTTTTGTTACACTATTAATAGTGTAACAAAATTCAAATTTGGTAAAATTCAAATTTGGCATTTAGGGAGAAGTGTATTCTGCCTAAAAGGCAATCAAAAGGAAAAGTAATTAATTTTTCCTTTATTTACTGTGGTTTTTGCTAAGTATTTCCCATTATTGATAAGCTACTTGACGTAGGTCATTAGTTTTATTTGCTATTTGTTTGTCGGTTTCGGTGCGCCTTCATCATTTTAGCAAAAAGGTCATTAGCCCATGAACAAACAGCACGTCCCAGTTGACACCTGTCACCTGATTGATTGATTGATCGGTAGTGTTTCCAGGCTTTTTTGGGCCCTAGTCAGTCACACCTTTGTTATTGTTTACATGCAAAAGTTTTAGTATTATATTTTATGCTGAGCGTGTCGAAATGAAAGTAATCATTTAGAAACTTGCTTAGACTGCGAGCAGTCTCTATTTTGCTCCAAAATCCGTAACGAAAGCGAAAATTTGCGAGTGCTATTTTCGTAATTTAAACACTTCCACTAACAGAACTTACAGCAACGCAGTAAGATTACGCTTCACCATACAATTTCCATAATTCCGGTGGCATCGAAAATGGCAGAGGCTGACTAGGACCCTTCCGAGGAGCTTGGTCACGACAAGTTCTTCTTTCGTCTTAATCTTTCTCAGCCGGAAGCATCCAGTCGCAACCAACCATTTGTTACTTCTTATTTTGCGATTTTATTTAATTTGAAAAATGATTTGAAATCAAGTTCTAGCTAGTTCGCAATCTTTTTTGGTTTATTTTAACCGATGGTGGGGCAATTTTACACCGCAAAAAAGGAAAACAAACAACTTTGAATATTTCGTGATGTTGCTCCTTCACATAAAAAATAGTACGTAAACGTGTCAAGCCGCGTTTGAAAATTTCATGTTCCTTCTTATACACATATAACGTTTATCAAAGAGAACTAAATTAAATTCCTTGGTGAAGCAGGCATTCGTGGGATCTTTGTCTGTCTACCATTTATGGCGTAACAGAAGTCGTTGCTTGTGATGGTTTGTGAGAAACTTTATTCGTTAAGCAAGCAACCTTTTGCCCAATCGCGTTTTCGCTAGTGTTGTTTGGGTTGTCAGGCCATGGTGTTGTGCGACAAAATTGACTGTTAGTTTTCCTTGCTAGTTTCAAAAAAACAGGTGAATATTTCACGTTAGTGAAGCAATCCGCACCATTAATCATTGTAAGATAATTATCAATTTCTTGAGTTTAATGGCCGCTACGTTTGAATATTACATTTTAGCTTGGTTAGAGTATATTTTGTATGAAAAAACTGTTTTTAATAAACATATCAATATTGAAAAGTTGTGTGTCTGTGAAACATGCCCTTGTTTAAAGGTTGGAGTAAACACCCAAAATCAAATTCAAGGATGCAGTATGGCTTAGCGGTTCAATCTGGAAGTCCCAGGTTCAAGGCCTTCCACCTGCCACAAGCGGGATTTGTTGCTCCGTAGCCCAGGGACTGCGCAGCATATTAGCGATTGGGGGGGAGGGGGCTACTGCAAATACCGCAGGTGCAAGCCATCTAGGGGTCCCAGAATGGCTAAAATGCATCCCAATATGGGGCGGTACACAGCTCTTTACAAGGTCCCACAGTATTGGCTGAAAAAATGATAAACAAACAACAGTAACAATGGACCCTAGTTCTAAAACACTAGAGCTGCGTGCTATTAAGATCCGATGAAATTAGAGGTTCTAGAGAGCTGCGAACTATCTCTCCAATATACCAGCAGTGAATTATTTTATATATTTTTTCCTAAATAACAGGCAGGTGAGAGTTAAGCCCAGCTGGGTAGGGCCTAGGGAGACAGGAAGGCGGACCAATCTTGTCCACACAAACACACTTGCTCTTTTCTCACTTCACATTTCCTTTTCCCTACTCTCCCCTTCCCCATAATTTTTAGCACCCACCATGCACGCTACGACAAAATCATCAGGGTCCCAATAGGGAGGGGGAGGGGAAGAGATGTTTCAAGTGCCCTGATGTGTTCACTTAGTTCAAGGCTTTTTTCTGCTACAGCAACAAAATTACTGTTGATTCTTGCTCTTGAGAGCCCAGTGACCCATAGGCCAGTTCAGAGTTTCACAGGAACTGGGGCGAGACATGAAAATTTATTTTGAGATTGGTCATTAGACCAAGTTATGGACTTTGAAGCATGGTTCAAAATCTGAAATGTCTCCAATTTTGAAAAAAGTGCTCCAAAACCTTATGAACTCTTAAAACCATTTATCAGGTTTGTAATAAATGAACCTACTTTGATGTGGAAGAAGCTGAGATGAAAATCAGTTTGTTTGCTCATTTCTTAAGAGTATCACAGTAAGGTGAACCATTTTCAAGGTCCATAACTTGGCCTCTGTTCATTCCTAAAGCATCCCACTTGGTCAAATAACCAATCTCACAATAAAATTTCCTCTGATGTGGTAGTTTATCGATTGATTAAAATGTGAAGCTCAGCTCCCTGCTCAACTCTGAAATGGCCAATAGGTTTTCAGTCTAGAAGCATGGCACCTTCATCAGTAATCCCCTTAGCTCTGGGACCCTGAAGGCTAAACCATTCTTTCTGTAATTACAAAATTCTATAATCATATTTCTACTACAAGGTCTCTTATTTTTTCATAATAATCTCTACAATTTTGTATGCTGTCCATACAATTTGAAAGCAAATGGCATTGTTATAATAAATTTAAATGACTCCATAAGTTTCTTTTTCAATTATTTGGGGTTTAACCCCACCGACGTTAGAGCAAAAGAGAGACTGCCCGCAGTAGTCTACAGTCCATACATACATTTATTTCACATTCCCTCGGGGCTTTCAGTGAAATATAAAACACAATAAAATACACACCATGTATCAGCCAAAAAATTAAAAATTATACAAATATCTAATAAATTTACAAGTAAAGTCCATTATAAGTCATTTTCTTGTCATAGCGTTATATTGTGCTAAAGACTGACTTCACTTAACACTTTGCAGCAGAGCATTCCAGAAAGATACTGCAGTATTTCGAGAAAATATTGAGATAAATATCATAATGGTATTTTGTTATTATCAATTATCCAGGTTCATGAAAAGACAAAAATTGATATTGCCAGGACATTTAGACAGCCAGGAGGTTCTCTATTTGATATTAACGTTAATAGGGTCTTCTTTAAAAATATTAAAATCTACAGCATTTTAAAGTGCAGGAACGCACCATTATGGTTCTTGAAAACTATCACTTCCCGCCCTTCAGCTCTTCCCCCAGGGCATGCCTGCTGGCCTATCAAAATCATTCTCCTTACCTTTATCAATTTTGACTAGGAATTCTACCACCCCTAAAAACACTAAGTACTAAGTACAAATAGTACTGAAAAACTCTACCCCCTCCCACTCCTTCCCTAAAGGACTCAAATTTCAACCTAACTAAAGACATCTCACCTCCACAGAAACTTCTAAAACAAAACTTTTAAACAAGACTGAAAGGGAAGACATTTCCCTTACTCATGCTTCTCACACTTTAACACAAATACACAAGGATCCTCTAAGAGAATATTATTTAAAAATACATGGCGTTTCTAATTCTCTCTATATCTATAATCTGTCCCCAAATTAATTGTGCTTCTTCGTATCCTCAAGATCTGGGCCTACTATCCCATTTGCCACGACGTCACCATTCGCTACAACTTCACCATTTGCCATGATATTGCCATTTGCTTCACTCTTTTCATGTTTTCTGTATTTTTTGACAAAGTAGGCATGGATGTAGAAATTGGAAAACAGCACAAGGAAGGAGATCATGTAACCAATCAAGGCATACTGCATCCACTTTGGATAGTTGCACTTGACATACAGTGAAACAACACCATGACACAGAAGAACACAAAACTGGGTCTGAAAACAGACAGAAAAAATAGGAAAAATATACAGAAATTTCAGTTATAAACATTGTCGGATCATCAAAGCTTTAAGCTTACGCAACAAGACAGAAATGTAGTATGGTTGGGTAGAAGCTCATAGAGGGATGCTGTACGCGCTGAATGCTGACGAGATACATATACAGCAATATGACCAATGTAATTTTCTCTTCAGATGTGGTATTTTTACACTGAATTTTACAAGAATTTCCCAAACTCAAAAAGCTATGCAACAAAGGAAAGCTACGGATAAAGGTCTCATGAGAAGAAAAAGATTTAGCTTGCGCAGCCTGCAGGATTTGAGGGTGCGAGCTACTCACTAGGCATTCGCGGGCAAAACCCGCGAGGTCAAGCGGCAAAGCCGTGCAAGTGCCTGCCTCATTGCTTATGGGTTTTGCCAGCCACCCACTTTTATCGCCTTCGGTGATCTAATTAAATAAGCCAGTCAGAGAGTGAGGTGTAATGTGTTTATTGACAGGTTTTATTGACAGGCCAACACGGAATTCTACATCCGTGACATTAATTCGGTCTTCCGACCCTTTTTAACTTTTTTTTATGAGAGCGCTATTTGGAGGCATTTTAAGTTGACCACATTGCCACGACTTTGGTCTAGCAAATGTCTAGAGGTCATAACACTTTGCAGGTTTGCACGGTTTCCAATGGGTTCCTGACAGTTTCCTGTAGCTGTTAGTAGAATTTGACACCTTTAGTAATTTGCCATATGTGTTGTCAGTACGGTTTGTTTTGGGTCATTACTATTTGCACAATAATGTTAGCTCTGGAAGGACCAGAGCTGAAATTTTCCGTGAAGTTGATGATAACTTGCATTAAATATTTGTGACAACAGGCCCGTCCATTAAATGTTAACACAGATTTGTTGTTCATGATCACATATTTTTTCTGTGACCAGCGGCATGGGAAAGATGAAGTATCAATTAACATTTGATTAGCATTTCACCACTATCTGCCAATCTGAAATTTGCGTTCACTGGGTGAACGCATAATTCCAAAAGACTCATCCATTAGAGCAGGCGAGATTTCAACTCAACTCCTCGCCAATCTCCCCACTGCTTTGCCGCTTCAACGACAGTCTCCCCAAGAACAAAAGCACTTCGCTGCGAATCCCGCCAGCTACGCAGGATAAAAAAGATTATACTTCAGATCGCCCACATAAGCAAACTTGTAGATTTCTTCCAACATACATGTGGACTTTCAATAAAGTTCTTTGTCCCGTTTATTCATGGCTAGCTCAGCTGCTTCATGACCTTTGCTTGGCCACATTTCTCGCTTACTTATTCTACCGTACAACTAAGAGGGCAACTTGTGGCAAGTCTATTTCCAATACTGATATGCAAAATTTCATTGAATACCCAGATCACCACTCTTGTCATATCCAGTCTCATAAACCTTTCACCCAACTCAACATTAACTGAAATAGCTGTATACAATTTTATTCTGCCAGCTATAGAAAAACGATTCACTTGACATCTTAGGATACAAACAGGAGTGGGGGGAGGCAGTGCAGGGGTGTTAGACTGACGAAAAGAAAACCTGAGCCAATTTTATTACAAATTAAGAATATTGGTACCCAACTTCAGATAGGCTGTTCATTCCATACATTTCTCCTTACTGACCAAAGGGAAAATTCCAATTACACTAATTCATACAATTGTTTGAAATAAATAATAATAACAATAATAATGATATTTAGAGAGTAAGCTAAATCAGTTATAGCTGGTTTTCATACAGGTCCTCTTTGGAATTTAGACGTTGGTTTTTGAAAACCTGGAGAAAACTTACCAACTGAAATTGTGTGAGATGTTTCTTCCACCAAAGGTATTTCCTTAAGCTTGGAATGGCCGACATACCATAATAAGTGTACATGAAAACATGTACCATGGAGTTAATCACTGCACTTAAAAATGCTGAAAAGAAAAAAATTGGAAATTAAAATTTTTTTTAAACTTCAGACTTTCAGTTGGAGATCATAATATGCCCTACATGCTAAGGGCCGCCAAGCGGATTCCCATGCTCATATGGGAAAGAAAATGAAACCAATGAGTTGATTTTCTCATGGTTATGATGGCTAGCGGTATTGCTTGTGTATTGCTCGCGGGCTCAGGTTAGAACTCATTGAGGTAACATGTTTTTTTGAAGTTGACCGCTGACCAGGCATTGATTTTCTTCATTGATCGCGGGCTCTGGTTCGATTTTTTCTTCTGGCAGCATTTTTGAAGTTTTCATAGTCATTCTTAGCGGAAATTCCGCAGTTCGAGTTGACGTTTTTAATTATTATTTATTTCAGAGAAATTATTAAGAACCAGCAAAAATACGGAGCTCAGCTTTTGGGCTTGGCTAAATCTATATATTACTGATTTCTACCAACATCTTACTTGTAGGACCATTATTTAGAATATGGAGCTTGTTGCTGACAGAAATCAGATTTATCTTCATGCGATTAAAATGCATATTTTAACTAAGTTAACAACAAAGAACAGTAGCGGTTAGCAGTTAGCAGCCAGTGGTTAGCGCTCATCGGTTAGTCAGGGCTCAAAAAAACCCCGTCCAGTCGTCCGGGACAAGTAGATTTTCCCTTCGGGCAAGTAATTTTCTCTCCTTCCTTGCCCGACGGGCAAGGACCAAGGCAAGCCGTTCACCGACTAAATTTTTAATAACGGTTTTGAGAAGAAAAGGTAAGCTTTGGGCTCAAGAGTAATCAAGTGTTTAGATGACGAAAATTACAATTTATAGCGTTTTGTTGATTGCGTGACGCGCGCTCACGGCTCAGAAGTGGTTGCCAAGCATGTGATCAAAATCTGCCCCAATCAAATTTCTTTCCAAGATAAAAATAGCCACATTGGGAGAGAAAACGCTATGTTTATTTCTTAATTTTAGCAATTTTCTGCGAGCATTTTTCAGTTTCTCTGTACAAAACATAACTCAACAACGATATACTAATTAAAACTGTAGAAATTGTACGTGAAAAATGAGAAGTCGCATATTTCTACCGCGAAAACGAAGCCGGCATTTTTTATGCTAAATTCAAGGTAAATCTCGGCGAAACATGCAAGTTGGGCGCCGCTGCGCAAAATGAAAAGTTTTATATTATTAAAAAGAAATGGTTAAGTAAGTCGACAAAATACTTTCAGAGTTCCTGGAAGATGACTTAGAATAGTGTTCTTTCAAACGAAGACGTTTTCCCTAGACTGAAACTATTTTTCATTATAACAGTGTTCATCCATGTAAATTATTACAAACCGTACAACTTCATAAAAAGCGGAATGAAGAAGTTAAAATTTGTGGAAGTATAAGGGCGTTAACATGAAAGTGATCACTTATTCAGCACTGAGAGGACTACAGTGAAGATGGGTTTATTACATTAAACCACGCCTGTAGTTTGACTTCCATTCTTGGGTTCATGAACTATTAATGAGTTTGAAAACTTGGGCAAGCGCAGAAGTGCCCTGGGCAAGCAAAATTTGAGGGTTACTTGCCCAACGGGCAAGGTGGAATTCAAATATTTTTCGAGCCCTGTTGGTGGTCTATATCCTGGGCTCAGTCACACAGCTGTGTTCATCATGCAGCTTCGACGGCCATGACTTGTGCTGGGCATTTCAGCTGTCTTCTTCCCTCCCTCCCTTCCCTATTTCCACTGCTTGACAGTGTGACGGGTGCCTGGATGCCTGGCGTGGGGGCTCATGGCTGGGTTATGGGGATTTGCCAGCCATGGGAGCGGTACTTGGGGCTGGCTGCCAACAGTGGAAGCCCCTGGATACCCCAGGCACCCAACTTCCACTTAGCTGTGCAGCTGTTAAAACTCTAAAAAGCAAACAGGAGTGGAACTAGCCACAAGTAAGCCACAGTAGACCTAACCACAACCAACACAGACTGCTTCCAACTTTTATACAGACAAATCGTGATACAATAGATAATCACCTACTTTGTGTATAAATCACATTGACTCATGGACTCATGACTCTAACAATACAAGGGACCTCTGCATTTCATATTTCACATTCCACAGTACATAAATTGATCATCCTGTGAAATATGTCCCCCAGTGGTGGTAGAGCATAGCGATTTATCGCGACTCAAGGAGCCAGAAATAGCAACACAACGAGGCAAAGAACAAGAACCAGAGAACCATGAGACGACAACAACCAAAAGAACTACAAGAACCAAGGAATCATTAAAACTGGGAGAACCTGAGTTGAAAAGCACCACAGAACCAAAGAAAGCAGGGAACCACACAAACTACAAAAAATATAACTAAAGAGCCATGCAGATATAATCTATATTATTTTGACTTTTTTCTCTCATTTTTATTGTTGAGTAACAATTGTCATACCAGCTGTGGGTATTACACTGGAGATTAGCCAATTATATGCTGGGAGGAAGGAAGGAAGAGGTAGTGGAGGATTTTTTACATCAAACAATCCAAATTTAGCCACTGTTTTGCTGTATTTTGCACACCAATTGGGATGTGTGGTTATTAGTGTACTGGACTCCGGATCGAACCAGGAGTATAAAAATGGGTACCAGCAAATTGTCATGGTAACCTGACATAACGCTTGGAGTAACCTGTACATATGGCAAGGAAACTCCGAGCGTTCTGATTGGTTCTTTCTTGGTCACTCAGGATTTTGCCATACAGACTGTTTCCATAGAAACGGTCCTAAGCCATGCATTTTTTGTAAAGTTGGATAATAACTTGTAGCTAGAACTGCAGAAAGAAAACTTACAAAAATTCTCTAATTTAAAGGAAAAATGTTTTCGTGGTAGCTTGTTCTTTCTGCATTGCTCGCAGCATCAAAGGCACCGAAAGTGTGTTTTTAACAAACATGCATGCCCCGAGTGCCATATAAAAACTACTTACTAACCTAGCTTGCTCGAGCCGTACTGGGGAACATTGGCCTTTGGTCGTTTTTGTACGAACCTTGCTGCGCTCGGTCTGTATTGCCACAACCTCGATTCACTATTCCTCAGTATGGCCCTTGCGTTCTTAGTGGACAATTGTCCCATCTTGGAGGAGCAGCAATACTCCTTGGCCGCACCATGCGGTACAGAGACCAGAGTTACACACCGGCAGCTAACTGAGCCAGTTGTACATATCAAGTTTGTCACAGCTCATATACATGTACCAAGCAA
Source organism: Blastomussa wellsi (assembly GCA_947652115.1). Taxonomy (NCBI): domain Eukaryota; kingdom Metazoa; phylum Cnidaria; class Anthozoa; order Scleractinia; family Plerogyridae; genus Blastomussa; species Blastomussa wellsi. The sequence goes on from OX393567.1 coordinate 5,830,211, forward strand.
AGTCATAAAGTTAACAAATGACTGAAAATTAAAACTTGCTTCAATTATTATTTATTTATTTATTTTTTAGAATGATAAACTTACATTGCCCACCAGCCACCCATTTCATTCCAATCCACCACAGGCACACCATGGTTGTGTGGTGATACACATGTAGAAAGGTTATTTGATTATTCTTCTTACGAAGAAGGAAAAACATCTGCGGATTAAGGTTAATAACCAGAAAAAAATAATTATCAGATCACATAAAATTACGCAGTCTGATAAAGATCTCATGGCATGATAATCTGCTGCTGCGACAGTCATGATTATCTTGTACACAGGGAAGAGGATACCCCCCATAACTATGGGCTATACAGGGACGTGCCCATGGATAGGGTATGAATTTATAACCCCTCAGTCCTGTGGTTAGTGTGCTGGATTCCAGATTTGATGGTCTGGGTTCCAGGCCTGGCCGGGGCACTGCACTGTGTTCTTCGGCAAGTCATTTTACTCTGACTTGCAGTGCCTCTCTTCACCCAGGTGTATAAATGAGTGCCGGCGAATTTACTGCTGGGGGCAACCCTGCGATGGACTAGCATCCCATCCAGGGGGAGTAGAAATACTCTCTGTCGCTTCATGCTAAGGAAACCGAGATAAGCTCCGGCCTGATGGGCCACTAGGCTCGTATGCAGTCTTTACAGGGTTCGTACTCTTTTGAGTCTTTGAAATTCCATGATTTTCCATGACCTTTTCCATGACTTGTCCAAGTTTTCCACAACCTAAATTTGAGCATTTTCTAGGAGATCATCTTTCATTTTGGGCAAATTTTTACGATTTTCTTCACAAAACCTAATTGATTTTGTACTTTTTTAATAAACATAATTTTCCATGACTTTCCATGACCCACACTTAAATTCCGTTACTTTTCAGGCCTGGAAAACAAAATTACAAAATTCCATGACTTTCCAGGTTTTCCATGACCTGTACAAACCCTGCTTCTCCAGACCTGAAAAGGGTACATAATTTCAAGCGAGTTTGTCCTAATTGTTGTTATTGCGAAAGTATTATTTGACCGTTGTTATCTGCATGAATTGTAATCCATTTCACACAAATTGTTTAATTCAACTTACATGTATAATTGGTGCAGGCATTTTCTTTTGTTATTCTACAATTGTTTTCTTTTCCATTCAAATTAGCATTTATATATAAGTTCTTTTCTCTGTGTGTATAACCGTTTTTTGTGTGAGCGAAATAAAAGTAGCCAGCTGTAGTCAACACTGTAAATTCATCGCTAATAAGGGTCTGGAGACGTCCTGTAGGCAGGTTATGGCTTCAAGACTCTCGTCAAGTTTTAAGCAATTCAAAATCAGAAACGTTGATGAGTATTTATTTAGCCAGTCACCAGTCAACATTAGATCATCTTCAGGACTATATATTAGTGCTAATGCATACAAAAAGTTGTCCTTTGTTCTAAACAGGGTGGGTGTTTAATGTTATTTTTGTTGAGGGCCAGGGTCTCAAACACATGTGACAGTCTTATACCCCAGGAGTCAGCATCAGGACAAAGTTTCCCATGCAGCACTCATTGCTTTCTGTAGCATTTTGCATTTTCCCGAATCCTGCACTGTATTTTGGTCAAATCCCAGATCCCGAAAATACCTTCCAGACCCTGAAGCAACTGTGCCTTCTAGATGGGATTATTGGCTAATGTTTAACAGTCACATTGGATAATTTCCACATCTAGCAGTCCAGGCTAGGTTAGTCTAAGTTTAGTTTGAGGAACTAAACTTGATAATAGCTTGGGGTATCAAGTGCATGTGAAGGGAATCAATTATAGTGTCTCATACATTTAGTTGGATCGCCTACATGTAGATCTGCTGGTATGTAGTAATAAAGGTTACTGCAGTATTTTACGGAAAAGACAGCATTGCCATTTTGCCTATGATTGACCACTAATTGAGGAGTAAAATTTGTAACTGATCTTTTACCGATCACAAGTTACTCACAGTGTCAAAAAGCTCCACAATTTTGGAGAAATAGAACCACCATAGGACTGAGGCAATCTGCCAAAAAAAATATGAGAATGAAGCACTGTCAATCAAAAATCACAATTATTGCTTAATCTCACTTAATGTGTTTTGACACCTGCAG
>OX393567.1:5837343-5917343 GCA_947652115.1 Blastomussa wellsi
TCAAAGGGGCCAACATAAATGCCCCCTCGAAGACCCCCCTCCCCCTAAGATTTCTTTAAGTCCTCAAAACGGAGTGCAGATATAAATGAAATGGCTTGATGTAGGCCAAAGTACAGTAACTACAGATGGCTGTGTGGCACACCCTGTTATAATTACGTGACATGATTTACATTAGAAGCTGACCGTTATGGAGAATGAAGCATAGCAAAATTATTAAAATCCTATTTTCTGTTAAAAAGCATAATCTAATGTAATCCAGTAAAACCAGCATGACCCCTAAATTTATGTGATTTTTGATACAAAGAGTGTATCTCTTGAAATATACATAAGGATGGCATGATCAGATCACTTGACTATCACTTGACTGATTTGACTTACACTACTATTATGTTACAAGTATTAGATTTTCTCTGGTGCATTCACATGACTCCTAATCAATCCACAAATTATTATTAGCTCTTATCTAATTGTCTGAGCATGAAAGTTGAATCTTGTACAGCTAGTAGGCTACTGACACTAAAAGCATACAGCCCAGGGGTATATTACCATAATATTAGCAGAGAAATTTTCCAATGCCATTGTCAAATGCCAAACTTCACGTTATAAATGTAAATGAACAAAATCAATAGTTAAAATTAGCACTTAATTTATACAAAACAATACTGCCAGACTGTTTTGTTCTAGTTGTAAAGCATGTTTCATGGTGATTGGCTGAATAATTAAACAGTAATCATCTCACTCAGTCTTGTAGAATATTGTCTGATTTTAGCCAAGTCAGCTTTCAGCCTCATCAGCTAAGTGTCAGACAACATCCCATGCTATTTCCCAAGATAAGTGTTAAATACTCTTATTTTATAAAACATTCGAATTGAGTTGCCCTTCTACTGAAGAGTTTCAAGAAAGGGGGTTGTGTGGAGGTCATATGCTACCCTGTTCACAGCTCCTGGCCATTGCTGCCCAGTGCTATGCATCTTTACAACTGATGGCTAGTAATCCCCCTTTCACTGTCCTTAGGAAGACTGACAGGTGGCAGTTGCTAGCAAGAGGCATAGCTATTGCATCAGATCTACCTCATATAGATTCTATTCCAAATTTAAAAGGATACTGTTAGTAGGAAAATGGTATCCAGAAAACAATTAGCCATTAGGTCAAGCTAAGGAAAATAAGCTCTGTAGAAGCTTGAATGGTGAGTTTTTAATAGTTAGAACCTGACCCTTTTCAACAATTAATCCTAGCTGTAAACAAGGTCTGGATATAGCTTCATTTGTGACATTGAGAAGGAGGGGATGTTTAAAAGGAAACTGAAAAACAGCATCAACTTAACTTGCATGAATATACGAAATTGTCTGGAGGCATTTTTTTCCCATCTCCACCACTGAGACTTATGCCTTTGGTGCCTGTTGATTTTGGCTTGTCTGTGGTCACGGCCGTGTTTACATAGTCTCATCTAAACAAAAGGGGGTTTGGGAGAATTCGAGACAGTTATGCAAACGTAACCCGAGGGTTCGCATAACTTTCGAGAATCTCCCCAAACCCCCGAGCGTTTAGATGAGACTATGTAAACACGGAAAAGTCCTAAACGCCACGTATTTGCATACTCTCATCTAAACACACCTATCAACCAATGAGAGCGCGCGTAGTATCTTCGTTATTTTATAAAGAGTTATGGTTTCATGGTTGCAATTCACACTTCACACTTTATTTCATCTAAATTTTCGTTTGTTCACCCACTTGTTTGTTACGAAACGAAACGATTTTCTGTAGCCGAAGTCAAGCCACCATTAGTTCTGTAACGAAACAATATTATCTTTGTAGTAGCCGCGAACGGAAACCGTTTTTCGCCACGCTAACCGCGTCATTCTCTTAAAAATTTCAGGCAATTTTTTATCACTTACCAAACTTGTAACTAGATGAAAGAAATGTTTTGGCTATGAATATTTTGGCTTTTTTAAAGCAGAGTTTATACCTGTTATGTAGCAAAGCAAAGTACCTGTATTATCGAGTTTCCAATTGGTCAACATTTGTAAACAGGCTGCTAAATTCATTCGACTCTCGTCCCATATTTTCCGGCCCCAGTGTGAAAAATACCTGCCAAATTGTAAACAAGGAAATTGAACGAAAGGCCACTTGCTGATGGCAGAGATTTTATGTCGTGTTTTGATGTGAAGCAAATTCTGAAACCTTTTCGGATTGCACGACTTGCAGCGCTAGGGCTTGGTTGAAGGAGATTTGATCTGCTTGCTTTTAACTCTGTATAAGGTAAAGGCACGATCTCAGTATTTGGGTTTAGTTTAATATCAGACATCGTGAATTAAAGTTTGACACTCTTGTGCTAGGGCATTTGTTAGGTCAAAATTTCTTTCCAAACTTCGCTTCACTTCACCGTTTAGTCTGAAGTAACGTGAACTATTGGAGACTTTTCTCTTTATTTTCTTTTTTGCCGTGTGAATAGTTCTTGTCAACTAGGGCGTGGTATAAAACGCCAAAATAAGTTATTACCAGCTGGCTGTATTTTGTTTTATATTTAACAATTATCCTGCGAAATCGTGCGGAATATCGCCTGATACTTAGAAAAAAAAATTAAAATCATTAGTTAAAATCAGAGGATATTTCGCAAGATTGAACAGGATAATTGTTTCATTCAACAAATTGTCAACAAAGTGCATTCAGTTACAACTAGAAAAGCTGTGGTTGTGCAACCTAACTTAACGTATATCGCAGGATATTTGTCAAGTACTGATGACGGATAACAATCGCTTCATTACCATATATGGGTAACGTGACAATTTGTTGAATAATAAGATGAAATATATTATTGGCTCTTTGACGTTTGGACCACTATAAGCTGTTTGTTATATATTATATACATTTGAAAACTGAATGAAGAAAACCTTCTGAAGCAGCCTCGATTTTCAAGTTCGTATTTTTTATAATTCCCAAAGAAGCGTAGTCTCCTACGCAGTCTCGACGAGTGATTCTCCACAGTAGCGATTGTGTTTTTCTCATGCAAACATAACAGCTTCGGATGTTTTTCTTTTGTAATCTCAATTCTTTTAGGTAAAACGAATATCGCTCTTCACCAGCGTCAATTTATGATAAGGTACTGACTGTATAGCGTTATTTACCTTGCGTGACAGAACTTCCAACGTAACGCATTACACGAACATTCGTGCTGACACATGTACAGCGTCGGGCTGAATGAATGAAGACTAAGGTATAAGGTCTTCGATGCTTATAACTGCTTTCATAAACAAATTGCCGATCGAATACACCTGTTACGATTCAATTTTCTTGCGTAGGTTTCTGAACTGCCATTAAATCAATCGTTGATAGTGTTTCTGATCTTCTCAGGTAGATAGAGAAACCATGACGACTGCCACTCAACGCATTGTGGATTATTACCAGTGGGTTATTGAAAATGGCGGTAAGAATGAAACCTACCTACCTACCATACCTGCCAACTTTTTCAGAATCAAAGGCGTGGGATTTTTATCATGCAGGATTTTCAAAGGCGGCCCGATCATTTCCGAAGACTTCCGAGGACGTTTCGAACACCTCCGAAGATGCTTGGAAGATTTCTGGGTTCCATTTCTGAGAGGTGTTTTTTCAAACGGAAACTCGTCACTAGTTTTTGCCTTAATACCGGCGAATTCAGCTGTAGGAAAATATTGCCATTTACATGCCAGTAGTTCGTTACCTGTAAAACTATGCACCAGTTCAAAGGATCGGGTTGTTTGCTGCCACATTTAACCTGGTATTGTATCCATCATTTCTTTCCAGACCCCAAGACTGAAGAATGGCCGTTGATTGCCACGCCATGGCCCACTATTTCTCTTGTGGCCATGTATCTATTTATTGTAAAAATGGGACCCAAGGTAATGGAGAATAGGAAAGCTTACAGTCTGAGGGAAGTGCTCATAGTCTACAACTTTGCTCTAGTTCTTCTGTCGGCTTGGATGGTGTACGAGGTACGTATCAACCATGCAGCGGTAACCTGCGATTGTGCCCTCCCTCCCCACCCTCCCTACTTATCATCTCAGGGAAGAGGGCATGATACATTTGCTTGTCGGATCTCATGTAAAAAGCCAAATTCTGGCTTTTTATCTGATTGGTCGAAAAACAATGTTTATGAAGTGGTCGTGTTCTCATTGGCTGTCTTGTTTAGATGAGGCTTCCGGTCGAGACGAAGTATGTTTACAGGGAGGACGAACGACTGTAACGATTTAGCTGAAACTCTGACGAATTTACAGTACAATTCTCTAAAGGCCGAACATTGAGAGCGTTTATAAACGCTTAAAAGACGCGTAATTTGTTTGCGTGAAGATGTTCTGGTGCATGTTTAGCCCAACGGTTTTTTTAAATAATTTCAAAGGTGTTCGATAAAATGTTTACCAAATAAAAGCGACCATGCCTTAGGGCCTGATTACATGAGCCGGGCTGGGTTGCTTTGTCGGCTAACCGGGCTGGCCCGGTTGTCATGTAATCGCGAAGTTAATATTTGTTGCGTTTAACAGACGTACCGAGATCTCGGTAAACTGAAACAAGCCCGGCTAACCGGGCCAGCGCGGCTCATGTAATCAGGCTCTAAGAATACGTTAATCTTCCACGTTGTAAGCACACTCGAATGTTGTTATAGAAACAATTTGTTTTAGTAAATGAAATAACTCGCGAATACCAGCTCAACCTTCTTCTAAATAAATTTTGTGTGTCCAACGAATTATTCCACAGACAGTTTTAACAATGGTTTGACAGCTAACTTAGGGATGGCGGCCGGTCCAATAAATATATCAGGCGTAATTTTTTTCGCTCTTCTTTGAAATAAAAGACGCCTGATCGCAGGTTAATGTAGCGGTCAAACGTGGCGTGCGTGCGCAGCTTCCGCCGTAACTGCCCCTTTTAAGGGGGAAGAACCCTAACTACAAAACGGTTGCTATAGCTGACTTCTAACCATCAAATCTTGGGTTCCCTTTCAACCCTGGGATTTGCTTTTTGTCATGCTTGTTGTATTGACTATATTTGGAAAGTCACGTTACCAGAACACAGAAGCGCTAAAAACGTGTACAGCTTACATCTTTCTTGGATGAAACCAAAGCCAATGGATAGAGTGCATTCAGATGCAAAATCTGTAGTATGGATTTGTGGAGATTCCCGAGTTGATTATAACCACCAAATTCTCAGAACGGAACTTTAACAAATGTACCACTTAAAGTGAGGAGAATCCGCTTGTCGATCTTTGGAACTGTGTAAAACGTGGTAGCTTCCATAAAACCCTGCAGCTATTATAGTAAAAAAAGATTCTGATTGGTTTATTGGCCCTAATTTATTGGAGAACAATATAATAAGAAAACCTAAAATGTCTCCAGGGAGGGATGGAAAGGGCACTTGTCAACACGTGCTTTTCCCTGCCGGTTTTGGCCCAACGGGAATTCCAGGGGTGGTTTTCGCGTGGCCGGTATCGGCCGGCGCGGGAGCCAATGAATTAAGTGCAACTGGGCCCGCACGTTCTAACCTGTGGTTACCACTAGTTAACTAGCGTATGTTGTTTTTTTTTACTCCTTAGTTCATTGCCTCTGTTCTGGATATTCCAAACTTCAATCTCCTTTGTGAGCCTGTACCTTATGTCCGAGATGATCCAAGACTGACTAGGGTAGGTAGGCGATTAGAAAGAAATCTAGCATTGCATGATAATAAGACGTGAAAAGAAAGCTGCCAAAGTTGTCTTGCAATAGTTGTAAAATGTTTTATGGTCTCGAACGAACGCCGCAACGGAAGCCAATGAATTTCATGACGTCGAAGTGCAAAATTGCAAATTATATTCAACAGGTAATGTCTTCGTAATATGTCTTCGTATTGCTTCTTTGTAAAGCCTTGTAATCAGTGTCTGTCTGTTGCAAAAAACAATATCGAACAACTTGTAACTGGTGTCAAAGGACGTTTCCGGTGAGTCCGACGTATCTCCAAGCAGCCCTGGATTAGTATACGAACGTACAAACCCGCTTTAGCGTTAGAAAGAAATAAGTTGAATTGAGTAAAACAGCGTATAGTGTAAAGGATATGGCGAATCATAGTCTGCTTGTAAGGGAAAGAAAAGTCGTAGAAAAGTAGTGGATTACAAACAGAATTGTACAAAAATGCCTCGATCGGTTCTTGTTATGCGAAACAAGCTGAAAGTTGGGACGAATTCTTAAAGTTTTTTTATATATATTTTTTTTGTTTACAGCTGGCTCGAGTTTGCTACATTTACTATCTATCAAAGTTTGTAGAGTATCTGGACACTGTAAGTACTTTCTTTAAGGCTTTTTTTGATCAATTTTGGCGATAGTTTACAATTAGAAGTAATTCAATCATCATTTGCATAAGTCTGCAGTCGGGCCTAGTGACCCATCAGGCCGGAGCTTATCCCGGTTTCTGTAGCATGAAGCGACAGAGAGTATTTCTACTCCCCCCTGGATGGGATGCTAGTCCATCGCAGGGTTACCCCCCAGCAGTAAATTCGCCGGTACCCATTTATACACCTGGGTGAAGAGAGGCACTGTGAGAGTAAAGTGTCTTGCCCAAGAACACTATAGCGTTAGTTCAAAGATTGGTCTTAGACAAGCAAGCCTTGAGCAGTTGTAGAAGAGTAGTGGCTCAAGAGAACGGCGTTTATCTCCTGTTTTCGTTGCATGAAGCTTTTAATGCCCGCTTGGAGTATTGCCACACCATATTGTCGGAGAGGTCAATAACTTTGGCTAGTATCCTTCATGTCCACTCCTCGGCTTAAGTCGTGGATTATTGGTAGGGAGAGGTTTCGGGTTTACACTCAGCAGGGGCGCGGATTTAGGGGGAGGGTGCAGGGGGTGCGCACCCCTCCCGGAGATGCCCTGCAACTTTCTAATATAACTAGTATTCTGCCTGCGTCACACATCAATTACTTCATTTCTTAGTGGTGCACCCCATCCTAAGAAAAATCCTGGATACGCCCATGCTGAGGGAATTGCCTACCAGAAGGTTGACTTTCTTGTTTGTTGTATCTGCAGTTTTTCTTCATTCTCCGTAAGAAGAATAATCAAGTAACGTTCTTGCACGTGTATCACCATGCGAGCATGTGTGTGCTGTGGTGGATGGTCTGCAAGTGGATTCCAGGTAAGGCAGGGGAGGGGTCAGGAAGAAAAGGGAAAAAAGCAGGGGATGGGAGGGGAGGGGAGGCCCAGTGATTAAATAACTTGAAATGTGATTACGAGATTTTCTCTCATTTGCAGTTAGAAACCCCTAGACATTTTCAGTTTCAGCGTTTTAACTGCAAAAGGAAAAAAAATAGCGAGGATAGTTACAGATGAGGTAGACAAGGACGAATTTTGAACGACTGAACATGACAAATTCAGACCAAATTTTTGTATTGTACAAAGGGAATCCACATGCTAGAGATGTAGTGTGTGAGAGGAGTTGTCGACAAAAGGGAAACGGCTTCGTTGTTTCCTGCTTTTTGGGCATGCGCACTGAACGTTAGTTCCCAAGCTCTCTCTCAGACTCTGGCCCGACTTAGTTTTCCAACAAACACTGCAATGTGTGGAATGCTTGCATAGGACAATTAAAGTACTTGTTGATTATCACAAATCTTTGTTGACAACTAAATGCTTATTGTTTAGAGGTCCTTGTGTAAAGTTTCTGCGCGTTTCTTGTCACTGACATTTTTTGTTTGTTTCTTTCTTGCAGGCGGTGTCTGTAAGTATCCTCTAACTCTCTTTCCGTGTATTGCGTTGTGTTGCTTACGAACCTGTGTTACTTGTGTTTGTGTGGTACAAGTTTTCTCGACCTTGACAAAGTTTGCATTGTTTCCTCTTTTAGCCTACTTTGGTGCAACGTGCAACAGCTTTGTTCATGTGGTTATGTATGCTTATTATGGTCTGTCTGCAATTGGTCCCCAAATGAGGCCATACTTGTGGTGGAAACGTTACATTACCAAGCTTCAACTGGTAAGATGCCGTCTAACAATGTTTTGCTAGGAAGACAGTACGCTGAGCGAAGGGGCGCCTGTTTTCGCGCGCTTTTCTTGTACCCCTCTCTAGGGAGGTGCAAGGTTTGAGCCGGCAAATTCCACCCTGGTGGCGTCTCTCTACAGAGATCCTTGAAGGTCTCTGATTAGCTGATTCTCTGCGTGCACCAAGACACGACATTGGTCGTGGAAGAGCAACTTGAGTAAGGAATTGGCTTGAAGCTTAGACTTCTTTCACTTGAACGCGCGAAGTCATGCGCCTTTTTCTCAGTACATTTGTGGGTTAAGGCTGACTATTTTCGAAACGAAAGCGAGGAGGAGACGAAATTCAATGGAATTTGTTCGGGCAAAAACGATGAAACGAGACAACCTTAGAATGCTGGCTGTCGAGTGTGAAGCGAAAAAACCGTGCGCTAGCTTGTAGATAAATGGCGTTGGAAAATCCAAAGCAACGAGACGCGCCACTCTCAATTTTCCAACGCGGTGTATTTGAAAACAAAAATAACTGCTAGAAGTCAAACACAACTGCTGGAATGGGAATGGAAATCTTGTTTCAGCTATGAAGAAAAAAACTGTTCCTGTCGAAAATTGCAACCTTAGCCCGCGAACACAGACAGATTTCGCCTCTTGTTTTTACCGGGAGAAAGCACAGTTAGATGTCAGAAGTGCGTGGGGATTTTCAAACTATATATAGACAGCAACCAAAACCTTTACCCCTTGCTCTCTATGTTCTGTTAGCTTAATTTTTGTGCAGTAGAATCTCGATTTCTTGAACCGTAAACGAAAAATGCAGCGTTCCACCGAGCGGAGCAAAACGGAGGAAACAACTTTAATTTTGGCTCGAAGAATCTGAGGCTCGAGAATTCAGGTTTCTACTGTATTGTAATTAAATAAATGTTTCCCCTCTATTTTATGTTATTTTACGTGCATCCACATTACACCCTCTGTGATAACTTATTAACGCTAACTAATCACTTCGGTGAAAAAAGTTCGAGGAAGAATTGTGGATCGCATGCAAAGAATAACCAGTTTGTAACTTAAAATGTTAATCTAACATGTAACAAATGTAACAATATATATTTTGGCTCTAATTGCCGGTGGTCTCTTGTAAATATTTCCTTATAATAACTAATTTATAGTTTAATAATGCCTTGCTAGACCTAGACACCAATATCACGAAAAATCACCGAAATGTTTCCGTAAATTCTCAACTTTTTGCCTAAATACCTTGATTTTTCCTTGATATCTTTAAAAAATGTTCTAAATATCTCTAAAAATAACTTCGTTTTCCTTTTTTCAATGCTACAACAATGACTCAATTTAAGAGAGACTTTCAACCTTGTACTCCAGCTTCAAAGGGGGATAAAAAACTCAGAGAATTTATAAAGTCCAAAATATTTGTAAATGTATATCATGACATTTTCTAAATATACCAAACCTCTTAATGTCTCAAATGATATCCGAATATTTGTGCTTAGGCCTAGCCTGTAAAAATTGTACAGTATGTTGCCCTATTTCCGGACACTTTTTGCATAAAACGTAATATCGTACCTCAAAACAATGCAAACAAGCTGAAATTCAGCCACAAGTTAGCTCCATTTCTGGTAAGTAGGTCGTAAAGTTTCATCGCCTGAAGCTCTTTCGATTCCTTGTAATTTTGGAAAGAGTTCGTCGAGTTGCTTGCCCTATTTCCGGACAGGTTGCCCTATTTTCGGACGATCGTTACAAGATAAATACTCCGCTTTTCTTGGCAACATTCTTCTCCTTCGTGGAAAAATATAGCTTATATATAAAAGTTGAATAAAGAAACATTCATTTAAAATATGACTTTTTGTCCGAAATTGAAAGCTTTTTCTTTCGATTATTTAGCGAAGAAGTCATCAATGTTTTGAAACCACTCAAGCGGACATATTTGATTTTGTATTACGGCAAGACGAGGAAGACTGGTGACTGATTTATTAGATACTGGACTTGACTTGGAAAACAACACGCAAGTATTCTTCTTTTGTTTCCAAATAATTATTTCAGGTGAGTTGAAATTTCGAGAGGGAGTGATAAAAACGCTTTTCTTTCAAGAACTCTTCGATAGATTGTATTTAAAACAGAAACTAGTTTGCTATCATTAGGTGTCCGGAAATAGGAACACCTCACCAAAAATACAAATAAACTCTTTTGTGGTCAAGTTCAATGATACGAAACTGAAAACAGAAAATTCTTATATGCTGACAAACCTAGTCCTTTAAGCTTTACGTATGTCCAAAAAAAAATTAATCTTTATCGCATTTTGCGAGAACAGACCGCTTAACTGTAAATAGGTAATTTGGAGTGTGGCTTAGCCACGAAAGTATCAAACGAAAGCTGACTAGTCGATAAGTCTTTGGAACATATCGATCGAATTTGTTTCATTGTTTCAATGAAATACGGAATCGTTAAGTCGAAGTGTCCAGAAATAGGGGTGTCCGAGAAATAGGGCAACATACTGTACTACAGCTGACTTGTTGCTGTTTGATGTTAAAGGGCTAACGACACTGACATTGATACTTGAACTGAAATACATCTGTCACAGTTAATTTTTCCAACTAATTCTTCTCTATGTAACACGTTTATTCGCTGGGATGGGTGGGTAGCGGAGCTTGTAGAATAAAGACGTAGAGCTAAGCTTGTTTCCGATGAAATTGGTGTAATGTTTATTTTAGGTAAGGATAGCAATAGTTAGGTAGAACCAATATTATAGTAGTTAGTGGAAGTGTATAATCTACACATGAAATTGATAGCATACTGAAGGGAACACGTCGTCTTTTTACTTGTGTACAATTCAGCCTTCTTTGAATTGCATTCTTAGAGAAGTTTTTTTTATCAACTGATCTACATGTTAATACACGTTTGACAGGGTCATACAAAACGTACAACGAGCAGTCTTCTTTTAATAAGTTGTTTAATGAATTTGCTACTTGTCAAATTCGTCTTAAACATCCCATGGAGGACAGCTTCGCAATCTGTGTAACGAGATACTTGTTTTGTTTGTACAGTTTTAATTGTAAGTGATTGACACGTGAACCTTGTGATAAGTGGTATGTAAATAGACTTTAATCAGTCTATTCTTTGTTCGAAACGAGACGTGCGAGTTCTAGAGTAACGAAGTTACAAGACGAAATATTGTGTATACAGGGACGAATTACTGGAATTCTCTGCCAATAACCAACACTGATTCAACAAGCTTTCCTACTATTAAGAAAAAGATGATCGAATTTTTAATGAAGTGATTCTAAATTGGCCTAGCCGCACTTCGATCCACAGCCTAATTTTTAAAGTATATTGATAACCGAGGTGGCCTCCTTCTATAAGCCCGGTCGGTGCTTTCTTGGGGGTCTCCTCGCCCTACTATTCTGCTTCAACTGTAACTATATAATTCCAATACAATGTGGCGAATAAAATTAATTATGATGATGATGATGCTGAATTAAACGAGTCAATTCAATTACGAAACGTGGTAGTTGATGACACTACTGATAAAGTAATAACTTGGATTTATATGCTCAAAACAAGTCGGTTAACACGAGTTTAAATCTGTCAGTTACCATTTCAAGATGAAATGCCAAAAATTGAACCCTGCCTTTTCTTGGTGATGTGAATGGTTAAACTGCTTGTAATATGCTCTGGCATAGAAAACTTAATTACAAGAGCTCTAACTTTTTAATTATTATTAATTTCAACTGCGACCACCTGACTAAACCTCTAGCCTATCTTTGTGATAAACTTTCCTTTTTGCATCTCGTGCGACTGTTTGATATCTGATTTCGAGACTATTTCCATGATTTCTTCACATAATAAAACCTTTCCTTGTGGTCTGCTTACGTGGAATTGCCGTGCACGGGTAAGTAGTACTTGCCGTTGATGGCGAAATGTTTCAAAAAGCCTCGTACTGGTGTGCTAGTCTCTTCTTCAATTCCTTGTCTTGTCTCTGTCTCTACTGGAAATGGAAGAATCCATCTGACGCTACACTAATTCCATCCTCGATTAAAATATCTAATGATACAAATCTGTTGATTCCCGCAAAAATACTTCAACTCTATGATGCTGATTTCCGAAGCATTATTTTTTTTCAGAGCTGAATTTGAGTGGCGAGACACCTTTATACGAAGGTGCGAGTTGAAAGTTAGATTTTTGTGTTATGTTGGCATTTTCTGTTTGCTTTTTATTTTGTTTTATAGACGCAATTTACCGTGATAATTTTGTCTGGTGTGAGTGCCATTCTGAACCACGACTGTAAATATCCGCACTGGGCAAAATGGGTAAAGGTTTGCTACGCCTTCTCTCTTATGGCGTTGTTCACGAACTTTTACATTAAAACATACCTGCAAAGCAGGAAAGGCCAAGAGCTCGACAAAAAGGAATCGTAGAGGACTGGTGAACAGGGACCACGGACTGGAATGTGTTGCGACATAAATATATTTGGAAACAAGTTAAATGTCATTGTGATAGGAACATTTATGGACTTGTCTGAAGTAGCATTATTTTGTGGTTGGTTGATAACAGTGCATGTTTCGAAACGAAATGGACGAGCCACCGAGAAAGGGACATGACTGTGTTTCAAAACTGGTCCACTATAATAGAACATTTAAAACTACAGCTGAGGTGTCAGTTGAGACGAAGATTTTAATCTTGATTGTTTTCGTGCATCAGTGAACATAATTAGCTTTACCTTATGATGAAATTGGAGTGTCAAGGTTTTTCTTAGCTATTATGAAGAATTTAATAACGTTTTTGAAGCTGTTGTCTGTTTAGACTGCTACTGGACGAGAATTTTACAATGGATCATGTATTTACACGATGTATATTAACTAGTATCATTTATACTATAAAATGGATTGTTACGTAGGGTTTTTCTCAGCCTTTTTCACACCAAGTCGTAAGATTTTACGAGCTATTATTATTTAACACTGTTCAAGGCGTTTGCATAAATTATTTAGTTAGTTTTCATCACTTGAACGAAAAAAGTGGTTGCATTTGTCAACAATAAATGAGTTTATCATTAAAGTTGTTCTTTGAAGTTAACCGGGAGTCAAATGTGGTGCACAATGCTGTTTGCTATACCCTACACAAGTCCTGCAATCGAGGCTAAAAGAGCTCTGTTACGCATGACAAATGAATGAATGAATGTTGAATGTTTAGCGTTAATATTTCAATTTTGTCAATTACAATCCTTCTCAATCTTCCTCATTCGAGGCCATCCTTGTTTCTTGTCAGTTTATTGCTACCTCTTTGGTGTTTATCTACCTTGCTAAACTATTATTTCAAGATGGCTTCGTGTATGATGCCCAAGCCCCCTTTAGGGGAGCGAGGTTGAGTGACAGCGCTCGCCTCTTACGCTTGTGGCCTGGGTTCGATTCCAGCCTGGTGCTATATGTGGGTCGAGTTTGTTGTTGGTTTTCTCTGGGTTCATCCGTTTTCCTTCCTCCTCAAAAACCAACTTTTCTAAATTCCAATTGTAATAGACCAATTCCGATATATCGAAATTCTAACATGGCACCGAGGCTTGGGGGAATAAAACAAAAAATATATTTACTCATCCATAAACCTCAATGCAAAATCTTTTGTTTTATTCCCCCAAGTTAGAATTTTGTGGGTATTAATGAGGGGGATGAGAGTGGGGGGTGGTAGGGAGAGAGTGACCCTTGTGATCGCTTGTAGCTTGCATAAAGCCCGTGTGATACAAAGATAACTGTTTTAGATTCTAAGAAGCCCTTCTCTTTAACGCACCAGTGCCTTTTTTTACAAGGATCTTTTGCTTTCAAAAGAAATGTCTTAAGCTGAGGCGTGTAATGCAAAACGAACGCTTGTAGCTCCCAGATAGATATATCTCGTTGTAACCCTTGCAGATAACATAATATAGCACATCTTTGCATTGTACTGTACTTCTTACTAAAATTTGATGATATCCTTAAACTATAAGACCAACGCTTGCAGATAATATAATCACAAACTTCTGCTTTGTGTAGCACACCTTTTCATTGCACGTCTTTCTGAAATATGATCATATCCTTAAACTATATAAGATTTTAAAAATTTCAATTCGGATAAAGCACAAAGGTATAAAATAAAATTTCGTTTAACCTGCATAACAGTCATTAAAGAAGACAGTAAAGTTAAAATTGTAATGAGCAAATAATTATCAAACGTAACTGTTCATTGTCAATTATATGATAACCAAATCAATGCGCGTGCTATGATTGGTCAATCAGCTATGGTTTATTGTGCCAGTAAACTCATGGAAAAATCGCACATTTTCTGAATTATCATATAAAAGCAATAGACCACAAGTTACTATGGCTTATAGGCTGATAAACCACTTGGGATGTTGGTAGAACACTCAAAGAATTTTTAAATCATTCGCCTGCGGATTGTGATTTACAAATTCTTCTCGTGTTCTACCAACATCCCGCGTGGTCTACTGCTTAAATCAATCCAGATGTAACCAAAAATTTTTCTGTGTTTTATTTCTTACATAGACTCAGTTCGTGGTAGTTATGGTTTACATAAACTCTGCCCTTCGCATTGATTGTGGCTTCAGTCGAAACCAGTTGTACCTTACTTGGGTTTACCTTGTCACTTTGATTATTCTGTTCGCGAATTTCTACATCCGGTCCTACCTGAACAAGAACAAAAAATCGGAATAAGAAATACATCCAGAACGGTAATGTGACGTCATTGCACTTAACTATTACATTATAAGCTCGAGAGTTCTACTGCGTGATAGTTCATGAGGGCAAAGCCCGAATATACTATTTTACAATTAAAAATTTCTCTGGCTTGATAGTTGATAAGGGCGAACCCCGAACCACCTATCACGAGACAAAAATCGAGAGCGGAATCTACTCGACGTCCAAATCTTTTTCACAGACACCGATGAATTCGGAAAAAACATGACTTAACAAAGGTGCAAAGCAAGTTCGTTTCACCTGCATAACCGTCATTAAAGAAGAGAGCAAAGCTAAAATTGTAATGAGCAAATAGTAAACACGGCTCCATTATAAAACACGTGCGTTTAAGTAGCTGTTCATTGTTATTGAATCAACCGAAATGTAACCGACTTTTTTTCTGTGTTTTGTTTCTTACACAGACCCAGTTCGTGGCAATTTTGGTTTACATAGCCTCTGCCCTACACATAGATTGTGGCTTCAGTCGAAACCAGTTGTATCTCAACTTTATTTACCTGGTCACTTTGATTATTCTGTTCGCGAAATTCTACATCCGGTCCTACCTGAACAAGAACAAAAAATCGGAATAAGAGATTCACCCAGACCAACCATGTGACGTCATTATACGACGCACGTTCGCGTCATAGTTGATGAGGGTGAAGTGCGAATCAACAATCACTGACGAGATAGAAATCCATAGCAAATAATCCATTTGTTTTAGTATAAATCTGACTAGCCGTTCAAAACTTAACAACAAGATTATCCTTTTCTTTTTCACGTAATATATCAAACACGAGAGACGGTGTTTCAATGCCTTTCCAAACACCGAGGAGAGAGTTGAAAATACGACAAGCAACAGAGTATTTTTGACGCACTTCGAAGTGTTTGGAAATGTGATCAGTGAAACACTCAAGTTGTTTTTGTCTAGCTGTGAAAAATGAAAAAAAAAATATAGTTTTATTTGCTGTGAATGGAAGTGCCCGTATCATAAGGATTATGAACGAATTTTTAACACGATTAGTGTAATTTAGAGGCAACTGAATTACAACATTGATCAAGTTACTATTGACACAGGTGTTGCCATATTCAATCGCAACTGATATCATTTACAGACATGATAAATAAATCACGGTTACTATGGAAACCAGGCAGAGAATAAAAAGCATGCTCCTTGATTTAAAATTACAACAGGAGAATTCGACTTCTTAGCGAAGTTTTTCCGGTTTAATACTGATAATTTAGGTAATATTTACCATCATCTATTATAGTGCTGGACACTAAGTGAATAAAAAGGTTGTATTAATATTAAAACATACCCATCACATTGACAATAAAATAACCAGTTAATGTCCTGGTAGTTTTGTTGTTTTTGTTCAAGTCTTCGTTTGCTTTCTCCATCAACAGTTAAGTAGAAAAGCATATTTATTTAATAGCTAAGAAATGATCGTTGATTTAGAACCACCTTGCACCAGATGAAGGTTCTACGCAGTTGGTTTTGTTTGATTGGTCACACACTGAGAATTCCATCCATAGTCTAAAAAAGAATGTCCTTGTTCTGCATACCATACAACACCACATTTGAATGGCCGCACACTAGGGTTTCACCAACAGACTTAAAAGTTAGAACCACCTTGAACAGCATAAATTATAAACAGCACCACATGCAAGTACCGCTCAATAGCTTTCATTTGAATGGTCACACACTAGGGTTTCACCAACAGCCTTCAAAGTTAGAACCACCTTGAACAGCATAAATTATAAACAGCACCACATACAAGTACTGCTCAATAACTTTCATTTGAATGGTCACACACTATGGTTCCATACTGACGTAAAAGTTAGAACCACCTTGTACAGCATTATAAACAGTAACGCATAAAAGTACTGCTCAATCTTTCATTTGAATGGTCACACACTAGGGTTTCATCCCCAGAGTTAAAAGTTAGAACCACCTTGTACAGCATAAATTATAAACAGCACCACATACAAGTACTGCTCAATAATATAATTTTGTTTTATCAACTAGGTTGATAATGTGAATTGGCCACCGTAAAGAGATTCAAGAGCTGACGTTTCGAGCGTTAGCCCTTCGTCGGATTCGCTTATACGTCCCACCGACGCAGCACCACAGTTTCTTTAGAAACTTACCCCCTCTACTGCTCAATAACTTTCATTTGAATGCTGCACCGCATTATAAACAGTAACACATAAAAGTACTGCTCAATACTTTCATTTGAATGGTCACACACTAGGGTTTCATCCACAGACTTCTAAGTTAGAGCCATCTTGTTTCATCTAAATTGTCGCACTCTTTAGGGCATGTGAAATTGAAAAGATCGGCCCTGTGTTTTATGGGAGGCAATTTCTTAACACAAAGTGTCGCATGAGAGTTTCTTTTCTAATAGAACGTAATTGTCGTGTATATATGTTGAAGTACCTAATCATAGATCTTTCTCCTTTTTTGTTATAGATCCAATTCTTGTGCGTTATTCTGCACACTTCAAATGCTATCCAAATCAATTGTGGATTCCTAAATGGTTTCTTATGGCTGCAATCTGGTTACATGTGTTCTCTGTGTGTTTTCTTCCTTAACTTCTACAACAAAGCATATTTAGACAAGAGCAAAGAAGAGTGAAACTTAAAGGGTCTTTAGTCAGAGTTAACTGTTCTTCAGATCTGTAATATATTCCTCAAGCAGTACCAAGGACACTAAGTTAACAAGCAACACTAAGTAGATAGGAGAATATGTTCTTCAAAACTGTGATATATTCTTGCAGTAATACTAAGTCAGCAGTTCAAAGTAGTAGTAGTAGTAGTAGTAGTAGTAGTAGTAGTAGTAGTAGTAGTAGTAGTAGTAGTAGTAGTAGTAGTAAACTTTATTTCAACTCTGATTGAAAAGTAGCGCATAAGCGCTAATATCTCCGAGAAATATATATATGTACAATGCCAAAAAGAAAGAAAAAGCAATTCCTGTTATTTAAAGGACGACATTTTGTGATCACTTCAAGCTCTCCGGCCCGCCCTTTCAAGTTTTTTTGATTCAGCATGTTTTATAATAGTTCCCTCTCGCGTGAATCTAATTTTTCTAACACTAACTATCTGACAGTCAATGATATGTCTTCATTTTTGGTTTTAAATTTTTGGGCACAAATTTCGGATTTCACCGCTGTTACACATGTTCTTTGTTTCGTACCCAAGCTTTTGACACAGTTGTGGAAAGTATTTATTTCAAATGTACTGTTATTTTTATTTGTTTTAGCTTGCATTATTATGAACTATCACCGCGAAATATCCAAATGCTGCTTGAATGTCGTTTTGGACATTTTTGGTGTCTCTGCCACAAGTCGTTCCGTATGTAAAGCTTCCAGACAAAGTCACTGTGACAAAACATGGGGGATGGGGGGTACCACAATTCGCCTTGGGATTGTTGTCACCTGGGTTCTCGGCCTTAAAAGTCAGACCAATTGTAAAATGTTTTACATTTGTTTGGTACAATAAACTTCGGGAATCTGTGACCAGGCATTACTTTGTGTTAAACTCATCTGAATGTGTGAGATGAGAGCACAGGGATTCGTTTACTGTACTTTAGTAAAGAATTTAGAATTATTTTATGTGAAATTTTTTGAAGTAAATTATTGTCTTTTATCTTTTTTGAGAGTCATTTTTGTAAACTTATTTTGAACGAATATTCAATAAATCATCGTATCTGGATGTTATTTATTGACTTTCAATGGGATCAATTTCATTAATTTGTAATTACTTTTTAGATCCTTTTAACCCAATACAACATTACAGGTCATTACATTAATGTTCCTTTTGGGAACTTATTGGTTGCGTTTTCGAAGAAAGGGAAATGAAGCATGATTGCGGTCGTAGACGCTTAGTTTCAAGAAAGCAATTTGACTGAGGGTAATTTGGGTAGACAGGCAGGACCAGGCAGACAGATCAAGACAGTAAGGAATAACACACTTCAGCATTAAAAATGACAATTTGCGTGTTACCAATCAGTTCGTAGTCCAACATGGGATGTACGTCTTTCTTTTTGTTCAGGACCAACCCAATCTCCTGCTAGAGAATGTAGACAGTCTACATTGGGAAATTAGGGTAGTTAATGTGTAGTGTCTACATTTATTGACCAAGCACACGGGAGAGGACTGGCATCAAAGCGCTCAAAATCAAACTCAAACTATTTTTTGTTTGAACTACTTCGTTAACGCTGATCGACACGATCACTTGTTATCACTCAAATGAGTAAACGTTTGGGCTCCCCTATCAAAAATTCCTGGATCAGCCCCTGCCCACGTCATGACTAATAAATTAATTGATTGACTGGCTGTCTGATCGACGATTGATTGATTGATCAATCGATCGATCAATTTTCGAACACTTAAATAAAGTGCGTTACTTTTATTTTATGCAGGTCCAGTTTGTGGCCATTCTGGTTCATACAACCTTCTCCCTGCAAGGTGGTTGTGACTTCTGCCGCGGGTTGCTTTGGCTTCTCTGGTTCTACTGCATAAGTTTGATTTTTTTGTTTGCGAACTTCTATGTGCATGCCTACCAGAACAGAGACAAAAAATCAGAATAAATTGAGCGCAGATTCTGTCCTGTGACGCGAAACACAAGTGTAATTTGTGTTCTCCTTTTCCACTTTTTAATTTATACGTCTTTCATATGGTGAACGAGTGCCGGTCGTAACGCCCCCAAGATAATATGCCCCCAATGTAACACCCCTGGGAATTTAACGTGGAATCCCCTTCTCTTCCAAAGAACGAGAAATCAGATATACATGTACAGCCATTTTTTCCTTGACGTGCTCTGCGTGTTGTGAAGGGGGGAGTTTTGTCTTCGGGCCGGTAAACTGGTGAACAAGTCAAGTTTCAGGGTTTTAAAGGGACACTGTCGCGCCTGATATATCATACGTGTGGCCTGTAGCTTGCTGAAATCGTGCTTTATTGTCTTGCAATAGGAGAAAAATGCTAAAAGTGGTGAAATAAATAAATATCAACTAAGAAGAAAAAATAACTATTAAGAGATTCAAAATTTCACCAGAATTTCAGCTTTGACTTCTGGACATCCTGTCCAGAAATCAATTTCAATCAATTCAATCCACTTCCATCCTTGTAAATTGTAATCCTGTACTACTTTCCCCAAATACCTGTTATATCTTGTTCTGTGGAATCTTTTTATTTTATTTTATTTTATTTTCGTGTATTCTCTACTTGCACAATACCATAATACACCGCTTCTACCCCCCAAAAAATTTGCACAGGCATTGTTTTAGATTTCCCTTGGGACATCTTCATGTCCCATGAGAAATTGTAAACAATGATTATGCAAAATTTTGGGGGGTAAAAGAGGTGTATTATGGGATTTGTGCAAGTAGAGAATTTGTTAGCAATTGGCAAAATAATATGGAAATTAGAACATAATTTATTTTGTCAGGCATGACAGTGTCACTTTTACTCGTCTTCACTCTTGCTGTCATGATGGCTTTTATATTATAATGCAAATTAGTCACGTGGTCTGCCAAGGACAAACTCTAGAAAATGAAGACAGTTCTCCAAAATCGGCTCGTCTCAAATAAGCAAGTATATTTCCCAAAATTATATTCTAAAGCCTGATAATGGAAGGTTGGCACATCATTACCGTTATTGTAGAATATTTACTCTATTTTATGGCTTGTTGTTTGCACAAAATGTTTTTTCCTGCAAGCATTTAACGTTGCTTTAAACATAGCATTTCTAAAATTTTCACCACTGCTGTCAGAAATCACGTCCTTGCTTTGCATTATGATGTCGAAAGCCATATGGGACTATCGTGAATAAGGCGTGCATGTAAATGCAAATTGAGATCAGATTAATATATTTTACAAAGAAACAAAAACTACGGCTCTGGCCTGCATAATGTATACCACACAAGCTCAAAACGAACTAGTACCCAGTTGCCATTTCCGTGTTAATTTTAGGGGCGAGAGAAGATTGGATACCACAGTTGATTGAGGCGCGCACGGTGTCATTGGAAGGGCCGGCCCTTCCCATGACACCTGGCACGCCTCAATCTTCCCTGGTGTCCAATCTTTTCTCGCCCCAATACACGAAAATGGCGACTGGGTACGAGCCGATAACAAAGGGCTGTAAAATGGGGGTGTATAACGCCCTCTTGAATTATTTCAATGTATGAGTTTTTTGGTTCCAGCGAGTAACATGGTTATGGTTGGTCTTAGTTTAGATTGTCTTATTGCAGTAAATAGGAAACTGCATTTAACCAAATAGGCACTTAAATGATAAATCATATTTTATGCAACAATCCAGTCAAAAACTGGAACAAATCTCTTTTATAAAAACCGTGCACTCGGTGTGAAGGGTTTTATGTAATATGTGCTGTTCACCATGTAATAAACGTTTTTGCACAATAATGCACAATAATTTTTCAATAATAATAAACTTGTAATAAACAAATGCAAAACTTTTTGTTTAGTCTGTTTCCATTAAATTTGTTTGTTGTTGTTGTTGACATTGCGTTTTTCTACCTAAAACCCAAACTGTCTTAGAATTAGCAAACAACAGTAGAACGAATCAGTTTCGCGGATTTCCAATAAAGGACGACCGAGTGTCTACCAAACCAAGATTAATAACGCTCGTACAAAACTATTGGCCATTTTCTAAACGAGCAGGGACTGGGTACGAATATTCAATATCGATTGAATTGGAAATGGGGCATATCACCAGAAAGAGCATCCAAGAATTAGTAATAAGTAAGAGAGCTTAGTATGGACTGGAGGACGCCTGTCCCTCCAATCCATACTAAGTGTACCGTGCCTTTGGGTTTAAACCAATAACCGTCCAATTTTGGTAAATTTACTAATTTTCGATCCTCTTTCAGATGACGTGCCCCATTTTTTCAATTCAATCGATATTGAATGTTTGTTGTGTTCGTACCCAGTCCCCTGCTCGTTTAGAAAATGCCCAATTCTCGTGATCACCTTTACCTTTTCCCTCACTGGGAATCAGGGTCTTTTTATAAAAAAATTGGAGTAGATCACTATTGGCGGTTTGCAACCAATACCGAGAGATTCAAATGACAATAAGCGTGGCGGCCATGTTGGAGACATAAAAGAGACCAACCAGAAATCTTTTCTTCATGTCGTCGATGACGTCACTTGCAAACCAAGAATTCTTGCTAGTGAAAACCAACCAGTTACTCAGTGCAATTAAACATCTCAAGCGTTCTTTAAGGGTGAATTAATGAATTTGATTTCAGCCTTTGCTTCAGCAATGTCGCTGAACAAGGTTTAGGATAAGTATTTTCGTACTTGTCATGATTTTCGGAAGGACTTTTATACACACGGTACTGCTTAAATAGCGTTTGGTCATTGATGAATTTATTTCAATCATCGATACTGACCCTTGGATTCAGTTTTCACTGTTAAACAAGAAAAACAAAATAAAAGAAAATCGAATAACAATGGGTTACATAATAGCGAAGCAGCCTCACGTACGGTGCCACATATAGGCACGGAGAGGATCGCATGCCATGACATAATAACGAAACGTGACAATACGTTCAAACATAGGGTTACATAACGAACTAAGCCAGCTGTTCTGAAGAAAATGTGGCATAGACAAAACAAGCTGCTTGTCAAAATCTTTATCTTAATAAGTGGTCTGCGGAGAAGAGCGCTTTTTCCAACTGCGCGCAACTAAAAATAGTAAGCATTTACCCAGCTGGGATAAATTAATATAGAAAATAGCCGGAGATATTGGCCGACTAGAGCATAAATCAAGTATATGTGTGTATGTATCGCGAGCGTGTATAGAATAAGATAGATATTTTACCCAAGAATTTTGAATACTGAACCTTTCTTGTAATGCTTTACGATTTGTAATGTATGCTCATTCGTCTATTCACGCTTTATTATGTAGATGAACTTACTCAGATTAAGTACGACTTAAACGTTTAGTTTATTGAAGAAAATTGGAAAACGTCATAGCATTAAGTAAAACAACTGTGTTAATGGTGAGTTTGCGGGTGTTCTTCAACCGTTTGAAGAAAAAGAAAAGCAAGCGGTAAAGTAAAGAACGGGTAGATTCAAACAGGTATCATACTAGGTTGATTTCAAGTTTATTTAATTCTTCCTTTAAAATTGAGACAAGGCGCGCGCGCAATTTTTTGTCAAGTGCATCGACGCCATTGTCCGCGCGTGTGGGAACACTAATGTTCGTAAACTTTAACGTTTGCTTTTATCAACACGGCATCCTTTGCGACTGACGAAGGGGTTCTTCCCGAAACGTCTCGTTTCTTTTAATATAAGAACAAGAGCAGTTTCTCAAAACAACTTTCTTCATCATACTAGGTTGGTTCAATAGCGTTCAATCTTTTTCGCATACTGAAATTAATAGGTGATTCTTCATATAGCTCACGTTAGCATTTTATCAACGGAACGTCGGCCATGCGAAAGGGTGCGAATTGTCATTCTCTAAAATAATAGAAATGCAGTTTCTAATGGTCTTGTTGTATTATCGCGCAAAGAAGGCAATTCAGTCTGCCTCTTTCTAAAGTAAATAAAGCTGCTGGCCAAATAAGCTAAGTATACAAATTTAACATTTTCAAAAGAAAATCAAGCTTTCAGGGCCATTTACATTCAAACGATGATAAAACGGTTTCATCGCTTTTTCTTAAATCTGGCACCGAGTTTTATCTCGCTCAGCAACCGATTTGATAGTCGCCTCAATAAATCATCGGTATTTTGGGCTCAGTTCATTCAGTAGCACATGCCGTTTACCGCTTCAATCACGTGCTGTTTTTCCGTTTCACTGTTGGTGAATTTATTTCCATTGTTACAGTTTCACTGAAGTTATCTCATTATTTAGTTTATTCCATATAGTCTTCAATGACCACAAGCCAGTATTTTTTTTGGAATTCTTTGATACTCGATTCAGTTAACTTTGCGATATCGCTTCAAAAGGTTTGTTAAATAAAGTTCCCGATCAATAAGTTTGTGTTCAAGTTTGCTTTCGATAAAAACGACACGTGCAAGATGTTTTTCGTATATATCGATTTCTTGTGTTCAAATTATCAAATGTTGTCTTTCTTTATTTCGAAATCATATTCAGTGAATAAATAGGATTTGGGAGAGAAGTGCAGGACATCAAGGATAGAAGACGATTCTTTGTTCGTCAAATTTGATTTTGTGACCGGATGCGAGGTGATCAAAAGTTCCATTCTGGTGAAATTTGAAATCTGTCGTCCTATAACACTCTTCGTGGTGAGGCTCCCGAGTACATCTTGGATCTGCTTAAGCTATACAAACCACCAAGGATGCTATACACCTTATTTAAAAATGGCTACCATCTTAATATTCTTTTGTTGGTATTCAAATGAGCCCTTCTTGCCTCGTTTTTAAGCTCAAAAATCAAAAGAATATTTCATCTTGAACGAGGCAACGAAGGCCATATTCTATGTGCATAAATCAGCGGCAATTTTGGAATAAGGTGCATAAAGGGGTCCTCGAGTAAGAATCTTCCTTGCAAGCCAGGATTCGATCTTATGACTGCGAGAGCAGTTCTTTTGTTGTGGCAGCACCTGTTGTATGAAACATATGCATGCTTCCGGAGCATGCTTCCGGATGATTTCAGAGTCTTTTTCCACGAACATTTTTAAAAACAAACTGAAATCTTGGCTTTTTTAAACAAGCATTTTTAAATTGGCATTTTAAAAATAATTTTAATTTTTACCTTTTTCAAAATTCTATCAGTACTCAACTAGTAAGTTAATTAGTTAATGTTTACATGTTTTTAATTTTATTGAATGCAAAGCGCCTTTGAGCCCATGGCAAATGGCGCGCGCGCCAAAAATTTAACATTATTATATAGTTGTCGTTTTCGATGACGTTTCTTTGCTTTCACCAATTTTGGCCAGTCATTATATTTTCTTTCAATTTCAAGCTTATAAAGCAACTTTATAGCAAGCGTCTGGTTACACTCACATGCACTACATATCAGTCCCTTGAAAGTGGCAAGAAAAAAAACCGTTGAAATAAAAAAATACAGAGCTCATCAATTGACTCATAATTCAAGGTTCGTAAACTATTTTTCCTGTGAAAGCCAACTCATTGATAACCGAGCCAAACTTAGACAAGAAAAAGAACGAAAATCAAAAAGACAACGAGAAATTTGAAAGCAAACAAACGGTTATATAATCCATTGAAACGTGACTGTACTTTCAAGTAGAGGTCTGGTTACGTAAGACATGCAGTCAGTTGCTCTCAACTGAGATGAGAGCGGCTGAGAGAATCGCGTTTACCAACCATGACAGTAAAAATTCAATTAAAATACTGTACTGCTACATGCTTCCGATAAAACTTCCCAAATTTAGATTCACAGCTAAAAGTAATTAAGTTGTCTCCAAAGGCAGGCAGTTATATAATTTTGTTTCGGTTTGCGCTAAATGAGATCCACCGTATTTCCAAAAAACCGGATATAATTTGTTTCGATATCTCTCACATTGTAAAGCAGCTTTCCGCTTTACTTTTTAGATAAAGATATAAAACGTGATTTAAGGGTTGATAAATGCATCGTTGACTGCAGGAAATTACAAAACACAAACAACCGCAGAACTTCCGGTATTGCTGTTCATCCAAGGAAACAACATCCAAACAGGGCACCGAAGATATGATAAAAAAAATCGCTGGGTTTAAATTTTTTTGGATACGCAGTTAAAGTCACAAGGTTGACATTCTACAGTTACTTAGTTATTGAAGGATATTAACTTAGAGATTCTATGCGCAGCTTTAGGGTTTGTCTACGGAACGCTTGGCTGTATATACAAATTGATACGCAGCGTTTTCAAACCAGCAACTCTAAGATAAGAAGTTGTCTCAAATAATAGCTGTATTATCGCGCAAAGAAACCAGGCGATTAAGTACAAATGCTAAGTAAAAAATATTCCAGCTTTAAATTCAGTTTCAAATTCAATGTTTCAAATCATCTGCCTCATTTTGGGCCTCACGTGCTGTTTTTCGTAACACGTGCTGTTTTTGTCCTCGGTCGCGTGCTTCTTTTCCATGTTGCTTTCAAGCTCGCGTCTAGGTTGGATATCAATCATTCAGATCATTAATGTTACACTGAGGTTTACATTTTACGCCCACGTAAAGCCATTTTTCCAACACTTTTTCTTTCGTATTTCGACAGGCTGCTTGATTGAAAATAAAGGGTTTCCGTATTTTAGTTTTAAACTAAAAATTATAATCCGATTTGATACGCTGTCTCACCAGGGTGAGTTTTCGATTCACGTGCGACAAATGCTGACTTCAGACTCGCAGAATAAATGCCGTGTTACCATTACCAATATTGAGTGCTAACCACAAGTAGGCTAACTCAGTGCTGTTCAAGCTAACCGGAGTGATATTTAGGCTAATACTAGTGCCAGTCTGCCTTTGTCGCACACAAGCACTGCGCCCTCTGCTAAATTTATTTCCATCCATCCCAGTAAACATTGATAAAAAATAACATTTTCTCAGTATTGCTGTCAATTCGAAGGTTCAGATTCAGATTTGTATACGAAATTAAATTTATCGGCGTAAAGTGGGGGGTTCTAAAGTCGGCATTCTACTGTAACTATTTAAAACCATTAACGAGATACTCTATGTCCAACTTTAGGGTTAGGTTTGGCTATATATGCAAATTCTTATGTAACGTTTAAAGTAAGGCCTCTAAAACTGTAGTTGCCTGAAATCCTAGCTGTATTATCGCGCATGAAAATTTGGCATTCAAGTAAATAACCTAAGTTGAGAACATTGCCAGCTTTAAGTTCAGTTTTTAAACTCAGGTTTTTAAATCACCTGCCTCATTTCGACCTTCACGTGGTGTTTTTCAACATAGTCGCGTGCTGCTTTCCCATGTTGCTGTTAAGCTCGGGGCTACGTTAAGTTGGATGTTAATCTAGACAAAATGGTTTTTATCGTTTTAAGCTAACTGATCATCAGACAGCTCTTTGGGGATAAATCGCCATTTGAACTCTCAATGTTGCACTAAGGTTTACATTTTTCGACGTTTTTTATCCGGACTGCGCCCACGCGAGGCCATTTTTCCAGCTTTTTTTTCCCTTTAGCATTTTGTTCGACAGGCTGCTTGAATAAAAATAAAGTGCTTCTCGTATTCTAGTATTAAACTAATTAATATAATCCAATTTGATACGCTGTCTCATCGAGGTGAGTTTTCGATTCACGTGCGTTGTTTTTCAGTCGCAGGATGTGGTTCTCATCATGCGTTGACAAGCTAATATTGCGCGGCCGCGGTGTGCGACAAATGTACACTGGCAGACTGGCAGAAAGTGAATGTCATGTTACCATTACAGTCATTGAGAGCTAACTACAAGCTGGCTATGCCCAAGTGCTGTTCAGGCAAACGGGGGAGTCCCAGTCTGCAGTCTGCAGTCTCCTTTGGCTTCACACCTTGCGTTCCGTGCAAAATATATTTCCATTTATCCCAGTCAACTCTGATCGAAAAATATTTTCTTTAACTATTGCTCTCAGTTCGAATGTTTCAGATTCAGATTTGAAAACAAAATTAAAATCGTAAGTTGGCTTTCTATAGTAGTTATTGAAGTACTATCTAGAGACTATGTCCAGCTTCAGGCTTTGTCTACGAACATTGGCTGTGCAAGCAAATTGTTTTGCAACGTTTTAAACCAGCA
The DNA here is from genome assembly GCA_947652115.1 of Blastomussa wellsi. Taxonomy (NCBI): domain Eukaryota; kingdom Metazoa; phylum Cnidaria; class Anthozoa; order Scleractinia; family Plerogyridae; genus Blastomussa; species Blastomussa wellsi. The sequence goes on from OX393567.1 coordinate 5,864,713, forward strand.
GCTCTAAACTTGCAGTTGTCTGAAATCCTAGCTGTATTTTCGCGCATAAAAATTAGGTATTCAAGTAAATACGCTAAGTGGATAAAATTACCAGCTTCAAATTCAGTTTCAAGTTCAATTTTTCAAATCATCTGCTTCATTTCGTCCTTAACTTCACGTGCTGTTTTTCTCGACAGTCGCGTGCCGCTTTCCCATGTTGCTGTTAAGCCCGGGGCTACGTTAAGTCGGATATCAATCTACACAAAATGGTTTTTATAGTTTTAAGCTAACTGATCATCAGACGGGTTTTGGGAATAAATCGCCATTTGAACTTTCAATGTTGCACACTGAGGGTTTACATTTTGCGACGATTTTTATCCGGACTGCGCCCACGTAAAGGCAGTTTTCAGCAATTCGTATTTCGTTCGACAGGGTACTTGAAGAAAAATAAAGCGCTTCTTGTATTCTAGTTTTTAACCTTCTTGTGTTCTGGTTTTTAACCTGACGCTGTCTCATCTAGGTGACAGAGATGTGTTTTTTTTCGTCATGTACTGTTCACGTGCTGGTGCGCTCCGTGCTAAATCTATTTCCATTTATCCCATCGAAGAAGAATTTTCTTCTCAGTCGTGTTATCAGTTTGAAATTTTCGGATTCAGATCTGTAGCTGTTTTACACCACATTCATTGCGTTATTATCTTGGCTTTTGATCGAGTAGATAGCCTCCAGATAAATTCTGACTTACCGGCGGTAATGTTTTGTTTTTCAAACTGCAAACAATCTTGAAAAGTTTGACACCGCGGGCCGCTTTCAACCGATCAAGGAAAAAATCACAGGGAAATAATTGTGGAAGTGATTTAATAGCTACCTGCCTCAAATACAACGAAATTATATCTGTTTGGAAAAAAATGGGAAGTCAGCATGAAAAACTACACAGTAATCTAGGGCTATTAATAATTAAGTAAGAAATTGGCCTTGCATTTGGTTGGCGATGGTTTGTGTTATGTAATCGCGGTTTTAAGCAGCAAGTTTCTCTATTTTTCAAAGTTGAGTTCGCTGATTCTTTCCATCGCTTCATAAAAAGCATTTATTTTTAAAATGCAAGTCCCTTCAGCAGATACTGAGGTGAATAAAAGGGAAATCCCATGACCAAAGGTTTAATTGGCGGCACGTGCCCAGAAATGTGAAGTGTTATGTAACGGTAAAAACTATGGTTTAGTAAGATTTGCATTGAAGTACAAAGAAAGTTGAGAATTGTTTTTCACACCGCGAAATGTAAAGCATTTATTTGCAACAAACTCACACAGGCAAGTTTTTAAAATCCAATATTGTCGATATTGGCCCTCACGAAACTGTCACAGCCTGAAGGATGTGCCACACAGTACATGGAAAACTGATATGAATATTTACATTCAGTGGCTCAAAGTTAATAGATTAAATTCAAGTGTTGCAGAACGTGTATTACATCGTTTAAAGCTATCCGATGCTCAGAAGACCATTTTGTGGCAACGTTTAGTTTATATACACTTTTCAAGTATCTTACATTTAGCATCGCTGGAAGTCTATGTTCATCAAAAACAAATTTTAAAAGTCATGTTGTTCTTGAGCATTGATTCAAGCAGCGGGTTGAATTCACTTCCTCGTACCATGGAAATCATGTTTGCATTCAGTTTCAGTGGACAACATTTGAATGTTTACAAATGAGATGTTCCAGCAATATTCCTCTTTACGTAAAAGGAAACTGTCCTCTCAAAACACTGAAATCATTTCAGATATGTTCAAAACTGTTCTCGCACGTGCTAAGCATGTCATAAATTTTGCCTCAAGTAAAGTGTTCCACCCGTTTGCTCGTGATGCCGTTTTTTCGAGATATTTCTTCGTTTTCAAACGATGCTTCTGTTCGTGCTGTGTACTGTTCAAATAAATCATCCCACTGCTTATTGATATCTCGAATGTCTTCAAAATTCACATTGTCAGAACGTCCGTTCACCTTTCTCGCCAAAAATTCAAGTCCGCTTTGAAATAAATGCACGGTGTTGCTATCATAAAAGTCCCAGAGCAGAATCTTAGGTTTATGCTTTAGATCCAACGCTTTTTCTTTAAAACACTGCATTTTCTTTCGCCAGCGACTTTGCGTTTTTTCGGGCAAAGGAACAAAATAGTGTACTTCTTCCAAGTCAAAGGACCACCGCACTCTTCGAGGCTTGCCTGGAAAATCGTCTTCGCTTTCTTTAATTTGAAGTTGCACGGCTTCTTGCGTCGAGTGCTCCATTGTGTACTAACAGATCAGTTCGTATTAAATTAGCAATTGTCAAGGTCTGGAGCCAGTGAAGACCAGGTTAGAATGAATTGATTAGAACAGTCAATCTGTTATCTAGCAGCATAGTGGTCCGTATAGGTTTTAATTGTACTTTCTACGAGAAGCTCCGATAGGCTCTTAGCGATAAACAATGAGACAGCAATGGCGTTATGAAGACGTCGCATTTGTTCTCCCTGTCAATTAGAGTCAAATTATTTTAAAAGCGTGTGCAAAGGGCTATTAAATTGTCTTCCTTTTCACCTGTTGGGAGGCGGAACACGTTGATGCAATGACGTCAACGAGTAAGATTTAGAATATTTATTTTTCCCACGAATAATTATACCCTCCCCGTAGAAATGGGGTTTTGTTTCAGTTTACGTGTACAAAGTTACCCTCCGAATTTCTTCCACGGCTGAAACATATCTGTTATTATAACAAATTTATCGTTTGGTTTTAGTATTCGTTACTTTCCGCGATTTGCATTTAGCCTGGTCTGTACGTATAAACTCCTATTCAATATTCCCAGCAGTTCGGAAATCAATATTATAGCGTCACACGATCGGCTTACTATTTTGTTTGTTTCTATCCTCCAATATACCCTATGGTGAGATAATATGCACATTTTTTCAGCTTCAAAATATATTAAAAGCTCTGTCTAATGAAATTTCGCATAGAGCAAATTGTCAATTTCCCATGTTCGAATTAAAATTGTCAAAAGTCTGTGCATGTATTAAGCCTTATCGCTTAAAACATTTAGTGTATGAATTAAGTATAAACAACGCAACTAAAACTTATTTTAAGCAACTGCAAAGAGGAGAAAATGAAACAAAAAAATGCACATCGAGCGCAATCAAGAACATCGAGAAGCGTCAATTCGTGTGCCATATTTGCAAACAAAGTTCTTTATATCCATACTAATTATTCATTACTTTCATTTCATAGTTTCTTTAAAATTTTCAGTCTTTTCACAGAACTGTTTCGCTTACAAACTAAAGTTTATTTAAGTTCTTATTTAAGACCAATACATCATAGTTTTATTTTTAGATGAATTTTACGGACACATGTGGCAGCGAAGTTTATATTTCTACCAATATGTCAACAGGAAGTTTAAATTTGAGGAATAGAAAACTGTTGGTGGGTGATCTATCCACAATTTTCACCACGCGCACAAATTAAAATATCATAAAAACGTATTAAAGCTGTGGGTAAGCTACTTGTCAGACATCTAGTTGAACATTTCTTTCAAACCACTCTGTTTAATTCACAAAATTGACATAGATTTCACTATATATATTTTTTATACTTCGAGTATTCTGTGCTCTCTGACAACTGAGATGTTTCAAAATTATGCCTTTTGACCTTTCAAGATAGATCAAAGAAGGCAACGAACAGCTCTAATGTAAACAGCATTAAACTTCCGCAGCAAATATCCTACTTTTATTAAAAGCTATGTTGCCCATCAATGAGGACGTATCTGTGTATACCCAGACGTCGAACCTTCCTTTCAAAACGGTCATCACGAATTAATCAATGTATTATTGTTTTCACTCATGCTTATGATTTGAAGCCAGTGTAAAAAGCTACGGAGGTACGGCGTTACTTCTGTTCGCTGCGTCAAACCATATGAAAGTATTTTGTTTTCATGTATCATCGAAGCTAGAGATTGTTGCAGAACAGTTTCAAGTCAGCCTGCATGCGACCCTCTTATTCGCGAAGCAGTTAATTGGAAAGTTTATTTTTTAAGGAATTAAAACTGTCAGAAAATGATCTATCTAATACTTTGGCCGCGCACGCAAACTAAAACTATTAGCAAGTAGAATCCTCCAAGTCCCATCTTTAAAATTCAACAACTTCTCGTCATCTTTTTCGTTTCGCAGATTCCTTGACCTAACATTAAGCGTGTAAAACATGTTTTTGCCTACTTGGAAAGGTCAGTCAATTAATAATGGCAATTGGAGATAAACTTACTTCCGCAGGTAAATTCCTCTTTTAAAAAATGCCTTTTCTTTTGTAGGAAGACGTCTTTTCAGCTAGCCCGCCTTCCTTGCCAAATGATGATTAGCAAAATATCACTGTTGTTGTAAAATAACACTGTCAGTTGATATTATTATCTGGTGACCAATCGAAGTGAGGGGGAGGGGTGGGGGTGCAGAGAAAAACACATGCAATTATTGACTACAAGCAGTTTTTTCATGGATTGTGAGTTTGAAGGAAAACTATTCTTGACCATAATGAGATTCAGCTCCGTTTCGATTTGCCCTATTGATTATGGTGATGTTATCTGTTACCAACAAATATGTTTTTTTAATCTGTTGTATTACTGTTTTCACATCAGAACACTGAGGTGCACATTGTTATTCACCTAATTCCAAAATGGCTTCCATTTCTAATATTATTTTGTTTGCATTCAAATTAGCCCTTGTTGCCTCGTTCAAGATAAAAAATTCTTTTTTTGATTTTTGAGCTTATAAACGAGGTAAGAAGGGCTAATTTGAATACCAACAAATTAAAGAATATTAAGATGGTAGCCATTTTGGAATAAGGTGAATTCAGCTTTGCAACAAGTTGGTCAAGATGACCATTAAGCCTTGCGTTTTTTTATTGTAACCCACAGACAATACAATACTTCCGTTCCTTACAATACAACACGAGCTATTTACACTACGCCACCTACTTTGTTTAGTATAATATATTTATTACGCTCTTTACAACATTACGAACATTTTGCTGCAAACTTTAAGCAATTTGTGTCAGGCATTTAATTTCTTTTGTATCTTTATAGCATTGCAATCATCAAACCATTTCTGTTGAAACCAGTTTTTTATACACAAGTGGGCTTTCATATTATTCATACTTTCATATCCAGAGTCTTCCAAAATAAGGTTGTTTATGTGTATTTTCCAAAAGCGTTTAAGTACAGATATAAGACCGTAGTGTCTGAGAGGACAGTTTTAAGGCTGAATTTTGCCTGCAATTCAGGAAAAGATAAATAGTTATTTGAATCATATTTCAAATGTTTCACCTTTATTATACCTTGATAATGCCATTCAGGGTAGAAGACGTGTCAATTATCGATTCTGATCAGTGAATTGTGCCATAGTTTCTGGTTGAGAAACTGATTCTCAGATATAATTCTATCTTCAAAATTAGCTTCTGTCCAAATTGTCACAACTTCCTTGAATCTTAAATCGAAGCATCTTTATGTCTTCAGTGTTGAGATTACTTGTAAAGATTATAGGACCTCCATGCGACTCTAACTCCACATCAAAGAAAAGTTTCCATTTTCCCTGATTCTCTATGTCTAAATATTTTTTAACCCATGTGGCTTTTAGGGATTTTCTAAAACAGTCAACATCTATCATTTTGGGGCCGCCGCCTGGGTAATCGTTAAAAATGACATTCCGGCCGTTTAATTTTATCTGTTTTTCCGCTCCAAAGGAATGAAAACAAAAGTTTATTTAGTTCTTTGATGACTTTCTCAATTGAAAGAAGAGGAGATAATGCATAAACGATTTGAGAGGCGACTGGACTCTTTAGACTGTTATTTTGCCCATTAGAGAGAGTCTGCGGTATTTCCAACAGCTTACTGAAGACAGTCTTTACCTTTTCAAGTTTTTCGTTATAATTTAAAGTTGTAGTTTCTTCTAAAACTGCGAGCCAAACACCAAGGGCTTTTAGCCTTGCGTTTTATCTTCGTTCCAGATGACCACGTATGATCAGAAAGGCATTGTTTTCCGTCATCTGTACCAAATATGTGGTTTTTACGCTTAGAGATTAATCCAATCTCGTTCCCAGAGTCCACGTTCCCCTTGACCAGCGGTCGGGAAACGTTCCGCTGGATAAGGGTAACGTGGACTCTGGGGACGAGATTGAGAATTTGATCAGGAGCTCACACGTTCCCGCGCTTCGTGCCGTCCACGTGTGTTTGCTTCGAGTTCTAATTGGTTCACAGGATTGCCTGCTTTGTAATTGGTTAGACATTCTTGCAAGTAAGTCGTCCCCAGAGGTCGCGTTTCTTTTGTCAGCTTCAAGAATCACGATTCTGGGGAGGAGAATGATTGGCCCGAGTGATTGCTTTGGTTTTAGTTTTGCCACAATCATGCAGCCGAAAATCACCACCTCAGACACGCAGTGTTATATGTCTTGCTAAATAGAAAAAAGGAAGGCCAGTTTACTATTATTTCGCGAAACGATAGAAAATGGCCATCTTGATCAGCGCATGTTAAGAGTATATTGATTCATAGCAACTGGTGCAGAACCAAATTGTCAAAACTTTCAACGCTAAAAGAATTGCATTTGAGCAGTCATTATTTCGATGTTGTTACCTGGGTTACAGCTTCCAGCTTGTACGCTGTTAAGCTAGTTACTTCCGTTTCCGCAAGAAACTTTGGTCTACAACCTGAAACTGGGAATAATTACTTTAAACACAGAATCAACCGAAATGATAAATTCATCCAGTTTTCATTTTTCCTTCATGTGGGGCAATACATATTTTATTGCGCTTGCAATTAACATGAGCACGACAAGGCTTCTCAGAGCACGTCTCAGTAATGCATATTATCATGGTGCAGAACACCGTTTGCGGTCTTTCAGGTTGCCGACAATAATGTGATATTTTAGCTTTCCGTTTTATCCTGTTATGAAAAGCATTGTTCAGTAGTTTAACGTGCTTATGCAAACAAGGCACACAGACATGTGTTTCGGTTGTTTTTTTTTTTCAGCCCTTTCCGCAAAAACAAATTAAATGTATATTTGTTCCTTTCCTTAGTGAACTGAGTTTGTTTGCAGGTGCGTTGTAGTTGCTTCTGGATCTCTCGTGACCACCAAACGTTTCCATTCAAAGGAATAATATTTTTGTAATTCATAAATGTTTTATTAAAAAAGCCGCAGCAAATTTCATATTGCTTTGACAAGATTAAGATCACATGACCGATGATGAGTAAAGTAAAAGTTCAATTTCAAGCTTTTTCTATCGACCTCAGTAGATTTAATTGAAGTCTTAGAAACTTTTATGGCTAAAAACTGACCGTGCCGATATTGTGATCACAATATCATGATATGGCTAAAGGATAAGAGATCGTTCGTGATTCTCATCCTGTTTGGATTAACAAGTTTATTTTTAGCGCCAGTGGGCGGACTAATTTGTGAAAGGCCAAACACGAACCAAATTAGCCGAAAGGCGTTATAAAAGCTCATTGCCCACTGATAAGGGCAGAGAAAACTTCAGCGTGTCCAAGTACACAGTCAGACGACAGGTAAACATTGATCTGCGAGGTTCAACCAGGAGTTGAATAAGGACAAATTTATTTTCCCAAACAAAATATAATCATTATGGCGAGGAGATCGCTTTCTCTTCCAGGAAGGCCTTCAAGATTTTCGCTTCTGGAGAAGAATATGGCGTTATCGCAACGAAAACAGGTTCACTGGTCCACAGATTTAGAAGAAGTTATTTACTTCGCTCCTGACTCAGCAGTAAGACACGATATGTCGGCTCTGAGGACATTTGATAGGCGAGTGAGGATGTTACGCTCAAGGAGCGGCTCTGTGAACAAGCGCTTGATCACAAGAAGTATCAACGACGCTAATTCAAAGTTGATTCGTGCAGGTGTGGATATTTTGTCGTTTCAGCTCGACAGATTCAAGAATAGAAGCGAAAACTTGAAACTGTTTGACGATCAAAGCAACAATCGTTGGAAAGAACTATTGGCGCTCTATCAGAAACGAATGAGAGACCAGCTCGAAGAACAAGAAGAGGAATGGGTTTGATTTGTTTCACACTCGTGTGAACTTTGAAAGGGTGTTGCTTGAAGATTTTTGACCAAAAAAGGTGCGAAAACGTGACGAATGTTGAAACCATCTCAAAGACGCGTAGGAATACATTTCTTGACCACCTGTATGGAAACCACGTCAATGAATAAAGTTGGCTAGTGGGAAAAAAGAACGACTCCGGAAGACAAAAAGAAAAACATTTCGATTTTAATATTCACCCGGCAAGGAAGTCAATATTTATGAGCTACGACAGGAAAGCTTCAGATAAACTTTATTTACTAATTTGGTGGACTTTGTTCCGTATTTTTTCAATGTCAGACTACTTATTGCAAGCTTTTATTGCCGTAGAATAACATGTAAGGACGTTGTAATTTTATAGGCAAGCCGGCTGTTAATTCACTAGATTAATAATATTCCTTCTTAGCGTTTTATGGTAATACATTCAAAATTGTAAGACGCGTTTGTTGACCACAGCTTAGATTCTGATGAACGAACATTGCTTATTGCATTATAAAGACAGTGCTGTAAATAATTTTGCGACCAATGGAAAACAGAAAAACGTATTTTAAGATGAATTTGCAAGAATACTTTAATATCCAAATTAAACGTAAAAGTACTTGTAAAGATAAGCTTTCGCAATCTCAGATGGCTGCATTTATGTCTCGCTGTCCATAAAAATTACTTTGTCATAAATCAATATAAATGAATTAATGATATTTCAGTGGAAGCGCCGTTTGTTATTAAAAGGCAGTTAGGGAATTTTAACTGAAAGGAGTTGGTCTGTGATTCTTGCCAAAGCCTTTGGCGAGATCCGTTAATCCCCTGGTACAAAAAACTATCATGTTTAGTTTCGCGCGTAAACTGACATCGCAAAGAATCGAGAACATCGGTATTCGACGAGTGGCGATGTACATCCAAAAGAGGGCGATTCGACTAAGTTTTCGACCGAGCTTGTCGGTACTTCTCACCTCGATCCCATAGTTCGCGCTTCAAGCAGCCACACTGAAAATTGTGTGGAAAATCTCGGGCGTCTTCCATTGAACTTTTCTTCGGTAAACTTGAAATGCACCAAAAGTCAGGTTCATGGACAAACTTTCAGGGGCTATTTTGCAATTTTCAGTGCATAAAAAAAAAACACGCTAAACGAAAACGAAACGGTCTGTCAAACTGACAAGCTGTCCCGTTTACACCTTCCTTGGTTTTCTTGAATAGGGTGTCATTTTTAGGGTTTGGTCCTTCGATGGAGTATCATATTCCGTTTACTTTATCCTTAAAGCCTAGAGGGTCAGGGTTTAAGAACATTCGCGGCACTTATCCAAAATTTAAGGGAGTACCCTCCCCCCCTCCCGGACTCTGGAAGGAAGGCATAACAAGAGACAACGCTCTTCGTTGGAAGCTTTAGACAAGCAGTGCCTTTTTTTAGTCCGTCGAGTGCGAAGCGAAAAAATGGTCGCACGAAACCCAGGTTTCGCGGACATTTTTTTCGCTTCGCACTCGGCGGACTAAAAGAAGGGACTGCTCGTAGTCTATTGAAGCTTTGATTCTTACCATCTTTAACACGGGACAAGTATCAGATCCTAGCTTTGCAAAACTGATAGGCGTCCTTTATTTCGAACATTCCAGATTTATTGTTTCCAGAAAGCAGTTAAATTAAAAGTGTTGACAAATCTTGTAACAGATTTGAGCTGATAAATTTTTGACCCTAGGGCCAAGTTCAGCAGCAATCAAAACATATTAAACCACTACAGATCCTACAGAGATTATATCGTGCCACTAAATTCTAGAATTGACTGAATAGTCCAAAGATAGGCCGTCCTTAAATAGAGATCAAATATTATAACTTTTTCTGATCTCGCCCAGTCAAAAGAAAAAAGTTATCAAGAGAAATGTCGTTTGTTTTATATGTTCCCTAATCCTCGGAGCCAGGCAAAAATTTTGACCTATTAATAACTGATTCCGAATGACGCGGCTATTTTCAAAATGGCGGTTCGTGAAAAGCAGAGAGGCCCTGGAACGAGTTTGGCGTGAAGGAAATCATTCTCGTCCCCATAACCCTTTTCGTTTCTCTTAGCCGGCAGGGCCTTGGCACGTAAAACGAAGGGCTCTGGGGACATACGATTTTCAAAAAAAATCTATTTTTTTATTGGCTGAAGTCAAAATGTTCGCCGGCCGCCTTATTACAACACACATGTAGAAACATCAATGCTATATACATGAAGTCCGGAAGTCCTAGAATCTCGGGACTGGAAATCGAATGTCTCCAGAGCCCTTCGTTTTTCGTGCCAAGGCCCTGCCGGCTAAGAGAAACGAAAAGGGCTATGGGGACGAGAATGGAAGGAAATGAGCTCGACTGCTAATTCCCCCCACCTTTCCCGCTTCTCACAACATGCTTCAAAACACACGATTTGATGGGATTCCCTTTGTTAGACACTGGCTCCACCGAACGATCTCTGGAGGTTCGATTGAATTTCCGAATTTATTCATTCGATTTCCATCCGAAATATCAGATAGTTTCAATGGGGTGGTGTTTTTTTCCATTGTTTCAAATATTCTAGATCATGGCTCCACCAGTTTTCAGCTATACATATCCGCTGGGAACAACCTACTTTAAATCAACAGTTGTACTATATATGTTAATTTAAAACTCTCTTCATAGCTACATATTTTCACGCATCCTTAATTATTCCTTCACAGTTTCTTCACATTAGTATTCTTGCATTGTATTTATTTCTAATGCTAAATGTTTCTGGGCACAAATAAATAAAGATTGTTGTTGTTGTTGCATTTATCATAAATTCAACTTTGTATTGCCGGTTTGCGACCAATCCCAAGATTGAGCGTGGCGGCCATGTTGGATGACCAAACAAAAGAGGCTAGTTTCTGTCATCCAACAAGAATTGTGATATTTCTGGCTGAAGATGACAGAAGTTGAAAGATGCTTTTCATTAAATATGATAGCTGGTATTCTTTTTTTTTTCTTTTCAGCTCGGTGAAGAAATGATAAAGATGAAATCATCATTTATGACACGAGCATGGCACAAAGAAAAACAAATTCGAGGTCTCAATAATCGAGTTTTAATGTAAAGCGACGCTCGCAGCAAACTGAGAGCGCACGTGTTCGGTGACTTCGCTCTCACTCTTGTAACTTTTTATGAATAAAATTAAAAGCGATGCTCACCTTTAGCTTAAAGCCGTATAGCCAGCGCATAAAGCCCTCCATACAGTCATCTTCTTCCGCAGTTTGAAGGTTCAAACTTCTCCTCACTGAACGACACGTCTTCGCACATTCACGAAATTCTTCAATTTGTTATGAATATGGATAAAAATAAACTGGCCAATCGCTGACAAATACTTCGTGGATTTAGTGCGGATTTTTGTTTGCAGAAAGGCCACCTCTTTTGTTATTTTCAAAAGAATGCCTGTAAGGAAAACGAGTTTAGCTAAAAAATGCGAGAGCACAAAGAAAAATGTGGGAAACACTAAGGTTTGATTCCTTTTAAAGCAAATCTACAAGAGTATTTCCAAGATGCGCTACATACATATTTACTTGTTGGATTCTTGAAGATTCCGAAGTAATATAATGGTGAATAGTTGAATTCATGCTTCGATCATGCTAAACGAAAGAAAATTCCTAGCTTGACCTTATTTGTGTGGATCATTGTCTAGTGGTTACCCTGCGAGCAGAGGTCCCTTCGATCTTCCTAGATCGAAGGGACCTCTGCTCGCAGGATATGTAGTGGTATAAGCCTCGGGTAAAGTAATCCCAAAAAAACTCTGATTGTATGTATCATTTATTAGCACTGTTTGCTGATAAATCTACAAGATGCGTAAATAAAAATCCTAGATGCGACCACCTCCTCTTCCCTACCCCATCCCCCAAATCCGTTTCCGATTATTATTTCACCACTAAACATCGACCGTACTCAATCTTTTGTTTTGCGCACAATCGCTGTGCTTGAATTACACCTAAGAGACGTAACAGAGCTTAACAGAGACGCTTTTGTTGGCGTTTCTCATTCAGAAGTAAACAACTGTTGCGTTTTGTGCAGAACTAAACAAAGAACCGTGTCACGTTGTCAAGCTTCATTACCATTCACTATTGCGGTACCACTATGTCGCACTTTGAAGTCGTTTCACAAACCCAGTTTCTCTCCCAGTCCTTATTCGTTACAGCGCTAGCTGTGATTATCGTTTTCCGATAGACATTGTCAATAGCGCCGTAGTTAGTTCTAAAACGTGAGTTGCTTTTGCCGCTAAAATATCCTGGGGTCAAGCCACTTGTATACAAAGTTCTTTAACCCTACATGGACTTATTCTAATTGCGTCTTATTCTAATAGCTACTGTACTGACCATATTAATCGTCATTATGTTCATACTGTGCTAGGCGCATGATCCCGGGTATAAATACTGCTGGCTTAACATCTTTGCAGCATTACCTGCATGATTATGACTCTGAAATAGAGTTGAAATATTCTATTTTCACATTAAACCTTGCGTGTACTAAAACTTGGTCCGCAATTATTTCTACATTTCTCGAGTGTTCTCAAATGCCCGTCGTGTTTTATGACAGTATAATGCATGGCTTAGGCTTCTTTATTTGTTAAATAATTGCCAAGCAATCTTCATCATTTAACATGCTCGTTTAGATTTCAGCCAATAATATCAAAGAAAGTAGCAACAAAAGCTAATATGGCAAACACAAAAGTAAGTATTACTAAAGCCTCCCTTTTGGCTCGTTCAATTGCTTTAGCCATGACATGCCTGGTGTCAGAATGAGCAACATTTGCGCGTGGAAACGGGACAGATGGAACATCGCAACCCAATAAATCACATAATGGCTTCCACCCTTGTTTGACGTTGTAAATTAGCAGCTTTTCTGTAGGAATGACAGCCTGGACTCTCGCGTTGTGTTGGCGATATTTCGCTTTGTAGAGGGCGCCAGCTTCGGGATGGGTACTTCCAACGATCGCATGGTGCATGACTTCAAAATAGTGGCGCCTTTTCCTCCTCGAAGGTGCGATGTTTAGAAGAATTTTCATGGAATAAGGTATCAATTTGCTTTCGAGTCGAAGGTGCTCTTGCCAACTTTTGAGCCAAGCTTCCTCGGAGTCTCGCACTGTTAGAATGACTTTGGCTTCTGGGAAGGCGTTTGAAATCTCTTCGAACCAAAAAGCAGATGCATGGTCGGTCACTGCGTCAACATTTTTGAACACCTCTTCAAAGTTAGGAAGGTGGTCAGTTTCGAAACTATCCAGCCATTCTTGCAATTTAAAATGCACTGAGGAATGAAAGAACACTTCGTGTCCAAGAAGTTCTAAAGCTCTCGCCAGACTGCAAGTTCCTGTTTTCATCAACCCTGCACAGATGACTTTCATTTTGACTTCACCAATTCCACTTGGACTTCACACTCAGAAAGGGTAATGAGTTTTCTCGACCTTACTTAAACATACCATTTATATTGCTGGGCAATGGCCTTGAACAGCCAAAGATCACTGCATAAATTTAAGAGTAGTGTTGCAGCTATCCAAAACTACTTTTCTTTGTTATTGTAAGCAGCTCCTATTGTTTTCAAGACAAAGTCATTGTTTCAATTGTTGAGTCTTTTGTTTAGGGCTAGGGTATCAAACCAATCACATTATATGATAGGAAAGCTGCTACATCGCCCAAATTTAATAGCGTGAATGCTCCCAACCCACGCAATAAGAAGTTTGTAACCAGGGAATGAAGTTTTCCCAAAACATTCGTGGACGTCAAGATTACAATCCGAGACTGGCTCGCAAACCTCCCTCGCAGAACAGACCCGCTACAGAGATAATTCTTGCTCACAAACATTGACGTCACATTTCTTTTGATATTTAAATTAATAAAAATAGAGCTGAAACCAGGATAAGACATATTAAAAATAGTAAAAACGATCTCTGGTTAAAAGATTAAAAACATAAGCTTTCGGCTTAATTGGTACTCAATTTTTTGCACCCTTCCCGAAAGCTTACGTTTTTAATCTTTTAACCAGAGAACGTTTTTACTATTTTTGATATTCAAATAGTCCAACCATGGGCCAAAAGAAGTCATTGTTTCATCAACCAGTCATGTTCTGGTTTGCATATTAATAAAAGTTTAACTACAATCTACAACGTCAAACAATTTAACTAATTTACAACGTCAAACAAGGGTGGAAGCCATTATGTGATTTCTTGGGCTGCGATGTTCCATCTGTCCCGTTTCCACACGCAAATGCTCCGACGAAGGGCTAACGCTCGAAACGTCAGCTCTTGAATCTCTTTACGGTGGCCAATTCACATTATCAACCCAGTTGATAAAACCAAGTTATCTTGACATTTATGGCTAACAACATCTTTGAAATGCATGATCTGCAGTGAACAATAGTGACTTTATTATACAAATAGCAGTGAAATACCATGTGAGCTTTCGCGCGTAAAACATATCTTCACACATGAAGATATCACCGTTGCTATATGGTTATGTAATAAATTGCGCCTATTGTAGAGTATTCTAGCCTCGAATATGTCAGCTCTACACGAAATTTGTTCTGTCGATAACCAGGGTATAATAATATTAAGACAACTGGAAATTCCTTGCATGCCTGCACGCTACACAATACCTTATGACTCACGGAATTTGTTTACCTTTCAAACACAATTCCACAGGTCCAGTCTCTCCGTGTTATTTCCTTTTGCATCTAGCCGTTTCGCATTAGCTGTCATTAATTGGTAAGTTTAAGTTCTAGTTTGCTATCTGTTTAGTGTGAAATACATATTTTGTGTCAAGCGGTACGAAAAATACAAAGTCAAAGTATCGAGACGAAAGAGACAAATTAACGAATTATATTTAAGGACTCTAGTGTCAGAGAACAGCAGCGTTTGACCTTATTTACAGCCGTGTATCGTGTATCGTATATCGATATGTTACGTTTCAATATAAAGGAATTTTTGTTGAACCACATGTACAAGAACAACGGAGAATAACGTCAGTACAAGTGCAGTCTGCTTTGCAGTTGAGTTTTCGAGTATTAAATTTGGCGACATTTTTCTCTTTAACCAGGCCCTTAAATCGTGCGGTTTTAAGCTCTGTTAGCTTCTTGTTTATTTATAAGGTCGTAAAAAGTACCACAGATTTGTTTGCAACAACGAATAGTGATTGGTGTCAAAATAACAATCCTTACACGATATTTTGACTCAATTTCTGTGACAAACGAAATTATATTATGAAACCTCAAAATAAGTAAAATCAGTAAACCGTGTTGAAGCTCCTTTAGAGCGCAGTTTGGAACACCCATAACACAAGAACAAAGCTGAGCAGCCGAACAGAAAAGATAATTTGGTTTTATCAACTGGGTTGATAATGTGAATTGACCACAGTAAAGAGATTCGAAAGCCGACGTTTCGAGCGTTAGCCCTTCGTCGGAGCGAATCGAGGAATTGTGGGTAGTGTGTGGTTTATATACAGAAAGATGGAGCTACGCTATTGGTTGGTGCCTGGTAACATGAAAAACAACAGCGTTCGTTGATACCGTGAGGATTAAGAGTGCCGATTTGAAAAGTAAATTTTTGTTCTAGAGTTTTGCGGCTTTCCGTGCTTCCTTGATGAAGGGAAAGTCCGCAGACTGCCATATGTTGCTTAGAATGATTTGGGAGACCCACAATGCCTGTGGATGGTCGGTGACTGCGTCAAAGTCTTTGAAAACCTCTTTAAAGTCAGGGAGGTGGCTAGTTTCAAGACTATCCAACCATTCCTGCAAATTAAAATGCTCGGAGGCGTAGTGGTACACGTTGTATCCAAGAACTTCTAAAACCTTCGTTAGACTGGTAGTTCCTGTTTTCATCAACCCTGCACAAATGACCTTCATTTTGGCTCAGTTCAAACTCAAAACAGTTGAAGCGCGTTATTGCTTCACCTGTCTTTGTACCACTTTGTTAAAGCTCAGTCTTTGAAATTAACATATCTAATCCATGTATTGTCAATAGCGACGCCCACAACGAAAGGACTGTTATCTCTTTATTTATAAAATACGTTATAAATACGTTATTTAGAAGAAGAAAAAATCCGAGAGTTTTCGACTATGGCTGGGAAGTAGACTATGCCTCAAATGGAAAGTATTTCCAGCTTCCAGTTTTACAAGCTAGGCAGCAAGAGTTACCCGGCAAAGTTTGACTTATAAGCTCAATCTTGTCGGTGACAATAACAAAAATCAGTGCAAAGAAAAAAAAACACAGATTTCGGTCATTTCGTGTATATTTGTACTTACTGCACATCATTCTGAATATTTCAGATGCAGGTGTTGCTGCCTATCTAGGGCCTCGTATCAATTTTAGGTAGCAAGGAATTAATAAATTAGAAGGAAGAACATTTATTTTTTCAAGGAGATATGTACTGCCCCTCCTCCCCGTTTTAGGAAGGCTTTCTTATGAACATTTAAGTGCAGTGACCTTTTGGTTTCTTTCATCCAATGGTGATGAATGATGTGCAATAAGGAAAAGTTTTATGTGGGTAGTGGGCCAACAAAGCTATAAAAATACACCTCCATAAAAGCCAAATAAAAATCAAGTTGATTAACCACCCTGGCAAAAAATCATATATTCAAGGCAATCAATATACTCTTTTTTTTTATCTGAGAATTTTTTCATACAAGAACTTTGAAGCTGAGATTTATGTAAGGGATGAAATAAGTTTTGATATTATTCCTGAAATATGAATAATTACCAAATTTAGAAACTTACCCCTCCGAGTTGAGAATTGAGAACCGAGGCAATGTATAATAATTAGGATAAGGTTGATGCTGAAATCTGATAAATCATTCGAACAAAAACATCTGCCCGCAACAAAAGGGAAATAACAGTAAGAATACAAACGCGGTTTCACAATGCAGTAGTCACTCAAAAGAGCTGAAGTCTCTTGCTCGGTTCTCAAGAAAATCGAAAATGTGAAAGTTGATTTGCTAAGAATAAAAATGCAAATATATTTCAGTTAATGAGTGAATCTTTGTCAAATGCAATCCAACGTTTTAAGTGAAATACCCGATTAACATAAACGCTGATGCGGAAAGACGTCACTCCATCCTTGGAACGTGTTCCCGTGAAATTCATTCTTCATCACCTCTACAAGGCTAAATGAACATTCAAATGAAACAACTCTAAAGCAAGCGTTTGAAAAAAAACTACGGAATTTTCGACCACCTAGAGCAAGAACAATAGTTGTTCGCTGCCCCCAGGCAAAGCAAACTGATCTCTCTAGTTGCGTTATTTCCTAAAATGAATATATCTTGGCTTTAATTATAAAACGTGAGTTTTGTTGAACATCGACGCTTTACCCAAAAACAAAATAGTGCAAGGTGGCAGCAAAGAAGGATAACATGGCAAACACAAAAACCATAACCACTAATGCTTCCCTTTTGGCTTGATTAATTTCTTGAGTCATATTATTCTTGGTATCACAATTAGCAACATTTGCGCGAGGAAATTGCACAGAAGGAACATTGCAACCCAAAAAATCACACAATGGCTTCCACCCTTGTTTGACGTTGTAAATTAATAGCTTTTCTGCGGGAACGACGGCCTGGACTCTCGCGTTGTGCTGTCGATATTTCGCTCGGTATAGAGCGCCAGCTTCAGGGTTGGAGCTTCCGTGGATGGCGCGGTGCAAGCTGTGGAAATAATGGCCTATTTTTCTCCGCGAAGGTGCTAAATGCAGCACAGTTTTCATGTAGAAAGGCATCAACTCGCCTTCGACTCGAAAGTGTTCTTGACAGCTTTTCAACCAAGCTTCCTCGGAGTCTCGCACTGTTAGAATGACTTTGGCTTCTGGGAAGGCGTTTGAAATCTCCTCGAACCACAATGCCTGTGGATGGTCGGTGACTGCGTCAAAGTCTTTGAAAACCTCTTTAAAGTCAGGGAGGTGACTAGTTTCAAGACTATCCAACCATTCCTGCAAATTAAAATGCTCGGAGGCGTAGTGGTACACGTTGTATCCAAGAACTTCTAAAGCCTTCGTTAGACTGGTAGTTCCTGTTTTCATCAACCCTGCACAAATGACCTTCATTTTAGCTCAGTTCAAACTCAAAACAGTTGAAGCGGGTTATTGCTTCACCTGTCTTTGCACCACTTTGTTAAAGATCAGTCTTTGAAATTAACATATCTAATACATGTATTGTCAATAGCAACGCCCACAACGAAAGGACTGTTATATAAAATACGTTATAAATACGTTATTTAGAAGAAAAAATCCGAGAGTTTTCGACTATGACTGGGAAGTAGACTATGCCGCAAATGGAAAGTATTTCCAGCTTCCAGTTTTACAAACTCGGAGTTCAATTAGATATTCAGTTATACTGAGCAATTTTAATTTCAAAATTTTATATAGGTATTATTTATCGTGGTCAAGCAATTAGAGCCATGCTTAGCTAGTTTTCTGGGACTTTCACCACTGTAAGATTTAATCAAGCTCCCCTTGCTTCTCTTAAAATAAAGACAACAACAACTTTGTTTGGCTGAAAATGGGGAAGTGGGTGACAAAGTGCTCAGTTAATATTCTAGCCCGGAGATAAAATGGCCGGAAGAACACCCTAAATATGAAAAATTGGGCTTCGTTAGCGAACATGACTACATTGTCTGTAGGCCCAAAAATCTAAATCTTTGAAGTGAAATTTTCTCTTCCAAATATTGTTTATGTGCGCCTATTAAGTGAATTTATTCAGTTGGCGGTGTTCGTTACAGAAACATTGCGCATTTAGCAACTATAGTTTCACTCGTCTTACAGCCGCAAGATGGCAGAATTTGAGGTCGCGTGGGCAGAAACTTCCCACGTTGATTTTTTGTTTATTTTTAACAATCTGTCGAGGATGGTAAATAAAATATGTTTCTGTAAAAAAAGTAGGGGTCACCGACCATTTAAGAGAGTAAACTACAAGAAACGTTGACACAGCGGCCTCTGGTCCTTGTGTTTCTTCAGCGCGTGCGCTCGATGCATGTCGTGGCGTGATATTGGAACACGAATTGCGTGCACAGTAACGATACGCATAAACAATTAGGGAGTTTTAGCAACTAGGACGGCAACGGCAACGAGAACGAGAACGCAACAAAACAATTGGTGGTTTTCACTGTCACGCTATCAAAAACTAACTTCGAAACAATTCAACTACAGAAGCTTATTTCAGCGAGTGTAGACGATAAATAAATAAAAAAGTTCCCCGAGTCTCAGGCCTGTACAGTGTCCCGTTCTCGAGTTATTTACAGAAACGTTCCACGCAAATTTACAAAGCTTAGTATGGAGACGCCATATTTGTGTCCTTCCGAGGGGCACAAATATGGCCGCCGTGATGCACGCGAAACCATCTGGAATTCAATTGCGCTATAATAGCGACTACTTCTGGCTTATGAGCTATTATACTTCCACAATCGCTCTGCACGTGCGTTTTATAGTTTTGTACATTTCTGTGCCGTCATCTGCAAAACAACAACGTGAAGTGACCAAGTTTTATGTTTTCTCGAGAACGTGAGCACATGGCGGCAAAGTTCTCTTTCTTTTTCCTTACTTTAACGCCATTCACAGTAACTTAGTCCCTGGACAGTTCGTCAGCATTTCCCAAGTCAAAGGCCTACTCTGGCACCTTAAGTCGCCTTAAATCGCGCAAAGTCGCCTTAAGTCGTCCCAAGTCGCCTTAAGTCACCCTAAGTCGCCTTAAGTCGCCTTAAGTAGCCCTAAGTTACCTTAAATTATGCAATCATATAATGGCTTTCAACCGTTTAAATTGCCTTCGATTGATTAACCTTGATATTTTCCATGTAAAGGTAAACTCTATTCCAATGGAAAGGGTTGGAGGAGGCATGGTGCTTAATGATTACTGTGTTCGTGTAATGGTACTGGGTTCATGCCCTGGCAGGGGTGATTGGACTG
This sequence comes from Blastomussa wellsi, assembly GCA_947652115.1. Taxonomy (NCBI): domain Eukaryota; kingdom Metazoa; phylum Cnidaria; class Anthozoa; order Scleractinia; family Plerogyridae; genus Blastomussa; species Blastomussa wellsi. The sequence goes on from OX393567.1 coordinate 5,884,668, forward strand.
TGTTCCTGGGCAGGATAGCTGAATAAAATGTTATTGATCAGGGAGTAACTTTGCATGTGAGAAGACTCTCTAGTCGGGTATAAATAGAAAAAAAGTGTGCAGAGCAAGTCAAGTGTAGTCTGGGTAACAAGACCTTGCAGAGACACACTCTCCTCCCTGCCTTCTTTTCACACAATACCCCACTAAGTATGCTAAAAGCCTGAGCCACGCATCAGCTATTTCGTTCAGTAATATACTTAACTCATGTTTTTGTAGCAGTTTGTTGCTAGTCATAAAGTCATAAAATGCTGGCACAGCATGAAAAGATAACTTTACTGCGGTGTAAAGCCAGCTTAAAGCTGGCGTAATCGTCCCCTTTCAGCTCCTTTACGCCCCCTTTGCTTGAGAAGATGCATTTAAACATTTAAGTAACTTTAACAAGCTTTAATTCATTGCGTAAAGTTGGTTAACAAACTTTCAGAAGGTTTAAGTCAACTTTAATTTTACGTAAATCTCCATTTTCGTGCTGTGTGGGTGTAGAAAAGACACTGTGAAACTATCATGTATACCCAATAACAAACTGCAACACAAGCCAATTCACTGCTGCACTCAATTCAGAAATCGACATAATTATTTATTATTAATTATCAAAATGCCTTTCAGGCTACTGTTTAGAAAACGTATTTCAGTATTTGTCCTAAATCTCCACATTTATAGGCCCTGTTTACAAGAACTTTTGGGGTAGCCCGAACACTTGAATTTCTGACATGTGAACAACGTGTTTACAAGCTAGACAGCAAGAGTTACCCGGCAAAGTTTGACTTATGAGCTCAATCTTGTCGGTGACAATATCAAAAATCAGTGCAAAGAAAAAAACACAGATTTCGGTCATTTCGTGTATATTTGTACTTACTGCACATCATTCTGAATATTTCCCAGGAATTTTCCTTCTAGACACAAGCCGCCAGTAGCCATTAATTGCAGGAATGGCTCCGGGCTCGTAATGCACTGGGAACGAGTTTGGTTAGCTGAATTAGACTACAAAATCACCCTGGTTAGCCTATTATAACACTGCGGTTAGCCTACTAAGCAATCCGGTTAGCCTACTGAGCACTGCGGTTAGCCTATTAAGCAATCCGGTTAGCCTACTTTTGCACTCCGGTTAGCCTACTAAGCACTGCGGTCATGCGGTTAGCTCTCAAGAATGGTAAGGGTAACACGATAAAATCTTAAAATTTTCGGTGTTTGGCAGCCGGGCCTCGGTAGTGTAGTGGATAGTAGGAATAGCTTGTGTTCTGGGTGACCCGGGATCGATTCCACCTCTGTGCTTTTATAATTGACTTTGTTTTTTTCTCTTTATTAGACGAAAAAATCAAAGTCTAAAAAAATCTAAGTGTCCCGGAGCCATTCCTGTATTTAACGCCATGTCAAGCCGCCGAAGGCCGCCATATTTGATTTGACACATAGGGACCTGGGTGCTAGTGTGCGCGAGTCACGTAATCAGCGGATTTCCACCAAAGAGCAAAATCCAAAATGGCGGAGGCAATTTAATTTTCATTCACAACAGAAAACATTTATAAAATTGGTCTTGTAATTCTTGAAAATATCAGTTTTTATGGTAATTTTGAGCACCATGTGGTAGTGTTTATAAATAGTCGTTACGGGGTGATCGACATGACCGGACGTTATCCAAAAATGACTTGTACTGCTCAGCTCTGTGTCATTGTCAACTTGCCACGGATCATATTGAACACAAGGTGCCGTAGTTCAAACAAATATTATTAAAATTGAAACCTTTAAAAAGCACTTTATATTTGTATTTGACGTGACCTAAGATATCATTTTGAAAAAATAATATCTTTTGTACTTTCCAAGAAATTAAATACAAATAGCCTAAGTGAAATATAATTAATAAACTTTATTTGTGATCATTTATATTATAGCTGCACGCAGCTTGGAGTCGTAGCACCATGTTTCAGTTGCTGCTGCTGTTGATGATGATATTGTGACTGTCTGATTATTATAATTTGTGAGGATCAGTGTCTGGTGTTGGATTTAAATTATGGGAAATAACTATCATTTGGCATGAGTAATTTATATGAAAACTATTGTTATTGAAAGTCAGTTGAGGCACTGCCTATCCGAATTATAACTGTTTTAAATTTATGCTTGATTTTTGTTATTGATATTAATAAATAGTGCAATTTAACTTCAACCATTGATGACTATCACTTTTGTTGTAGGCTTAATATTTTTTAGGCCCATTTAAACTTTAAATTTTGGTCATGCTCTAAGTAAAATTTTATTTTCAGTCAACCAAAAATCCAATATAGCCGTGGGCTGGGCTGGTCAATCATGCGTCATTATTCTTATTAGTCCAAGTGAGATTAGCCTGCAATGTGGCTGGTTAAATCCCTCCACAATGCAGTAATTTTAGTTGCCAAAGATTGCCTCAGGTGGCCTTAAGTCGCCTGAAATCGCCTTAAGTCGCCTAAAGTCGTCTTAAATCGCCTAAAGTCGCCATGTTTTTCCGGCCAATTTTGCTAAAGTCGCCTTAAATCGCCTAAAGTCGCTCAAAGTTACGGCGACGTAAGGTCCCAGAGTAGGCCTAAGTCAAACAGGTTTCAATAATTGTGAAAACGTCACAGAAACGAGAAGTTACATTTTGAAATAACGTTTTCGTTGCCGCCGCCGTCGTCATTGCTAAAACTCTCTATTAATTAGCGCGAACGTCCTTAACAGGACATACGGTGACAAAACTGCCGTCAATTTGTCAAGCGGCCGACCTACGAACCGCTAGACGAGTGGGTCACTAATGTTACTGCCACATTTTGCCGTCTTCTGTGATCTATACCTGAACAGACCAAAGACAAAATGGAATTCGGGGTGTTAAAGCACTTTCAAATCACTGCTTCTTTGCTCTCATTAGCATTCTGTATACTTTTCTTCAAGAGAACGTAAGGCCGGTTTTCAATCCGGAATAAATATGCGTAAATATGCTTTTGGTCGAGAATAGACTACGGCCGCGTAATGATCGATCCTGAGTCAGGCCATAAACAATTTTACATCCACGAACGTCAGTTCTACTGTTAAATTAGAGTTCACTCTCAACATTTTTCACAACATTCATTTCCAAAGCCAGCCTCGTTCCCAGGGTCTCCCATCTTCACCCTGGGAACGAGGTTGTGACAAAGCAACTGAAAAATCAATGAGCTCTCTTGTCTCTCACTGATTACCTATAGGAGTTTCAAATTTGGTTAGCAATCGCACAAGCCACCAGTAACGTATAGTTGAACTACGTTATGATATTCTGAGTCCTTTCTTTCGGGCGAGCCAAATTCACTTAAGGTCATTCCCCTGAAATAGAACTGACAATAGATTTTCGTTCAAACTTTGCCCATTTGTTGTTCATCGTAAGGGAATTTAAATTTTGTAATGAAAAAGAGGGGTTCCCATATTCTTTTAGGAGCAGGATCACCTTGAAAATACCCCATAATTCGATAAAATATCAGCTTCAGAAATGTTTTCATTTGACTAGCTCATGCCACGTCTTATGGGAGAAGAAAAAAATAGGGAGAAAGCAAAACAAGGGAAAAAAACTATAGATATACTGTATCGCCTTCAAGGAACAATTTAATATATGTTTCATTATGAAAGCACGCATTTCCAGTCGACATTGATTCAACTTGTTACTAGTATGCAGTGATCTCGAGGCCACAATATCTGTTCAATAAGTTCACGTTTCCGTCGATTATTTATTTTTCTGCAATGGGAATTTGTTTATATTCCTGTTATAGGAAGAAAGTGATTGCTAGTCTCAGAAAAAGGGTAAAAAAATATAGGTCACCATACTCGTTTACGAGAAAACGACGATTTATCTCCTTCACGAGCAAAGCCGTAAATAATACGCCGCAGTTTTCTTTAGGTGCGCTCGCTGATGACGCAATAAATCGTGCGCAGTAAGGATGCGCAATGCAATACAGGGGAATGACCTTCGAAATAACATGCTACACCGCAACTGGTTGTGCCTTTTGAAACAGAAACACTTCAAGATTCATCAAACTTGAAACTAGTGCTAAAACATTTGCGAGGAAAGCTTTAAGTTTTTGAAAACTAAGGCCGAGCTCAGAGTAGATTGATTTTAAATTATATATTTATTGTAAGTTTTTAGATACTTGTGTTCTATGTATTTTCAATTTTTAACTAGTTCATGATGAATGTAGAGCTACTCTGTAGAAACGTCATCATTAAACCGTTATTATTATTATTATTATTATTATTATTATTATTATTATTATTATTATTATTATTATTATTATTATTATTATTATTATTATTATTAATCTTTTACTAACTTAGGAACAAAAACACCGAATAGATCTAAACCAATAAGGATAGTCAAGGATGGCAAAGAGAAAGACCAACTTTTTTGAGACGCACAAACCATGGCGTAACTCCTTCCAATGTAAAAATAACATACGCAAAACTACAAAGCTGATATTAAGTAAAAATTGACTTGGCGAGACTTCAACACGACCTAAACCGATAAAGCTGGGCTGTAACCGTGGACAGCTGTTTCGACCTAACTGGGGCTCGTCAGCACGGTGAACAGATTTGAAATGGAACCAATGCGAACGCCAGCCCAAATAAAATGACCCGTTCATACGGGACACGTGATGTGGCAGTGCGTGATTCGGGATTTAAGATCCTACGTAAGTTAGCAGCATTATCGTTCGCGTTTCTTTGCAGTTTTCGTTTCTAAAAATGAAATGGAGGCCATTTCCAATCCCTTTTGGTTATGGTCGTACCACACACATAGGCATACGGGCCGGGGGGAGGTGGGGGCGGGTTACTGCAGACCCCAGCCCCCCCCCCCCCCCCCCCCGAAATTTTGGGCAACTCAGATTTTTTAGGCAGCAAGAGAAATTTGGACAAGGCAACTTGGGAGAATTTTTTGGGGCAAATAGTTCACCCCCCACCCCCTCCTGGTAAACATTTCGCCGTACGTCTATGATCACATATCCTTCTACCAAAGTTGTCAATATTTTCTTTTTGCTTCTATTTGGATTTGAGGCAAAAGGAAAACAATTGTGATAAACCAATATTTGCCGAGCTGTTATTTACACAAGCAGTATGGCCGCATAGACGGCACATGATTCACTATGCATTTCGGTTGATCACCATACATATTGACACGATCAATTTCATTGTAAACCTGAAAATCCCCGGCTGAGTTCATCTTTAAAAGACCTTCGAATAAGCCATCTCCAGGTGTCGTCTGAAACTTGATTTGGTAACTGCATACGATGTTTTCTTTACCAGAAAGAAAATTCATGTCCGCTTCATGACTTAGCAGTTTTTGATAAGCTTCAAAAATAGTTTTTAGTTCAAGTTGATAACATAGATTGGTTGTCACTAGATGAGACGCCAGAAGTTCGTTGATGTGGCTCACAGCAACCTTGACGGCTTCTTGGACGTGAGGATGGGTAATGTCAATGGATTGCCACCTTAAACAGGGACAGTAGTTTTCTGGAATCCCAGCATCTTCACATGTTCTGTTATCAGAGAGTGGCTCAAAGAGGCTCGCACCAATTCCAGCGTTTTCAAACAAACGTTTCTCTGGAAACGTCAACAAATGTTTCATTGTTGCGTGCAAATCAAACGGCGAAGTAATAATCTGTGTATTCTTTACCAAGGCTGCGACATGTTCCGGATATTTGTGTTGAAACCACGGAGGGAAAGTCAAGGAAAGAAAGGGAAGTCGGTGTTCTAACTTTCCCTGGGGACTTTGCCGTATTTCCATATACCTCGGACCGTGATCAGACATTGTGATAAACATTGTATCATTCAGAAGGCTTTCATTTTTGAGTGACTTGAAAAAGGCCAGAAATCCATTATCTGCTGCGCTGAGAAGATTGGCCGATCGATGGCACAAGTCCGACAAAAATGTGAAGCCAAATTTTCGCTTTCCAGAATAGGATTTCATGAAGCTCTTCATGTATTTAAGTTGTAACTCATACTGTGGCTGGGAACTCAAACAAAGTGATACTCCCCATTTAAGCCATAATGTTCTTCCATAATGGTCGGTCGGCTGGTCTTTGAATCCCTTCAGGCGAAGATGAAATGCTCCTAAAAATATAAACAAAACAGCCTGCCTAAAAACTGAAATACAGGTATACAAACACTATCATGTTCGAGTGTTATTGTCTAGGCTGTAGACCGACAAAGAGGTAAATAAATGCCTGGCTGTATACCAAAGAAAGACAATATATACTGTTCACCTGTGTGGCGTAGTAGACATCTCGGTGTACGTCATAGGCAGCGTCGTTTGTATAGTGTAATTGTATTTGGATGCAGTGTGAAATCAACCGATCGATTTACAATCAATCAGCAGTCAGTCAGTCAGTCAATCAATCAATCGCCCGATCAATCAATCAATCAATCAATCAGCCAACCAACCAACCAGTCAACCAACGAAACAACCAACCAACCAACCAATCGATTGATCACTCAGGGACGCGTCACATTGTTTGGCCATGTGAAATCGAAATCGAAAAACGGGTGTGGAATCACTTGGTATCATTTGCAATGCTATACCCATAAAGGAAAATTTTGTAATTAACCGGCACAAAACAACAGTCCTGTTCATAACTGATTTCAAATTATGGCTGTCAATTTATTATAGTTTCAAATAAACATGCTTATTGAATAAGTTATAATCGCTACATTTACCTATGCTTGGCTGATCTTCACTCCACATTGTAGCAATTCCAAGGCTTTTCAAATCCTTAAATATAAAAGGCCATTCATCTACGTAGCTGGCATTTTTATGGTTTTTCCTTGCTTCCTTAAACTTGCAATTTTCCTCCAATGACCTTCCAGTCAAGAAGGCGGACATTGCCGGCGTTGTATTTTCTCCTACTATAGAGTAACTTTTGAACATGATCGAGTCTAGTTCGTCCTTTAAAAAGGCGTATGTCTTGGGTAGCATCCTTCGAAAATGGGCCGCTGATGTCCTGTCTAAAACAAGGATCATTATGTTTAAGGGAGAATTGTGCGTTTCGCTGTCATGTGCGACTTCGTCGATCTCTGAAATTGAGGCGTGGAAATATTTTTTCTCCGAGCCGTCTCTTAAACGAACAGTCACTTTGAGAAAGTCACCAGTAACGTTCACCTCCCTCTTCGTCAGGTTGAGAAATTTCTTTTCTCCAAATGTCACGTTAAAATCAGAGTATCGATTGATAGGTTCTGTGAAGATCTCAGTAACTTGATTTTCTGCAAAAGAGAGGAATCCAAAATTGCGTGAAACTGGATTTTTCGAATCTAGGACAGGCACCCGATAGTTATTTAACACTTGTATAATCTGAGAAGTAAATTTGATCTCTGCGTTTGGCATGACCAGAAGCATGAAACTTCTGTTCACTTTAAAGTATTAAATTTTTTTTCTTATGTTTTGAAGAATGCTTCAAAGTGCTACTGTGGTCAATTTTTTTATATCCAGCTCTTTACATTTTCGTGAACAGTACGCGGACTTTTCCAGAAAACTTGTCAAATTACAAACATTAATTCTCCTTGCTCCAAGGCTAGCTTGGTTGGAAATTTAAGAAAATGCGTCATTTTCTCAAATACCTCACGGGTTGAAATCATGAATAAAAACTGAATTATTGCAGAAAATCGCAAGTAGAACAACAAAAGCTGTACTGTTATTTTCATTTTCTCAAATTCTCAACCAAGCCTTGCAACAAGGCGAATTAATGGTGATCGTAAACTCTTGGAAACGAAAGTCCAAAAAAACATGGCTTCCAGTGTTCGCAATGGATTGACATTTGGCAAGATATCCAGGAAAGTCGCATTTTGCACGAAAATGTAAAAATGTGGATATCAATAATTTGATCATAGTGGCACTTCAGTCTAAAGTATAACCTTTGCCAACAAACCTTCATTGACATCATCAAGCAATCTTAAGACGTTACTTTCATACTCTGTAAATAATCGTCCCTTGCATGTTATCGATTTCCATGGCTTTAAAGCTTCCATGACATACTCGTTATAAGGGTCCAGATTTGGCACTTTGCAACTTCGGCTGCCAGTCTCAAACATATCATGGGATTCATTGATTAAAGGCTTTGCGACTGCGCATACTCCAACGTCAAATAGCTTTCGGTTAAGATTCAGTGTTTCTTCTGTTCTTGTACTTGTGACTACTGGTGTTTGTCTGCTAGGGAACACTGCAATCACGTATTCAATGTATTTTATAAGTGTTACCACGGTAAAAGTGCAGGTGAGAGCAAAAAAAAGTTTTAGACACTTTCGACTGGAGACCATACCTCAAAAGAAGACCTGAAAATAATATTATATGAAATTAGTGGAAATGTAACCCTCGGACGTACAAGCAAGCTCATACCTCCACCGTGGTACAAGGGGGGGGGGGGGGGTGGAGTAGAAGGACCCCCCTGGATTTCCTTGGGTTAAGACACTTTGGAAAGGTTATACCATCAATAGATAGTCTGTTATGTCGTCTACACGACTAGGTTAATATTATGGGTTACATATGCAAATTGCGCCGCTGGGTTCCTATGACGTTATCCTATATGGCAGATTTTTTGTGATTTTTCACTTTTTTTTCAGTCTAACGTTGGTTTAGCGTTGCGTTATAACTGCTTTAGGCCCATCTCATGCATCTACCGGTCGATTTGCACCAAATTTTCAGAAAAGATGTCTTAAAGGTAGAAAAACAATACTGAAATGGACAGATGCCCAGAGAAAATCCCCTCTAACAGTGATCATGATATGTAGCAATTACAGAATTCAAGTTACTGGCTTGAATGATTTACTGCAAAAAAAGACACACCTTCCACTGTGAAAAGAAAGAGATCTCCCACCTACCATTCCCGAATTATCACGCAACGAAATCAAATCACAAATGCTGCATCACATGCACTGATCGTGCGTTCATTTATTTCTTGTGGTTTTTGCGGACAACAAACTTGTCATGACTTCCAACCGAAAAACGGGACTCCACTGAAAACCTCACATAAAAACCTCACCGCCCTTGATTATGAGGGATGTCTTGCAACCGAAGCTCAAATCTCGTCATTTACGACCAAAATTCAAACCTAGCTATAAAGAAATAATGTACAATACAATACAATAAAATACAATAATGTATAGCAAAGTAAAATAAAATGAAACAAAGTTAATTACTTTTAAATTTAGTGACTTATCTGTTGGGTCCTAAGTCATTGAAAACTGAAGAATATTTGTATTGAAGCAGTGTTATAAGGGTGCAGTCATTTCCCCATTAACTTGGGTTGCCACGAAGCTCTTCGAAACGTCTCATAAGATTGGCTGGGGAAATTATATACAAACAATAACAACAATGGACCCAGCCCTAATACAATAGAGCTTCGTGGTATCAAGATCCAAGGAAATTAGAGGTTCCGAAGAGCGTCATGACAACTGATTAACTTGGCAACTATACTGGCGAGCAAAACAAACATGGCCTTGCTTGGCAATCACTGACATAACAGGAAAGAAAACAATACAAGAGGGCGGGTGTAAATGGAGTAGTCATTATCAATTCAGAAAAGTTCTTTGTCAGCAAAGTTTAAAAAAAAAAAGATTCAGTTAGTAAACGACCAGAAAGGAGATTACGCAAATATTTTGTACGATTTTACGACTTTTAACAGCTAAAGAAGTTATTCGTTTGAAAAGTAAGCGAAAATAAATCATTGCTTGACGCTTTAGGACGTCAAGAAGTGTCTGGGTGAATTGAATTTTACATTTTTCGACCTGGTAAATTTCCAAACTGTGTCCTATTCTCTACTTGCACAATACCATAATACACCGCTTCTGCCCCCCCAAAAAATTGCATAGGCATTGTTTTAGATTTCCCTTGGGACATCTTCATGTCCCAGGAGAAATTGCAAACAATTATTATGCAAAATTTGGGGGGGGGGGGGGGTAAAAGAGGTGTATTATGGGATTTGTGCAAGTAGAGAATTAAATCCTTTTATCGGTTACCCAGTTTTAAGAAAATAAAACAATTTTCCTATACTGACAGAGGACCTGTGCCCGACCTGGGAAAAAGCCGGTAACTGCAGCTTGACTGCATCTTTCAAACATAGCGCACTTTTAATAGTTTACTGCATGAGTATTTCGAGCAAAAATACCAGGGTTTCAGATAGTAGCAGGCAAACCCAGGTATTTGCCTTGGAAAAAATGTCGAATCTATTCATTTATTTCTGCTTGCTGTAAAAAAGCGGCTATGCGTTGGAAAAAATATAATTATGTGAAAGAAGTGTTTTTTTTTCTGATTCTTCCTCGGTAAAAATGTTCTTCCCGCGGCTGTGGAAGAAATAATCAAAACTTACAGTTTTTCGATAGAATAACAGAAACAACACTAAAATTTGTGGACAGCATAATCAACAATAATACTCTTAAAACATTAAACTAATTTAAAAAAAGCCATTGCTTTCTTACCAGTTTAAAACGTTTCCTTATCGCTGTATTAAAAGAAGCACCTTGTTGCAAATGAAGATACGCGTATTAAACAACGGCAAACATTCCAGTTTAACATGACGACCAGAAGTCTGTTGCTAGCAAAAGGGATACTGAAATAAATGCACGCTAGAAGCGTTTTGTACTTCGTTTTTAAAAATACGACAGACGTCAAATCCTATCAGATTTAGTAATTTTTTTGGAAATAGATAATATATTAATAAATTACACTTTCAAGTCCATTTTAGAAATGAATACGATATTAATAATTTACCCTTTCAAGTAAATTTTGACTGATCTACTTCAAGCGTACTCGACCATCAAACGTTTATTTACTGCACGTCCACCTGGGAGAAAGCAGCTTAGCAAAGCTCAGTGCACAATTAAAAGCTTTTTATAATAATAATTTCCGAGTTGGTTTTTGCCTCAGTGCCATGAAAATGTGTTTTCCCTGCACATTCATTTTCATGCAACGCAAACTCATTTTCGCACTTAGACTCGTTTTCAAACAGAGGTCAAAGGGAACTGGGAAATGGCCTTATGCTCTTCTATGCACAGGAAAATATTTTTTTACGGTTTCATTCATTTGAATAGTTGCAAACTTTCATTTAAAGCCACGGTTAAAAAATTACAACCACCTTTTTATTTAGCAATTATTCCGCGAGCGCGCGTTGGATATGAGATGGTTGATAGCCAACGAGGCGCGTAGCACCGAGTTGGCTATAACCATCTCATATCCAACAAACGCGAGTGAATATTAAAAACGCCCAAAAAATATTGTAAAAACATTGCGAAAAATGTGTTTTTTTACGCGTACACCCACCATATTTGTAGGTCAGTGGTATATGAGCTCATATACCATTGCCTCTAAACCAATCAAAACTCGGGAAATGCAATAGGATTCAGCGCGCGCTCTGATTGGTCAAAAACCCATGTTTTATCAGAGTATAAAACACAGAAAAAGCGTGTTTTATTGTTTTTCGTCAGCTTTTAGTCTAGTGAAAATTCGCAAGAGATGGCGGAGAGCATTTTCTATGAAGAGATTCCCGACAAAATTCTGAGTCAAGCTGCAGATTGTCGAAGAAGATTGTCGGAAAGTAGAAGAAGCGAAATTAAATTGCTTCAGTTTATCGATCGTTCGTGATTTGTTGTTTTTACTCGCGGCGTATAAAATCTATACCATAAAGCAAATGAAGAATCTTAAGCCATGTATTATACTTTCTAAATGGCTTAGGTTAGGTGTCTTTATTTGTTAAATAAACAGCACCGAATAAGTGAGAGTGCTGCCCTATACCTATACAACACACAAGATCTCATTGAACACAAATTCAAACCTATTCTAAGCTACAGATTATTGATCCTACAGAGCTGTTCTTTTAATATTTTCTCGGCGTCAACAATTGCTGTGGAATTTTTAGTTGTACTAGTAAAGTGCTTTGTTTAGGAGATAAATCGTTTAAGACAACCTAGCATGATCTGAAATGTTTTGGAAACCGATGTTTGGGAGGCTTTTGAAAGCAACCCAAGAGGGCTACTGAAATAGCTTGAAAAAGAGCTTTGATTGTAAAGTAAGTCATAAAACAGCTATATGTGTTCAACACCTGAAGATACGACGAAAATAAGCCATTGCGTGTTAATTTTCTATATGCTTGTAAAAATCGCAAATATTCGATTTTTTTTGACTGCATCTTTCAAACATGGCATTTCGAGCTATGCATTGGGAAAAATATATATATATAAAAAGTGTTTTTTTTCTGGTTCTTCCTTGGTAAAACTTTTCTTCCGGCTACGGAAGAAATAATCAAAACTTCTGTTTACAGCTTGAGATATTTTAAACAGTTTCCGATAGAATAACAGAATAAAATCTTGTAATTCTGAAAATGTTTCAAGTAATGGAAAGGGGCAATCTTGAAACAACACTAAAATTTGTGGCCAGTATAATCAACAATAATACTCTTTAAAAATTAAACTAATTAAAAAAAACCATTGCCGTCTTACCAGCTTAATGCTTTTCCTTATCGCTGTATTAAAAGAAGCACCTTGTTGAAGACATTGAAATGAAAATACGCGTATTAAACAACGGCAAACATTCTAGTTTAACATGACGACCAGAAGTCTGTTGCTAGCAAAAGGGTTACTGAAATAAATACACGCTAGAAGCCTTTTGTACTTCGTTTTTAAAAACACGACAGACGTCAAATCTTGTCAGATTTAGTAATTTTTTTGAAATGAATAATGTATTAATAAATTACACTTTCATTTTGACTGCTGTACTTCAAGCGGTACGCGACCGACTCCACGTCCACGTGAGCGGCACTGGATACAACAATGCCTTGTATTCAAATTACTCGCGTTTCCTTTTAAGGCCATCCCCTTTTTATCGCTTATTGTCAAATGCGTTTCTTGATTTTGGGTCGGTCGGTCGGTCGGACAAGAAAACTGAAAAAAAGCCCAAAAAAATGAGAAGAAGTCTGGAACTAGGAGGCCCGGTACCTCAGCATAATATCCGTGGAGCCTGGAAACGACAAGACGTGGCTACAAAGTCGACATGGCGGCAATGGAGGAAGGAAAGGTGGACGTCGTAGTTAATTAACTCAAACGGGAGTGAGTGTTCTCTGTAGTTTAAGTAAAAACTAAAAATCTGTATGGCAAAAATATTGCCTATGTTTCAGATTAAAGTGACAATTGTTTGAAATTATGTGTCATTGACTTAATTGCCTTAATCAAAACTTCTTTTTTTGAAAACGCGAAAACTCTGGGTCGTTCGGATGACGCTAAACGGAGAAAAAAGGGTATGGCCTAATAAACTAACGAAGAACCTCACTTTATAACCTTACGGTTGTATTTCTCTTTTCAATTCCGGTGAATTATATTTACCTGCTCCGATATAAATATTTTGGGAAATTTCATCAAAATGGTTTAACATGAACAGGACAACCCTGAGAGACCTTTGAGATGACAATTTGACACTTGTAGTGGCAGTGGCCTAGTGGTTACCGATGGGGGGTAACCCTGCGATGGACTAGCATCCCATCCAGGGGGGAATTTTTTAGTTGATCTTGACCTGATCATTGGCTGGCCAAACTCTTGAAAAGAGAATTTTTACTACTTTTTATGGGTCTAAGTTGGCCTTGAAGACCTTGGCTTGAAGACGTTAGATGGTTGCATTTGTAGATGATGTCAGTGAGATTTAATTTTAATGAGAGTAACAATATATATTTCTTAGATACTATTGCACTTTGACTTGGTAGTCACTTTTGACCGAAACAAAAATTCCCTTTTTACTGTAAATGTGACATTTATCAGGCGGTAACTAACACATCATTTGATGAGCCGCCATCACATTCTTTTACTGATATTATTCGCGATGAATCGACTCCCCACCTACCAAAAGGAATTAAAAGATAGATAATTCGGACCTTTTCTCTTTGCTTGCAAAAAAACACCAAATTCAGAGATTGTGAAATATAGGTGGAAAAGAATAAATTCTTAAGATTTTAACTTCGCAGTGTTCATTTTAGCCAGGCTATTGGGCCTATTGGGAAAATGAAATTCGGAAAATTACGGAGCTTTGTACGGTCCGCCATATTGGTGTTCCACTTTGGTACACTAATATGGCGGCCAAAGCTGTCTGCGAGGAAAAAAGAGAGATTTTACAACGAAAATCATGTGTTGTACTTTGGGATGCTTTATTTAACATTTTAAAGAGCATTTTAAATGTGCGGCGGAAATATTGGTCTCTTTACTACATTTAAGACCACGTTGAATTAGGCTGTCCAAAATACTCATATATCCAAAACAAAGCTCTCTTCTGGAACAAGCGTTTCCCAAGCAATTTTTGAAACTGTTCTCGAGAATATTCTAAAAGAACAGCTTTGTAGGTTAAAAAGTAAATTAAATTAAATTAAAGTGAAGAGAAATGAAGTAACATAAAATAAAAAGAACAAATTGCGCCCTAATGTGTAGGTTTCATTATTTTCCACTTCTGCCTCCGAATTAATTTTCAAAAATAAGGATAGCTAAAATAAAACAACAAAGATGCTGAAATTATCTTTCTGTAAAAATGCTAAAAATAAAATTGAAAACACATAATTTTACTCCGAAATTAATTAAGAGGAGCATAATTTCACAATGCACAATTTTCGTACTAACAAAATTGTTTACTTGTCTTGTCTTCTTTTGGATAAGAACGTTCTATATTAAACTCCAACAATCTTTTTCTGTGCAAAAATAGAAGTGATGAATTTAAATATGCGTAAGGCTTAAAACCTTGACAAAAACAATAAGATATAAAGACAACTTAACTTGTAAACTGACATTAAACACGGAAGTATTGACGTCATGTGTACCTAAATTAGTTTTGCAATCAGCATACAACACGTTTTTGAGCGGAAACTTGGCTAAAAATAATACTCTGTCGTCACGAAAGACGTGCGTTTTCTCTGTGGCTTTTCAAACAAAGGTTTAGAGTTAATATTAAAACGTTGTAAACAAACTCAACGACGAACATTTTGAAAATAAGCAATGTCGAAAGCTGTTAACACCACCGGAGTTGCAATCTCTGAACAGTTTCGCTCGGGCAGACATGCTTACTGATAAATCATAAAAAAATGATGGCGATTACGTCGAATTTTCACACTGGGTGCTAAGCTTGTCACATTACACACAGTGCACTGCTTTTAAAATTACTTGAAATGATTTTGCAATTTTGACATGTCTAGCAACTAGGGGGCGACATAAATGGCTCGCAATAACAACGACGAACTAAAATGTTGGAAAATTCACGAGAGACAAAGCTCCTATTTTTTGAAACGGGGTAACAGATAGATACAATTTTACAACAACGGGAAAACATATTCTCGCTTTAAACTACCATAATTTCGCCGTTTCCATTTTCGTCACTTTAACACCACACGATCAAATTAACAATGTACTCGGGAAAAATTTGCCCGAATTCATCGGATCTATCACCCGCAAAAAAATATTTCAACTACATATTATAGTGTTGTTATTATGCGCTGCGTAAAATTATCATATTGAATGTAAATTGGGGCAAGCTTTAGCTCCCTTGGACAGTTTGCGATTTCGAACCGCCACTTGTTTATAATACGCGTAGTGAAATCTTCCCAAAGGGGATTTTCCCATTGGTTTTAACACCAAAATAAACGCGTAGTTAATTGTTTTCTGCGGCCGAAGAAGAAATTGACTGGCAACCAGCTCTGCGCATTGTTTTTGTGTGACAATGCACACCTGTCTCGGAGGGGCGGCTGTGATTGGTGGACAATCACAATATTGTTTAATTGCATGCAAACTTTTCATTTTGAATTCAAGCAATATGGCGGCTCGGATGGACGCGTAGGAAATTCTGCGTACAAATACCATGGCTGTACGTCAAGAAGACGCGAGAAAAAAGCCATCGTCGCCGAACGGAAAAGCTTTCTCGTCGGCGGGTAAGTCGGGTGACGAAGAAATCGTGGAGCAGTTACGACGGTTCAGCAGCGTTTCCCAAGAAGATTTCGAGAAAATGAGACTTGCTGAGAAAGAGGAGGAATTTTTTGCGATCAGGAAAGCAACCGATATTACAGAGCCAGACACTAAGGGCGACCCGTGCCCACCTCTGCCTATAAAGATCATCCAAGGCTCGTTCCGGCATGTGCTAGGCGTACGCGAGGCGTGCTCAAAAAACGGAACGTTTCTGCAACGCACGATTGAGTTGCGGCGTAAGCCAGGAGAGACGCTAGGATTTTATATTCGCCAAGGCGATGGATGGGAACGCGAGCAGGGAATTTTTGTGTCTCGTGTTGTTTTAGGAACAGATGTGGACGTTTTTGAACTTTTGCGTGTCGGCGATGAGATTATCAAAGTGAATAAAGTTGACGTTCGGACTATGTCGATACAAGATGTTAGCGCGCTTATGCAAATGACGAGAAGACTCATTCTTACGGTGAAAGTTCTTACGCCGGTTACAGCGATGGCCGCAAAGCGACTAGCTATGAATAAAGACAATAATATCCAGGGTTTGAAAGCATTGAGTCCTAGAACTTCTAGGCCATCGAGATCTGAAGGCTCCGTGGATTCGGTTTCAAATTCAAGCCGGCAATCCCCCGATCGCCGCACAAGCAATGACAGACGCTTAAGTAACACTTCCAGTCTTAGCCATCAGGCGAATTACAAAGTAGCAAATCTTGTCATAGGGAAAAACCGGGATGCGATGAGCTCGACAAATTCTCAATCTTTGACGTCAGGCTCAAGCCATCGCGGCTCACGTCGCACCTCCAAATCGCCAGTAGCTGGTAGGAGGGCGCTCTCGCCGATACGGGAAACTTCTGCAGACATGTTTAATAATGACACCGACGATCGCATGTCAGTTCACGATCGCGAGCGAACTAGCAGAGCAGCAAGCGTTGTGAGCTGGTCTGACCAATTCTACAGCGAATCTGGAGCGAGCAGCCCTGTGAAACACAAGCCAAGCGATAGACGTCGGTCCGAAGCCCAGAGCTCCAAGCCCAAGTGAGTTGCACAACAGAAAACAAGGTTGGGACAAAAATCCAAACAAAGTAAATGTCTTAAAACTTTGTGTTACAATTATGACTCGGAGCACGGGTCAATCTTGGAACTAAAGATCAAGATAGTCGAGTTTAATCGCCGGGGAGAGGTTTATTAAAAAATCATAGCAAGGTTCTGTTTGTTTGAGGTGCGAGCGCTCCAGCTCGCTTGCAATCCTGCGTAACTCTTGCAAGTTGGCAAATTAGAGGAACAGACCGGATTTTATCGGAATGCAAGATGTGGAAGCAAAGATGTTTTTATGAAGAAAGGAAGTACGTATTAAACAATTTCAGCAGAATTAACATTGGAAATACTTCTCTGCACAGACGTATTGTAGGAAACAAATCTCTTTGCCAAACAACTAACATTTGCTAAAAATAGACAAATCTTGCCGGGTTGAACAAACTACCTCATAGGACTTTTGAATGCAACTCATCTATCAAGGTTCTTATTCCAATGCAACGAGAAAATAATTTCCAATACAGTTTTGGGCAAAGTATTAAAAATTTTGTAGGCTTGCAAAAGCACTGCTAAGATATAATGCCTGCGAGCAACAATTTTGACAGATTTCAGGTTTTGATGATTCCATTTTTCTGTAAACATTTCATAAAACTACCATAGAAGCACATTTTGAGAGCGTTGTACGAAAATAAGTTGTTGACCGAGAAAAAATTGCAGGTCTAGCCAATTTTGAAAAAAAAAAATATATATAATGAAAATGTTCGTAAAATTTGAACCTGATACAAAACGGGAAATCTTGCGATCGCACACGCGATGTGTTTGGATATCTCTTCGATTCAATGCAATTCTGCGATTATTGTGTGGCTAGATTTATTCATGCCAAACACTAGAACCCTCTAAACATAAGAAATATTACTCCAAATGTTTATTTAGGAGCTATTATTTTTCTTTGTCTTAATATGTTAATCTGTCGTGTGAAGCACTCGCTGGTTGCGAGAATGGGAAAGATCTGGACTAATCGATGACAGAAAATTGAAGGCAACAGTTTTTGCGTCTATTTTAAGCGGCCTCTTAATGATCTAGAGGAAATGAGCGGCGTCGATGCCGAAGCGACATTTTTATTCAAGATATGCTAAACAAAGCATTATTTGAAAGGAAGTTAGTCTGCTACTAAAGATAGACTTCCTTGCAGCTAAAACAAAACAGTCCGCGCACAAAAAAGCGTCCGTTGAATCGGAAGAGAACAGTCACCAATTGGTTTACAACTGTAGGAAGTATTTTAAAGTATTCGTCTTGTAATCGACTTCAGAAATAGCAAGGTGTAGATCCAAGAAGATTCGAAAAATAAATTATAAATAATTAAAACCTACGAAAACTTGTTTCCATGATTGTGAGCTACTCTTATTTCCTTTGTGTTCCGTGGCTTCAAAAGAACCCAAGTTCCGTGTATTCATTAGGCGGTAATTTAAGAAAAAGTAGGCCATAAAAGACCGTATCTACTGGTACAAGAGGATAAAAAACATTGCCTAAACTTTACCACTGTTTTATTAGCTGCGAGTGTTAGCACCTGCTGTCAACTGACCGCAGCTTATATTTATCTTTTGATCAATAACACTTGAAAATAGAACACAGCCCGTTCTGTTGACTGAAATACATGCCTTAAGATACTCATCGGGCTACTTAAAGTAGAGTGAGAAATTTATCACAGAGTCCACATACAATGGTATCCTATTTTCTTGCCTTGAAGATATGGTGAGAAGATTCTAAAGAGATTTCAGCTTCAGTGATATCACAGATTCGAATCTGGAAGCGCTAATTTGCTTTCAGACGAAATCCCACTTCTAGAATCTTGCATGCGGGCAAGAATTTATCTCATAATCACCGAGAGATGCTCATACGCAACTCGCAGGTATTTAATCACGGGCAATAACTGAACTCAATCGTCTGATTAAAAGATCATTAATGAAACGTTCTAAGGCGCACTGTTGACTTAAAAGTCAACGGTTACGGAGTTACACGAAGCAACTCTTTCAACATTTGGGTAACAAATTCTGAGAGTTAAAATATTCTTTTCAAAAGCCTGTTTCCGCAGCAAAATTTTGCGTTAGAAATTACGAAGGTGACAACTCTAACAAACGCTGTTTGAGCAGTACTTTGTGTAAATGAAAGCCGTCCAGAAAACTTGGAATATTGCCCCAACTTCCCGAAAATAATGTTAACTTAATTATACTTCATGTTTCCCCGGAAATTACGCGAGTCTCCAGATTCCCAACAAAATCTTCAGATTCAAAGAAGAGTTTGCATTTCTCCCGAAACAGGCCTTGTTATAGTTGAAACCCCCCGTAGAAATTATCCAGCGCGCCTTTTTACGAGACGATTTTATACGAAACAATATATGCGTTAAACATTGTCTTAAATAACAGATCGTTGCCGCAAAATGCAGGTTTACAGTTTTTCGTGTAAACATGGAATGAAACTGACAGTTAGAAATCTTCAGAAACATATTGTGTCGCAACAAATGATTTTCCGCGTTTGCGCGCGCAAAAAATCGTCATGAGCAACAATGTGTCCGCAACAATGTGTCCTCGGCTGCCACCACCTTAACATCGCTTTCACTCTTCTCAGTAAACACTCCCTCGCGAGATTTGTTGATCATTCCACGCGTTTTCTGTTTTTGTTAACACGTGCACCTGTTAACACGTGCACGTTCCGTTGGCTGTGACACGTGCGCTTTTGTTCGTTCAGCTTGTTTTCTTGCCCGACCAATCCAAGTTTCTTAATTATTTCGGCTTTTTTGTTTAAATTAAAAATAACAGTGTTTTATGCCTCTTTCATCCATTTTAGTGCACGAGCCGTTGATCAAATTTCCTGCTTTTTCATTGATTAGTTCAATCAAAAAACTTAGCCAAATGAATGCTCTCGGTTCTTCAAATCTCTTCCCCTGCTGTCAAATTTTTGCCCCTTATTTTTTTAAAATTACCTTAAGGCTCAGCTTCTCAAATTAGTGTTACGTGTGCCCCACTGTTTTCTCCTGTTAATTCTTCCAACAAAATGGAAATTAATTAGCGATTACAGGTAGAATTCTTTCATTCCATTCCGTTTACAAAACTTTCATTTGACGCATGAAAGATGAAAGCTCGCGACCACTTTTTATCGAGCGCTGCCTTTCACTGCCCTCCAAATCTTTCGTTTCCTAAAGTTTTCATTTTAAAATTTCACCGGGACAGTTGAGTTATAAGACCTTGAAACGTGTCTCAAGCAGTGCCGGAACTGACAAAGAACAATTCTTCATTAAACTCAATTTCACTTTATTTCCATTTGATTCTTGTGTAAGGATGAGGCATATATTGCTAGTGCCAAAACAAAATAGAATTTAAAACAACCTTCATTCAAAAATTTTAGCGTTTGACTTAAAGTGGTTTTAGCATTTACCGGCAAAACCTTGTAGTTTGTGATCATTAAAATTTAAGCAAACGAGCAATGTTTCCATTTGGTGCAAAGAACGTACCAAGGCTGAATTATGAAAAAAGACCATCTTTTTTCGTTCCTGCTTGTTGTGAGTGACAAGTCTATCGTACTAAATGAATCAATCTTTATTCAAATCCAACCTGGAAGCACATTGTCACCAGTCATTATTCACGTCAACAAGCGAGTGTATATATCGGTTAAGAGGGAATTTACTGCAATACCTCTTCGTGAGAACATTTTAGCCTCAAATCGTGGAAGTAAAACAAGAACGTCTAGAGTGTATCTGATAACAATAACATAACCTTCAAGAAGACTATCTTATAATCCAAGCAACTCTGTAATTGCCAACTCAAACCCCGGCCCTATTACCAAGAAATGACTTTAATCACGCCACCAACGGCCAACAAGACAGGTTGTGTTAACAGGAATGATATTACTAAAAGGGCTCTTTTAATAAACAAGAGCTTATTACGTTTAATTCGATAATTCGCTAAATTGAAGATACATAGGGTGCTTTCCACTCTCATAGTCAAACAAGTCGCGGAACACCTGGGACCAACTACTGCAAAATGGAACGACATTTTCCGATAAAACCCATTCTTGTCCCCAGAGCCGCTTGTCCCTCTTAGCCGACTGGGCCTGCGCACGAGGACCAAGTGGCTCTTGGACACGCAATTTGATTGGCTAGAATCTTACAAAGGGAGGCCAATAGAGTGTGTTCACCAAGTTGGGGGAGTACAACAAAGAAATGGCAGTGTTGAGGCTGATCCTCAACAAGTAGTCCAGTCCGTTCCAGTTCTTAAATGACGTAAGCATACCGTGATGCCTTGTTGCTCGCACGTGGAAGATTCGCTTGTGAAAAGAAACGCTCGTGTAAACCAACGCATTTTGTGATTTCCCCGCTTGTGAAATTTCGCTTTTTAGGTTGCCCTTTCATATGGTAAGTTGTAAAAGTCTTTGTGTAATTCACCGTTTTGTTTCTCAAGTAATTTGTCGCATAATTTTCGCTTCCGTAGGTTATTACAGGTTTTTCAAGGTTTTTCAAGGTTTTTCAAGGTTTCGCAAGGTTTCGCTAGGTTTCGACCTGTTAATCCCATTTGAGAGGTGCAAATTGCCGCTGGTTTTGGAATAAATACGTTGTGTTTTAATTGTGTTGGAGTCTTCATCGCCGCTTACATGTCCGGCCCGGACATTGGAGTAATAACCATATGAGTTATCGCATTCTTCTGTGGAATATTTTGTGTTTACTAACGCTGTTTGGAATCTCAACGCGAGAGTCGCCGATCAAACCGCCGTCGCTTATTTGTGTCATGTCGCAGTGTGGAGTTCTATACGAAAGATTGGAATCGCTGGACAGGTCTCGTCGGGGACATTTATCGTCCATTACAAAGGTATGCAACTCGCTAGACGAAACTCTTAAGGATTTTGCAAATGTTGTTAAAGTACGATCTCAGCAAACGCAGCTCAATACGGCCTGGGATCAATACTGTGCATGTTGTGACAAATATGATGAATTGCTTGACAGTTCATGCGAAAAATATCAGAGTGTTTTGAGCGACCGTGAGTCTCAACGCGTGAGGGTACAATCTTTTAATGAGAAGATTGAACAATTCGTAATTAAGGCCGCCGAATTCTTTAATCAACAAGTGACGGAGGAATTAAAAGAGAAAGAGAAGCATTCCCCTCCGGAATCCGTGAGAACTGGAAAGAGTAATGCCTCGAGAGTGAGTGTATCAAGTTCTAAAGCCCGTGAAGCTAAAGTCCTCGCTGCAAGGGCAGCATTACTGCAACAACAAGCTGAAGAAAGAGGCAGAAGAACAGTTGAACTAGAGGTGAGAAGGGTTGAGATGGAAATACAACGAACACAATTGGAACTGCATCAGAGACTAGAACTAACCAAATTGGAAGCTGAGAAGGAGGTTGTGGCCGCAAGAGATCAGGCAGAACTGGCCAAACTTGAAGTCTACCTGGCAGAACAAGAAATGTCTGAACAGACCCCTGAACAAGAAGGTATTAAGTGGTCTCCCAAAGTTAAAGAATCTTGTATGAAAGGTAATCTGATGCAATGTAATGAAGTGCCAGTTGTTTCCTCGTCTTCAGCAGTTACTAGTAGCTTTACTCCTGTGTCTATGCCAGTTACAAATCCACCTCTCACATCTACACCTGCTGTAGAAAATCCTGCAACTACTAACTCTGTGCGTGCTACTGGAGGAATCTGTTTTAGTAATCCCATTGTGGTTCCAAAACTGCAATTCAAGCCAGCTGTTGATGAGAGTTGTGTGTCTAATCCTAACAAAGTTGATCGCCAAAATGAATGCAAGCCACGACCGTCGATTTCTGTAATCTGTGACAATACGACCCCTACTATCACACGTAATGTGTCTAGTGCAACTGTGAATGAAAGTCTTGTAGCTATAATGTCGTCAATGGAAAGAATGAGTGCTTCCCATGATCTCCCTCATGTTCAAGTCCAAAGGTTCGATGGATCACCACAACAGTACCCAGCCTTTCGCCAGAGGTTCAAGCAACTGGTAGAGTCAAAACCGCTAGAAGATACTGTCAAAATGACCCGCCTGTTACAGTTTCTTGAAGGACCTGCACTTCTTGCAGTACAGAGGTATGAGCCTTTGCCAGGTGGTTTGGCAAAGGCCCTAAAGACATTAGAGGACCGATTTGGTCAACCATTTCAAGTCGTGAGAGCATCTGTGGAGTCCCTCACCAAGGGACTTGTCATTCAACCTAATGACAAGGACAGCTTGCAGCAATATGCAGATATGGCTCAAGTTACCTATGATACCCTAGAGTCAATGGGCTACTTAAATGAAATGAATGCAAGCAACCTCGAGAAAGTTGTCATGCGACTCCCTAAGTGGATGCAAGCCAAATTTGCTGAACGATTGAAGCGTCTAGAGGGTCAAGGTCATGCCATGCCAACCTTCAAGGATGTGGTGGACTTCCTCAAAGAACGAGCATATGTCTTGAACCATCCTTTCTTTAGTGGAGGAAGTCGTGAGAACGCAGTCACCAAAGTCAAGCCTAAGGGCAAGCCGCCTGTCTCTCCTAAACCCCCCTTCTTTGTCAACATGACATCGGCCAAGAGTGAGCTTTGCCCATTGTGTCGTCAGCCCCATCGCCTGTACCAGTGTGGGGCATTCAAATCTAAATCTCCCAAGGAACGCAATGACTTTGTCAAGCAGCACAAGATATGTTTTAACTGCATCAGTTCATCTTTACACAACTCGAGAAAGTGCAAGTCGGTAACACGCTGTAAAGTGGAAGGCTGTGGAAAGGCACACCACACATTGTTGCACTTTATTGAGCCTAAGCAAGAGGTTGCTCAAGGAGCTGTAAACCAAAACAATGAAGTCAATCAGGACTTAACGCCTGACCAAGGTACATCTTGCAACACTTCTACTTGCCCCATCAGTGCACCTGCTGACTCCTCAGATGTGTTACTTCAAGTGATTCCAGTGAGAGTAATGAGCGATGCTGGCTGCGAAATTACCACATATGGCCTAATTGATTCAGGGTCTGATATCACCATGATTGACCCATCTCTCGTGAAACTGTTGAACATTACTGGGTCAGCTAGCAAGCTTTCACTTACGACAGTGAACAATACTGATGTTGAAGAAGAGGGAATGAAGGTGGACTTTAAAATCGCGTCAGTAGACAATCAAGGTGATAACCATGTGGTCACTGTCAACTCTGCATGGGCAGTAAAGGATCTCACCATCCCCTTGAAACATACGAAGGTGACAAGATCTGTAGAACAATGGCCACATTCACAGGAAGTGTCTTTCCCAGAAGTGGAAAGGAAGAAGATTTCTATCCTACTCGGTACTAACATTCAAGAAGTGTTCGTTCCTCTTGATGTAAGAAAGGGGAACCGCAATGAACCGCTTGCTATCAAGTCGTGTCTTGGTTGGAGCATACTCGGTGGCTCCTCAAATGTTCAGTCCTACAAGAAGGGACAAGTTAATCTGATCAGTGGTGAAGATGTCTCACTTGACAACCAGCTCGAGGAATTCTGGAAGATTGAATCATATGGTACCGCAAGGACCGAAACCAAACCATTGTCCGTGGAAGATCGAAGAGCCCTAAAGCTTATCGACAACTCAATCAACCTGCTAGATGGTCATTACCAGATGGGCCTGCTGTGGAGGGATGAAAGTCCTGTACTTCCTTACAATCGAGCTCTAGCTGAAGCAAGATTACAGTGCTTGAGGAAGCGCTTCCGTCGTGACCCGGAGCTGGAGTTTAAATACAGAACCGTGATCCAAGATTGTGTGGTTAAAGGGTACGCTAGAAAGCTGAGCAAAGAAGAAGCTGCCACCGTCAGCGATATCACCTGGTACATTCCCCACCATCCGGTAACCAACCCAAACAAGCCGGGTAAAGTGAGGGTAGTGTTTGATGCAGCCGCGAGGTTCAATGGGACCTCTTTAAATGATCAGCTGTTACAAGGACCTTGTCTTACAAATGACCTGACTGGTGTCTTAATCCGTTTCCGTGAAGAAGAAATTGCCTTTTCCGCAGACATTGAGGGTATGTTCTATCAGACTAATGTAACGCAAAGTGACACCGATGCGCTGAGATTCTTGTGGTGGCCTGGTAGTATCAATGACCCACCAGAAGACTACAAAATGTTGGTCCACATCTTTGGTGCCAAGTCTTCGCCCTGTTGCGCCAACAAAGCATTGAGCATGACAGCACAAGAAAACGAAGAAAATTACTCACCTGAAGTCATCAAGACGGTTCGTAGGAACTTTTATGTTGACGACGTGTTAAAGTCTGTTTCGAGTACAGAACAGGCTGTCCATTTGGCATCTGAACTAACCAAGTTGCTAAAGGAAGGAGGCTTCCGTCTCACAAAGTTCGCTAGCAATAGCCGAGAGGTATTGCAATCCATTCCGCCAGAGTTGAGAGCAAATCCATTGCTTGACTTGGATCTAGACCAGTTACCATTGGAAAGAGCGTTGGGCGTGTACTGGGATGCCCAGTCTGATGTCTTCAAGTTTAAAGCCGTACAAGCAGCAAAACCGCCCACCAAACGAGGAGTACTCTCCGTCGTAAGCTCCCTGTTTGATCCGCTAGGATTCCTTTCGCCATTTGTGTTCTCCGCCAAGATTCTGCTACAAGAGCTCTGGAGAGACAAACTGCCTTGGGATCAAGAAATCCCAGAACCATACCTTTCACAATGGCAACGTTGGTTGGAAGAGTTACCACATGTCATCACTATTGGCATCCCGAGGTGTTACAAGATCAAGTCGCTAGAGAATCCGTTTACCATCCAGCTTCACAACTTTGCTGATGCATCCAGACGTGGTTACGCAGCTGTATCATACTTGCGCTTTGTGGATGAGAAAGGAGTGGTTCATTGTTGCTTTGTCATGGGAAAAACTCGCAATGCACCCATCAGGGAGTGGACTATCCCTCGCCTTGAGCTTCAAGCTGCGGTATTAGCAGCCCGTCTGAGCAAGCTAATATTACAGGAACTTGATCTGAATGTCGATCAAACCTTCTTCTGGTCTGACTCGATGACATCCTTGCAGTACATCAAAAACGAAACAAGGCGCTTTCAAACCTTTGTCGCCAATCGCGTGACCGAAATCCATGAAACAAGTTCCCCAGAACAGTGGCATCACATCCCCGGTGTTCTGAACCCTGCTGATGATGGTTCACGAGGTGTCGGTGCTCAGTATTTTCACACTGAATGTCGCTGGTGGTCAGGTCCAAAATTCCTCTGGGAACCTGAACAAACATGGCCGAATGTACCTGTTGAAGATCTCCAAGATGACGAGATGGAGATAAGGAAAACGCAAACTGTTATGTCCGCCTCAAATGACCCTTTGTTGCAACGCTATTCATCGTGGTCTCGTTTACTAAGAGTGATGTCATGGGTGCTGCGTTTTGCGAAGAGGGTTCCAGAGTATCTTAAGTCGACTACGCTCAAGCTGGTAGAGCTGCATCGAGCAAGTCAAGAAATCGTACGGTTAGTCCAGCGCCAACACTTCCAGGAAGAGTACTTGTGTTTAAAGGAAGGCAAACAAGTGAAACGTCAGAGCAAGTTGGCTAATCTCAGTCCAGTCTTGGTTGATGATGTCATGCGTGTGGGAGGTAGAATTCACCGAGCGCCAATTGCCTTCGAAGCTGCACACCCGATGATTCTTCCAAAGTCTCATCACGTGTCCGAGTTAATAGTTCGCTACTACCACCATGTACTGGGTCATGCAGGTCGTGAACATGTCCTGTCCACAATCCGTCAGTACTTCTGGATCTTGAGGGGAAGGTCTCTCGTACGTCAAGTCTTAAGCAGTTGTGTGAGCTGCCGTAGACGCAACGCGCCTCCTCTGCAACAAATTATGGCTGATCTTCCCAAAGAGAGGCTGGTACCTTATCAGCCCCCTTTCACATACACGGGTCTGGATTTCTTTGGACCGTTTTACGTGAAGCGAGGTCGCAGTACAGTGAAAGTGTATGGCTGCATATTTGTTTGTTTCAATAGCCGAGCTCTACACATTGAAGATGTTAGTTCACTTGAAACGGACACATTTATCCAAGCCTTGGTTCGATTCATCTCAGTTCGTGGCTGTCCAAAGGAGATATGGTCAGATAACGGCACGAATTTTACTGGTGCTGAGAAGGAACTTCGCCTGGCAGTTCAAGATTTGAACGAGGAACGTATCAAGAATGAGTTACATTCTCGTGAAGTAGAATGGTACAGTTGCCCACTGCCTGAGTGGCGCTTTCAGCCACCAGCCGCCAGTCACATGTCAGGAGTGTGGGAAAGGCTCATTAGAAGTGTCAGGAAAGCTATGAAGGCTGTTCTCGGTAGTCAGAACGCGCTGGTTGGTTTGGAGACGTTGCGTACAGTGTTTGCTGAAGTTACCTCAATCTTGAACAGTCGTCCCATTTGTCCCTCTAGTGAAGACCCAAATGACTTAGAGCCACTCACCCCGAACCATCTTCTTCTACAACGCCGAAACCTTTTTGTACCGCCCGGAGTCTTCGCTAAAGAAGATCTGTACTCGCGCAAACAATGGAGACATGCCCAGTTCATTGCTAATTGCTTTTGGTCTCGATGGATTCGAGAATACGTTCCTACATTACAGCAACGCCACAAGTGGCTACTGAACAAACGGAACTTGGCAGTGAACGATCTAGTTCTTGTTGTGGACAACACCGTGCCTAGGTGCCGTTGGTTGTTGGGTCGTGTGACGAAGGTGTTCCCGGGTGAAGATTTGCATGTGCGCACTGCTGAAGTGAGGACAAAGAGTTCAAGACTTCTTCGGCCCGTGACAAAGTTGTGCCTTCTAGAGGAAGCGACATAATAAACAGAAAGGAGATGTGAACACTGTGAACATTGACATTCCTGAACACTAAACATTGAATAAGTCCGCATTATGGACTGTTGAACGTTGAACACTTAAGCTATGTTTAAATTTCTTAGTTATCGTCAGTTCAGCCCTACCCCCCGGGATGTTGAGGCTGATCCTCAACAAGTAGTCCAGTCCGTTCCAGTTCTTAAATGACGTAAGCATACCGTGATGCCTTGTTGCTCGCACGTGGAAGATTCGCTTGTGAAAAGAAACGCTCGTGTAAACCAACGCATTTTGTGATTTCCCCGCTTGTGAAATTTCGCTTTTTAGGTTGCCCTTTCATATGGTAAGTTGTAAAAGTCTTTGTGTAATTCACCGTTTTGTTTCTCAAGTAATTTGTCGCATAATTTTCGCTTCCGTAGGTTATTACAGGTTTTTCAAGGTTTTTCAAGGTTTTTCAAGGTTTCGCAAGGTTTCGCTAGGTTTCGACCTGTTAATCCCATTTGAGAGGTGCAAATTGCCGCTGGTTTTGGAATAAATACGTTGTGTTTTAATTGTGTTGGAGTCTTCATCGCCGCTTACATGTCCGGCCCGGACAGCAGTCTTTTGGGAATTGAACTTTATTTTCATGCAAATTCTTCCTTTTGTTCCAGTAAAGCAATATGGATGCTAGTCACGTGAGCTAAAACACTCCACAGACCAATTTCGATATATTTTAAAATTCAGCCAATCAATTAACGCACGTGTCCCGAGAGCCAATTGTTCCTCGTGCACAGGCCTAGCCGGTTAAGTGGGACACGCGGATCTGGGGACGAGACGGTGACTTATTAGAGAGGAGGTGGCTTAATAGAGGATTCTGGTAGATGGAAAATAGGTTACTTCAGAATTATTGACATCTTGTTGTTGTTTACGTCTGGAAGATGAAATTTTATTTCACATAAATGAGTTTATACTCTCTGGGGGCAAAAATGGGGATGGGGACACTAGTCACAAGGTCTTACTCCTTGCTACGGCCCTGCGTTACCTAGGAAGAATTAGAACTGTTACATTTTTTTTAATTTTTTAACATTTTTAAATTTGTTTAAACGAGGCTCGTGGGCATCACAAAGCGCTCACTAGCTTCAGCGCTACTCGTATGGCCCTCAAAACACTGCAACGTTCAAAACCATGCATTAAGGCGTTTTTTGTAACTTTCGCTTGCAGAATATTTCAGTTAGAGAGGAAATGTCAAGCTGGAGTAGCACAGCGTCAGTTGAAGAGGATATCGGGGGGGGGGGGGGGGGGGGGGTAGGCCAGACATAGGCGGATAGACGGACTCCGAATAAGACATGTCTGTCTGTCATTTGAACTGAGGGCATTTGTGGATTGTCAAAACAGTCACTAAAAGTCAATAACATGTTGATAGAAAGTCCACTAAAACGGTCACAAGTTCCCACTACGGGGCGGATGGACGATAACTACTGTTAAAACCCCCACCAATGCCTGGCCTGTGCCACTCCCCCCCCCCCCCCCTCTCGGGCTAAACACTGATAGGCGCGATGTACGCTGCGAAACGAAATACACGTTATTTGCCTTGTAGTGTCATTTGCGGCCCTTGCGCTTCGCGCTTGGGCCGACGTGGCGGAGGCAGACATGTCGAGTTTTGAGGATTTTAAAGGCAACTATTACAGGATCTTACAGCTTCTTGATTAAAAAGCAAAGGACTAAGGCTTTAGGCTCTCAATAGCTGTTTCAGTGCTTGAGATATTATCGCGTTCTCGGAGCTAAAACTGCTCTAACAGATGCTAGGGTTCTGCGACAGTTTGATTACCGCGTTTCATCTCGACTTCAGGAGCATAATAGAAGCTACTAAAAAGTTGAAATGGTAATCAGCTGGTCACTTATTAATTTTCCCGGGGGCTGGGGCATTTGAACGGCTTTTTGGCCCGGGGAGGGGAGAATTTGAACACAAATTTTCCAAAAATTCAAATGCCCGGGGGTTGCCCGAGGGGGGATGTTGAAGCTTCGGTTTGACTCGTACATTACATACATGTACTCTCTTAATCTGGGGAGAGATCATTAATACTGTACTTACGGATCGACAAGGATCAACAGAAATGCGTTGAGTCTTGCGGAAAAGGCTCCTCTTCGCTTTAGCAGCCAATCCAATGTCTGAACGTTTGTTGGCTACTGTTGTCCTGACTCGTCCCAGTCGTCTTCTATGAGAAAATAGCAGGACGCGATGGAGGATGGGAAGGAGGAAAAGCGAGAGAACTGGCTCCTTCCCATCATTCCTCGCGCCTGTTATTTTTTCTCTCTCAGACAACTGGGACGAGTCAGCTGTTGTCCTTCCTCTGTGCCGGCCAACTCGTTCCTAAATTACTTATTTGATTTGGCGTCTCATCTCGCCCTATATTCATGTCTTCTTGTTCAGCAGATCGATCTTCTGTCATCTCAAGCGCACGATTCAACGAGTTCTCGTTTCAATACGATGCAATCATGCGCAGTAAACCTGACGAGGGGTCGTTTTTTTCTCGTCCCCAGATTCCTCGAGTTTTGGTCACGTGTGAATTTATTTTATTTTTTAGTTTTATTATTTTCCATAACATAAAAACATACAACAATTGATTAATTATAATGAAAAAATAAGAAGATATTAGCAAATCACGTGGAAATCTGATAATAAAGGGCGCGATCATTGCGCGATCCAAATGTCCGGAAATTCCTGTACAGAATCAAATGGAACGGTCATTTTCGAAACGGGAATTTTGGACAACCTCTCGAGGTTTTCTATTTTTTCCGGAAAATTGGAAATTTCCGGAACTTTTCTGCTCCATTTGGCATTTCCACTCAGTTTCGTTTCTCAAGCCGCCGAAGAGAGCTCACGTCAAGACCCTAAAGTCACAAAAGATGACTGCGAGAGGCTCTCACCCAGCGCGGTGTATGTTTCTTCCTCTCACGTGACTACGGGTATTCGTCCAGTTTGCGAGAGAGAAGTTCGCACGTTTCTTCTGTCCATATTTCGAACGATTGCCAAGCTCAAAATAAGTTTACTTCTCCTTTTGAAGCAGCTCGCTGGTTTTACTGTCCTCGTTAAACGTTGTTCTGCTGGATATTTTCTGTCAACTTGTAAAATCGACGAGTAACAAGCAAGAGTCGGACTACAAACCCACCATTTTGACATGACCGGTTCGGTCAACTAGAAAATACCGTTCCTTTCGGCACACGGAAATTTCAGACATTCAAACCGGAATTTTTGGTCAAATGGATCGCCCCCAATGTTGCCTGACAATTAGGTTGCCTCACAAGTCTGTGACGCTTGATCCGTTTGGCGGAAACGTGATGGAAACTATTTTCTACAACGAAAATAAATCACACTGGCAATCTGATTTTCGTTCAGACTGTCCTGTGGGTTTTACAAATGTGCAAATAATACGAGAACTTAAACTTTATGCAAACGTCTCTGCGCAGAAGCCCTGCAGACACGCGTAAACACTACACTCATTTCTTGCTACGAGTTTCCCGTTGTACCCGTCCTCTGTAAACGCGACTGAAACTCAAACTATGTTTCCATTACTTATCCGAGTTAAGGAAACGCCTTATTTCGCCCTGTGAATTTTTGTTTTCTGCTTCGACCGACTACCGTATACGTTTATTCTCCTGCACTAAGAGTATTTGTCAGGGCCAGGAACAGTACGGTTAGGAATGGCTCTATAACTTGAAAAAGCTGGCAAGTTTTTTCAAATTTCAATCCACTTCCATCCTTGCCATCCCAAGTGATAGGCGGCAATAAACGGTTTCAGTGGAGTGATGCAGTCCTAGGTAACACAACTACACCATCGTGTTTGGGTTTCCATTGTGCAGGAACATATTTCAGCATTTTAAAATGACGCCAAAATACCGTGACAGTGCCCCTTTAACGAGCTTATCAGGACTCGGTTAATGCAACAAACCTATCGGCAACATTCCACTAACTCACAGTAATTACTAGTTGTTAGTTTCCAATTAATAGATGCTCGTGCTTGTCTTTGCCCTTGCTTGCGCTTCCTCTCATAGCTGTCGTTCCCAATAACAAATCTTCTCGGCAGGATTGCCCGCCTTTTCAAATTTGTTGCCTATCCAGTCTTCAAAATTGCCACCTCCGACCAAAAACAGCTTCTTTCCGGAAGATAGAATGCTCATTTCCACAATAGCGATAGAGCCGTGATCGGAAATTCCCACCGCTCTGGGCTGAAACATTTCATGATTTCCTAATAAATTGTCTAGATATTCAAGCAACATCTTGCCCTTTCCTTTAGCTAGCCGGCCATTGAAACTATGCGATCCAAACCTCGAGTAATCGGTGGCAAGAAATATTTTCTTCAAGCCACTCTTCTCCTTAGAGATCTGCACCCTGGAACCTAATTCCCGGAGACATTCAAACAAGTATGTCATATTAAAATTATGTTTTCTCAAAACTAATTCGGAGCGTATATGAACAGAAATAAAACTACTTCCAAGTTGTTTGGTTGTAAAATCTTGCGCTATTCGCGAGAGATTATGGTTCAACGGTAAGTCATGCCTAATACTGAAAGGCGAGGGCACTCTGTCGACTGGAACAGGAAAATAAGATCGACTGTGTCCAATTCCTTTCCACTCTTTAAAACCAACACAGCTTGACCCTTGTAGAACGTCACTTTCCAGCCGCTGGACGGAAGTTAAGATTTCAGGATCAATGCCAATTGTCTGATTGACGTAAACTCCCATGAAATAATTCTCTGCCGCAAAATACGGTGTCCAACCTGTTTCGTTTAGACGCAGGCTTTGCTCGTTTGCCAAGTGAATGTACTGTTTGGCTTTAGAGTGATAACGCATTTCCAACAGTACATCTAGTCGTTGATGGCAGTGCTTTTGAAAATACTCCCAGCTCGTCAACAGTCCG
>OX393567.1:5922343-5989843 GCA_947652115.1 Blastomussa wellsi
CGTTATTGTTGTTGAGTTTACGAGCCAGTCATTTTAATCGTGTCATTGAGATGCGCTTTTTCCGATTTCTGCACTGTGCCCGCGATACCTCGTGCAGCGTTGCTGCCGGCTTGACATGATTCGTTTTGCTCTCGGGCTGCCGAGCTGAAAAGCTGAGCCTTCCCTCCTATAAAGAATATGAAGTGGCGAAAGACGATCGACAACTTGATATTTTTTCTTTTCTGCTTCGACTGACTGCTTTGTCGACTATACGTTTATTCTCCAGCAGAAGCATTCGTCAGGGCCAGGAACAGTTTGGTTACGAACAGTTTACGACGAGCCAAGAGGAGTGCATGCTCTCTAATGAGCTTATCAGGACTCGGTTCCTGCAACAAACCTATCGGCAGCATTCCACTAACTCACAGTAATTACTAGTTGTTAGCTTCCAATTAATAGATGCTCGTGCTTGTCTTTGCCCTTGCTCGCGCTTCCTCTCATAGCTGTCGTTCCCAATAACAAATCTTCTCGGCAGGATTGCCCGCCTTTTCAAATTTGTTCCCTATCCAGTCTTCAAAATTGCCACCTCCGACCAAAAACAGCTTCTTTCCGGAAGATAGAATGCTCATTTCCACGATAGCGATAGAGCCGTGATCGGAAAGGCCCATCGTTCTGGGCTGAAACATTTCATGATTTCCTAATAAACTGTCTAGATATTCAAGTAACATCTTGCTTTTCCCTTGAGCTGACTGAACATTAGAACTATGTGATCCAAACCTCGAGAAATCGGTGGCAAGAAATATTTTCTTTAAGCCACTCTTCTCCTTAGAGATCTGCACCCTGGAACCTAACTCCCGGAGACATTCAAACAAGTATTTCATATTAAAATGATGTTTTCTTAAAACCCATTCGGAGCGTATATGAACAGAAATAAAACTACTTCCAAGTTGTTTGGTTGTAAAATCATGCGCTATTCGCGAGAGATTATGGTTCAATGGTAAGTCATGCCTAATACTGTAAGGCGAGGGCACTCTGTCGACTGGAACAGGAAAATGAGATCTTTTATCCCCAATTCCTTTCCACACTTTAAAACCAACACATCTGGACCCTTGTAGAACGTCACTTTCCAGCCGCTGGACGGAAGTTAAGATTTCAGGATCAATGCCAATTGTCTGATTGACGTAAACTCCCATGAAATAATTCTCTGCCGCAAAATATGGTGTCCAACCTGTTTCGTTTAGACGCAGGCTTTGCTCGTTTGCCAAGTGAATGTACTGTTTGGCTTTAGAGTGATAACGCATTTCCAACAGTACATCTAGTCGTTGATTGCAGTGCGTTTGAAAATGCTCCCAGCTCGTCAACAGTCCGTAACCGTACGAATCGAGTTTACGGTTCAGTTCTTCCACGTCAAAGTAGCGGGAAAGTGTCCCAGTTTTATTATCGAGGTTAATACCATGAAACACGGAATCCTTTACAAATGGAACTACAACACTGCGCTCTCCATACTTGGCAATTGCAGCAAGCGCTAGAAGACTTTCTGTCGCCCGAGTCAATTGATCGCCATATGAAAATGCAAGGAAAAATTTGGCTTGCTGTTCTGTTGTTTGATACTTATTCAGGGTGAGACGGTTTCCTCCAAGGCCAGTGAGTTCCTGCTTTTTCGATGTAATTGACATCCATACTGATAATATATAAATTGTGCTTGAAATCAATAGAAGTGAGAAGGTGACCCGCAAGAGACCCATACCTTTTGGTTTTTTTTGGCGTTTACTGGACTGAATTAACTGGCCAAATATGCATATTTTTGGCCAGTTAAGCGAGTTGAGCGAAGCTTGGTGCCGGAACTGTTGCAGTCTATTTCACCTGGAGAAACCCAGACTTCATGTACAAGAACGACCAAGAACCTTTAGTTAGCCAGCAACCATACCGGAAAAGAAAAAACCACTTCAATGACTAAAGCAAACCATATTATCCACAAATTGCTTTTTCGGTCCACTTCATTTACATGCGTCGGGACCTTTTGTAGAACGAGCGAGGAATAACACAATAGACGCTATTCTTATTCATTGAGATGCAAATAAGTGGCGCTGTATTCTGTTGTTTAGCCAAGGTAAAGACTCAAACACACTCTTCTCGCATTTGAAGTCCCTTTCTTCCTCTAGTTTGCTGCCTTGTTTGAACGCCTGATCACAGGTTACCTTATACTCTGTAAGTGACCAATCTCGTCCCCAAAGCCCGTGTTCGCCTAGACCGCGGTCTCTGGGAACAAACTCGAATCGTGGTTTGCAGATGGAACAAAAAGCATCGAGGCTTTGGGATCGACAAATAATTTCTTTTGTTATATTCCCCTGAGCCTTGGCGCCATGTTAGGCCCGGTCAAACGCCGTACTTCACACGAGCCGAAGCTAATGACATTCTGGGTTGACTCAAATGTTTAAAAGAACCTCTGTTCGAGTCAAACGTCGAACTTATTCAGACGTACTGAACTGCTACACCAATTAAATAACAAAAGCGGTCTTGCTGGTCAGTGGTTTTTCAAGGTAAAGTTCAAATTGCGCCTTTGGACATTGATTATGCGTTAGGTTCGACTCATGTGAAGATCGGCGTTTGATTCAAAGTCGGTGTTCAGGCGTTATTCAGCTGACCAGGCGTGAAAAACGCCTCAGCCGCTCCAAATAAAATCAGTCGAACTTAATTGGGTCAAACGCCGAACTTCACATCAGCCTAATTGGTTCGGCTTATATGAAATTACCGGACAGTCTATAAATCGTTGTTTGAAACGGCGCTCAAACCTTCCATACCAATGCGCTGCTTATCACTCAAAATGATTAAATTCTGTGTAATAAACTCGGGAAGTAATGATTTGTTTTTCTGAAGGAAAATTAAATCGCTAGAGGGGGCGAGTGGGTACTAAATAGCAGCACTGAGTCATACTTCCAGCTTGTACAAGCCAAATGATTCAAATGATACGAAATACTTTATGACGGATACACGACAAAGCAACGGAAGGGCCCCTTCTGATTGGTCGAGATCTTGAAAAACAAGTTTTAAACCTTTAACTGGCATCTCACAGCGTTTAAAGACAAGAAGTTTAAATTCGTACCTTGAACGAACGTGATATAGTTGCACAGAGTCAAAATGTTGTGGTTTTTAATCTTTCTTGTGTCGCTTCCTTTTCGTCTGGTGGTAACAGGTACGTAAAAAAGTTCATTGTTTCTGAATCAGTGAAAAATGGATGAGTTTATAGTCCATTTTCTCAAACTTTATTGCTTATTCACTACTCGTGAGCAAAACCATAGCTTTGCCATCAACAAGCGTTAAAATTAAAAGTTACAAACAAACGAGCTTATGAAAATGAGAAATGATCTTCGCAGTGAATTTCCAATTTCAGCAATTGGAATAAATAAGCCGTCACCTACACGATATCGGTGCGACGCTCCACATCGAGGCTTTAGGGTTTATATTTATTCGAATGCTTAAATTGATCATTTCTCACTTTCATCTTCAACCGCAGTTCGTGAAATATTTCATATACTTTTATATCACTTCACTCCACACTGGAAAATATGAACTCAAGAAATTGACCTCGCTCCCAATGTGTGGCTTCCTAGCTCAGTTGGAAAAGAATCGATAATATGAATTATTTCATATACTCTACACCAGACGAATTTATGTCCATAATATTTGCTTACGATTAAAAAACCGAACGTTTTCAAAACTAAGTCATCTTCAGGGTCGAAAACGTTCGGTTTTCACTTTTTAATTTTCACCGTTTTAGCCAAACAGATTTTCAAAAAAAAACACATCGCAATCCGTTTCAATCTTCTTCAATTTTTGTCCACCGTAACTTATTTTGTATTTGCTGTGTTATTGAAATGTTGCTTCATTGTTTAAAATGTTATTTTCATATTTCATTCATTTTAGGGACGGACCATAATTGTTTTTGGAGGGGGTGGGGATTTGGTCTCCCTAGAGGACCACAGATCACATTTTCTTCAAGCTTCGCTCTCAAATAACTGTTCACTTCTCGGAACAGATAATACGAGCAGACAATTTCGCGCTAAATACAAGCTACCGTTTATTTAATAATAAAAAATGTTGCATTTGCAGAGCTTCTTATTGTTCACGCCAGCTCAGAGAGCAAAGAGTACTGGGTACCAAGGGAACAAGTGACACTAGGTGTTCAGGATACGGACACTGTAAAGTACCTGATGGATCAGCTCTGCACGATTTTTCACCGCTCCCGCAAAATGGCCCTTCACAAGGAAAATTACCCGTGTAGGAGCCGTTCGAATTCTCTCATGCTGTTCAATCCAGCGACTAAAGCAGAGTACAGATTCATCAATTCTACGCTTAAACAGTACAAAATTAAGAATGGGACACGCTTGTATTTGTACTATTCGTGAACATTTGGTATTAACTTGCTCGTAAACTGGAAACAAGCCAAGATATTAAACGAAGTCTCCTTCGCAAACATTACCCTGGACGTCACGCAAAGTTTTTCTCAACTGTCGCGTGACATGTCTATGACAGCGAAGGAAATCAAACTTAGGAGTACGGAATGCCTTCGCAAATTAGGCCTGGGAGCTAGTGGAAGGTATCCCCACATGAACAAGACGAGATACTCGTCGTCTCGCTAAGGGGTGCAAATTTCGGATTTTTTGCCTCTCTTAGGGTGCTCTGGGCAAAACGCCAATATTTTTAGCCATCAAGGTCTCGTTTAGTGTTGCACACGAAGAACTATAGAATTTTTTCAGTTTTTTGGCATCTTTTAGGGAGTCAACAAAAGCTTGGGCTACGCCCAGAATGGTTTCCTTTTGAACGTTAATTAAAAATCTCCAACGAACATCCCCGTCTGTTTGATATGGGAGCCATTCATTCGTTGGTTCGTTTATTCGTTAGTTCGCTCATTCGTTAGTTCGTTTATTCGTTAGTTCGCTCATTCGTTAGTTCGTTCATTCGTTAGTTCGCTCATTCGTTAGTTCGTTCCTTCGTTAGTTCGCTCATTCGTTAGTTCGTTCATTCGTTAGTTCGTTCATTCATTCGTCAGTTCGCTCATTCGTTAGTTCGCTCATTCGTTAGTTCGTTCATTCGTTAGTTCGTTCATTCATTCGTCAGTTCGCTCATTCGTTAGTTCGCTCATTCGTTGGTTCGTTCATTCGTTAGTTCGTTCATTCATTCGTCAGTTCGCTCATTCGTTAGTTCGTTCATTCGTTAGTTCGTCCATTCGTTAGTTCGTTCAATCGTTAGTTCCCTCATTCGTTAGTTCGTTCCTTCGTTAGTTCGCTCATTCGTTAGTTCGTTCATTCGTTAGTTCGTTCATTCATTCGTCAGTTCGCTCATTCGTTAGTTCGCTCATTCGTTAGTTCGTTCATTCGTTAGTTCGTTCATTCATTCGTCAGTTCGCTCATTCGTTAGTTCGCTCATTCGTTGGTTCGTTCATTCGTTAGTTCGCTCATTCGTTGGTTCGTTCATTCGTTAGTTCGTTCATTCATTCGTCAGTTCGCTCATTCGTTAGTTCGTTCATTCGTTAGTTCGTTCAATCGTTAGTTCCCTCATTCGTTAGTTCGTTCATTCGTTGGTTCGTTCATTCGTTTGTTCGTTCATTCATTCGTTAGTTCGTTCATTCGTTTGTTTCTTCGTTTGCTCGATCGTTCCTTCATCCGTTCGTAACTTTCGTTCGCTCGCTCATCTGTATTATCAAGCGCATTTGTAACAGTCCACACTAAGCAAACAAACTGAAGCAAAACAGAAGGTTCACGAACGTTCATGCTCAGTTACTTCATGTCCCTGAAAACAGAGTACAACACTTTCAAAATCAAGACTTGCTTAAAAATTGTGTAAATCAGTTTCAACTTCATTACACGAGAAAATTTACAAAGGTACTATATATTATTTGATCCAGTTTAATAGGCATCCACATAGTCCACATCAGCCGCAGTATTAATTACGACACACCATGCTTCCATGCCTTATGTCAAAATACTCATTACAATGGTGTTGAAGACTGACGTCAAACCTTCAGTCTCTTAAAACACAATTTCCCCAACTTGAACTCTTATTTCACACTGTTATAAGTTTGTGCAAAAGCCGCTTAATGGAAAAGCATTTTAGCAAATGAAGATGAACTTCTTCTACTTCATTTGCAGGCGTTTGTCTGTAAATTCTCGCTTTCATAGCACTGATTTCTTATTCCTCAAGTCAGAGTTTAACTCCGCTTACGTTAAAAATAGCAAAAGCTTTTGTGGGCTGTCACTTCGGTAGCCTGCGAACACAGACGGATTTCCGGCTTTTGTTTCGCGTCGCCGCAATCCGCAGGCTATCACTCCGGTAATGTTACCATAAGTAAACAATGCGTTACGTTGCTTAGCAACTCAAAACCACCGTGGGCTCACGCAATCGACGAAGACCGACGTGAGAACGATATTGTGGCGTTCACACAAAGTATTCCTCGTTTTAACAACTGGGGAGACAGCGTGCACATAATACAGTTCAAAATACAGTTCAAGCAGCATCATGTGACCGATGTGAGAATCCGAATTATAAAATCCTCAGGGACGAAACCCTGTCTTTGCCAATACGGTATGCACATAAGATAACAAGGTTTAAGAATCATCCTGCGCGAGTATCAAACATGAGCCGTACGCCATCTAACCTGCGACCAAGCGTTCTTATCTTTGGCCTCTCGACGTAAAAATAAAAAGAACGTCTGATAGCAGTTTATACGCCATGAAAAGCTTCCATTTAAAGATGCAACTCTTGGAGTGTAAAGAAAGCAGCAAAACCTTGTCTTTTTTAAGGTTAAAAGCGAAAACAATTCCAATGGAATAAAAACGACAACACCACACGGCACATCAGCAAACCTCCCGATGGTGTTATATGAAGTTCTCTTTGATGGTCGCTTAGGAACGCTGACATCAATAACGCGGCTCATCCATCATGTGAATGTATTTACATTGACTGTACATACGTAAAATACAGAAGTGAGACTTTCAATGGATCCTCGTTAGTTCTTCAACAACTTTGACCAGATCTTCCACAGAGCACTCTTTCTTCATACCGCTTCCATCGTCAATCTGTCGGAAAAATTAAGACCAGGAAGTGGCTGGCGATAGTTTAAACATTCCCATCACGATACATGTTTGGCATTCAATAAAAGCTACGCCAGTAATGTAAAGTAATAACTTATTCACGGTTACACGACTAAGGAAGTCTAACAAAAGCCAATCAGATTGCTCCGTTGCCGGTCCAAATGATCCCAGACGCGGTTCCTGCTTTGTTTAGCTCTTAATAACCGAGCGCACCGAGGTCATGATTCTCCCATACAGACCTCCCGCTCGGTTAATAAGATGTTTATTATATGGCCAAACGGAAACTTAAATTTGCTTCACGACACTGATTCGTTCTCGCTGACGTTTTGCTTGCGAACTGCGATGAGCTGAACTTAAATTTGTAAAAGTTTGGTCGTATCTTTACTTTTTATTCTTGCCAAGCTTTTTTAATTTTCCATTCAGTATTCAGTAAGGGGACAATGTGCTTCTGTTTTGTTTGTAACTTTCTGACTCCAAAAGCAACCGATCTAGATGCCGGTCTAGATGGGAAAATCTAGACCGCGGTCAATATCGATTTTAACCAATCAAATTCGTGAATTCGCTAGTTTCCAGTCCACGTGA
Organism: Blastomussa wellsi; assembly: GCA_947652115.1. Taxonomy (NCBI): domain Eukaryota; kingdom Metazoa; phylum Cnidaria; class Anthozoa; order Scleractinia; family Plerogyridae; genus Blastomussa; species Blastomussa wellsi. The sequence continues at coordinate 5,929,993 of OX393567.1, forward strand.
GACACGGCCATATAATAAAATGGCAAACAAAACAAACCATAAACTTCAGTTTCATAAAATGCCCTCTCGTATTTTCTTAATCGATTGTAAACTAACATAAGGGAATTATTTTCACACCGAAATACACGTTGGATCGAATTGTTTTCGCTTTTAACCTTAAATCCCGTTCTTTCTCGATCGTTTGCGCTTTACGTTTCTATCTATAAAAAATCTCTTTCAGTCGTGTAATAAATCTCTTATCAACCACCAAACTTAAAAGGGGAGATATCGCAACTCGCTGCGCCCGTTCCGTGCTGCTAAGACCTCGTGCCAATATTCCATTCAAAATCAAATTTTACTGGAGTTTTACGGTGGGACAAATTTACCAATCTCAAACTAACACAAAATGTACAAATGAATACTTTCACGTCGCCCAGCCAAAGGTGCCTAATGAGACTTACCTGTAGTCCCGAGGCTACCTCCTCCATTTTTGACCGCGGGAGGTCTAGGAAACTTTCGATCAGATCACCATCCACAAAACCGATCGCCGGTTCAGTTCTTCGTTCATTGGAAAAGCAACGCCAGGTGGACAGAAGTCAAGAAAGATAACAGATACACAAAGATAACAGGCACACGAAGCCTATGTTCACACGGGACCGGTTCCAAACGGATCCAAACGGATCCGGTCCGAAAATCGGACCGGATAGGCCTTCTGCCTACACGGGACCGTTCTGGAACCGGCCCGGAACGGATCCAAAACTGGACCTGTTGATTTGCAGGTCCAGTTTTGGGCGCGCACGTGACCGGTTCACGCAGAACGATCCCTTGTAAACACCAGGATCGGTTTCAAACGGTCCCATGTAAACAGACGTCGTTCCGGTCCGGATCGGTTCCGGTCCGGTCCCGTGTAAACGTAGCTAAAGATAACAGATACACAAGAAATGACAGATGGGAGGCGAACGGCCGTCAATGTTACTGTTCTGTAATCCAGATTGGGCGATCCAGGTTGGAAACCAGGCCGGGGCACTCCGTTGTGTTCTTGGAAAAGACACTTTACTCTCAGGGCGCCTCTCTCCACCCAGGCGTAGAAATGTGTACTTGGGAACTTAATGCTGGGAGTACCCCTGCGATGGACTAGCATCCCAGCCAGGGGAGAGTAGAAATACTTTCCGCCGCTTCATGCTAAGGAAACCGGGATAAGCTCCGCCGGATGGGCCACTAGGCTCTACGCAGACTTTACTTTACAGATTCCAGAAAAAAATTTCGAACGAGATCAATTTGATGGAGCAAATACGTCGGGAAACGATTCTTAAGGATATAATCCATGATCAATCTTCCCTACGCTCTTGATGACTTTACTTAGTTTCCCTTGGACTTGCGTTAGGAACGCACTGAGTTCTTTGGGTAACTGGGCGACAATTCCTGTGTATTAAACAAAGGAAATTTAGTTTTAAATCAAAACAATTAGAAAGGGTTGACCGCAATTTTTAGAATGATTTTTTGTTTAGTTTTGGAGTGTTTCTCTGGCTACCACCTAAAGTTGTTGTTGTTGTTGTTATTAATAGAAGGCATAAATTATAGTACTTGAACGGCTAGCATTGTAATTTTTACAGCAGTATAATGTCATGGATGCCGTCCACGAAAACAGATTCTATTAAATTTCATTTTCTCCATGTACATCTTTAGTCTTCAGCTACCACTCAGTACAAAATAAGGGAATTTTGCATGGTCTCATGCGGCTTAAAATAATACAGTGCAGTCCCATAGAAATCTCTCACCTATTGTGCCATTGACGGTACCGAAAAGAATGCAACCTTGGAAAGGTGTAGAAGCTTCACCAGGGTGTTCCATGACAAGAGATCCTAAGAGAGAAACAAACAAGGGTGAAACAAGTTACTGTCATAGCTAACTGACTGATTGATTGATTGATTGATTGATTGATTGATTGATTGGCCGATTGATTGATTGGCCGATTGATTGATTGATTAATTGATTGATTGATTGATTGATTGATTGATTGATTGGCCGATTGATTGATTGATTGATTGATTGATTGATTGATTGATTGATTGATTGATTGATTGATTGATTGGCCGATTGATTGATTGATTGATTGATTGATTGATTGATTGATTGATTGATTGATTGATTGATTGATTGATACCAACAATTTAGCATACCATGTCTAAAGACGTTAACGAACTCTCCCAGGTGGAACTGTCCTGCCTCTTGAAGATACGATCTGTCATCATCAGCCGCCGAGCCGCTGTCCTTTTGACACGTGAACAGGTTGAACGAATTTTCAGCTCCGAGGAAGGTATCGTCGTCCAGTATCTCTACAGCTGTCATCCAGTTTGGGCTGTAGTCATGTGCAATCTTAGAACAAGAAGACAACAAAATGATGTGAGGCAGGGTTTTGACGATCCATTATAACGTACAGTTATTGTGTATCCTCTTTGGGCGAAAAAAAAAAGGCGGCCATTAGACCACATTCACGATAGCCGCCATGATGGTTTTTGTATTATAATGCAAATCAGTAGAAACTCAGTTGTGATCTATTAGAAATCCGCGAATCTGATTGGTTCTTCCACTGTTTTCTATTCGCCGATAGAAAACAAGCGCGCGCGCGTAGGTTTTTTAGTGGTAGTTTTTCTTGAATTTTGGGCTCAAAAGTACACAATATTGTAGGTTTTGGACTGCAATCGTTTAGAGTTTCTACTAAAACAATTAGACTACTCGCCCTCGTTTTCTACGAGCGATAGTCAACTCGGCTGCGCCTCGTTGACTATTCGCTCGTAGAAAACTCGGACTCGTAGTCTAATTGTTAATTAGCCACGTTGTCTGCCAGGGGGGCAAACATTGAAGTGATGCTGTTTCTCTGAAAATCAGACGGTCTAAATAGTGAAGTGCCTGCAGTAAAGCCACATTTGAGAGCCATGTTATGGAATAGTGATTTCACTATATAAGGTTAGTTTGAAATAGTTACTCGATATCTTGACTTGTTAACTAGCTGTAAACCAGCTGAAATTTGTCGATTTAGGCTTGTTTGCCCCCTCACAAATCACGTGCGTAATTTGCATTACAACGTGAAAAAAAAAAACAAAACAAGGCGGCTATCGTGAACAAGGTCTATTATTGGAATGCGTATCGCAGCGAAAATTATTTCCAAGGTGACGAGCATAAAAATCGTAAGTTATGTCAACATGTCAATCGAAATAACGTCATCTATAAATAAGAACAGCACCTCTTCTAAACTTCCTTCCATCGACTTGTAGGCAAGCAGAGTCATCGATCTCATTAAATCACCAACCTGGAAAGGAAAAATAAATTCTGCCGGTTTGTACACGTGTAGAACAATCGGATATGTTTAGAAACCGGTAAATTTACATCTGTTTGGTTCAGGGGTTAGTTCGTTCCTTATCAAAAGCATAATTTCTCTATGCCAAACAGAATTCCATGCGCGGCTTTTGTAGTCTAACTGCGGAATCTCTTGTCGCAGTGCGTTACTTACCAATATGAAATCCCCTTTGGACTTGAGATATAAGGCGAGGATATTATTTAAAAAGCTGCACTCCACTCGTAACTCCTTGTCCGGCGTCCACTCATATATACTGACCTGTTACAGTGAAGCAACCAAGTTTTTGTGAGATAGGTTTCGTACCCTTTTATGGACTAAAAATTCAATAACTTTTCACTGAAGGACTTTCAAGGACACATTTTCCATTTTTCAAGGACTCCATGCACTGCAAACTCCACCATTAATCAGCTTCTCATAGTAGCAAGCGTGCCTACCAGACAGGTACTCTAGGTCGATTGACTTTAGCTACAAATTTCAAGGACTTTCCAGCACTGACTACAATTTTCAAGGAATTTTATCATTTTCATTCTGAGATTCAAGGACTTTCAAGGTGCGTAAGTATATATTATATATCACAAAATAAAGTGATTCATGCAAACATTATAGCAAAACTGTATAAAATAAGGGCAGAACTTTGATTAAGACAGCAATGACTAGCTACTGGTGTTATCCTGAAGCAGAACTCTTTCCGGTGGTTCGTCCAAGCAATGCAGTCAAATGCAGAATCAACACTTTAAGAACATCAGCCAAGGCTACGAGCCTATTTAACAACGCCTCTCGTACTGTTAAACAGAATGAGTCAGCTTACAGTACTGTTGACGCCAGCTAGAACTTTTCCATTGAACTCCACAAGTGAATACACGGCACCTTTGACTTCTTTCTCGGCGACTTGAACAAGTTTTCCTAAAATAGTTGACAAGCAGGGATGAAAGGAGTTCATTGTAATTTATTTCTGCTGAGATTTAAACACTGTTTTCCTTGTATCCGAGGTAAGTAACACTGAAACTAAGTTGAAAAACTAAACTTGAATAGACACCATTATCATATTCTCGGTGTTTGACTGGAACTAGCTAATGCGAGGAATCTTTTAAAAATGCAAATGATCTACCGTTGTGCCAAGACTGTCAGTTTGTGTTTTACTTTGAAAAGTTTGCTCTGAAAGTTCTGTAACAGTTTAACTACCGCTTCTTTTAGCCAATCGGATGCTAGACTTAAACAGCACGTGACATTCCCGCGTAATTTTTCCCGCTGTTGCCACCGGCTACACGTTTTCCCGCGCTAAGTACCAGTGACGTTTGCTACCGGGTATCAAGTTTTCCTACAACTACACGGTTTTCCATTTTTCATCTGAAGCTTTTACAGCCAGATATTAGCACACCACTTTATTCTTGAACATTCTCTCACCGTCCAGCAGCTGAAACAAGATCAGTCGTCCTGTTTTGGGTTCAGCTTCTTCAGGGAAGACGTAGGCTGTTCCAACGCAGAAGTAAGTATTGCACGTTCCACTGATATAAGAGCTGTTTGGATCACCTAACGTGCATGATATCAGGCTTGTGGCACACTCGTGATCTTGAAGATCGTGCGCGTGAGTAACTGCAGGGAGTGAAACAAAAAGAAGAGTGACTAACATTATCTCTTCACTGCATGGAAACAATAGAGACCAGGCACAAACACGAGGTTGCACGATTAGGCTACGTCCACACTAAGCCGGATAAATTTGAAAACGCCGTTTTCGCCTCGAAAGCGGATAAAATGTTTTTTGTCCACATTATACCGTTTTCAAATTGTTTCGCCATTGATTTTGAAACGCTGCCTCGCAAGAAACGGTTAATACATGCAAGAACATGCCCACACTGTCCGAGCAACGTTATTCGATTGTTTTGATGTCAGCGTTTTCAAAAAGTTCCGTTTTAGCCGTCCACACTACCACACCTAGCCAGCATTTTCAAATTTATCCGCCTTGGAGAGCGTTTTCAAAAAGTTGCGTTTTCGGTGACCGAAAACGCCGTTTTAGTGTGGACGGAAGGCCAATCCGGAGAAAAAAGTTGCGTTTTCAAATTTATCCGGCTTAGTGTGTACGTAGCCTTAGTAAGCCGGACTCTGAATGCAATTAAAACTTACAAAATTCGTGCATTACCCAAGCCAAGCACTAATTACCCAAAGCTAGCTGTAGCTTTAGCGGGCTCAATTATGGAATTCACTTCCACTGGACATTAAAAACACCAAGGGTAATTAGGGCAAAAAAATATAAGAAAAAATTCAATAAGAAATATATGGCCACTTTTCTGGAAATTGAACTAAATTGTACGCATATAAAAAAATAGGTCTAAAAATAAGTCTATTTTGGAGCGTAAAGTAAAAACAAAGGTATTCAAAGACATTCTTTTGGTACATAGAGCTAAATAAAACGTTTTGGGATGTTGCACGTGTCAAGGAAAACCTCTAGGAGCTTAGTTGTCTAGTTTTGGGTCTTGCGTGGCTGTTGCCAGAGAAGCGTAAATAGCCATATCCGTAAGCACTGTCACGTGGAAACAAGTACGTTGACCTCCTTTTTATAATTTTCTTGTCTTTGCTGCAACCGTGTACCATGTTTTATCGGGTTCTTTTACTAGGAAATCACCTTAAGAACTAAGCTTAGCTTGCTAGTCTTCAGGCGTGCCACTGAAACAGAGGAAACAAACGTTTCCAATGACATAACATGGATACAAATCCCAACTGGCAGAAGGCAGACCAGTTGGCTGTTTATAAGGCGTGACCGAGGATTTGAACTCGGGACAAATCCTGCTTGTGGCTGGGTGGAGTCCTTGAGCCCGGGACCTCTATATTACAACACCAGCACTCTAAACCACTCTGCCATGCTGACTCCGATATATTTGCTGTTGTTGTACTGTTGTTCGTGTTTTTTTTTGGGGAGAAATTGTCAATTATAGTTGTTTTTACCTTCAAAGGTGTGCTGATCAATGACCAACAAACTACTCCTTTCCACTTCGTCACCAAAAGTGATGCCGTCAGCAGCGCCTCTGTTTCCCGCTGCACTTCCGGCGGAAGTCCCGGGCATGGCAGCCGTGACGCTGGACGTTATGTTTTGTGCCATGGTACTGGCACTGGGGTGGAGGGGACGGGTGGTATTTGTCGTCGGATCCAGGACTTCGATGCGCATTGAGATCAGACCAAACGTTTGCGTGGACTCTTGGTATGCAATACGCCTGAAATAAATAACGTAAAAGGCCGGCTAATAGTTCTGGGCTTGACTTGGGAAGGCACAAGAATGATAAATAAGCTTATATGTATTTCCAAGGGTTTAAAGAAGCTCTCCGGCAAGGATGCATCTTGAAAAGTTTAGCCTAAATTTTTCATGTTTATCAATCACCTTCCTTATCTGAAGCCATCCTATCCTTGCTTATACTCATATCATTGCTGCCTCTTTGGTCTTTTTCTACCTTGGTAAACTATTATTTCAAGGGTTGTGACTTTATTAATATTTATGGTGATTACTGGCGTCGAAGTGAGCGATTGGAGACGGTCTGACAAGAAAAGACCTTAAGACTTTGAAACGAAAGCAAGGCAATCTGAATAAACGTTTTCAACTGCACTGCTTGTGGAATTATTCATTTCCCCGTTTCTACATGAAGTTCAGTGTTCTCTGAGGGCGTTTCTAAGTAAATTGGAAAGTTGGATGGGGGATTTTATATCCCTATTGGGTGGGGGGTATAACCTGGGAAGAATAATGGGCCGATCCTAGGGGGCAGGAGACTCAAAAGCGGAGGTGGGCGCTTTCAAACATATTTTACAGCATATAACACATCACTCTACTGTACCTTGGTGTTTCGCCTAGAGGAACAGTTCTGATGTGCAACTTTTGGATTTCATCAATGGTTCCTATCGTCAATGCCCCTTCACTGGCTACAGCAAGACTGTGGAATAGAAAGCACAGGACACCCAAGACAAATGCCAACATTATTGGAAAGACCAGATGTCACCAATACATAAAATCAAGCAACACACAAAAAATAGAATTACTTAGGTAATCCTGTTAGTAGAAATAAGAATGCACAAATGGGAGTAATCAGATTAGGAGAGTGCGTTCGACTCCTTACTGTAGCTTTTGTTTGATTGATTTTGTTTACCGAAGATCAACCCCTGGTCATTTCTAAAATATAGCTGCAGTCGCGTAGACTAAATAATCGTAATCGCAGCTTGAAAGCCAATAAATCGAGCAGTCTGTGAAATTTATCTGTTCTCATGGCAATTAAGTATCTCACAAGCGAACACGCGATCGCTTCAAAGTCGCGTCGAAACAACTGTCCAAGTTGTCGCAAGAATACAACGGGCTTTGTTGTACGATGGAAGTGAAGGCATCGCCACGTGAGTGAGTGCATCAAATTGAAGCCAATAATGAAACTGATGCCAACGTGCATCCATAACAGAGAAACATATTTCTTGATTAATTTTGCCCATTAAAGGAACAGCACGAGATTAGACTTACATTCTCCTAACGTCGAACGCAACAATGTAATTACATAGCAGCAATAGCCATAATGTTTAAAGAGAGCATTTAAGCCGTAAAAGATATTTTAAAGGGCTCCTTGTATAATTCACTTAACTATGCAACTTTACCATCTGCACGCATTACGGCCCTACAGAATTGCGAGAATTGTCTCTTGGTGATAGAACTTAATTGCTTGGGCAGTTTGTTTTCCAATTACACACCACATGATATTCTCTAGAAAATCATTCTTTGATCCATCTACAAATTCTTCATTTATATAATATTAGCTGCAACTAATTACTATTAAAAAAAATTGAAAGCAAGAATCTTCACACGATCTGTAATGGGGCAACAAACTGCCCAAGCGAATAAAGGTTTACTCGACTATATAACTGATGTACAAGTTAGAATAAATCTTCACCTGTCTGGGAACCCTTCAGAGTTTAATGGACACATGTAATTCACTTCCTGCAGAGCAGAGTTATGGGAAGAATTATATTTAGAAAGTCAGGAATGAGTTACATTTCATATACACATATTTTAGTAAGGGTGATGCAGGAACAGCACCGATAAATTCATAAAAGCACAATATAACCTAACCAAAACACTCATGACCCTCTTGAATACTTCCACATAGCAACCAGTCAAAGCATAAAGCAAAAATATCAACTTATCAATTGTCTGTTCGGCACTTCTTCCTTGCAATCGCCAAAGTCCCAAAACAGCGATCGTACAGAAAAATGGACCATGGTATGAGCAACAACACTGCCCTTGATACTGTGGGTCATTCTCATCGCCAGAAGGCCGTGACCCTTTTGGTCGGCACCAAGAATTTCAACCTCTGACCGTCTCCAAATTGTGAGCATGCGCAGAGAACTCGTTCTGTAGTTTTCAACCAATCAGACTTGTCAGATTTGACAGTGAGTGACTAAGTCCATGAAATAATTATTGCAGACTTCCAGTTTTGGAGTGGCCAGTGGTCATGATTCTTGGTGCTGAACAAAGGATCGTGGCCTCTGGGGATGAGAAGCACTGTTGGCGCAATGCAGACACTTATATTTTCACATGACAGAACTCTTAGTAGTTACCAGGCCCAACGAGTGATCTTGTTCAGCCATGTTTGTGATGATTTTGGTTTGAAGATTGCGAGTGTAAATCGCTTTTCATTCTATGGATTTCGACGAACATTTTCAGTTATTTTAAGAAGGAACCCTCAGATTGTTTGCAAGTGTTCGATATTTCGGTTTATTTGGACTTTGTATGCTTTCATTTGCCTTTATTTTGCTTCGCGTTTGCAAGCTTCGATTGTGTCATTTTACTTTCAGAAACATATTTCTATGCCGTGTACTTTGACTTTGATGAACCTGGATTAAAGACCAATTGACCAATCGATTCAGCGGCTACAACTTAGGCAATCATTTATTATATTTACCTTGAGGTTAACATTAGAGAACACCAGTTTATGATTACTGGAGTAGATCACTGTAGGCCGATCAGAACAAGCAAACACATTTGTTGTAGACAGTGACTTGAACGTTCTCAGCATGGTAGGTTGGGTACCAAGAGTCACTTTCTTCCTCTCGCACAGTGAACCTAGATTTGAAACAAAATTCAATATTCTGTAAATACAAAAAATGAACACTGCAGTAGAAGGAAAATACTGATTCAGAAGTGTTGGTTACAATGTGGTTCCCACTGATTGCAACTGATTTGCTGTCCTGTCACTTTGCTTGAGTTATTTCATACAATTTCCTCAATGCAGTAGTTGACATATTTGTCAAGTTCTGTCAGCAAAGAAGACATATTAAACTTCTAAAATTTCATACATGTACCTTTGAGGATCCCTGATATAATTGGAATCAATGACAACACATAAAACTAAAAGCAGATGTAGTTCAGTTATGGCCAGGATTGCTGTGAGGCACGGTGGCCTAATGATTAATGTGCTGGACTGCAGATTGGACGGTCCGGGTTTGAGCCCTGGCCAGGGCACTGTGTTGTGTTCTTGGGCAAGACAAATTACTCTCACAGGGCCTCTCTTCACTCAGGTGTATAAATGGGTACCGGCAAATTTACTGCTGTGGGGTAACCCTGCGATGGACTAGCATCCCATCCAGGGGGAGTAGAAATACTCTCAGTCGCATCATGCTAAGGAAATCGGGATAAGCTCCGGCATGATGGGCTACAAGGCTCGTATGCAGACTTCACCTTAACTTCATATTTGATTGGGTTATTTCCCATTTTTATACTACCGGTACTTTATATTATTGTGACAGCATTGTGTGTGTTTTAGTGAACTTTTATCCATAAAGACACTTTGTGATGCTTATCATACAGAGGTCAAATCTCATTGGTGGTCAATCCTGGACATATCTGATGTATTTACCAGTCTTTGGATCCATAGTAAAATAAAACAAGGTTCCATCTCCCAATGCACACAACAGATAATGAATGCCTTCAAAGGCTGTCTTCAGTATGGAACGAGGAATTATTTCTGAAAGATAATGTAATTATGTAAGAATAAGCACCAAGTGGTGAATCAAAATGAAACCTATGTTATTACTCCTTGTTCCCGTACATCATGACATGTGCCAACTCAAAGTAGAAATTCAGTCATATTCTAACAGAAACCTGTGAATCTGATTGGTCCTCCCACTGTTTTCTAACAATTAGACAGCGAGCTTGAGAAACCCCGGGCCAACTATTAAAGTCAATAGAAACTCAGAGCGAACTGTCCAATTGTTTTAGCATTACCCAGTGACCATTCTATTAAACAAACAACATTGATAACTAATAATTTCAGTCCTTGAGTCCAAGTTAAACCAATTGTGAGTTGCATGCATGCATGCAAACATTTTACTTTAAGTTTTGACTGGTTCACTGGATTGTCTGTGAATAGCAAAGCATGTGAGTGACATCATATCTCAGTCAAGATTCAGACAAACAGCCCTGAATTGTGGACGATTTTAAAGATTTCTTCAAGCACGAAAGCCGGTGATCCTAAAACATTTTTGACACAAAACCTTTCCCTGCATTATAATTCCCTTTATTTCTCTCAGAACACATCTTTTTTTTTCTTTGAGTCTCGCTGGGGTCCAATAATTTGCATTCTGTTTTTAGACTTCGTACGCTTTGTTATTATCAAGAAAAACACGCAAAGAAGACAAGTTTGTTACTGACCTCCACCTAACATTTCAACAAACAGTTGTTCACAGCTTGGTAATTTCAGCACCCTCACTGAAATGTCAGTCCATAAACCTACAGCTACTAAGTCAGCTCTGGTGTCAGCCTCATCTGTTAAATAAATTAAATTAAATAACGATGCAGTTTTCAATAAATATGGGGTGTGACATTGTATACTCCCACAGGGATCCACACTCACAGTCGTCATGTCACCTGAGATGACTAAAAATCATGCAGATGACCAAAACAACTTGAAAAGTCATCCGTTAAGTTTGAATCTACCACTGTAACGTCTCAGTAAATTTACATATGTGGTAACTGCATTCTGACCACTCATTGTCCATTATTGTTAAAATTTAAGTAACTGATCACGTGCAAATAATAAAAAGTAAACTTTCCATCCGTTTTTATGCTGATTTATTGCCATTCATCCCTATTCAACGGGCAAGTAAAATTTTGCCAGGGCAAGTATGTCATCCAACATACATACCCAGCAGACAACTTAAAGCAAAAACCAAATGAATATGGTTCCCTGGCACCCGCATCTGTGTTTAAACTAGATTAAAACAGGGTTAACGCTTCAAAAAGGGTTTTCTACTATGAATTTTTGCATCATGTAGGCTAAAGACTTTGTTTCAAAAGTCTGATATGCTTCATTAAATTAGACAAGCACAGCGCGAGTAATTATCATTGCACTTACTGTATGTGTAAGGTTCAATAACAAAACAATACTACTGGACCGAAAAAACAGCACAGTAAAAAATTTCTTACACGTTGGTGTGATATCCAGACAAGCCACTTCATGTTCCAGTGTTGATTGGCTAAAAGTTATCGAAAAAGAAATCATGCTCTAAAAGCCCATTAGAAACAAGAACAAAGGTGGTAATGGTTCATTTTCTCAGAGAGAAACTTAATGTGTGAACACACTCAGGGTACAAAGAAGTTGATTTATCCAGCTTTCCCTTTAGGCAAGCTGTAGCCAGGATGTTCTAGCCCAGAGGTAATCTCCAGTAGCCCGAAAAAGTTCTCTGAAGTGTGATGACATTAATTAATTAATTAATTTATGAAAACTATTACTTGCCCATTGGGCAAGTGAAGGATAAAATCCTCTAGCCTGATAGTAAAATCCACTAGCCCCAGGCTATCGGAGACTAACTTCCTTGTACGCTGACACTACAGTTAATTACCTTATGAGATTAATTTTGCCAACAGATATCTCCAGATAGTACAGCTCACAGCCCACAGCCACCACAAGTTGTTCAGAGTTGCATGCACAGACGCTGATGTTCTTACCGATAGGATGACGCCATTCACTGTGAAACACAATTTAACAGTGACCCTGATCACACAATGTGTAAAATACAAAATTTAAAATCAAAATAAACACAAATGAGTCTAATTTGTTCAGTTTGTGCAGTTGCTTGAGGAATCTGGCTAAATTTTGTTCTTTTTCAGGGATGTAGCTAAGGGCCGGCTACCGGCTAATTTCGCCGGCTGAAAGAGAGCTTATCACCGGCTTAAATTTCACTAGAAAACAAAGACTCAAAGAAATTTTGCAGGTACAATGGTCAGAAAAGCCGGCTGAGCTTGTTTGCGAGTCGACATTGTAATTTCTTACCTACATCCCTGATAATTAGGGCAGTCAACCCAATATACATGTAAACCACTCCTATTTGGCTAAGTCAAGCAGTGAAAAGACAATAGATATGCATGTATACATGAAATTAACATGACATACAATTGCAATGCATACTTTGTTTATTAATAGTAATACTGAAATACATTGCATGTTAAGGCTGACTTTTGCCGAACATACAGTACGTACAAATGCATTAAAGCATTTAAGCATAAGTGCATAAGACTACCACATACAGTACATTCATTTTTCCTAAGCTAAAGAAGAACAAACAATTTTGTTTTCTTGAGTTTATGCTTTTGCTTAGGGAGGTAACTGGTGGTCAAAACTATTAAGGTCGGAACAAACGAGGCAACAAATCGCTGCGACAGGTCGCTGAAATTTGTTGCCTAGTTTGTACACACACTATGACAATGCTGTTTTCACTCATTTTGTTGCTGTGACCTATCACACAAATTCAAACTGGATTTGATTTTGTGCGACAACATTCTGTCGCTGTGACAAAATTTTTGCCAGAAATTCAACATACCAGTACACACAAGGCAACATATCGCTGTGACTTGTCACAGAGACCTGTCAAGCCATTTGTCGCCTTGTGTGTTCTGACCTATTACACAGACTGTCCACCACTCCAGTGGAAGACTGGTGGTATCTTTTCTAACCCCCTTTCTCACCATGGCTAACAATGCAGAGATACCGCTGACTGGAAGATCAATCCCAGTACAACCGCTGACCAGTTCACTTGGGCCGAGTATTCACTGGTCAGACATTTTGTTTCAGTTCATTTACGAACACTAGCTATTACAGCCTTTAGTAATCTAAATTTATCTTGTTGCCTCGTTCGTCCCTATATTACGTAAGTTGATTCTCATTTCTATGTATTTAGCCCTTTAGTTTCTCCACCTTACTGTATTATTGTCTTACTTTTGTGCATTAGGACTCATTCATCGTTGAGATTATTAAACTGACCATCATCGAGAAGGCTCACTTGCTTCAAATAACATGCAGTCTGTCAGGCTCATAAGATGGATTGTGTCTTGTATGGCCTCCCCACCCCTAGTCAAGATGGGTCCTCATTGAAAACACTGGTTTTTACCACTTCCCCTCCCTTATTGCTAATGAGGACAGCTAGCTTCAGCATCTTTGTTTTTCGTTTTCATGTGTTGTGTCCAGATAAAGCCAGCGAGTAAGAATGCAGTACTGGCCATCAGAATTAATTTTTTCTGCCTACGTGTGGTGAAGTTGCACTCTTATTTCATAGTGACTCACCCAACAAGCTGTCTTGTCTCACAACTCACAAGACTCACAGATGATGTAGTTACCTGACAAGATTGATCCAACACATGTTAACAATACATACACAAGTACCACACACACAAAAACATGATTCTACATGATCTAGAGGAGCAGGGTTGGCACAGCAGCTTGAGCGCTTGAACCTTCCACCAATGTGTGTTTTGAGTTTGTTGCTTCTCTACTCTACTCTGAGAGGTTTTTCTCCAGGTCCTCCAGTTCTCCCCTCTCCACAAAAATTAACATTTTCATTTGATTTGATTTGATTTGTGCTTTACAGTGTCCCTCATTTCTAGATACAGTTGACACTTATTGTTAATTTATAATTTAGATGAGTAACCAGAAAAGAAAGCCCTGGAATTTCAGTGTTTAAAATGTAGCTTTTTATTTTTTTTCCTAAGAATGCCATCCTCTTAGTTTAATTAAATAAATAAATTATAAATAATAACTAAATATACAAAAAAAACTTGACATCTCAGAGAGCAATGGGTTACACTACACTACACCCTATGAAAGTAAGTCCAGTAATGTACAGGTGTACCTGAATGACCTGGTCTCCAGTTACGTTTCCACAAAAGTATGTCTGTTGGTTATCGTCAAACCCAGGGATTTCTGTTTCTTCAACTTCTTCACCAGTAAGAGCTAAAATTCTGTAGAAAAGTAACATCAACTATAAACTTTTATTCTCCTCTCAAAAACATTGGTGTCTTGATGTCTTAACTTCAATTAAACACAACAAAAACAGTATTTTTTACCATTGTATTAATCTGTTTGCTTGCTTGAACAAAATGTCCGTTTGCTTGTTTGAACAAAATTCATTTTGAAACATTGAAGAAGTTCACTGATGGCATAAGTAGCTTAATATGTTCAACAAAGCTATGAAAATCAATGATTTAATTTTACTTAATTTACCAAAAAACAAAAAAAAAAGGTAATGAAAGGGACAAAATTAATTAACATTAGATGTATTGTAAAATACCTGCTCTGTCCAACAAAGGATAGAAGCAATGCATCATCAAAATTTTTTGCTGTTTTTCGTAATCTTAGGGGCCAGATACCTAAATTAGAGTACATTTTATATGTAAATAATTTATAGCAAAGGAAAAAACTACCAAACAAGAATCATACTATTAATTTTCATTAACAATGAATACACAGAGAATTGTTTATGCTAACAGAACAGCTTAAGTTAACACCATTTTTAAATCTGCAATGCACAGCTGTTTAAAATTACTTGCTGTGCAAAATGCACTGCCACAGCATAATTTATATAAATTAATGCAATACCAATTTGAATATTAAACATGTTTATGTCAAACAATGTTATTTCAATTTACTAATAAATAATTTAAAAATGGCCTACCCATAATGCCAACTAAGTCTGATATGGTAGCATGTTCATGAATACCAATTCCATTTCTTATAATTCGTAATGAACCTTCCTTGAGAGCACCAGAACATGTCACAAGCTGTTTGAAACAAGAGACTACATCAGTAAAGTGTATTCGTTCTGGCATACATAAAACAAATTCAGGCAAAGAACTGGAAAGAATTAATGGATCACAGGGTTACTTAAGCAATAGACCACAAGTTACTATGGTTTATAGGCTGATAAACCACGCGGGATGTTGGTAGAACACAGGAAGAATTTGTAAATCACAAGCTGCAGGCGAATGATTTACAAATTCTTCGAAATTAACTATTTACATATCTACGTATCTACTAGCGAATGAGATGAAGGAACCTGAATGCTGGGTCCGGCAACAACTCCTATCAGCGTAAACAATAGTTGTAACTCTGACCACTAGTTTCTGTTTTTGGTATGAGGAAGTTAATGGGGTGATCATGTTGAGAATCTTCTGAATATATTTGCAGCAGAGCTGAGTTTGTCATTCGTCTTTACATGTAATTAAATATATCAAACATGAGAGACAGTGTTTCATCAGGATATCCAAACACCGAGAAGAGAGTTCAAAATACGACGTGCAGCGGAGTATTTTTAACGAACTTCGAGGTGTTTGGAAATGCGATAAAACACTGTCTTGAGTGTTTGATATATCTTGAAGTGTTCTCAATCGAATCAAAAACTAAGGAGTACACAGAGAAATAAGTTCGTCAAAATATATGCTAATTCAGATCGGGTATCCAAACCTCTGCCTCCTTTGTTATAACTCTATGAATTATTAATGAGTTTGAGAAATACATTTACCTGCCCTTGGCCTTGTCTTTCCAAGTCGACGACTACCATGTCAACAATAGGGCCAAGGTTTGTAAAGGTTTCCATGACGTGAACATGTGAGCCATCCTCATTCGTCTCTGTGTTGAGCTGATAAAAAATAATTTCAAACAAGTCTCAGAAAGAGCGCCAAGCTGAGTTGTCAATCAATGCAGTGACCTATTAATGTAAAGTCTGCACTGGAACCTAGCAGGCCATCAAGCCTGGTTTCTGTAACACGAAGCAACTACAGATTAAGAAGTATTTCAAATCCCCCTGGATGGGATGTTAGTCCATCACAGGGTTACCCCCGCTCCCCCAAGCATTATATTTCGCAGTGTTGATTTACACACACCTGCCTGAAGCAAGGTACTATCAATGAGAGTAAAGCATCTTGCCCAAGAAAACAACACAGAGTCCCAGCCAGAATGTCCCAGAAGCTACTGTATGAACTATTAGGCCACAACATATTATGCTGGCTAGGCAGTGACAAAGTTGCACACAACACGAACCTTAACAAGTTGCGAATCTCCCAGTGCCGAGCCAATAAAAACAACTCCATTATCCAGGTATGTAAGGCAGTGTGCTGTTGAAGTCTGAATTGAACATAATAATATTAATTCAGTCGTGACCAGGACTGGAAATAACAGTCAGTCATCAGCAGTGCCCAACCAAAGTGGCAAACAGCGATTTATTAAATGGACTAGAAAGTCGGAATGCCCATAAAACATGCGTTCATCATCAGTCAGCAACATTCTTCATGCCATCAGGGTTAACATGCATTATAACAGAAAAAGTCAATGCATTAATAAACACAGGTACCCAGCTGTTGGGAAGCATCTTCGAGAATGCCATAACCTTGACCGACAAAATATGCATGAGCAATTTAACACCTTGAGAAAATGCAGAAGCAAGCTGGAATGCTTGGTTTACGAGATGCTATTCATCAAGGAAAGGAGACCAACTTTATATACTATACATATACTACACTCAAGCAAAACTATAGCTAACATTGTTTTTATCATTCCAAACCTCTACATAATTATTATTGCAACTTATGACATTATATATGCAGCCAAAATGCCATGCTCTTAACATTGTGTAGTTACAGAATATATTCATACTCCCCCACAGAAGGGATTGGAAATTCCTGGGGGGTGGGGGGTTCTCAAAGACCAAAAAATTTATTCATGAAGCTTAATTGGAATTTCCGGAGGGGTGGAGGGTCTTACAAAAAAATCCCTTCTGTGGGGGAGGTATGGATATTTTATGGAACTATACATTGGTATTTATTTTGAAACGAAATTAAGTGCAAAATTGATGTCTTGTCCAACCACATTATTATTTTTGTTATGTCCCAGCAAAGTGATGACATACTGAAGTTGGACGTCATTCTGTCCTTTCAAGAAACTAATTTGTATTACCATCACCTGTGATAGCAACAAAGTACAGCAATTAGACATAGTTCTAACTACTGCTTTGAATAATTACTTGTATTGCTTGTTCAGGGAAATCATATCTGAGTCATCACAAGCGATCAGTCCATTCTCGTCAATTCATCAGGCAAGGTACAATGTGAAAGTGCGCAATTCATTAGCTCCCACTCATTTTGTGCAGACTCAGAAGTTATTTAGACTTACAGGACCATAAACAAAACTTACATAACTTAGGTATTGTAAAGTACATAAAGTGTACAATCCCCAGGTTAGTAGATTTTGAGTTGGTAACTGAGAAAGACTACTGCAGAGATTGAAATAATTAAAAAAGTCTGTGGTGGTTTGGCCTTCCTATGCTTGATGTCAAGGAAAAGTTTAATGAATAGGTCAGTCCAGTCTCATCTCTAGAGGCCGTAAAGGGCAGTACTATGGCTGGCTGACAATAAAAACCCAGCACTCTACATGTGCAAGAAAATCAGAGCGAGGGAGAAGGTCATTTACCCCAGCAAGACTCGGATCAACAAACTGGAATGGTGGACGATTGGAAGCTTTCTTAGAGTGCGGTAGTCAGTGTTCCTAATGTAAAACACATTTTACAATGCAAACTTCAGCTACATTCCATCTGGTTCTCTCAGAACACACTGTAAACTCAGTCTCACAGGGGGATACCCGCCGGTCTAAATATATGCAATCTATTTTTACACATCTTTGCATTCTAAATTTGTACTGAACAAAAGAATCTCGCGCTCTGGAGATGGGAATTTGCTTAAAATGAATCTCTCCCACATAGATGGGACTCTGTCTATTTAATAAGCACTGACATGATTGCAGTGTATATATTCCAATAATACTGCACAGCCTGATGTCTGGCATGAAGAGAAATGATGATGATCACAATGTCTACTATAACTAAATGTACATGTTAGGCCATGGTGTTAGTGACACTAGGCTGATTGCCACATGTACTCTACCTCTCCTAGAAGCTCCAGCTTAAGATCTTTGACTTCAATGCTGCCATCCATTAGTTCTTGCCTCTCAAGAAGTAACATGAAGAGACGGCCATTCATATCACCCAAAAGATACCGTGAGCCATTGGCATCAATCTTCCCATAGCATGTGATGGTGCTTTGCTACGATAATGATATTAAAAGACAATAATAGGAACTGCAAACTGTATTCTATGTAGGATGTCTACAGTGTACATGTAGCCACATGTTCGTGCTGTGGTAGTGAAAATTTAGAAGAATAACAAAAGAAAAATAAATAAATAAACAAGTTGTAACAGTACCAGATTCTGACTACACTAACACGAGACATTCAATGTGTAAGTTTA
This sequence comes from Blastomussa wellsi, assembly GCA_947652115.1. NCBI lineage: Eukaryota > Metazoa > Cnidaria > Anthozoa > Scleractinia > Plerogyridae > Blastomussa > Blastomussa wellsi. Next base: position 5,948,915 of record OX393567.1, read on the forward strand.
TTGAGGATGTGTCAGTCAGTCATCAGATGTACAATGTACTCTAATACAGAACTTTGGAAGTTACATCTGTTGTTTCTAGGAGATAGAAACAGTGCTACGCCAGATACGAAAAACCACTAAAAAACCACCCTTTAGATGTGGCCAAAAAATAAGGGAAACGTATTCCTCATCTAATGCAGCAGCACACGACCCCGAGGAAAGGGTACAACTGATCAACATACAATAAATACATTACAAGATAACTCTCTCATATAAAAATTACAAAAGAAAAAGAAAATCGAGCGAACACGACGACTGACGGACCTAGAATGACCTAAATCTCCCACGCAAAGCCTACATACCCCTAGCACATCCCACAACAACCCGCGAACCTCTCAATCGTGCTGTCAGAATACTAATTTCCGACTAATTTATTCAAATGTCAGAAATTACTCTTCCTGACAGATCAAAATTAGAACTGACAGGAACTTAAAAATATTAAGCTAGCATTAGGTATAAAAGCTTAACAATTGTTTAGTCATGGTTTGTTCTAGCCTGCGTCGCAGACGGACAAAACCGTCACTATAGTCCGTCTGCGCAACGGCTACCGAAATCTTGTTCCGTTTACAAGAATCTGTGTATTCATTTCTGATTGGCTAGTATCCTATTGCTTTCTATCGAGCTTTTCGTCTGGTCCAATTTAAATTACTTCACGTGTAGTAGACGTGCAGTCAACTGTGCAGTCACGTAACAAGTTAATATTCCTTGTTTTTCCCGTGAAAACAAAATGACGGAGATCAGTGATGAATGTTTGAAATCGATCAACTTCTACTAGAACGAGAAAACACACTAAAGACATTTCTTGGAGGCCACAATGCATTCGTGAATTTGACAACAGGATACGGCAAATCTTTTACTTTCCAGTGTCTTCCTATCGTACCGGAAGCACTCGTGGTTCCAGTGTTGTCGTTGTTATAATTATCACTGTTTCGATCGCTTATGGAAGACTCAAGTAACTGATAATGGAGTCCCAGCTGACATTTAAGTTCTTCTTCTAACTTTTCTATCTGCTCAAAAGTCTTCTTCGCTTTTTTCAGTTGAATCTGCAACACAGTTTTTGCAGATGTTCTTGCTTATTGATCCAATCAATAACTCCAGACTATTCAATTCGGCAAGCATGTCGAATTGTTTCCACCCTCTCTCGAGCAATACTCTTTTGTGACTCTTATCTATTAAACGACAGCATAAATTACAATATATGGACAAATTAGACACAGTCTTTTTGACCTTCATGACTTTTGTTTTTCAAAGTGTAAGCTTGTCACATTGTCGCGTGACAATTACGTGATATAATACAAAACTAGCCAATCAGAAATGAATACACAGATCCTTGCAAACCTGCAGGGGGTCGGAACAAGCTTTTGGGAGCCGTTGCACAGACGGACTATACCGAGGATTATCTGACACGTCCGGCTCACACATCCGGCTGCAACGCAGGCTAGGTTTGCTCAAGTGAACGCAGAGATAAACTGGTCATATCTTCATCCAAGTTGTTCCAAATAGAAGGACCAGAGTTCTAAATGTACGAGGAATCATTTTTGTTGTATTGCCAGAAATTCATTTATCTTATTCTACTTTTCAAAATTTAATTTTTCTTTTAGTAAATAAAAACAAAATAGAATAATCACTTTTGTAATGATAACTTAAATTTACAGGTTTTTTTCTTGTTTACCTTGAGAGCGGGAGGAGCAATAGCATGATAATTAGCTCCTTTGTGGTAAGTAATTGATTCTTGTCCAATAATGAGAGCACCACCTAGTGGTTCTGGAACTGAACAGTAATTAAAAACAATATAATTTCAAGAGCTGACGTTTTGAGTCTTTACGGTGGCCAATTCACATTATCAACCCAGTTGATAAAACCAAATTATATTGTTATACTTCCCACCGACGCAGCACCACAATTTCTTTAGAAACTTACCCCCTCTAGTAATTAAATTGATGATATAGTAAATTACTACTTCACATGAAATACATGTAAGCTAATGACGTGTTTGTTTACCTATTATTTTTACAATTGCTTTTACAGCATCAGTTGAATAGAACCCTGACTACAGAATACATGCAAAACATAAAGAGGGAGAAATCATTATTAATCTAAAGCACCAACACACAAATGAAATGCCATAAGGAGAACCTGGATTGTTAGCTAATTTCGAGCACTGCAACTTCCCCACAAACAAAATCTCCAAATTCAGTTGTACAGGGCCAGATACAAAACTTACGTAACCTGGGTACTGTATACAAAAAATGTACAAGTCCCAGGTTAGTAGATTTTGAGTTGGCAAAGTGTTTATCGAGTGGTGATTCAACATTTTTAATAATAATTATTATACAATATAATTATACTTGCTGGTGAGGAAAAGAGGTGAAGAAAACAGTAAGTGGAGCTGCTCCATTAGCTGGTAATTCAACTGTTCCCCTAGTGCAGCAGTTGCTATTCAATTTTTTTTCTTGGGGAGAGGGTGCACTAGAGGCATTGTTTCTGTTGTTTGTTCCGTTATTTTCTTGAAGTGAAGCGAGCAATTCCTGTGGGACTTTGCAAGAACTGTTTCTCACCAAAAGAAAATATCTGCACCAAAGTACATGTAGCTACATCCGATCAATGTGACTTTCTCAAACATTACAAAGAGTAACTAAATTATAGTTCATATGGTAAAAAGAACTTTTGTGTTGCTATTGATTAACTTACATTTAAGAGTACAAAAATTAATGTAAAGCATTAACATAATTGAACATAAACTTTCCCCATAAACAAAATCTCCAAATTCAGTTGTACAGGGCCATAAACAAAACAATTATAAACAACTTAGGTAATTTATGTACATAAAGTGTACACTCCCCAGGTTAGAAGGGATAAGTTTCTAAAGAAATTGTGGTGCTGCGTCGGTGGAAAGTATAACAATATAATTTGGTTTTATCAACTGGGTTGATAATGTGAATTGGCCACCGTAAAGAGATTCAAGAGCTGACGTTTCGAGCGTTAGCCCTTCGTCGGAGCAAATCAAGGAATTGTGGGCGTGTGTTCTTTATATACAGAAAGATGGAGCTTCAGTATTGGTTGGTACCTGGTAACGTGGAAACAACGGAATAAATTAGTTGAATGAAAAGCGTTCGTTGATACCGTGAGGATTACTGCGGTTTTCAGAAACATGCGAACTCTGCTCATGTCGACGGTTGCGTTTTTCGCTGCCATCAATCATCAAGCGGACCTCTCAGAAAACAGAGGTACACTTCAACAGGGTCAAAAGGTCACGACTGACTGCTGTGATTGGTAGACTTCGATCCATTTTGTTTGTTTCTGATTTTCAAGGTTCATTAACTTTTACCGTAATTATGATTGACGGCAACGAAAAACGCAATCGTTGGTTGGGTTTTGAACTTCAAAGTTCGCATGTCATTGAAAACCGCAGTAAGAGTGCTGATTTGAAAAGTAAATTTTTGTTCTAGAGTTTGGTGACTTTCCGCGACTTTCCTTGCTCCCCAGGTTAGTCTGTTTTGAGTTTGCAAAAAGATGGCGTTCTAATAAGATGATGCAAACACTCCCCAGGTTAGTGTGTTTTGAGTTGGCAAAAAGATGGCATTCCAACCAGATGATGCAAAAGTGTACATTTACACTCCCCAGGTTAGCGTATTTTGAGTTGGCAAAAAGATGTCGTTCCAACAACATGATGCAAAAGTGTACATTTACACTTCCAAACGCAAAAGTGTACAGACGTTACTAGATCTTGAGTTGGCAAAAAAGTGGAGTTCCAACAAGATGGTGCAAGATTGTGGTTTTATAATTATGCTAAATAATGAACTAGAAAAGGGAGCAAAGAGAATCTCAACTAGAGCTACTAAATTTATTTACCTCTTATATATAACTTAATTCTGCAAAGCATATTAATGGTAATAAAAGTAGTAAAAGTACATGTCCTATTATACAATTACGCAAGAGTTACCTCCACAGTCATACTAAAAAAGTTGTTTCTTGTTTAGTACCCTAACATTGAACATCTTGGAAATTCAATCAGTTTTTTAATTGAGAATTTTGTTACAAGTCACCAACTAGCCTATAAGGGTGGGAATGTGATCCTATTTTGCCTTACCTGGATGAGTTACATGTATATTGTGTATCTGGAAACACTCCTCCCCTACAGTTTGAGGGGCGGTACTTGTACAGGGTTGCAAATAACAGTCTGACGACGGACAGTGGCTGACCAAAATTTGCCAATGTCTGATTATAGTCGGACAGAGTTTCTGGATAATTTTTTAAGCCTTCCAATTCAAATGAATTGACAACGCTTTATCAAGGAGTTCTGTGATATGTTGTCTGGCCTCACTTGTGTTTGTCCGATGATCAAAATGGTAACAACTTAGACGGACAAATGTTCTCTCATTGGGAACAAATTATTGCAGCCATGCATGTAGTAATATTGGTTCTTGAAAGTTTGGGACCTGTGGGGGGGAAAGTGATGGTCAGGGTTACTTTGAGGGGTGCACATAACGTTTTAAAGTATGTACATAATCTGTACCTGCAATAACCCGTGATGCCTCCACCTCCACATTGTCTTGCTTCCATGGGCCCCTGTTGAACTCTTTATCTCGGAGAATTATCTCGTATGTTTTTACATGCCGGCCATGGGGATCCTATTCAAAGAGAAAGTAGACACTGGGGACTTGGGGGATACAGTGAAATATGGTAACCTTACTGGTAACTTCTTCTACTGCATCCCAAAAGACAATGATCCATATAGACCCCCCAATTATAGCATACAAACCAAAGCATGAATAAAGCAAAATTAATCATCACTGTCTCTCTCTTAAACATGTGTACCTGATAAATAAAAACAATTGTGGGGACTTGACAGCCATGAAGAAATGCAATGTCAATCACGTGAAGTTCTTCAAGCCTGGTCAAACATAAATGATACAAAATGCCAATGAAAGTCAATTTCTATTGTAGTCTTGTTTCTAAGGTAAGGTAAACTCTGCATTCGGGCCTAGTGGCCCATCAGGACAGAGCTTATCCTGGTTTCTGTAGCATGAAGCGACAGAGAGTATTTCTACTCCCCCCTGGATGGTATGCTAGTCCATCGCAGGGTTGCCCCCCAGCGGTAAATTTGCCAGTACCCATTTACACACCTGGGAGAAGAGAGGCACTGTGAGAGTAAAGTGTCTTGCCTAAGAACACAACGCAGTGCCCTGACTAGAAACTCGAACCCGGACCGTCCGATCCGGAGTCCAGCACACTAACCATTAGGCCACTGTACCTCTTATAAGAGGCATTCAAAACACAATCTCATTCTGCATTGCATGTTGTTTTTGTTTAATTATATTTTACGATGCACTTAATTCCTAACAGTTCACTTTGCTGGTACAAAAATCCAGTACTGTATGAGGCTCACCTTATGTTAAATGCTTTCAGTTCTTTGTTGGAATCCAGCTCTAAAGGAATCACTTTAAAAAGTCCATCATAAAGTCGAAGACCAATCATGCGGCACTGTGGATCTATAATGCCGATCAACCCTGTGTCTGATGGCCTGCCAATTCGATCCTGATAGAAAATAAAGAAATTAAGCCCACATGCACACTTGGAAGTAAATAAATTATACATAACAATGTGGATATCATTAAGCTCTATTAAGACCCCTAGGGGTGAGGGTTGTATTTCTCATTATAAGACCTTTCGAGAAGAACTTTCTACTGTAAAAGTGTAACTTCAAAATTACCATCATGGTTTATTGTACATGTGCCGCACAAAACATTTACCTGTACATCTCCACAGGCCCTGGTGACAACATCGCCAGTATCTCGTTTATAACTAAGAATGAACACCCTGTACCTCGCCGTTAGAATAAATAAAAGGTCCTGGGTTTCATTCTGAAACAAACAAATAAACAATAAAAAACATTCATTAAATTACTACTTACAGTCTCACAAACATGTACAAGCGAAGACCATTCCATTTTTATCCACACCCCTCCCCCTATAGATGAGATTTCTGAAGGGGTTTTAAAAGTTATTTCTGAGAAGCACTATAGTTTTGTCAGCATTTGATTCTTTGATATTTCGCATATTTTAGAAGTGGGTAAGGGAAATGTGAATGTGTTTTGTTGTGCTATTGAAACTGTCAATTCTGTTGTAACAAAGTATAGAAACTATTATTATCAGCATACTGTTGTAGGTATATATGTAGAGATAGTGTTAATAAGTTAATTCGTAGTATTTGTAGTATACATGTACATTGTGGCTGTAATTGTAACCTTTTTAAAATTAAAAAAAATTAAAAAGGTTATGATAAAAGTTGGCTTTTTTGTGAAGAGGATAACAAGTCAATTTTTTTTTCTGAAAGGGCATCACGTCGAAAATCTCCAGGTGTCAATGGGTTAATACGGCCACTCAAACCAAATATGCACAGTTGTTCAAACAAAACTAATAACAGAATTTGCGAAACAATATTTTAATGTAACGGTAACATGACGTCAAGTCAGAGAGATCAGGGTTTTTTTTAGAAGGACAAGTACAGTCTGTTCTTGTTTCGATTCTAGAATCTACGGTGCTAGCCACAATGACCATGAAAAAAGCAAAGCATCGCTCTGCTTTGAGGTGGAGCTCTGCTAATAGCAGTGTTCCCCTGTACATGGTATGCCTGGGGACAACCTTCCCCACCCCCCCCCCCCCACCCCACATCAGGCTTCAAATTGACAGGTGCATTACGTCAAGGTTGTCGGCGTGCTGGCATTTGGCCACGACTTAAGCTCAGGAATAAAATGATAAAATGCAGTATTTGAAAAAATCAGAAAGTCTATTTCTTTCGGTGAATGGAGAGGAATAAAAATTTTCCTCCAGTGGTTCGAGGGTCGGTTCACTTTAATAAATTTCCTATAGTACAAAAAAGTGTGCTGTTCAATTGGGTAAAATTTAATTTGATCCTTAGGAATACGTAGTAAATTAGGTTCTTAGCCAAGAAGAGGGGTGCTCTGACTATATACAATTTCAAATAATGATCCTTTAAATTTCAAGAAAGAAAATAAATAGGGTCGATCGATCACATGGTTGGGGCTTTCAACCATGAATTTACCCTGCAAATTATTACGGAAAATAAATTCCCGAAGAAGCATGCTTCGGAAACCGTGAAACTCACCGCGGGTCTGAAAAGTTCCATAACAGAAATCCGTCCATATATTCCGATGTCGAGATGAGGTCGCAAGCCCTCTGGAGTCACAACATGAATTTCCAACCGTGTGTTCTTGGCAATGATCAAATTGAGATCGTCTGCAGCTGTAAAATTGCCAACCACTGATGCATTCACGGCTGTTGGCTTGTGTGCCGTCACCACATAGTTGTGGGCCATGTTGATTGTCCTGTTCGGAACAGAAGACACGAGGACCTTGGCCTCCACAGAACAAATATGGCGCCCAGTAAGCCAAAACTCTCCAAAAACCGCGAAAAAATACACCGCGAATAAGCAATCATACAGCGGTATTTTGTAGAACACACATACGTTATGTATGAGAATGAAACTTTGGCGGCCACCAAATGATGAAGAAATTCGTGGTCGATTACATGACGTACCATAACAAGCTCACGTCTATTTGTTTTTTTAGCATAACAAAACAAAGCCAAATGGCAAATACATACTTACGAAGTAAAAGTGCGGGCGAACCTGTAATTCTAAAAACGATTCGAAACTTACAGAACACCGCAAAAATAAACGATATTGGTGTTTTCCTTCAACTCACATGCAGATCTGGATCCATATTCATCTTGAAAACGAATATTTTCTCTTTAAAGGAGTCTCTCTGGATGCAATTTGTTCTTTATTCCTGGGAACTAACAGCACCAAATACAAGCGCGCGTGATGGCGTCATATTACGTTATCATGTTGTGATGTATTTTTCGACCGTGGGCGCGATCCATTGGACCAAAATTCCCGGAAATTCCGGTACAGAATCAAATGGAACGGTCATTTTCGAAACGTTCGTTTCAATAATTTTGGACAACCTCTCGAGGTTGTCCATTTTTCCGGAAAATTGGAAATTCCAGAAATTTTCTGTTCCATTTTACATTTCCACTCGGTTTCGTTTCTCAAGCTGCCGCATGGAGCTCTCGTGAAGACCCTGAAGTCACAAAAGATGACGGCGATAGGCTTTTACCCAACGTAAATGTGTATTTCTTTGACATGTTTCGATGTCTGCGGTGATAACTTTTGCACGGGTATTCGTCCAATTTATGGGAGAGATGTTCCTTCGTTTCTTCTGTCCATATTTCGAACGATTGAGCTCAAAATAATTATAAATAAAGGTAAGTTTACTTCTCCTTTTAAGCACCTCGCTGGTTTTAGGCCCTGTTTATATGGTCTCGGGTACCCGAGACAACCCTCCCCCCGAGTTACCCTGGGCGAGCTAACTTTTCACTAAAATCTTTGAAAGATTCCACGGACCGTTTATATGATCCCGCCCGAGTTGTCTCGGGGGGCGAGACAACTCGGGTGGGCGAGTTGTCTCGTCTCGGCAGGTAGGGTAACCCTGGCAGGCGGGACAACTTTTTCTCATATAAACACTTTGGCTCGCTTACCCGGGACAACTCTGAACGTGCCGAGTGTCACGTACCGTCCGAATTTCAGGTTTTTACGCAAAAAAATGCACTAAAGAAATAGAATTTAACCCAGCAAGGCCTCCAGTGATCGAATAAACGAAAGAAATTCAAAGAAAGAAGGATAACTGGTGAGTTGAATATTAAAATACTTTATGAATAATCAAACAGGGTCAACTTTAACTCGGCTGCCAGGGACAAATTTTGTCATATAAACGCTCGGTAAAGTTGTCTCGGGAGGGAGGGTTGTCTCGGGTACCCGAGACCATATAAATGGGGCCTTACTCTGCCCTCGTTGTTCTGCAGGGTATTTTTTGTTAACTTTTAAAATCGTTGAGTAACAAGCAATAGTCGGGACTACAAACCCGCCATTTTGACGTTACCGGTTCAGTCAAGTGGAAAATACCGTTCCTCTCGGCACGCGGAAATTTTGGATTTTTGGTCCAATGGATCGCGCCCCGTGAATTTCTGCAGTTATGGTAAAAATTATCATGTTTGCCCAGCCACTGAACAATCTGCCAAAAAATAAGTAAATAAAAACTGACATGTTAAAAGCGTCAGGAAGTGCAGGAGGCCATTCAACGAGAAAGCGCCGTAATAAAAAGTGCTTTCGGCCCACAATACCATATGTTAGAAGTACGAAAAAAATTAAATATACCGTTATCTCCTTTTACAATAATGAGACTGTTACGTTGCCCATATATGGTCATTATGTCCTCAATATCCGTCAACTGCTGACGGATATTTAACAATTATTCCACGAGCCCGCGTTGGATATGAGTTGGCTATAACCATCTCATATGCAACAAGCGCGAGTGGAATGATTGTTTTATTAAAAACGCCCAAAATATGTTATACAAACATTGCGAAAAATGCATTCTTTTACGCGTACACGTACCCTATTTGTAGGTCAATGGTATATGAACTCATATACCATTGTCTCTAAACCAATCAAAACTCAGGAAATGCAATATACCATAGCTAGTTTTTAAAAATCTGCGATATATGTAAGTTAAGTCTTGATTTTGCAGGATAAGTGTTAAATATGCGTGCATTTGCACTGTATTTGCGTAACGTACAGGGTTATGTTTTTCTCCACATAAAGCAGCATATCTCCATAATCAGTGAAAACTTGCCACGGCTCATGCGTGGACTATCATTATGGATGTTCATGGGGAAGTCTGTACAGCACGAAAGAGGCCTCTCAAACTCGTTTATAATGCAACTTAAAGCGAAGGAAATCAGAACCTTGATAGTGGTGTGGAAATTTTAGATTTTTACGATTTTATTTATTCGTTTTCTTTGTAGTTTTTAGTTTCGATTGAGAAGATATATCCAACATTCGAGAGCGTTTCATCGCATTTCCAAACACCGCCAAGTTTGTCAAAAATACGGACACTGCTGTGAGTCGTATTTTCAACTCTATTCTCAGTGTTTGGAAATGTGATGAAACACTGTCTCTCGTGTTTACTGTATTGCGTGAAAGTTGTTCGCCGAGCGATAGAAATCTCAAGATAATATGAAAAAAATATATCTTATTTTTACTAAATTTCGTGAGTACTGAATTTTGTGATTTTCGTCGCGAAATTTAATACTTGCGAAATACAGGACACGTGAAGATTAAATTCGCGAAATTTAATATAACATCAATATCAATTTATAATGAAATTCAAGCAGTTGTTTTATTACAGTCTCAGCTTCATGTGTAGGAGTTCTTGTTTAATTTTGTCCATCAGTTATCTTCCACTGCATCACTCTCGCTGTCGGAATTGTCCTCTGTCGCTGAGTTCTTCAAAATCTCGCTTGTGCAGTCGTCAAACTTTCCATCTGTTGGTTCTTTGTAATTGCCTCTAGGCAAGGTGAAAGCTACGTACATATTAAAGAAATTTAATACTCTCCAATTCTAATTTCCTCTCCCAATCGCGAAATTTTATACTCGCGAAATATGGCGCTTGGCTTTTCGCGAAAAAGTTATTAATCTTACGGGATCGGAGGGTATTACAGAGAGTCTTGCGAAGCCAAAATATTTATTGATTTTATTTTCACCGAAAGCTGATCCTGCGAAAGTATCATCCTTTGACGCGTTTCGAAGCAATCGCACATGCGCATCAGAATGTATCTATAATAAAATTTGTTATCTTGTCTTTCCCTGTCAAGGAATCTCGAAATGCACCCTTTTGCCACCAACGGGGTGACCTCTTTCCGTGGTCGTATTCGAAGGTTGTTCTAGGGCGGGGTCAACTTGGTTTGGCCTGACAACTCTACGGAAGCAGGCGCAAATCAAGCCCCAAATATGTTTTCGAAATGTACTGCTCTGTAGAGCATACACGACAGGATTAATAGTTGAGTTGAAGAACACCAGGGCCGACGAAATGTTGAAATGAATTGCTCTTAATTCGATAGTACCGGTGAAGCCCAAGAAGTAAATTGTCAGTTCAGGAACCCAACAAAGTGCATATGCGATTGTTACAGCAATGACAAGCTTGGTGACGCGTTTCCTGTAGCGCAACAAAGCCATCTGGGTAGCCTCGCTTTCATGATTCGTAAACCATAATCGGTGCACAACACGAGAATATAGGAAGCCCATGATACCCAATGGTATCAACCCAGCCACAATCATCCACCCCACAGTGTACAAATTTGCGTAAATTTCTTTCGACCAACTGTGAGTACATCCGTTTATCTCCTTGCTGTAAACAGTGATGAAAAATCCGACTCCGGCCCATAACAGAGAGAGAACCCAGCTCACGATCGCAAAAATCACAATCTTTCTTTTTGTCAGTTTGCCTCTTTGGCTGTAAGGGAACATGACGGCGTAGTAACGCTCGATTGCTATGGCAACCAGTGTGAAGACAGACGTAACCGCACCCACCCAACCTGGAACACCACCTGTAACGAGCTTACATAGTACATCCCCAGTCCACCCTACTGGATGAGTGAGAGTTGGAGTAACAATGAACTGTATCCCGAAGAAAACGCCAACGAGAATGTCTGCCACAGCAAGGTTGACTAAAAGATAATTCACAGGGGTCTTCATGGACTCGTTTTGGTGGACCACCAAGATAACGAGTGTGTTGCCGACAAGGTCTACTACCACCATTATTGAGAAGATCACTGCAAAGCTGATGTACATCGACGACATAATTTCTTCAAGTTTAGTTTCTTTTAGCTCCTAAAAGCAATAGATAAATTAAATCAAATATGGCCCTAAAACTTTACAGCATAAATGAGCCTCGACTTACCTTAAGGTTTTTATTGTTAGCGGAGGTTATTTTAGCGATTTTAGGGAGTTGGTGGAAAATCGATTGATTTAGTACTCGCTAAAATTACTCTTGGTAAACTTTTTACAGGTTAAATTTCAGCTGCCCTCACCACAACTCCAAGAAAAACAACAACAAAATTAAACAATATGGTCGACTTAAATTTTTATTACCCCCGCAGGGTTTCGGCCCAGAGGCCCAATGTTGTGGAGGCATCATTATCGTCCAAGCGTATACAGAAAATATTTGCAGTATCAATATGAAGTCTATATACCAGACGAGATCTGGAGTGGGTACGCTTAAGGTGCTGGGAAATGATGACGTTTCAACCATTTAAGCGCGCTTGGGGCTCTGGGAGTTGATCACATTTCAATTTATAGGCAGAGTTCACAGAATTTGTGTTCTTTCACAAGGTTTAGAATACAAAAGATACAGAGTTTGTTCGTCTAAGAATGGGTACGAACATATATATAACTATAGAAATTGGTCCTCGATTAACGCAATAAAGACCCAGTCCGGTCCAAAACAGGGATTTGCCAGGCGAAAATAAATTTGCTAGACTGGCATTTGCTAGACGACATACGGCATTCCGATGAAATGCATTTGTAACTGGAACTTACCAAGAAAAAAAGAGAATTCAAAGGTGTTCTAGAGATTATTAAAACTCACAGCAGGTCGGCGTTTGCATTTACAGAACTTGATGAGAAAATCTTTGTACTCAGATACGTTCGTCAATCTTGCAGTTAGGTCCAGTTAAAAAACAGTTGTGCTCAAGTTGTAGTTTCTGAGCGTTTGGCTATTACTAAGTGTTTTCCTCACTGAAATAACTCATTATAGCAAAACCACGGAACAGTGACGTCAAGATGCTGCAGTCGCGTTCTTGTAATTAATATTTTGCAGAATATTTTGCAAACCAGAAAACTACAGTTTCTGAAACTCGTGCTTCGATCGCGCTCTGTCAGCTCGACTTGTAAGATAAGTCCAAAGATTTACAGATTAAAAAGATTAACGGGGGAAGGGGGGAGGAGGGGCGCAGCCCAGGCCCGCAGCGCTAGCTACTAGCAGCGTCAACTTTTCCTAGTTGTATTTTTTCAGAGGGCAAGACCCATGCAACTACCCATTTTATTACATTTCAAATCGACTTAGTTACACCGATGAATATTTTAGTTCCGTTTCAAGTTACTTTTTCTTTTACGTACTACTCATTTATATGTTCAGCAATAAATAGTTTACACAAGAAATCGCCTTTTTTAATTTTTGTCACATGAGAAAATCGATACTCGCCAAATCTTACTCATTCGATCATCAAAAAATGCTCGATAACAGTAGCTGCTATATCAATTTAGTAACCATAAAATAGTAAAATTTCCCAGCTCCACAAAAGTACAAAATTAACGATTGCAGTTTTAGTACTGAAGGTAAGATCGCCGCAAAAAACGTTTTTTGGAGGGCAAATTAAACACGGTTCATCAGCTTACCTCACCTCGCAGTTCTAATAACACGTCCTCTCCAAGAAGGAAAATAAAATAGCTTTGCTCAATACTCTTTCTTTTCAAATTTATAGGTTTATGGCTTTTAGCATGCAAACAGATAATTTTCACCTCTCAGGTCTCTTATAAGTCTGGATTCAGTGGTTAGAAGAACTTCTCTTAGAAGTGTGGAGTCGTGAATTATATATATGCAATATCCCATTATAAAAAAGCTGTTTATCGGAATATGAAATGAAATAAAATTATCGCAACACCTGCCTTTGATCTGAATTTTTTCATTTTGTACTAGCTTTTTGTGGTAAAAGTCGAGTTACATTCACAACGAGTTTACAGAGCAATCACAACATTAAAGTGTTCCGAACTCATGTGCGTCATTTTATTATGAACATTAAACATTTTATACAAACTTCACTTCAAGTTTTGCATCATGCAAGATATGTTTTGACAAATTCGTGTGATAAACGAACTTTCTAGCAGATGTGATGTTATACCTTGTTATTTTGAATCTGAATAGCTGCCGAAGTAATAGTACCAGACATCAATTGTTGAATTTGATTCTAAGTCTGAAATGTTGCAATAACGGTTAAATTGATTTCTTAACTTTTATAGACGTATGAACGTACATGAGGGATTTGATGTAAAACATTTCAAAATAACAACAAATTTCTAAGTTGGGTTAATTCGTATATTGCATTGTCGCGAAGTTTACTTATTTATTTTAGTTTTCATATTCAGTTAATGTTTTCAATCATCTCTACTTTATACGTAAGAAACAAAAAATGGCCGGGCTTACATTGTTGGGTAGCAAGCGCGGTAGCCTAACGGTGAGCGTGCTTGAACCAGATGGAATGGTCCAAGTTCGAGCCTCGAACGGGGCACTGAGTTGCGTTCTTTGGCAAGACACTTTACTCTCACAGTTCCCCCCTCCACCCAGGTGTATAATGGATACCGGCGAATTAAATGCTGGGGGGTAACCCTGCGATGGACTAGTATCCCATCCAGGATGGCGGGGGTGGGAGGGAGGGGGTAGTCGTTTCATGCTACGGAAACCAGGATAGGCTCCAGCGGTATGAGCCACCAGTATGCTATCCAGCGTTCTTACTTTTTTGCAGCGGAAGAATGGATAAAATAAGAACGCTTTGTCGCAGGTTGATTAGTGAGTAATATATATCGAATAACGAGTACTTTACGAAAGCGAGAAAAACACCGAACCATTTTCCACAGTCTAACTCATCTCTATATCTTAAGACAGTAGGCAGACACCCCGTTTCGTTTAGATGGACTGTATAGTACAAAATGTGAAGAAAACATTTTGGCGCCATATTTGTGACGTTGTTTACCCGCTAGAATGTTTGAAATTTGAAAAACCAAAAAAATACGAATTTTTAGAATGACGAGTTCTCTACTTGTGCAAAATCTCAGTTAACCGAGCTATATACCTAGAAGCACTTTAGGCGATCGTTCTTGTTTTTTAATTAGTTTCTTCTTTCTGAAAAAAAGACAAGGAATTTACCTTATGCTTGCGGAGACTGTATATAAAGTTTTTCTATACAATATGGCCATAACTTTTGCCCAAGTTTAGATGACACCAGATATTTGTTAAACAGGAAAAAATCTTTTCAGAAAAGAAGTCGTTAATTAACTAAAAAGGTCTATCTATAAAGATATATTCGTGTTAATTAAGTTTACCTTAAATGCTGAATTTTAAATTGATCGGAACTTTCAAAAGACGCACGGGAGAGTACAGTAGAGTTCGTTTAAATCTTCAGTGGCAGTAACAATTAATATTCCAAATTTATAGATAAAACAACATCATGCAGGTGAGAAACGTATTCAATGGTTACGGAAAATGATCACGTAAAAAGTTGTCTTTATTTTTTTATAATGATATGTCACTAATAATCATTAACATGAAACATGAATACCGCCACCCATCAAAACATGACAACCTTACCACTGTTTTGGCGCCTGTCACTCCGGGACATTTGTTAACGTTCTATCCGTCATGTTCCATTAAAAGCAAACAAAAGTTTCTGCAGATTCTGTTTAATTTGTAATTTGCCCCGTACTACTAAATATTTTCTGGGAAATAATATCATAAGCGTACTTTCACCAGGAAAACAAACAAACAATAAACAACAGCAACAAATTTAGAAAAAGCAATCAAAAGACGACTGCAGTTCTCGAGAATTTGTATTATTTAATTAAGAGGTATAAACTTTTTTAACAGTATCTTTAATTTTTTTGTAAAGGTATTTTGCCTAGCTTTTGTGGCGCAATTATAAATATTCAAACTATTAGCAGAGATGTCGGGAATGTGACTTAACCTTCTCTTGTGCGAGTATTAAAGGGGCGAATGACTGCTTTGTAAACACGTCATGGGGGTGATGAGGGTTTGCCGAAAAACTATGGATAATATTAGCGTCACTTGAACGGATATTTCGTTCTACTCATTCTCGTCCCCAGGTTTCGCGGTCCTTTTGGTCAGCACCAAACAATAGACCATTTCCGAGTTCCCTTGAGCCTCTACTTCAAAGCGAGTCTAAGTACGAAAGTTTTGTAATGGTAATTAGTTTTGCTTTCCATATGAATGAAAACTCATTTTCATTACAAAGACTTTACACTTAGACTCTCCTTGAAATAGAGGCACAAGCGAACTCGGAAATGGCCTAAACAATTCAGAGACGCCTTTATTGGTGCGGCCCGCTAAAACAATTTTTTTTACAAAAATTTCTGATTTTCTCATAAAAGAAATGTGCCTAAACTATCGAGGGGAAGATATTAATTAAATTCTTGAAGGAAATTGAGACCGTGTTATTCCAAGTCACAAGGACCAAACTTGAAAAAGTCATCCTAACGTTTTCAGCTTGAGCTTTTAAGGTCCCGATTATTTCGCAATCATGTCAATCCTTTTATAGCACTCAGTACACTGACTTTTTAGCATAGTTGACCGGGGCCACTATTGGTAGGTTGCCAGTGGTGTAAATAGGTCTTTAGGCGTAGGCTGTGGGGTTTTTAAAGTGATGCTCGGTGCCCCTTTAAGGCTGGTTTTCACTATCGCATAAGCATAACGACATAAGCATAAGCGCAAGAAGAACGGACCTTTGTCCCGGTGATTCCAAGTGAAAGCAACATGAGAAAAACAAGTGTGTTTGTTCTTCTTATGCTCGTGCTTATGTCGCTATACTTATGCTTATGCGCTATTGAAAACTAGGCTTTAGAGACTAAAGGTCCCGTTTAAGGGAAACAAACTTACACAAACAACATCGAAGAGACCCCGAGGCAGTTAGTCTGAGCAAAACGAAGTAAACGCGGCAAACCTCGGAGCGACGAAAGTTTTCGTGGAAGTCTTCGTCGCTCCGAGTTTTGCCGCGTTTACTTCGTTTCGCCCCGACTAACTGCCCCTGGGTCTCCGAGGATGAACAACCAAACGAAAAACCCATGAAAACCATGTCGTCGTCGTTGCGCGAAATAAGCAAAACTAGAAGAGCAACGTCAATTATTCATTTCTGAAATCTATTCCTTCGTCATCCGCCTGGAATTGGCCTAAACGGGTCGCGGGTCGCGAGTCAAGGTTAAGGGTCAGGGTATAGCGTAAGGGTCAAGGGTATGAAATCAGAATATAGGTAAGGGAACAAGATGAATCTTTGAAGGGCTATTGTTTATTTGCGCCTGTGTAATGTCCTTTGCGGCCCAAGTGCGATCACGCAAATGAAAAACACACCCTCCAAGGCTAATCAATTTGTTATTTTTTTCTTTGTTGAAAGGTACAGGAGTGTTAAAATATACAAAATTTGACTACTTTTCCTGTTAAAAAAATATTGCGTTATCCTTTAGCGTGACAGCCGCAATTACGTAGCTGAGGGATTGAGCCTCGCATAGGGGTCTTCGAAAGGAAGTTTAGTTTCATTGAATTCCAGCCCAAAGTAAATCTATCTTTATGTACAACATAAAATTCCTAACATTCCAACCCTCACTTTGGCCGGTAGGGGATATACATCGATATACAGATCAAGTGCCTGATGAAAGATGGCCCGCAGAGAGAATACCAGACGGAAAAAGTTGATCGAAAACGGTTTAGCAAATGGTTTAGCATAGACAAAATTACAAGGATTTGAAGCATGAAAGGTTCAATATCTCACCCCCCAAACTGAAATGAGATTCTGATTTTTTGGCAAGTAGACATTCTTCATCATGTACTTTCAGAATATCTCAGTAAATCCCATAATTTCATAAATTTAGTTTTTGTGACGTCATCACTTCGCAACCTCGTTCCAAGGGTATACTCCGAGCTTCCATTCCACCCTCATTTTGAATGCTGAGAAAACCCTGGGAACGAGGTTGGGTGACAGCGCGGAAAAACTCACCACGTATGGGTATGACGTCACGATTTCTCGAGGTGGTCAGCGTCAACAATGGAGACCATGATACATGCGAAACGAGCATATGGCAAAAATTGGAAGCAAAATTATGAAAGTGGGAATTGAGAGGTAAACTTGAAACAACGGCAATCTACCTCAAGAAAGAACAGTTAAACTGAAGATAATCAATGGTAAGGAAACTTTCTATTAGACAAAGAGACTTGGCAAATGTGCTTGAGGACAGTTGTGAAAATTGTCATTTATGTTCATTTTGATTTTATTTCATAGGAAATAAGTTTAAATTAATATTCATAGGTAATTAACTGAAGGTAATGTTAATATGTGTATATTCATTAGTTTGTAAGTATTTTACATATGTAAATATATCTCTTTTTTAATTTTTTTATTACAGTGTCCCCAATTAGCAAATATTTTCAGACGCTATAATAAAGGTTTTGTTGTTGTACTTTGTTGTTGACTCTAACTCTGGTCGATTTTTGAGGAAATGTCAAAGGATTTGATGCATTTTTGTAGATGAATTGTCAGAGCGGTCTATTTTTAACTCCGCTTTGAAGGCTGAGAAGAGCACAGGCAGCCCATTCGTTGCAATTGTACGTGATTTACGTGACATAATGTAAGAGAATATATGAGAAATGTTGGAAAACTTCCCTAAATTCTACGTGCGGAGATGAATGGAAATAAAAATTACTTAACTTGTGTTTTACTTGCGTTAACTTGATGTCTCTGTGGTGGTGGAGTAGATTTAAAGACATTTAGGTGAGTTTTACTTTCTGAGGTTTGCCTACGAGTAAAGGGAAGCGAAAGGCATTTTCGCGTTGGATTCGAGGCGTTCGACCATTTTTAAAAGCTGGAATTTTTCGCTTCGCTCGATCGATCAGTGATCAATACAGTTAATTTCTAGTTTAAGCAATTGGAAAGAATTCGAAGAAGCCTGAAAAAAATCAGGGCTTCAACGGGATTCGAACCCATGACCTCCGCGAATACCTGTGCGATGCTCTATCAACTGAGCTGTGAAACCACACATGCGGTGTATAGTGGAGGGTCTCAATTGGGTAGTGTCTTTTACGGCTAACGTTTAATATTTCGGCTTTTTTCCGCCTAACGGTTATTTTTTTCCGTTACGGTTAACGGATCTGTTAAAAATTAATTACCATTGTTTAAAAAAGTTAAAAATTAATTTTCATTGTTGTAAAGTCTCAGGAACATTCTGGGGTAACAATGCTGAACCGCGCATTTAAACTTTCTTCAAACTGGCACTTTTTTCATCAAGAATGTGAACGCCTAAGGGTGATCTTCACGCGTTTGCATTATCCAGAGCCCCTCATACGAAACACCGTCAAGGTTTTCGTTGAAATGAAGGTGACGGGGAACACACGCCCCCCGCAACAATCAGGTGAAATTCCCGTCAGAATACTCCTGCCGTTCAAAGATCAGAGATCAGCAAACAAACTACGCGAGCAACTTAGTGATCTTAGCCGAAAGATAAATACCGAGGTACATCCTGTATTTACAAGCCGCAAGATCAAAGATGACCTTAAACCTAAGGAACCTAAACCTCCAATTGTCAACCAGCAAAACGTTGTATATTTTTATAAGTGTGATCTGTGTGATGCAGATTATGTCGGCTTTACCAGCCGACACCTATATCAACGTGTGGAGGAACACAAACGATCGGTACTCGTCAACGATGTGAGAGAACAACATGGAAGGAGCCAAGTGAAATCGCGAAGAACTTTAGGGTCCTGAGGAAGTGCTCGAACAAGTTCGATTGTTTGATTTTTGAAATGTTTTTTATTCGGGACCTTAAGCCAAAATTAAACAAACAGAGCGACTCTATCCGTGCAAAGCTGTTTGCTTAACACTTTTAATAGTTTTTTATTCTTTTTACCTCAAATTTACACTTCGTTTTCTCATTCTGCTATTTTTAATGTTCGTATGTAAATAATTAGCTTTTTACCTTGTTCCCATTGTTTCAGAAATTGTATATATGCGGAATTTTTACTTCATGAACCTTAACTTGAAAATGACCGTGGAGCGGTCGAAACGTCGTTCATATTTTTTATCGCTTATTTTTATAACTAATACTAGAGCCGAAAAAAATCGTCTGCTCCCACGGTAAACTACATCTGGTCTATATATTCATCCCCACACTTGTACAATGCGGTACTTTGACGAAAACAAAGCAAATAAAACAAGAAAGTTTATTTACTCGTGTTTTTCAAAGTTTAATGATAAATGTGCCCAATGAAACATTTGAAATAGCATCTATGCTGCATGGGTAACAGTTCTGCTATTCACCTCAGCTTAATGACGTGGCTTACCGTTTTGTGACCGCCTAAACATCAAACCGTATTGACTTGTCTTCCTGACCTTGTTATCACAGATTTACCAGTGGCCAGTTCCTCCGAGTCAAAATATGCTGAATCAGCATCACTATGTTCGGAATCGCTTTCGTATTCCTCCACCTGCTTAAGATCAGCCTCGGACGCAAGCGTGAGTTGCGGAACAATTGTTTTGGTATCACTTACGAAACTTATTGCGCACCCTTCGTCAGCAACAGAGCGGTTTCTAAGGAGGCGGTGTGCGTCGGGTTAACTTGGTCGGCTGGAAAAATGCACCCTTGTAGCAGCGTTAGGATTTCCTTTGCATACACTGCCGGAAGAAGAGCTATACAGCCACCGAAATGATCCCAATTTGATCCTGAAGTGACCCCGACCCCGAAATTATCCCCAATTTTTTTCACGCTGACCCCGAACTGCCCCGAGTAATTTTGGGAATTCCAGACACAAAGTCTTCACGCGTAACCTTAGACTTTTATTTTTATTGCCAGAATTTTTTGCGGCTAATAGTATTTTACGGCTAAAGGTTAATTTGTTTAAATTTTTGCGCCAAACGGTTAGATTTTTGGACGTTTTACGGCTAACGGTTAACCCCATTGAGACCCTCATAGTGGAGAACCCAGAAAGCGATAGAAACTCGGTCAACACTCGCCTAAGGGCCTGATTACATGGATCGGGCTGGCCCGGTTAGCCGGGCTTGTTTCAGTTTACCGAGATCTCGGTACGTCTGTTAAACGCAATAAAAATCAACGCCGCGATTACATGACAACCGGGCCAGCCCGGCTCATGTAATCAGGAATCGCAGTCGGCAAAATAAGCGTTCAGACGACAAGAAAAACACAGTGAAAGTAAGGTAAAGCAATGATTTAGAAGTATTTCGGTTTGCTAAAACGTGTTGTAAAAGTTTCCCATACCAACTCTTATATTTTAGCTTAGGATGCCTGTGCTTTCACATGATCATAATTGACGGAAATATTCTGCCGTCTGACCACAGGTCAACCACCCGATGTTTGAGTTTGTTACGTGACACCGGTCAATGGCGGTTACGAAATATAAAATAAATGAGTTGGCCGCGATTTAATCTGAATACTACGTTTATCCTACATGTTCAATAAACGTTCAGATGAAATGTTAAATGAGTCGTGTGTGCTATTTTTTTGCCCGTTCTTAGCCATTTAAGGCGTCATTTCGCGAAATAATTTACTATTCTATGTTACAGAATGTGACCTCATATATGTAGTACAAAGTGATTGTAATAAAAGTTCCCGGATCTTCTTCCTTCGGGTCTAACGTAACTGACTCATGTGCTCTGAATGTGTTCGTGTAATCCTTAAAATCTCACCCCATCATGACAGCAGAACTGACTCCAACAGGTTATGGGCCCAGACGAGATGTTCCTGGAAGATTTGGAAGATTAATTTTCGATGGGGATGAGCGTAAATACGAACAGTGGGAGATCAAATTCCTTGGATACATGAGATTGCAAAAGTTGAAAGACGTTCTCGTGTCCGAGAGCTGGGATGAAGAAAATGATGCTAGCAAAAACGAGGAGGCGTTTGCCGAGCTAATCCAGTTCCTAGATGACAAAAGCCTAGCGCTGGTAATGAGAGATGCAACTGACGATGGAAGAAAGGCGCTGCAGATTCTACGAGCCCATTACGCTGGGACTGGGAAACCACGTGTGATTTCGCTTTACACCGAACTAACATCCTTAGTTAAATCGGCGAATGAGTCTGTCACTGACTATGTAATCAGAGCGGAAACGGCGGCAACAGCTTTGAAAAATGCGGGAGAAACTGTAACTGACAGTCTTCTGATAGCAATGGTACTTAAAGGATTACCTCAAAGTTACAAACCGTTTGTTGTGGTTGTCACACAGAGCGAGAAGCAACAAACATTTAGCGAATTCAAAGCCTCTCTAAGAAGCTTTGAGGACACTGAGAAAGCAAGAACAGCAGATGATACCGACTCCATTTTGAAAGCAGAAGACAATTTCCAACGGCCAAAACCACCAGTGAGAGGAAAAGGAAATCCTACCTGCTTCAACTGCTCCCAACAAGGTCAAATAGCTCGTTTCTGTCCCAACAAGCCCAAAGGAGGGAAATGGTGCAATACTTGTCGCTCAAGGTCGCACAGTGACCAAGCATGTCGTCATAAAAGAAAGAAAGGTGACAAGGTTAATCAAGTATCTGAGAAAACCGACCAGGACATTGAACACTCATTTGTTTTTGAGACTAATGCCTATGAGGATGAGAATAATGTCTCTGGTAAGCCTGCATCTGGTAAGCCAAACACACTATTAGTTGATTGTGGTGCAACTGCCCATATTATTACTGATGTGTCTAAGTTCACAAAGTTTGATGACACATTTAAACCAGACAAGCACTTCATTGAATTAGCAAATGGAACTCGAGCAAATAATGTTGCCCTAAAAAGAGGAGATGTTGATATTACTATCGTTGATTCGTCTGGAACACCTGTCAAGGCAACTTTGCGAAATGCTCTCTTCATTCCGTCTTACCCTCAGGACATTTTCTCAGTCCAAGCTGCTACAGAGAGGGGTGCCAGTGTGACTTTCCAACCAGATTCTGCTGAGCTGATGTACAAGGATGGCACAAAGTTCATTATTGAGAAGCATGGCAGATTGTATTATCTGAACACCTACGATAACTTCACTGACTCTGATTCTGTGAACTGTGTACGCTCTATTAATGAGTGGCACCAAATCCTGGGACACTGTAATTATGATGACATTATGAAACTAGAGCATGTTGTTGATGGTATGAAGGTTAGCCATAAGAGTTCTTTTAAACCTAGCGATTGTAATGTATGTTTACTAGGAAAACTTACACAGAATAGGAATAGAAAGCCCGATGCACGTGCAACTGCCCCACTAGAGCTAGTTCATACTGACCTCGCTGGACCTGTTGATCCAGCCTCTAAGGAAGGTTTTAGATATTGTTTGGCCTTTACAGATGATTTTTCAGGTGCTGTTTTTGTCTACTTTCTGAGAAAGAAGAGTGACACAGTGGCTGCTTCAGAGAGATTTTTGGCAGATTCAGCCCCTTATGGTAAGGTGAAATGTATGAGATCTGACAATGGTGGTGAGTTTATTGCTGGGGATTTTGAGGCTCTTCTGAGGAGGAATCGCATAAGGCACGATACCTCTGCCCCCTATTCCCCACACCAGAATGGCACAGCTGAGCGGCACTGGAGAACCCTATTTGAAATGGGGAGATGCCTGCTCATACAATCCAGTTTGGCTAAAGAGTTCTGGCCATATGCTGTTATGGCAGCAGCTTACACGCGCAATAGGTGCTATAACAACCGCTTAAAGCAAACACCATACTTTGCTCTCACAGGTCGTAGACCTAACTTGTCTAAAATGAGAGTTTTTGGATCTGAATGTTATGCCTACAAGCAGGAGAAAAAGAAGCTAGACCCTAGGTGCACTAAAGGGATTTTTCTGGGGTACGATAAGCTAAGTCCCGCTTACCTTGTGTATTTCCCAGAGATTGGTAAGGTGATGAAGCACAGGGTGGTAAAATTCCCTTCGAAGAGTGTTAATGAGAAACACACTCAAACAGGAAGTCTGTCAGGTGATGAAGATGATTTCATGTTGTTACGGCGCAACACTAACCCTGATATGTGTAGTGCATCTGGTGTTAACAAGTCTGAGGAAATCTTAGGCGAACAGGGTGAGAACACTAACCCTGATATGTGTAGTGCATCTGGTGTTAACAAGTCTGAGGAAATCTTAGGCGAACAGGGTGAGAACACTAACCCTGATATGTGTAGTGCATCTGATTTTAATAGGTCAGAGAAAGTCTCAGGTGAACAGGCTGAGAAGCTTGTGACTGAAGACAAAACTGATGGGAACCCTCAATCAGTGACTGAGGGTGCGAGATACCCCACCAGGGAGAGGAGACGCCCAGCATACCTTAATGACTATGTTACTAAACTGGATGAGATTATTGCTGAGGGTGACCAGGTATTATCCAGTGTTGATTATTGTTATAAGGTTTCAGCTTTTCCCCAGACATACCAAGAAGCAATTGAATCTCCTGAGTCAGAAAATTGGAAGGCAGCAATGAGAGAAGAGATGGATTCTCTTATCGAGAATGAGACATTTACTCTAACTGCTCTACCAGAGAGTAGAAATTCAGTGGGGGGTCGTTGGGTGTACACTATCAAAGAAGGTTCTGATGGTGCTAAAACCTACAAGGCAAGGTATGTTGCTAAAGGCTATAGCCAGGTGAGGGGTGTAGATTATCAGGAAACATTTGCCCCTACAGCAGATCTCACATCAGTACGTGCTCTGTTGCAAATAGCAGCACAACATGATTTGATTCTACACCAGATGGATGTCAAAACGGCATACCTAAATGCACCCATTGATTGTGAGATATATATGGACCAAGCTGAAGGTTTTGAAGCCCCTAGTAGTTCCCATGGGAGACTTGTGTATAAGTTAAACAAATCCCTGTATGGATTGAAGCAATCGGGTAGAAATTGGAACAATGTGTTGCATTCTTTCCTACTGGATAACCAGTTTGTTCAGAGTCCAGTTGACAACTGTATGTATACTAAACAGTTTGGGAGTAAAATGGTTATAATACTTGTTTGGGTCGATGACATCATTGTTGCAGCAAGTGACATGGTTCTGATGTCTGAGGCTAAACAAATGCTGCAGGAGAGATTTCGCATGAAGGACCTGGGTAGACTTTCATATTTCTTAGGTATTGATTTTGAACAGGGTGATGGCTTTGTGAAGATGAACCAGAGAAGATACTTAAGCAAAGTCCTTGAGAGATTTGAAATGTCTGATTGCAAGCCAAGGGCCACACCTTCTGAGCAGAAACTTGAGTTTGGTGGTGAGACACCTTGTGATCCCAGAAGGTATCGTGAAGCTGTTGGTAGCTTGGTTTATGCTATGACATGTACTAGACCAGACATATGTTGGGTGGTAAGTAGGTTGTCACAGTTTCTTTCCTGCCCACTTCAGGAACACTGGACTCAGTGCTGTCAATAAGTTTTGAAGTAGACGGCGCCAATGGGAAAGTAGGCGGCAGCCTACTTTTCGAGCGCCGAAGGCGCGAGCCTCATAGGGGGGTCTGGGGGCATGCCCCCCCAGAAAATTTTGAAATTTAGATGCTCGGAAATGCTATTTTCAACGGTTTCCTGACAGTATTTGGGCCTAAAGAACAACCAAAATTAAGACTATATTAACCATGTTTTATGTTTATTACAACCGTTCTTTTCCTCAAAATCTCAATCACTGGCTTTTAGAAAAGAGCAAAATGATAAATCTTCAAATGCTGATTAAAAAAATTAAATTTAATGTTTTAAGTTCATTTGGCATATGCGAAGTCTGGGTTCTAGTCTTGTGAAAATGTCCCAGGCGTTCCACGACTCTTCGATCTGCCGTCGATCTGCTTCGACTTTTCACCGCTTCCACCGAAAGGTTTCCAGAAATGTGCCTTTTCTTAGGCTCAGATACTTGATCCCGATGTTTTGCAATTATTTTTGCGGGATCTTTTCATTATTTTGAGCTGGTTTCTTGCTGGATCCTGTTCTGTGAAAATGTTGCAGGCCTTCCATGATCCTTCGATCAACTTCCATCGACACGGGAAAGGTAAACACGTTTAAAACTCCTGAAATGCGTCTTTATTTCGACTCAAACGTTTGAGGCAGTTGTGGCACGATTATTTTTGTGGGATTTTTTCCTTATTTTAAGTTTCTTACCAAAATTAACAGTAAAATGAGACTAAAGTAGCCGGCCAAAGATTGGTCAGTAGCCGGCTGTTTCGGCCGGCTACCGGCCCTTATTGACAGCACTGTGGACTGCAGTGAAACATGTTTTAAGGTATTTGAAGGGTACTCTACACTATGAGCTATGTTACCGGAAATGTGATGATGGCCTTACTTTGGTTGGTTATTGTGACGCTGACTGGGCATCATCGACAGATGATAGGCGAAGTACCAGCGGGTACTGTTTCAGTCTAAACAAAGCTGGTCCTCTTATTTCCTGGAAGTCCAGGAAACAGCCAACGGTAGCTCTCTCATCTTGCGAGGCAGAGTACATTGCACTGTCGGCTGCTGTGCAGGAGGGTCTTTACCTCACTCAGCTGTCGAGAGACATTGATGAGGTGTGTGGACCCGTTGTGATTTTTGAAGATAACCAGGGTGCAATCGCTCTATCTAAAAACCCTGTAAATCGGCAGAGATCAAAGCATATTGACGTCCGTTATCATTTCATTCGAACAGTGCAAAACAATGGTCAGGTTGTTGTCAAATATTGTCCCACAGCAGATATGGCAGCTGACTTGATGACTAAGGCAGCAACAAAGTTCAAGTTGCAGAAATTCAGGCGTTACATTTTTGGATAGAATGCATGGTTTTAGTTTACAAAACTTTTGTTCCTGTTCATAATCGTGCATAATGTTGTTATGGTTTACATTTAATAAGATAATTATGTTAACATGGTAATGTCCTAGTTAATATGAGATCAAGTGGGGGTGTTACAGAATGTGACCTCATATATGTAGTACAAAGTGATTGTAATAAAAGTTCCCGGATCTTCTTCCTTCGGGTCTAACGTAACTGACTCATGTGCTCTGAATGTGTTCGTGTAATCCTTAAAATCTCACCCCATCATGACAGCAGAACTGACTCCAACATTCTAGGGGTAGATAAATTATAATCATATGATTATAAACAAGTAATTGTCAACTTTTATTGTTATTTATCTCGTGAATTTGTGCGGTCGGGAATCCTTATGCGATATAAGGCGAGATTGCTGTCATCATTTTGTTAGCGAATGGGACTTTGAGCGCGATGCTCAACGAGTTTGCAAAGCAGAAAGGTCTCTGAAGAGTCCCTTGGCAGGGACGAAACGACAAGCGCTGCGTCAGACTAGCCACGAACAATGATTATAAACAAGTAGATAAATTATCTCGCGAAATGACGCCTTAAACGGCTCAGAACGGGCAAAAAATAGCACACACGACTCATTTAACATTTCATCTGAACGTTTATTGAGCATGTAGGATAAACGTAGTATTTAGAGCAAATCGCGGCCAACTCATTTATTTTCTATATTTCGTAACCGCCATTGATCGGTGTCACGCAACAAACTCAAACATCGGGTGGTTGGCCTGTGGTCTGACGGGAATTTGAATTTTGTAGGACTTCGCGAGATCGATAGCTCACCAACACACGGTGAGAGAGACATTTGCCAAAGTTTCGTTGCTACTGCTTTTATATAAAAGCTATAATTTGAAGCTCATCGGCATACTTTGCTTTTGTCCAAGGCAGGCAGGACTCAAGGCTGCAGATCAGGGCAATCTACAACAACTTTTCCGCGCGTGATGTTTGTATTTCTGTTGGCAGTTCTGTCGTCTGTGCCATTTATTTCTGCGGATCTGAGCAAGAATACCAGCCAGCCACATATTATATTTATCCTTGCCGATGATTTGGTACGCACCAAGACGTCCATCTACAGCTGACAGGACCAAATACAAAACTGTTTACATTTTAGACTAATTTCGATATATTAAAATTCTAACATGGCGCCGAGGCCTGGGGGAATGAAACAAAAGATCCCTAAGCCTCGATGCAAAATCATTATCTTTTGTTTTATTCTCCCAAGCCTTGGTGACATGTTAGAATATTAATAAATCTGAATTGGTCAATTTTTTATATATATCATTTCAATTTTAGTTAATTATTAACTATACTTAATCTATTTTTAAATGTTGACTGCATGGCTGCAAATCATTTTTTCCCATGAAAAAACGCGTCTGACTGAGTCACCATTTTGATTGGCCAACTAACTGTGGTTGGACGTCATATCATAGTCATATTAAGCCTGGTTCACACTAGAGACATAAGGCCGACATAATGACGAGGCCACACAAATGTAAAAAGACCTTTCACTTCTGTTTTAAGTCACCAATGTGAACAAAACAACATAACGACATAAAGCTGCATGAACATAATGACATAAGGAAAAGATGGATCTTTACTTCATGTCATTATGTCGCTAGTTTAAACCAGGCTTTACAGGACTCCTTGATATTTAGTGTTATCATCACAAAAGATTTGTATTTGCATTGGAAGCTTTGAAAAATTGTCCGGAGAGACATCGGCAAAATTTTGGTCCGTAAAGTTTTTGGCTTCATACCATTTTATAGAGGGCATAATTAAGGTTTGTGGTACATTATTATTCCTTAAATAGGGTATCAAATTCCAGTTCCTTTATTCTTAAATAGTATCAAGGATTTAGAGCCTTTACGGCACATACCTATTGGTAATTTAAGTTAGTATCCCCTCTCTGTATCAACTGCGGCAACTTACAGAGATACTCAGATTATTGACTTTAATAAGTTTTAAACAGTGCAATGTATTCATGGTTATTGATTGAGGCTGCGTCAAGATAGCTTAAAAAAGTCAGGTTCTGAACATTATAACCTGCTATTTTATTGTTATTTTTACATGACTATTAGGGCTGGGATGACGTGAGTTTCCATGGTTCAGATCAAATTCCAACTCCTGCTATTGATTCGCTAGCAGAAAGTGGTGTAATCTTGAATAATTACTATGTATCTCCGATTTGTACACCGAGTCGCAGTGCTATCATGACTGGAAAGTATCCAATACACACAGGTACATGTACATAGTAATTAATGGCTGATTCCCTCAACATAGGCATAGAGTCCGGGGGTCTGGGAGGGGGAGCCCCCACAAATTTTGGGCAACTCAGATTTCTTGGACAGAAAGAGACATTAGGACAGGGCAACTTGGGAGAATTTTTTGGGCAAATGTTCCGCTATGAGACTGGCACACACCGACAATCAGGTTAGTTCTATTCAAATACACATAACAACTCTTGAAGATGTTGTGTGTGTGATGCACAAGTCTCATAGAGGGAATTGGGGATTAAGATCTACAGGTAAATAATAGCTTGGTCTAGCTCTCCGTGCCCAATCTAGAAAGTTTGACAATTTTATCCAGTTTCTGTTGTAGCTTCAAGTATCTGGAAGTTGTTAATTATCCCAACTACTGCCTAAATAAAAAAGAAAGCTTTATTCCAGCTCATGTATGAAGCATCCTGTACAACATTTTGGCCAAGATTTTGGCGAGATGTTGATGAGGTTCTCGGCAAGTTTCTTGGCAAGCTTTTGGCCATCATGAGTTTCATCTCTTGTCGAAACCTCAGCATGAATCTTGCCAATCTGTGGCAAGATCTCAGCATGCGTGCAAGATCGCAGTGAGATCTAATGGGCATTTGCTGCGATATCAGTGATTTCCTCCAAAATCCTGGCATTCCGGGCAGATCTCAGCAAAAGTTTTACATGGGATTTCACTTAGGTTTCATTCTACGATGCCCATTTTAGGGATGCAACACGGCGTCATTATGGGTGGACAGCCTTTTGGTGTTAGTCTGAAAGAGAAATTGTTGCCCCAGTATCTTAAGGAATTGGGCTACGCTACACATGCTGTAGGGAAGGTATGGATTTAATTTATAGCAAACTGCTCAGTACTGGTTCAAATAAGAATAAGCGTAGTAGTCGATAAGATGTTACTTTCGGCAACCTTCTTCCAAAACTGCAGTAATATACCTAATTAATCGACCTAATCCCCTTAGCCTTCTTTTATTAAAATTGGTTCAGTACCAAAAGTGCTTTTGTTTGATTCTCTACCAATCAGATTGAGTTATCAGCAAACTTTTGAGTCTACAAGAACAATCAGGCGTCGGAGAATCAGGTCTGGCTAGGGTCCATGTTCTAATGGTGCTGACCAAAAGAAAAGTGGGCGCTGGGGACAAAATTTTTCACTGTTTTATATTCTTGCATTCGGCATAGCCCTTTGTATATGAATAGACCTTTTCACCGATATGACGGCCATTTTGGTCTCTATTGTTTTGAAAGACATTTTGGGATGTCCAGGGGACAAATTAATATGTATTTGCTCCTTGGACCTCCCACTGCTTAAAACAATATAATTCAAATGGCTGCTGTATCGGTGTTTTGCATGCCTTTCAATGAAAGCTCTTTGAGGGTAAAGATTTTCTTCAGTTCTCTTTCTTTGTCATTGGCTGGGTTTAAATAAGTGCCTATGAAGTAAAATTGTGTTTTTGCATTTAAAAGTAGTTTCTTATGTTTACTTACTGGAGTGGACAATCGCACCGCTGAATTTGCAAAAATGAAGCTTGAGGAAGTTTCTGCAAGATTTAACTTATAGCATAATACTACAACAACAGTAAAACCTTGATAGGGATGGAGGTTGGGAATTATAATTTTGAGGACCAATTAACAGTTACATGTAGCGATATAATATAACTGCCTGGGATTAGGCCAATGGCAAATTGCAATTGTGTACCATACTAAAGCAAGGAGCTCATTGTGGCCTTAAATGATTCATGAATAGAGATATTGAAAAAACTAGCCATAAAAAATGTGTGATGTAATTGTACTAGACATTTTTGCAACGTTGCGACATGTAAAATTAATGCTAAAAGGCTAATGGCTATTATGACCATTGTTTTTTCAAGGTTAGAAAGACAAGGTTCTAGGTTTCTTGAGCATCACAATCTATTAACAACTATCTCAAGTTTAAAGTTTTATTAAAGTATTCTTGCTTCTTTGTATATTGATCTGTGAAAGCTTTTGAGTTGCAGTGGCACCTTGGGTTCTTCAAATATGACTACACGCCAACCAAACGTGGCTTTGATTCATTCTTTGGTTATTGGCTGGGGGCTGGGGACTACTGGGATCATTCAGAGGGTGAGCCTGATGGATGGGGACTGGACCTGAGAAATAACACTGAGGTACACATTCAGTCACTGAAATTAACTTATACATTCAATCCGTTTAAGGTCATTCCCCCGAAATAGAACTGACAATAGATTTTCGTTCAAACTTTGCCTATTGGTTGTTCATCGTAAAGAAACTTAAATTTTATAATGAAAAAGAGTGGTCCCCATATTCGTTTAGGAGCACGAGCATCTTGAAGCTCCTTGAAAATACCCCATAATTCGTTAAAACATCGGCTTCTGAAACGTTTTTATTTGACTAGCTCATGCCACGTCTTATGGGAGAAGAAAAAAATAGGGAGAAAGTAAAACAAAAGATATAACTATAGATATACTGTACCGCCTTCAAGGAACAATTTAATATGTGTTTCATTATGAAAGCATGCATTTCCAGTCGACCTTGATTCAACTTGTTACTAGCATGCAGTGATCTCGAGGCCACAATATCTGTTAAATAAGTTCACATTTCTGTCGATTATTTATTTTTCTGCAATGGGAATTTGTTTATATTCCTGTTATAGAAAGAAGGTGATTGCTAGTCTCAGAAAAAGACTAAAAAAATATAGGTCACCACACTCGTTTACGAGAAAACGACGATTTATCTCTTTCACGAGCAAAACCGTAAACAAAACGCCGCCATGTGCGCGCGCTAATGACGCAATAAGTCGTGCGCAGTAAGGATGCGCAATGCAATACAGGGGAATGACCTTAAGCTAGAGTTAGTAGTGCTTATGGCCAGTGGGAGGTGTGCAGGGACGTAGCTAATTCCACCGGCTTAAATTTCACTAGAAAACAAAGACTCAAAAGAAATTTTCCAGGTACAATGGTCAGAAAAGCTGGCTGGGCTTGTTTGTGAGCTGGCATTGTAATTTCTTAGCGACATCCCTGGGTGTGGTGGTCGGATCGGACGGTCTGGTTTCGAGCCCTGGCCGGGGCACTGAATTGTGTTTTTGGGCAAGACACTTTACTCTCACATTGCCTCTCCCCACCCAGATGTATAAATTGGTATTGATGAAATAATGCTGCAGGGTAACCCTATGATGACCTAGCATCTCATCCAGGGGAGAGTAGGAAATATTCCCAGCTGCTTGATGCTGCAGAAACCGGGATAAATACTGGCAGTATACGCCGCTTGGCATGACGCTTTACCTATGGCCAGTGATACTGACATGATTTTGCTTTTTTTTTTTCAATAAAATTCCTCTCCTTAAATTTCACAGCCTGTTTTCAATCAGTGGGGGAACTATCGTACACACCTTTTCACAGATCAAGCTGTAAATGTGATAAATTTGCACAACGCCTCCAGACCATTGTTCTTGTATTTGGCCCATGAAGCAGTGCATAGTGCTTGTAAACATCAATCATTGCAAGCTCCTCAAGATCTAATCAACAAGTTTAAAGATAGCATTCATGATGAGGACCGACGAGTCTTTGCTGGAATGGCTACTGCACTTGATCAATCGGTTGGAAAGGTAATAAAATAAATTAACTAAAGAAACATGTCAGCTTACCAGAGATAGAGAGATGTTGCAGGCTAATTGTGATGATCTCTGGATAGAGTGGGTTCAAGGGCATAAACCCCCCTGCTGGAGGCAGTCACTGTATGTACCATGGAGAGGGACGGGGGGAGGGGGGGTGGAGTCTAGGAAAAATATGGGGCAGGAGTGGTACCAGTCAGTCATTCAGTGGTACCAGTCAGTCATTCAGTCAGTCAGTCAATCGGTCAGTTGATCAGTCAGTCAGCCAGCCAGTCAGTCAAGTCAGTTAGTCAGTAAGTCAGTCAGTCAGTTAGTTAGTCAGTCAGTCAGTCAGTCAGTTAGTTAGTTAGTCAGTCAGTCAGTCAGTCAGTAAGTCAGTTAGTCAGTTAGTCAGTAAGTCAGTCAGTTAGTTAGTTAGTCAGTCAGTCAGTCAGTCAGTTAGTTAGTTAGTCAGTCAGTCAGTCAGTCAGTAAGTCAGTAAGTCAGTTAGTCAGTAAGTCAGTCAGTTAGTTAGTCAGTCAGTCAGTCAGTCAGTCAGTTAGTTAGTCAGTCAGTCAGTAAGTCAGTAAGTCAGTCAGTCAGTTAGTCAGTCAGTCAGTCAGTGATTAGTCAGTCAGTCAGTCAGGAAATCACTCAATTGATCAATTATTTAATTTTATGAACTCAGGGACCTTGTCCACAAAAATACCTATGTGCTGAATAAAAAAAATTTAAAATATACTAATAGCAATGAGAATATATGGTATATTGATGCAATGGAGCTAACACCCCAACAGTCCTTTACTGGAGTGGAATTTTTTAAATAATTTATCATCTGTAAACTTCTTTTTATACTTGTATCTGTGTACACTGTATGTTAGGTACTAGCAGCTCTGAAAGACCGAGGAATGTATGAAAATTCGATCATAGTGTTCAGTACCGACAATGGTGGCCCTGCAGATGGTGTAAGTAGGAACACAGCTTGTAATTTTCCACTGAGGGGAACCAAGTATTCTTTATGGGAAGGTGAGTACCAAGGCATTTGCCATTTGCCAAAAATAAATAAAACAGACTGCTTGTCATAACCGTTGAATAATAGTGATGATAATGCAAGGTTGCAAGCTAACTGCTTGGTTACACTTCTACCTTTCACATCCAACAGGCGGTGTGCGAGGGGCATCGTTTGTCCACAGTACCCTCTTGGCATCAAAAGGTCGCGTGAGCATGGACCTAATGCACTTGACAGACTGGCTCCCAACTCTATACGGGCGCGCAGGAGGGGACGTTAACAAGCTTCATGGTTTAGATGGGCACGATATGTGGGCCACATTGTCAGAGGGGCAAGCGTCTCCAAGACAGGAACTGGTGCATAACATTGACCCTGTTACATGGACGTCGGCTTTGCGCTATCGACAATGGAAACTTTTGGCAAATGAAAGTAAGAGCGCTTTCTTTTGCTTTGTATAGGTATTCTGTTGATAACTGCGAGACCGAGATCAGTAAGCGCTGTAAAGGAGGATTCCCAGGAAAGATCAGGGCTCATTTGTATTCAACGGTTAACGAGTTAAAGTAGTTGTTAGTGAAGACTGACAAATGTGTCGTTTTCGCTATTAAATCAGTGTAACCCAACAAGAAATGGTGAAACCTTTCACAGTAGTTTCTTGAACTGTTTCGGTTTGCAGTAAGTAATTGTATGCAACTAGCAAAATTTGCAGCATCCATTATCGATTGCGTTTGCTTACTTAACAATACCGGTCCATACCCCGGCCCAATACCACTTATACTTGTTTAATTTTAATGATAAATTGAATTATTTTTCCTATCAATATCTAGCCCATGGTCATGATGGATGGTACCCACCTCCAGGCGTGGATGAAAACGTCCGGCGGCTCCGCAATGCCTCTAGCACCCACCCCACCCTGAAAAACGCCGTTGTGACCTGCGGACCACCCCCTGCCAAGCCAGCAAATTGCAGCCGTAAGGACGGACCATGCTTATTCAACATCGAGAAAGATCCTTGCGAATACACCAACGTAGCCAAGGACGAAGAGGACGTGCTCAACTTCATGCTTCAGTTGCTGGAGAAGTACAAGGCTTCCATGGCCCCAATACGAAATAAATCGTACGACCCAAAGGCCAACCCCAAATATCATGACGGTGTATGGACGGCGTGGTGTGACGAGAAACCGAATGAGAACTGTGGGGAGTAGTGTGTGGGGCCTGAACACCCCCACCGCGTTCACAGGTCTCTCTCTTGTGCCTGGAAACGAGTTTAATTTTGAACTCGCTGGAAATTAGTTAAAATAAGCGTACACTACAAACAAATTGGACACTTCGTGGCGTTTTGTATAAAGTGAACATTAACCAGATCCATGGTACATGTGTGTGGAAATATTAGGATTGTTTTTCTTCCATGTGCAATAATTATTTAATGTTCTCCGGTTAGCCTGAGAATAGCACTGGTTGTAAGCTAGTAGTAGAGTAACAACACTTTACATTTATGACGGAGGGAATAAATGGAACTATTATT
Organism: Blastomussa wellsi; assembly: GCA_947652115.1. Classification (NCBI taxonomy): domain Eukaryota; kingdom Metazoa; phylum Cnidaria; class Anthozoa; order Scleractinia; family Plerogyridae; genus Blastomussa; species Blastomussa wellsi. Next base: position 5,983,807 of record OX393567.1, read on the forward strand.
TTGCACCGCAGAGAGAGAGAGAGAGAGACAAGCAAACTCCAAACGAAAGACGGTAATTGTGGAGTTTTTGCCGTTCGTGAGACATGACTCTCACCGTGAGCCAATTGTGGAAAAGAGGCTGAAAAAATCAATCAAGGATTCAACTGGGAAAAACGAATCAGGGCACCATGTTGAATAACTGAACTATTTTTAGGCGTCTTTTCTCCATTTTCTTACAATGGCGGTCTCACGGTGAGGATCGTGCCATTGCTTTTAATTATGCTTTTATATTTGCACTTAGAGTGGTTTTCAGTTGAGTGTCGAAAGTAATTGGCCATTTCCGAGTTCTCTTTTGCCTCAGTGTCAAAACGAGTCTAAGTGCGAAACCATTCATATGCAGATATGTTTTACCTGCATCTTCATTCTCATGCAAAACAAGCTCATTTCCATATGAATAGTTTCGCACTTAGACTCGTTTTGAAACAGAGGGAAAAGGGAACTCGGAAATGGCCTATTGCTTTGGTTTTGAATTACTACGCTCAGTGATTGGTTTAAAAATCTCGCGCCACTTTTTCAACCAATCAGAAGTAAAAACAAAACCAATCGTGACCCGCGCGTGCACGTTTTCCCGCGCTTTGTGTCGGCGACATGTGATTACTTTGAGTTTCACTGGATTGTCTGCGTGTTTTGTGATTGGACAAAGTAATTGCTTTGGTTTTGGTTTTAAGACACTCAACTGAAATTCACTCTAATAATTTTTATCTAAAAAATGGCGAGTAGGAGGTGGTGAGGACGTCTCTTGAGAAACCACGAGCCTGATATTGCTCTTCCTAGTTTCAGTAATTTTGTCAACTTTGCTAGGGATTTATTAAATCAATAGTATGGCTAAGGACAGATGGCTAGAAAAAGGAATTTTAAATTTGTTTAATGCTGAGTTTGAAACTGTACTAAAGCGAGGAACACCACAGGGAACCCATACAAGCAGTGCATCTTTGTATGTTCGAAATATAAAGAAATGTATGGAAACACTGAAAGCGTCCTACTATCGAAAACTTATTTCGAGTAATGCTTATTTTTTTGGTTGAAATGAACGTGAACTTACCTCAGGTGTTGTATTTTGTAGTTCCTCGGCTCCATTTGGAGGGGTTTCTATAACGTGAAGCAACAGTCAACGGAAAACCCTCCAAATCGCTCAAATTCACCTACGGGACTGATTAATGGCTACCGGATAATTGATTTTAAATGAAAATCGAATGAAATGTTAACTACACTAACGTAAAAATAATTAAGTTTAAAACATATCGCTGTTATTTTATTCGTTGCGCTCGTTACAATTTCGTGACACAGCTGCGCGTGCAAGCGCGCGCGCGCTTTCCCTTATAAGGCGCGTGTAGTCCATTGTTACGTCAAGGTTGCAAAAGTTCAACTCAGAATCAGATTGGTTTGCAACGAGTCAGTAGCGTTAAAATTTGGAGCGCTGTTTTGCCGTATAGAAAGAGAAAGACTTTATCTAGAGTATCATACCATGGCCGCTATCCACGAAGGTAAAGTAAACTTTGTTCTGTTGTTGTGCAAGCTCAATATTTTGCATTCTTTTTTACGTACAAAATTAATCGTAATCGCCTGAGTTTGTTCACTGGACACGTTGCGAATTTTCTCCTCAGCAGATATCAGCGAACAAATGGTAATTGTTTCAACTTCGGTAACCGAACAGAAGACTACACCACGCCAGCTACGTAATTTAAGAGTAAGTAAAGTTAGTTGTTGGAGAAAGGAACATATCGCCATTGTCGGCGTGCAAAAACTCGTGCTCGCACGCCGGAGATCAGACTTAAGAAGCGGGGAGTAAAATCAGTAAAAGATGAAATATAGTTATTAAACTTCTTTAAAAAAATTATCTTAGTTACATTGGCTATTCTGATTGGCTATGTCTTGGCCGGGATTTTACAGTGCGAACGTTTTCATGGTAACAGTCACTGTGCGAGCAAAGAATAACCTTTTTTGAGATTGAACGTTCAAAATGGTGGCTGCGTCGGTAAACCTCTTTGCGGTGAGAAGGTAAAGATGCTTTAAAAATCTGCGACAGTTGGGAATTAAAGAATGTGATTTATATTGCAGAAATTAAAAGACCTTACAGAGTCTCAAAAGGACAAAATAGCAAATCTTCAAAAGGAACTTGCGTGAGTATAACTTATTTCAAGTATTATCCATAAAATTTTAGCGCGTAAAATGGATAAATGAATCTTCTGCAATTAAAGAAATGATGCTTTATATTAAATATTTTAAGTATTAGAAAATTAATGGTTAGTGCCCTAGACTCCGGATCGATCGCGCCCTGGCTAGTGTTGTGTCCTTGGGCAAGAAACTTTACTGTACTGTCGAATTGCCTCTCTCCACCCAAGTGTATAAATGGGCACCGGTGAAATAATGCTGGGGTAACTCTGCGATGGATTAGCATCCCATCCGGTGGGTGTGCCCGGTTGTTGGGGGAGGTAGAAATACCCCTGATCGTCAATGACTACGGCGACGGCGAGGACGACGCCTGCTTAAAAATTAATTTGTATTTTACGTACCAATCTCATAATATCCTTGATATATTTGGTGCATCTATCGCGTTCAAACGTAGATCTTTAAGAAAATATAAGGACAAAGTTTATTTTCAAACAGAAAAAAAACGAAAATTTAGCCGTCAGGTTCACGTTGTCCAAAGTCCTCAGAATTTGGTCATTTCAAGTTGTTGTTTTGCAGAGGATGGCATTGTACAACGAATTTTATCGCACGTGCAGAGCTATTGTACTGTTCATTAAACCTTTTGTTCAGCGACGTTTCTCGTTGGCGTTGTCGTCTTGGTTTGCGTAATTCCCTATTACTACAGAAACCAGGCATAAAAAACTCTTTGCACTTCTCTTCTTTTTGCAGAGAAACAACGGAAGCCTTTCTTAAAGAAAAGGAAGCAAATAAACAAGCCTGCGTCAAAGTTCGTCAACAAACAGAGTGAGTTTTGAAATTTCTTAAACCCGGGCCAAACGTGGATAAGATCAACAGTTGATGAGAGTTCAAAACTCTCGCTCTCGAATGGACTGAAACTCTCATGCACTTTCATAGTCGACTCTCATCGACTCTCAAATTTTTCATGATTGCATTTAGACACTTTGCTAATTGACTGTACTCCTTTAATTTCTTTAAAGTTCAGTAAACCGTTGTTATAATCTTCGGCGCCCTTTGAATTTTATTTGAAACGTAAATATCTCTAGCATATAATCTCTTCCCCCTTTCTCGTCATTTTTTAACGTTTTACGCATAAAAGAAGTTCACAAAGGAGAATTAAACCCACGAAAATTGTGTAACAGGTAGCTATGGCTTGATTATGATTCAGTGACTAGTGGAAGTTAGTTGGAAGACTGTGCCTGCACAAGGATTTGAAGCAACATTATTTTCCGTTCTTAATAGGGAGATTACCATGCAGCAAATTGAAGTTAGAGACTTAAAAAGAGAGGTAAGTCTATTATGTTATAATAAACGATATTCAGCTTATCAAAGGATGGGATTGAAATTAACGGTGGCTTCGCACATTAGTTTAGACCTTCCAGTCTCAGGCATTTTTTACATCAAGGCCGATGACGAAAAAAAACATGTGGGAATATTTTTCATGGGTTTCAGTATATTTCGAAACGCTCACAAAAAAGTATGTGATATTCGTTATACTTGACCAGTTTCGTCGAGGATTTATATAAACGTAAAAGAAATTTAGGCCAGAGGGCCGTTATTAAAAATGCGCTTGTAAGGGAGTTCGCAAAATGGCAATATAATATTGACAAAACAAAAGAATTCAGTTTCTCTTTTTTTCTTGCAGATTAAGAAGAATAAAACGGAAAAGGAGGCGGCCATTGCTCAGTAAGATTATTTTAATTTAATCAACCATTAATAAAAACTATCCAGTTGAATAACTTAAAATTAGAATCGTGCAAACTGCAGTCTATAGGTGTGGCTTGACATCTTTACCACGCCTTCGTTTATTTAGACAACGTCCACCCAAATCCAGATAAATTTGAAAACGAAACTTTTTTCTCCGGATTGGACTTCCGTCCACATTAAAACAGCGTTTTCGGCCACCGAAAACGGAACGTTTTAAAAACACTCTCCAAAGTGGATCAATATGGAAACGCTGTCTAGATGTGTTAGTGTGGACGGCGAAAACGGAACTTTTTAAAAACGCTGACATCAAAACAGTCGAATAAGGTGGCTCGGGTAATGCGTGCATTTCCAAGCATGTATTTAACCGTTTCTTGCGAGGCAGAGTTTCAAAATCGGTGGTGAAACAAGAAAACGATATAACGTGGACGGAAAACATTTTATCCGCTTTTGAGGCGAAAACGTCGTTTACAAATTTATCCGACTTAGTGTGGACGTAGCCTTAATGTTCCTTTAATTTCTTTGATTCGCTTTATTTAAGATTCTCCAAAGCCAAAGAAGACAAGAATGATTTAGCCGCAACCCTCCGCTCCATGTGCAAGGAGGGGTGTAAAATCAATCGTATTTTAAAGGTTAGTGGATTGCACGACGGTCCCTTTTTCATAATTCCAAATTTCCAATTTCCGGAACAATAATATTACAGGGAGTACGGGTCGGGGGAACTTGGGGGCAAATCAATTTTTTTTGGGTAGCAAGAGAAAATTTGGGCAAGGCAACTTGGGAGAATTTTTTGGGCAATTGGTTCACTCCACCCCCACCCCCACCCCCCCCCCCCCCCCCAACTCGGCCAGAAATTACCCGTACGCCAATGTCTGTAGTTTGTTGCAATGTTGATTTCTCGTAGCTCGATCAGTTGCTTCGTCCGAGCGGTATCTGGGAGGTCATGGGTTCGAATCCTGACAAGGACTCAGATTTTTTCTTTATCCCACGCTCGTGTCATATATAACTGATCATTTCATCTTTATCTTTTATTAGCTGATCTGAAAATTTACCATCTATCATATTAATCACAATCTCAGTCTAGGATTTTGAAATTTTGATCTTTATAATAGTCTTTGGCATCTACACTCGGTTATGAATCATTTAGGTGACAGTAACAGAATTTCTTCTTTTCAAGTTGAAACACATTTTTAGTTTGATTATTTCTTTGTTGTTTATTTGGCAATTTAGGAAGAACGGAGTATGAATGAATACAAGACGAGGTAAGATTCTATTCCTCTAAATCTTAATTGATCTAAGAAAATATAAATATCTGATTTTTGCATGGCTAAAAAGGTGTAGTTAAATAGTAAAATGCGAATATTATGGAAAAATATTTATTTATTATTCACTAGACCGGCTTCTCTATCTCCCAGCTGTTTATAATACTCTTTTACATCACAAAGGATACACGAATTTCGCTCCCACATCGACGGCATATCATTCGACAGTCTGCTGGGCACAGATAATCGAAGCACTGACATCGATCTAGGCTTTTCTGATCATGACGTCACACACGTCATCTTGTAACCGCTGAGCTTAAAATTGAGCGTTATCTCGCGCTCACGCATCTAACGAATTATGGCTTCATCCTGGATAGAATTTATTAAAACTGTGGATTGTAATTGATATTTTATTTCTCTTCACAGAAAACTTGCTGAAGTTAAAATTGAAGCTGAAGAACTTCGGAATGAAGTTGGGGAACTTCGAAATGAAGTTGAGGAAAGTCGGAATGAAGTTGATGAACGTCGGAATGAAGTTGGGGAACTTCGCAATGAAGTTGAGGAACGTCGGAATGAAGTCGAGGAACGTCGGAATGAAGTTGGGGAACTTCGCAATGAAGTTGAGGAACGTCGGAATGAAGTTGGGGTACTTCAGAATGAAGTTGCGGAACTCCGCGCTGCAGTTGCTAAATTGCAGAATAAAGTTGCTGGTCTGAAGTCCGACAAGGCAAAGCTTCAAGACATGAATTTTTTAAAGGAATTTGATGTTAAACTATATCGGGAACTTAACAATGGGGTGAGTAGAAAGCTTTTTTTAAGTAAAATACAAGAGTAAGGATTATCACCGACGTCAACTTACATGTAACAGCATACATATGGATACA
>OX393567.1:5994843-6022343 GCA_947652115.1 Blastomussa wellsi
ATGAATGCAAAGGTGATGGAAAGATCGCTTAAAAATCCAGTGGTTATTAGATCTGAGTGACTAGGGTAGACTGTAAGGAATATAGCCATTATTGAACGAAGTGTAGACCAAGTCAGGATAAGATTAAATCTTTTGAAATAACTTGTGAAAATGATTGGTAAAATAATCTATCGCCTCACACATCAACAAAGAACGCTGCCAAAATGGCAGATACATTTCGACATCCTGTTTTTGAACTTCAGTTGTTTTTAATAGTCTCACTCCGAAGGCTACTTTACATCTAAATCCCGAATCTCTATGATTTCTTGTGTATGTTGTTCACCTCAGTAATACATTGTATTGGCAAATAACGATCTACATATCACAATTATTCATACAGCTTTGAACGGAATTTGGTACAACACTGCAAACTTCCAACATTATGCCCCAGCCTCACCCGAATATCCCTCTTTGTAGCTTATATTAGCTCTTATAGAGAGATGTAATTTGTTCCAATTACAACCTCTCTACTTAGCTAAAACAGCGTACCGTATTTTTGTTTACAACTTTAAAGTACATCTGACCATGGCGACCTAAGAGCTCGTTTTGTTTCAAATCTTAACCAATGTGCGCAAACAATTTTCAGAGTTTTCTTTCATTTTTTTTTAAAAATCTTACAAATGTTAGCCTGACCACTCACTATTAGAGCAGTTTTCAATTGAGTGTCAAAAGTAATTACCGAATTGCTTTGTTGAATTACTGCGCTCAGTGGTAAATAGACGAATTCCCATATTTTAAATTTCAGCATAAAACAATAGACATCACGACGAGGCTCTGGGGAATAAGCACCACAAACTCTCGTTTTTTCTTCAGAGCCTCGTGCTGAGGTCTATTGTTTTAGGATGAATTTTGAAATATAGAAATTGGTCTATTAGAAAGTTCCCGCCACTTTTTCAACCAATCAAGGATAACATTAAAACCAAACGCGACTCGCTCACGCATGTTTCCCGCGCTTTATGTCGACTAAATGTAATTATTCTCAGCTTTGATTGGATCCCTGGATTGTCTACGTTCTTTGTGATTGGCCAAAGTAATAACTGTGGTTTTGGAAACCTCGTTCCCAGGGTCTCTCATCTTCCCGCCCGAGCGAGCGGGAAGATGAGAGACCATGGGAACGAGGTTGTGGTTTTGGTTTTACAAAACACTCAATTGAAACTCGCTCTAAAATTTAAACTTCATTCGATAATAAGCTCACAGCCCACTCCATGAATCACCTCTTTTGATATTTCTATAAATCTGTAATTCGTGAACACTTCATCTCATGTTCCGCTGAAGGATAGCTTTGTCACTGACAAAACACTGGATAGATTTAGAAAATTTAAAGATTACTCCCTTGCAAGCATAGTCTCCTTGTCCACCCGCAAATGGAGACTGCTCCGAATCAAAGACTTATTTGCATGGTCTTAGCGTTACTAAGCGGTCAACTTTCTCACGTGATCACTCATATGAAACGCCAGTGGGCTCAATAGCCGCCGGTCCGCGGTAAAACTGAACAGCATGCGCCTTGTCCCTGTGCACTCATTAACCAATCATGGTATAATTCAAACAGATATGCGTACATATGTACATAATGCTTTTTCAAAAACCGACTGGTTATGATCGTGGACGGCGGTTAAATCAATCATCGTTTTCGGTATTTTAGAAAAACAACGGAAAGGGAGACTGAAAGCAGGAAAAGGGATTCTTAATTTTATATTAAAAAAAAAATCATTTTTAAGCTCTGCGTAGGAAATGTGCAACTAGGGGAGGTCTTCCCAAGCTACCCACGCTCCCCCGTGGTATTTGGGATTAGCCCTGGGGTCTGTGGGCTTGTTCCTTGGGGGAACGCTCGAGTTCCTGTACTCCTCAAGCTTGGCTAACAGCTTCTTTACTAGATCCTCATGTTGGCTCGCCAGGTTCACGTACTCGCAGGGGTCATTTTCTATATCAAACAAACATGGCCCGGCGGACTTGGTGCACTCAGCCGGGCTACTGGGAGGTTGGCCACACTTCACCACCGCGTTTTTTAATGTTTTGTTGGAAAAGTTTGATTCTTCGTATCCCGGTGGCGGGTACCATCCACTCCAAGCTTTTCCTGGAAAACAACATGTCACGTTTTTAGTTCCAGTTAGACACGCGAGGGGCATGAAGCGATATGACTCCCACGATCTAAACATTCTCAAAGTGCCTATGAAGTCAATTTGTTTTGTATTTAGTTTTAAAATTTACCTTGTGAAATACGCGATTCCAAAGTTTGAGACGGCTGGCGATAAAAGTAAAGATGTTACAAGCCTTCAAAGTTGAGCCATTTTGCCCTAAAAAATGGTATTTTGATTCGCGCGGTCAAAATACCACGTGACAACAACCTCTGACGTCATCTGGGTGCCAAAAATCGTTCTCAGTTTCTATTTCCTCGGGGTTGCTTGATCTTTCTGACAAATCGCTCAGTTCTAAATCGTTCGACATGTTTCTCACGTAATCACTCTTCGCTGTCAAGAAACTTTAACCGTGGAAACAAAGGTTTGACACCAAAGTGACGTCACGGCGTGGTATTTTTGGACCCATTCCCCTGACCATTTTTTGGGGGTAAAATGCTCAAATTTGAAGGCTTATAAAATCGTTACTTTTAATCCCAGAGGTCTCAAACTCTGGAATCGCGTATTTTACAAAGTAAATTTAAAAAAAATTAACTTCATGTCTGACAAATGACAAATCGACTGACTGATCAACTTATTGACTGGACGATTGAGTGACTAACTGACTGGTCATGATTTCCTAAACGACTGACTGAATGGCCGACTGAATGACAGACAGAATGAATACCTGTCTGTCTAAGATCTTTACTATTCCGTGTTGTTTTAACGTCGCATTATCACCCATTTTGATACTTCCCAACATAAATTAAACGATAGCACGTAAAATTTTAGACGAAAGACAATTTTGACATTAAAATTTAGGCTAGTCAAATGTTTATAGCATCGCCCTCTGGAAGTTCTTACCAGCATTCACCAGTATCTTCCACTGTCCATACCGCATGGCGGCCTCCCCTCCACTGGGGTGAATATTGTGCAGCAGTTCCTCTCTAGGCGAGCTCTTTCCACTGGACAGCGTGTCCCAAAGGTTATACCCGTCCACATTATTAAGCTTGCTAGCGTCTCCACCCGCCAACGCGTATAATGTTGGAAGCCAGTCAGACACGTGCATTAGATCCATGCTTACTCGGCCTTTTGACGCCAAAAGGGGACTATTAACAAAAGCTGCTCCGCGTACACCGCCTGTCAGTGTTTGCAATTGGAGGAAAATGCGGTGAGTTATAAAATAACCGTAATTTCAAAGAGTAGCAGTAAAACTGAAGACTCAAGCGACCTTTTCAAAATCGGACTATAGGCTGACCTTGAAAATCAACTGGTAAAACAGAAATATATATTTTTTACAAGTTTCCTGTCAATACCCTATTGAATTTGCCACGGTTGTCGACTTCAAATTTAGCACAATAGACCTTTTTCGCTTGGGCGATTTGTTGCCCCATTACAGACCATGTGATGATACTCTTGAGGATTCTAGCTTTCAAATTTTTAAATAGTTGCGTGTACTTGAATAAATGATTTTTGGATGGATGAAAGAACAATTCTCTAAGGAATGTCACATGGTCTGTAATGAGGCAACGAACACATCCAAGCGAAAAAGCTCTATTAAAGCACAAGTTAGAACTTACTTGAACCCTGGGTGAAATTCAGTCTTTCAGTTTTCTGTTGCTGAATTTCAGTTAGTTTATTAAACAAGTTTTGCTGGTGTGAATGCGGCATAAGGCACATATACAAAAGACGACAACGGCAACAATCCTTAATCCCCATGAAACGCGTTTTTGACAGTGTGCTAATATCCGATCGTTCTATTGAACTATATTGAAACCTGCATCTCAAACCAGTCAAACCGGCTAATTCTCTACTTGCACAATACCATAATACACCGCTTCTACCCCCCAAAAAATTTGCATAGGCATTGTTTTAGATTTCCCTTGGGACATCTTTATGTCCCAGGAGAAACTGCAAACAATGATTATGCAAAATTTGGAGGGGGGGGGGGGGGGGGGTAAAAGAGGTGTATTATGGGATTTGTGCAAGTAGAGAATTGCAAAATATTACCTTTAATAAAGTCGGAAATTATTTACATAGGACATCAAGTGTGCGTACCTTCCCACAAAGTAGCTTTGACGCCACGCAAAGGAAAATTAGAAGCCATGTTTTTATCAAACCCAGCTGCAGGACCACCATTGTCCGTTGTGAAGACAATTACAGAGTTGTTGTACAAACCTTTAGCCACTAATGCGTCTTTTACCTTTTGATAAAGACAAGCAAAGAATAATTTTCTTTAGATAAGAGGGAGTGATGTCTTCAGGTGGTTCATTGAACTCAGTTGCGCCAATCAAATGCTTCACTTTTGCGTTGGTAGACCTTTTTAAAGTAACCTTTATTGCCATGCAATCAAATAATAGTGGCTTGGCGTTTGCTTGTTTTTTTTTTCGCGGACTCGTCAGTGTTTGCACGTTTTCATCCCTACACTTGGCAGTGGTTTCATCTTTTCTCGCGCTTTGCAGCGGAAGCATGCTTTCTCGCGGTCCGTGTTATTTTCGCGTTTGGTAGCAGTTAGTTTTCCCGCGCTTGGAAGCGGTTCGACATTTCGCGAGCTTAGCAGCGTTCGCATATTTTCCCGCGCTTCAGTTGCAAGCATGTGTGTTTTTCCGCGCTTGACAGCATTTGCATGTAGCATGAAGCGACTAGGAGTAATTTTACTCCCCCTGGATGGAATGCTTGTTCATCCCCAACATTCTGTCATGTTGCCCAAACAATTCACTGGTACCCATATCTGAGAGACCACCAATTTTGCGTTAAGATATCTCTTCTCAGTCTTCAAAACGGAATTAAAAACTCTGTCAATTCATCTACAAAAATGGGTCAACTATTACAAAATATCTTCCAAAAATCGGCCCTAGTTAGAGTAAAAACCCGTACTTCAAGCATTTTACTTCATATCCGGAAGATTTGGTGACCCGTACGGAAGACTGTATCCAGGAGACTCCCGGATAATCCGGAAGAGTTGGCAAGATTCATTTCTACACCTGGGTGGAGAGAGGCATTACGACAGTAAAGTGTCTTGCCCAAGAACATATCGCAGTGACCCGACCTGGGCTTGAACCTGAACTGCCCGCTTCAGAGTCCAGCGCACTAACCATTAGGCCACGACACCTCCGATAGTGCTTGGCCATTCTCACGCCCAGTTGTCAGCCAGCCATCAAGACGTAAACAACTGACAAACAACCCCTCGTTTCTAAGGACAGTTACTGAGAAAATGCATGCATTTCGTTTTTTGCAGAGAATGTTGTGTGTAAAGCATTACCAAGCTACAATAAGTGACAAAAGTATTCACTACTCTTTACAATATACCCCCTTCCTCCCCCCCCCCCCCCCCCCGCCATCCAATGTTGTATGATTGCAGTAAAGGACTTCCAGAAACAGACTACAACATTGATAGGGGCAGGGTGGTCGTGAATGAGGGAGGTGGGGCGAAATGAACCTGTATTATAAAAAGAATGGGCTTAAATGGACGATGTGTCAACACTTTTGACACTTATGTACATCTCATTTTTGTCCACATTTTCTTTTTGTTTCATCAGAGTTAGTGGAATGAGATTTTGAAGGTGTTTAGTTCGCAGGACGCTTGACTCTACATGCGATGAATGCAAGAGTACAAATGAGATGTGAGATGTTGGAGGAGCTATCCCTTTTATAGCGGAACGTCTTGTTTAAGTAGTGTCCGCGCATATTTTCCCACCCTTCAGCAGTTGCAAACGTATTTTGCGCTTGGTAGCGATTACGTATTTCCCACTTATGTTTGTCAATAGTTGCATACTTTCCAGTGTTAAATTCAGGGCTCGAAATAAACGCTCGCAAACTCTCAAAATGCGAGCGTTTTGGGGATTTGCGAGTGAAAAAAATATCCATTAGCGAAGATTTGCGATTAAGAATAATCCATGTCTCTAAAACATTTCAAGAGAGCTGTTCGAATTGAGCTTCATGTCAAGAAATTCGAAAGAAAGTACGAAGTAACTTTTGCATATTTTCCCGCACGCGAGTGCAAGTTCTTTGAACCCTGATTCTTTTAACTCATTAATCTCAGATTATTTGCCGTCATGTGGCCCCAAAAAATCTAAACTGATAGAATTTTTTTTACCTTCCCAACAGAGTCATCCAAGGCAGTGACCATTGCAGCATAGATTCTTCTGCGTTCATCCTCAATGTTTTTAAACTTATCAATCAACTTTTTAGGGGCTTGCAGAGGCTGGATTTTATTGGCACTGTGCACTGCTTGGTGTGGGAGGTACAGATAAAGTGGCTTGGATGGATCATGTGACTGGATAATATCGACAGCCACAGTGGTGAACAGTTCTGTGCTGTACATTCCCCATTGTGTGAAGTCATTCTGGAAAACAAAGCACACTGGTCTCCACAAACCCACGGCTTGAAATTAACGCTCGCAAAGTTGTTTGTTAGGATCTGCGAGTCGAGTGAAAAACATATCCACTAGTGTCAAATCATCCCTGTCTCCAAAACATTTCAAGTAAGCTGTTTGAATTGCGTTTCGTGTCAAGAAATTCGAAAGAAAGTATGAACAAACTTTTTTCTTTACCTTTTCAGCTCATTACTTCAAAAGTATCAAAACGAATTTTAATTTTTACATAAAAGTTTGCTAGTTGGCTCGCCAATTTGCTACGAGGAAAAATTGTCACTAGCAAGACATTGCTAGTGGGCTAAAAAGTTAACTTCCAGTCCTGAAACCACATTACTAGTATAATCTGAAAGACAGACTCTCCAACCATCAGAGTAAGAAAAATCGAAGAAAGTTCTAGCGCCGAAAGTGCGAGCTTCTAGACGGGTCTGGGACATCACCCCCAGAAAATAGTGAAATTTTAAGGCTCGAAAACGCCATTTCCAGCAACCTGGGATGGCAATTTCTGTCAAGAATGTTTGGTAAATTGCCATTTTTTTTTATTTTATCAGGATATCAGAGTGAAGTGTATTCTATTTCGTGTACCTGTAATGTAAGTATTATGACAAATATCAGAACTGATGTCAAAATTGTTTTTTTTCCTGTCTGATTGCATGTTGCACAGGATTCGGGATTTTCAATCAAAATCGGTGTACTCCAGACGAAATCGGGATGGTTGGACAGTCTGGAAGGAGGAAACAGATGATTGACCTTGCAAAGTAGAAATTGATAAATGAAAAGCAATATCTATCTACACATACATGTACTAACCTCAGAGTTATTATGAAAGTCCAGCCCCCACCCTTGACCAGGAGCAGCAGAGGAGTGGTCCCAATAGTCTTCCTTGCCAGACCAGTAACCATAGAATGAGTCAAATCCCCGCTTTGAAGGAGTGTAGGCAAACTTGAAGAAGCCAAGATGCCACTAAAACAATAAAAATAGAACAAAAGGAAGGGATCATTTCCATTCCTCTTGGTGACAGACCTACAATGGTGTTGGCTCACTTGGTCTAGGAATGAAACAAGAAACTGCCGACAACTAAATAAATAATTTTGGGTGGATAATATATATATAGTTAAATGACATTTAACATAGTTAACGACCGGGAGCAAATAGCAGCAGTTAGGCGTTGTAGTTGCGTTGTGCCCGTTGTGGCGTTTTAGCGTTGTATTTAGCGTGGTCGGGGGCGTTTTAGCGTTTGGGTAGCTGTTTGGGGCTTGGGGGCGCCTTCGTGGCCAGCGGTATTACGTACAAGCGTTTGCGTGCGCCAGCGCATGTGCTTCGTTGTGCCAACGTTGTGCTCGACCTTTGCGTTTGCAGTGTAGCTGGTGCGTGGCGTAGTTGAAGTTGTGCGTGCATTTTCCTTGTCCCCTCCCACCCTCCCTTGTTGTTATCGTTTTATTTATTTATTTTATTTTATTTTATTTTAGTTGTTATTTTATCACGTATTTATTTAGTTATTTTTGCTTATTTCCACTGGGCCGCTGGCCTCAGTGTGACGGGTGCTTGTAGGGGGCTTGGCGTCGGGGGCTCGTGGCTGGGTTGCGGGTGGTACTGGTCGCTTGGGTGTTCTTCTGCCTTGGGGTGTGATTGCGGTTGCAGCCCCTGGGCCCCCTGGGGGCATCCAACCTCCATTTTTGCGACCTGGGCGTTAAATATATTTAACGAAATTATGGTAACCATATTGTAGATTTAAACTCATCACCACAGGGATGTAGATAATAGCCAGGAGCCGGGGAAAATACATGTACCTGGCTGTCAGCATGGTTTTCCCAGCTAAAAAACAACCTGTGATCTTTAAAAAACTACCACTTCAGCCCAAAGAACCCGCCCTGTCACCAATAGATGTGCTTGGGCGTTAGTGCCTTGGGATTGGGGGAACCGGGCATTGGTCCAGCACCAGAAAAAAAAGGAGGTCTCCATGGCAACCCTCCCTGCAAGTGGCCACCACGAAAAGGTGCTATCACACTGAACCATTCAGTGAAATACTTACATGTACCTACCCAGGAAAAACATACCTAGGCACCCCTTCCAGGGGATGGGTAGGGTGGGAAGGAGCAAGGAAAAACTTGGCAAGCAGGTAGCAAGCTAGTGAATGATCCTTGCGAATGAATGCAAGCAAGCAACTGCATGTTGAAGTCACAAGGTTCCCCTGCTAGCGGCTTTGTGGATGCCCCGCATCACATGAGCTGGAAAAACAGCTGACCAGCATTGACTCGAGGTTAACTTTGCCTAAATTACATTTAGCCACATTATAAGACTTTCTGAGCTTTCTGTCAGGTTTTTATAATAATAATAATAATAATAATAATAATAATAATAATAATAATAATAATAATAATAATAATAATAATAATAATAATAATAATAATAATAATAATAATAATAATAATAATAAGGTTTTTGACAGGCACAGTGTGTTATGTCATTGTCATTACACACCTCTGGTTTGTCTAGTGTAGATTCACACATGCGACAGATCTGCTCTATTCATACCCTCGATCTCCCCTTTTAACAAAGAATTGTTGATGCAAAGTAAAATTTTGAAACAATATTTTTTTACCAGACATGAAAATTGCTGTACCTTGCCTACACCATGAGTTGCATATCCAAGCTCTTTTAAGTACTGTGGCATAAGGGTTTCATTTAATCCCAGACCATAAGGCTGTGCTGCTAAAATAACGCCGGACTGCATACCTAGAATAGTGTATGTTAAGAGCATTTAAACTACCAGTAATCAGTAATCACTTATTTGAGGAGTTTTGAAAGCAAGGCTCTTCAGAAAAATGTCGCCCCTAGATAATATATAATGTCAGACCTGCATGGGGACCAACTCTACCAGCTAGATAATTCAAGAGTAACCTGGATGTGAATAAAACCTCTCACCACGAATTCTATGCAAAAACGCCTGGATACAGTGGGGAACGTTTTAACAGCAAAAGATATACATAGTCGAATCCCTATTCCTTCAACCCTGGATTCCTGCAACCTCCAAATAAAAGAGATGTACCAGGTAACTAAAAGGGTTGTAACATGCACCTCCAGAGCAGAATTTTAAGAACGTTTTGGGCCTCAGCATCACATATTATATTAATTAATTAAGTCTTTTACTTAATCTTGAAAATGTTCTATAATCTACTATAAATTGCCACCGCTGTAAGTGTTATTTTGATTGGTGTAAACAAGAAGACAGTAGTGTAACGTGATTCACTAACATAAAAGCAATATAAAGTATTATGATAAAAATTACACACAACTGTACAAACCTGTGTGAATGGGGTGTCGGCCAGTCATTATCGCACTCCGGGTAGGTGTGCATATGGGTGATACATAGTAATTGTTGAGGATGACACCATCATTTGCAAGTTTGTCAATGTTCGGCGTCGGAATCTGATTTGACCCATGGAAACTCACATCATCCCAACCCTGAGAATAGTGTTCACGAAACAATTAAATAATATAATTTGTCATTGTTGTTACTTTCTGTAACAGCAACTTTTAACAAGATTAATCATGTTTTCTTGCCTAGGCCAAGGACAGTTCAGTTCAGCTTTTATTTAATCAGAACATTTTTTTACTTTACATAATTACACACTACTCACAAAGGGCAGAGCTAGTCTCCGTGGGTAGTGCGTGGATGCTAAAACATATAAAATTCAGGTTAACAAGACAAAAGTTCAACAAAAACACATCCTGGCAGGGGTCGCACTACTATAGTCTCCCATATATGCAAATTAAAATTAATGTAACTTACAGTGCATTTCAATAAGCACTGACAGCCGACGAAAAGAGTCGGCTACTTTGTCCTAATTTGCTTAGAAACGTTGGCTAGTTTTTTCCCAAAATTGAAGAAATTAAAATGCCTATGAAGTAAATTTTTTTTTACCAATTTGCTTGCTTATGTCTCAATTAACTCAAATTTGCGCGTTTAAGCCATCAAAAGCACATTCTTTGATGTTTTTTGGAACCTCAAAATTTGGATTTCGCAAGCTGAAATGGGTCAGTTTCGCGCTCGGCCAAATGCTCAGATTACACAGGAAGTGACACAGTTGGTGGTTCTGAATATGATAGCGCCATGGCGGATAAGAGAATGAAGAAGGGAGGGATGAATTATTGTGCCGCTGGTGGCCCCAATACAGTCAACTGTGCCAACAGAACTGGCACATCAGAGATTTCTATGTATTACTCCCCAAAGGCGAAAAGTGTGGGGCAAAACTGGACTCGATTTGCGCACATTCACCAACAAGATTTCGTCATGTTTGTCTTCAGCACATTTTGACAATAGCTGCTTCGAGCACAAGCCAGGTTTCTGCTGTGATGGTTCTGAAGAAGCAGTGGAATTGGAAAACGTCTTATTAAGGGTTCAGTTCCATCAAAAAAATTTGGATGTACCAAAGACATCACCAACAACTGAACAGTCTGACCGAAAACGGCGAAGAGTAAGTGAAGTTTATTAAATCCTGTGCTATGTGAATTATACATGCCGGTGTGAAACACGCACACATCTAATTGTTTATTCGCAAAAGTTGATTTCTTTCAGAAAACAATCAAGATTAATTTTGTAGTCGAAAAAGATACGGCACGTGTTTGTTTCAAATGGAAACATATTCTGAAATAGTGGCATGCACAACGCGCAACACAGTCGACAGATTTGCGCGTGGTAAATATAAAATTAATCTACAATTGAATGATGTGGTGCCAACAAGAAGACACACTGCACAATGAACAAATTAGGAGGTCAAAACCTAAACACCGAGCTCAGAAGACTAATAGCAAAGTTAAAATAACTTAAACATATCTTGCAAATATAAATGAGACAAAACAAACCGAACATTACAGAGGTGTCAGACAACTAATGGAAAATGGCGGCTACGATGTTATGGCTTCAGTTTGAAGACAAAAAGCCTCCAAATAATACAGTATATAGTGCCCTTTAGAAACTAATGGGACACAAAATATGTCAGAAGATCGAATTAATAAACAGATCGATGGCAAATGAACAAATGTCACGTCCGCATAACGCACCATTGGATATGTCCAACTATCTAAATTTCCAGCGAAAAATTGCTTCTTGAGGATTGTCCATCTATAGTCCTCTGATTAGAAGAAGTTCACTCAAAAGCAACAGGAAACTATGTGTAAACAACATGCTGGAACCTCTAACTACGTCATTACTGCTTAATTTGTTCCCAGTCTCCGGAACCCCCTATTTACGTACTTCAAGAAGCAAAAAATTGGATTTTATTTCATTTTGGAATAAGGGTACCATATACTACAAAAATGTGCACAAAAATTTTTTACTTCATAGGCACTTTAAAGAAAGATTCTTAAAAAAACAATATAATTTGGTTTTATCAACTGGGTTGATAATGTCAATTGGCCACCGTAAAGAGATTCAAGTGCTGACGTTTCGAGCGTTAGCCCTTCGTCGGAGCGAATATATTGTTATACTTCCCACCGACGCAGCACCACAGTTTCTTTAGAAACTTACCCCCTCTATTCTTAAAAAAACAGTCGGCTACTCTACTCAAAGTAGCTGCCTACTTCAAATTTTATTGAAAACCCTGAACTTACCAAATCATCAGCTACAATGAATATGATGTGTGGCTTGGAGCTCTGCTTGCTGGAATGTATTAATGGCAAGTGCCAGAGTAGTGCAGGGAGAAAGGTGGCTAGATGCAGTAATGTATACTGCATCTTGGCGAGCTGTTAAAATATGCAGAAATGGAAGCACTTTAAAAATTATGTCGTGACAGGGCAGGGTGTTCAATAGGCTAGATTTGAAGTAAATAATATAAAGTGCCTTTAACCATGTGTCTCTTCCCAGAGAGGAATTGGCACACCCCTCACTATGTCTTATTCTTGTATACAACCAATGGGGCTGACCTTTGAACATTTGAACTAGCCCTTAAAGAAGACCAAAATATGTGTTAATGGCTGAAGCGTTGTTTGACCAATAAATGTCTGATCGCTTTGCAGAGTATGGTGGTATTTTTATAATGTAATCCCAAAAACCTCCATGCCCAGTGAATTTGTGGTGGCTAATGTAAATAAAATTTGGCTGGGGATAATGGTAGGAGACTGAGTTAAACTTATACCTGGTGAGGGGAAATTTTAAATTAATTAAATAGAGAGAGATAGTGAGGAGGTATGCAAAGGCCAGAGAGAGAGAGAGAGGATAGGGTAGGAAGGAGTTGTGGGGGGCACCATGACTACCAGTATATTACACCCTAAAATCTGCCACATATTAAAACCCATACTTTTTAACATTACATTTTTGACCATTTTTAAATCTTTTTAAATAACAAATTATGAGCTTTGCATAATTCCACTTTTCGATTAGGCATACAAGCTGGGGAAGGGAGCAGCGGTCCGCCAGATTTCAATAGGGTTAACCTTTTTTCGGAGAAAACAATCAGGATTCGGGCAACAGCAGTAGCAATTTTTGTATACTGGTTTAAAAAAAAAATCATACATAGCAAGGGTGTGGCCTGATGACGTCTCACTGGTGTTACTTGTCACAAAAAAGTTAAAACACTTGAAATAACTCTGAACTACCAGTAACTAAACATGATGTTTTTGAGATAATTTCAAAATATTATAAAAATCGTAACTGTCTGAAAAAAGCATGATTTTGAAAAAGGAATGCATAGCTATGTTTTCGACATTGGCTTCAACCAAAACCCGTTTAAAAAGGCTCGATTTAATGAAAAACCGCGTTTCCTTTAGCATTTAAAGAAACTGGAAGTGCGACTGATATATACTGGAAGTTACTCTATCAGCATGTGCGTAATTTACACTACCTACGTACTTCGGTAAGATCAAACAAAGCCATACGGAGTTAGTTTTTTTCATTATTTTGCTCTTGTTTTTCTGTTTTTCTCTCATTTTGTCATTGCTTGTACGTTTTATATTTTGCATGTTTTCAAACACAAAGAAAACACATCAAAAATGTACTCGAATTTGTAAGTTTTTACTTTCCGCTCACAGGCTGATGTAAGTAACCGGAAGTGAAAGTTCATCTCCTTAGCAATGCGCACATGAATCAGATAAGCATAACACAAGAGAAATAAGCACATGCATAAGCACAAGAAAAATTTTTCTTGTGCTTATTTCACTTGTGTTGTGCAAATTTTCAAGTTTTTGTTTTCCGTGCGCAGGCTGACGGGAAGTGAAATTTCACCTCATTATCAACGCACGCATGAATCAGTTAAATGGGCTAACACATTCGAAAATTGTAATTTTCCGGGCAGGGAGGTTACAGCCTGGATAAGAGAAATAATTATATGACAGCAGCTACCTTGTAGTGAATAAAGTAGTACATTCAAGGTTTTGGTTTGCTTTCGTTTACTCCACGAAGGGACTGGCAGCTAAAATATATTTAGACGCTACAATCATTTCTACCTGCAGTCGATTCATACATGCCCATCAACAAAGTTTTTATTATAAGAATTAGTCTTGCATTTACCTGTACTCTATCGTCAAACGTTTAGGTCTTGCCAGAAGATATAGATTAATCCACGACCAGACACGACGGCTTTTAACAGCAACAATGACCGCGTGACTTGCCCGAGACTTCTTCAATCGAGTCGTCCCAGGGTCTACTTTCAAGGCAGGGGGTGGGTGGGGGGGTGGGGGCGGTTTACAGGGTCGACACTGCGAGAGTGGCCTAGGGTTTGAATTACACTGGGATGCTCATCGTTTGCTCTCATGTATGAGACTTGCGCGCAGGGAATCATGGTAGTTGTATTCATCACGCGCACGATAATTGTCTTCGAGGCTTCCTCGGGACTTGGCGGGCGAAGATAAATACAACTACAATGAACCCCTGTGTTTAAGTTTCATAGAGTTTCATCAGTTTCTTTTGTGATGTCAACGGACCTAAAAATGTAGTTTTGAAGATTACTGCTGCTAATTTGTAGTATTGGTTCCTTCTAAATATTACACCCCGACAAATATATGCTTCCGGGCACTTGGTAGTTCAGGGACAGGCTTATTGCAGACGGATAAGTAAGATCACAAGAATGAATATTCTGACAAATCAATTTTATATTGTGATCTGAGAGGGGGGTGGGCCCCCTAAAAAATTTTGTTTAGAGGAGCTTGAGCACCCCCAGCCACCTCTACTCAGATGTTATATGACAGAGTTATAGAACTTCTCGCTACTTGGGCGGCCATTGAACAAGCAAGCAATCTGGTAAAATATAAAAGGTTTTTGTGCACAAGCCAAGTTTGCTACTTTTACAGTTTTCTATTTCTAATTCTCTACACTCCTATCCGCAAACCTGGACCAGCCCTGCTCAATTATATACATTTCCTGGCTCCAATCCCAATTCAACGTGTCAACAACATGTCAAGCCCAAAAGCAATCTACACAATAAAAATGCAAGCAAGCTACATGCAGATATCTTATTAGACGTTTTGTTGTGTGGTATCGCTGAGTATTTTTACGAGATGTGCCGAATTTTTGACGAGCCCGAAAGGCGAGTCAAAATAGAAACAACCGTAGTAAAAATTCTCAGTGATTCTACAAAACAAAACGTCTAATAAGAGATTTATTATCCAACACGCCAAATTGTTGTGTCCGTGGGGGCGAACCGGTTCTCTGGAGAACAAATACCGCGTGATATTTGTACTCGTTTTGGGCGTTATTTCACCCTACGATCGAAGCACAGTTGGATAATAAATTGATTGATTCTTATTGGAATGTTAAGGGAAACTTGTTTTCGGTGTTCGAAGTATAAAATATTGGCGGAACTGATAGTTTGGGGCGGCTTGCAGCTCTCGTACGAAATGCTGACTAAACGATATCTTCTTCCCATACGATGTTATATGTAAAGAGATGTCGTGTTTCTTAGAAACTAATCTTTCTGCTAAGTACGTTTTAATTATCTGTGAGCTTTTTTCTTACACTGAAGGTTACCGGACGTTGTATCTTGACTATTTTAGATGCAATCTTATATTAAGATCTCATGGTACCTCGGTAAAATTTGAGTGCACTCGTATTCCTTGAGCATCACTGCACTCTAACACACTTCCCGGTTGTGTTTAATTTTGTCTTGGTTAATTGCGCGGGTTTGAGTCTAGACAATGAAATAAAAATTGGAGTCATTTTCTTGTAAGAGCTCTTCCTAAAATTAGTGATTTGGGGTGCTTTTGCTTATTGGGATTTTTTCGACTAACCTTACTCGTTTTGCTTACTTTTACGTACACTAAAACACGATGGTTATTTATCTACATATTTCATTCAAGTTTTGCTCAAAGGATCCTTAACAAAAGCAATGGTGACTCATGAATATGTTTGGATACCAAAGTTAATGATATGTAAAGGGAAGGCTCAAAATTACAGCCCACGAAGCTAAAATTATGCGATTTTGTACATGTAATGGTTGCGCTGTAAGAAACTGTTAACAGCAACTTTTATCGGTGAACATGGAATCACTGAAACAATGGAATCAAACATTGTAATTTTTATATTTCTCACGTTGCTTTATTTTGGCCAACAACCGAGATGGAGTTAGCGGATTTTTAAGAAGAAAATATTTTCGTCACTGTGTAAGCCCTGAAGGAAAATATGCTAAGTGGGCTCCTAACTCGAACTGCGCAGGTCATTACATTAGCTTGAATAGCTGTTATCGCAGTCATCGGCGGTTTGACATACAGACGAGGCGAAAAGGTCAACTCTGCTTTGTATTGACCATTTTCGCATTGCCCATAATACACCTTGTTTACCCCTCAAAATTTTGCATAAGCATTGTCCTCAGATTCCCTTAGGACGACTGTTATACCCAGGAGAATTGGGAAACAAAGGTTATGCAAAATTTTGGGGGGGGGGGGGGGTAAACAAGGTGTATTATGGGCAATGCGAAAATGGGCAATTGACCCTTTCGCCTCGTTTCTTCGCCTTTTCTAACAAAAGAATATTTGGCCGCAGACTAAACTGCAATAAGAACCATTCAGGATTTTGACAGTTGACAGTGATTTGATGGATTGTATGTTGACCCTTTAATGGAAGATAAGTCGTCTTTCCTCTCGTTGTCGTGTTGCCGTTTGTCCTTCACTTGCCTTACCACAGACACTCGCATGTCCTGGACGTGTCTCTGACCAGCCTAACAACCAATTGCAAACCCCTTTGCAATAATGCAACTTTTGTTCAGAGGATGACTTTATTCTCTTCAGTTGGATTCTTTGTTATCTTGTTCGTTCTTTGTTTTATGTCGCTGGTGAGTTTCAAAGGTTTTTCAGCACACCGAGGGTGAGCCAAATTTTGAATTAATACAATTATCGTCAAGTCAAATTGATCTGTGGCCTAATCAGGCCTTCTTCCTCATAATCGACCCTGGAAACAGTGCAATGCTCTGGTATTTTTTAATACGACCTTTTTCCTTTGTTGAAGTTCTCATCGTTTATAAATTGCTTTATAAAATTTTCCTCACCAGCGCCACGAAAAAAATTCATTATAACCCCTTGGCCATCTTTTTTTAATAGCCATTTGTTATTGAATTTTGCCTTTGAAACAATACAACTTCCGCTCAGAGCTCGAGGAGATTTCCTTCTGAATGTTAGTTACTATTTCCAAGTCTTCCTTCGTAAATGAACTGACCAAGGACTGAACAAGTGCAGCAACATTCGAAATGGTGACTGTCGTTTCTGAAATGTTTGTCGTCAGTAATTGCATGTTTACTGGCCTTCTTCCGGGCCCTTTCTCGATATACCAACGACCATTGTTTAGCATTCTATGAATATATATTTTATAAGACGACTGAACACAAGAGAAAGTATTATCCAAACAATGGATAAAGAGAACGAGGTATTGTTGTATTTCAGTTCGTTGTTGATATATCGAGAAGCTGCCTTCTTCCTACACACAATTGAATATCAACTATAAAGGATGCAATTATCGTCTGGTCCCGAACTAATTCAAAAACAAATGTCCTCTGAGCGATAATTGCATTGTTGCAAAGGCGTTTTGTTTAGTTGTTGGTCATTTTTGTGTCACCGAATATTGCTAATAACATGGCCTTTTGCATTCGTTTCGAAGTCGACCATCGCCTAGACATTGGATATATTTTTTGCTATTGAGATTTGACCGTGCTAGCTTCGGTATAATTGCAAATAAAATTGGTAAAATGGTGCAATTATCGTTCGGGTTTACATGTAATGGTCTCAAATTCTTTAATTTGTCATTACTCTCTCTCTCTCTCTCTCTCGCAATCAACAGCCAACGACCCTGGAATAATGCAATTATCGTGTAGTTAATTTTAGTTCTTCTATTATGGTTAATGAGTTGTTCTTTTCAAAGAACTGGCATCAGGTATTTACATAGCAGTGTTCTACCTAAGTTGGGTGTGTAACAACCAAACCAGAAAGTTTTGAAAGAATGCAATTATCGAAAAGATGATTTTTGAATCTCAAATTCCCTGTCAGGTCTTGTCTTTATTGTTGTACGTATCGTAAATGAATCGTTCTTTTCAATGGCTTGTCATAATTAATCGAAGCTCAGGCTCACGATCCTGGAAATAATGCAATTATCGAACAATTTTTGAATAGTGCAATGATCTCAGTTTTTCAATGATCTTTTATCTTTGTTGTTGAACATATCGCAAATGAATCGTTCTTTTCAATAACTTGATATAAGTAACCGCAACCGCGGCTGGCTATCATAAACCAAAGGTGGATCTTCGAACTTGCCATTTTGCTACTGAAGCTGAAGTACGAAGATGAAGCTGTTCAACTCGCTTCTTGGCGCAATAATTTGTCTCTCGCTGTTTCTCTGCCAATACCTGGTTTCTGTACAAGGCGATGGTAAGTGGTAGATTGTATTTGGTAATATTTTCCTACAAATCAAGCAGGGATAGATAAAGAGCTTATTTAGTGTACAACTGCCGTATCTTTCCTTTCATTTTATTTGCGGAATTTAAACTTAAATATCCCTGAATTTGGTGTTTAATACGTAAAACTAATAGGTTTTCGTCTCGACACAGCTACGAATTTTGCGATATAAACGGTGCAGAGCAAATGTTGCGGAGTAGACTTTTACAAAAATTGAGTCATAGTTTTTTGGATTACCATTCTTAACTCGGTAAACGTCTAATAGAATTAAAGTTTGTTGTGTACTCTTCGCATGAAGACTCTTAACTGGGTCTTCCTTCGATTAGGCTTTCACTTGCACAGGCTCAAAATCCCCCATAATTATTTCTCTTTGGTGATTACCTGTGGCGGTCATCCGAACATGTATAACTATCAAAGCCAACTATTTTTGCTGCTAACGGTAAGAAATTCAGACTGAGGTGAATCTCCATGAAAGCACAGAGTTACTACCTTACCAAAGCCGTCCAGTATAACGGTGACTAACTTTAATATTATAAATGTTATCATATGTGGTTGTTTCAACAGCAGGCGAATGCTTTGTTGAGGGCATAGCATGCGCAGGCGGAGTAACCAAGGAACAGTGTGAAAACCTGGGATGTTGTTTTGCTCCAGCTGCTGCTCCTAATGGTTTACAATGTTTTTATGGGAATTCGCATCGTAAGTTTCGTCGCTTTTATCTATAATATATAGATTAAGGCCAGCGTTAAAGCGCAGCCTATATGTTTTACTGATTCTTAAAAATGGGCAGCTCCAGTTGCAGAAATTCCGCTGAAGACCAAAATCCAGTCATTGCCCTAGAAACAAAAACGAGAACAAAAAACTTCGACACCTCGATGTGCTCTAAGCTTGAACCCGCTATATGGTCATCTGATTTTAGTCAGCGGATAACTTGAACGAAGTTTCAACTCGTTCGCCACTGCGTCGAAAACGCCCAATTTTTGTAATCGTTTTTTCATTCATGTGAAAAGTTAAAGAGAACAAAAGCAATTAATTATAAAAAGGTAAAAGGCAATTGCAACTCGGAAATGGAATATTGATAATTGGTATATTGCAACCACTTTTCGAGATGTTAGAGCTAATAAGAAACTAGGAATCATTATATCCATGGATTGATTGATGGTTGGATGTTTTTCAGAATATAAAGGGATTTGTGGTGAGGCGAAGCTATCTAAAAGGATCGTGGGTGGACAGCACGCGTCCCCAGGCGAATGGCCGTGGCACGTGCAAATGCACGTCAAAGGAAACCGCGACAGGCACTACTGCAGCGGTTCTCTTATAACTCCACTGTGGGTAATCACTGCTGCCCATTGTGTACAGGATGAAAAGGCTGAAAATATCGGTTTAACGTGAGTAAGCAGCCTCTTTTTCTTCCGTTTATTTTTATGTTCATGCTGTGGCTCTTTATATTCTTCAGGTTTTTACTTTAAAAGGTTCATAGGCTATGATAAGTGGAATCTTCACACCGAGATCCAAACACCTGACCTTTTTAATAACTATTTTTTGATGGGAAAAGTGACCCTTTCATGGAAAAGAGTACTTCTGTTACATACCTACAGAAGGGAAACTGCATCTTCTTTAATTTCACAATGTTTCACTTGACTTACCCCTTGCAATGCTTGGATAAATTTGAAAATCATTTCTTTGGTGTAAAAATGTGTTTTGTGAGCTTTAGCCATTATTCATTTTCATTTTGTTCGAAATTCTTCTTGAAGGAGACAAACATACAAAGTTGAATTCTAAAGCACTTAGCGTCTTTGAACGCCATACGAAAACTGAATTGTATCTGAGAGCCGTTAATTCATCACATTCCTTCTTTGTTCGTTCTTTATCTTATCTCCTGAACGCAGACGAAATTTTATGTCCCTTGTTTTGATGATGATGATGATGCCTTTTATAACTCCGTCTCGGAGCATAGGCCACAGATAAAGCGCCTCCACCCTCCTCTGTCTCTGGCCTTCTGTTCAATCTGATTCCAGGTGTAGCCTTTCAGCTGGATGGTCCTTTCTGTGTCTCTTTTCCAGGTGTTTCGTGGTCTTCCTCGCCGCCTACTTCCCTGAGGGTTCCAGCCCAATGCTTGCCGCGCTATGCAGGTGTTTGATCTCCTAAGTATATGCCCGATCCATGTCCACTTTCTTTTCTTAATCTGTTCTTTGACGGGTAGTTGACCCTTGTTTTACTTCCATTCATTTGATTATTTATACTGGCGTTGACTAAAATTTCAACAAAGAGGACGAAGGGAATGAACGTAGAACAGCCAGCATTATCTAAGACCTCTTTCATGCATGTTCTTTGCTTGCAATGCATGTTGCGATCTCGTGTTTTCACGGGCCTCCATGTTGATTAAACATGTGTTGTGTTCTGTTGTTGTGAGTTCTTCCTACGGATACTGCATATGCTATCAGATGCTTCGTGGTAGTCTGTCAGCAATTCAATTTTCTAGGTAATTCGCGTTCGGTTATTTCCCCGACGTCTTTGCACAGCCTTTAAAAAGGATCCTCCATGTGCCTGGACTCGGTCCAGGTAGCAAGACCGTGGATAACCTCTCGCCAACGAACTGAAACTTGGTCATTTCGTTCTAGTTTCTAGACTCAATTTCACATAAGTGTCCCGTTGCAAGCTATTTCCGGAGCTTACTCTCTTTCTCTTCATTTCAGGGTTCCAAGTCAGGGCCTGTGGGGTGATGATGTTTGGTATTTTACACAGGGTGTGGCAAATCTAGCGAGGTGTAAACGCCTTATACCCCATTCACACCAACAAAACTTGTTTAGTTAAACCAGGTTAGACAAATTGAAAATAAGCAACAGAAGACTGAAAGATTGAATTTTACATAGGATTCAAGTAAGTTCTAATGTGCTCTTTCATTGTGCCAAATTTGAGGTCAACAATCATCAGTTGGTAACTTTTATGAACAAAACAATTTTAAACCGTGTTTAACTAAACAGCTTTTAAACGTGTTTAAGCTTTGGTGTGAATCGGGTATTACTCTCATTGTTTGTTTTTACGTTTTCAGATTTGGTGAACTCGATCTTAATGCAAACAGTGGACATGAACAGACGCGCGGTGTCAGCAAATTCATTATGCACACTAAGTATTCGAAGTACAGGTTAGACTATGATTTCGCTTTGATGAAACTGGCGAAGCCTGTCACTATGAACGACC
This sequence comes from Blastomussa wellsi, assembly GCA_947652115.1. NCBI lineage: Eukaryota > Metazoa > Cnidaria > Anthozoa > Scleractinia > Plerogyridae > Blastomussa > Blastomussa wellsi. The sequence continues at coordinate 6,016,438 of OX393567.1, forward strand.
ACGTGCGGACGATCTGCTTGCCCCGATCCACCAAAAAGCTAAAGGTCGAAACTGTCTTATGGGAAACTGGTTGGGGATATATTCGCCACAATGGTAAACAGTCAGACTATTTGAAGGAGTTGGAAGTGATAATCGTGGACCCAAAACTGTCTCCTTACAGGGTATGTGTGGAGTTTCATGAACTGTGAAAAGGTGTCCTAAAAAAAATTCCCTCCATTTTTTCTCAGTTGGTGTTGCTGGGTGGCCCCAACTTCGACGTCACTCAATTTTTCCACTCCAGTAGCACGGCAAGGCACGAGATTCAGTAATAAATAACGGGTTATATTCACATAATTCTGCCTTCCGGATACTTCAAACTAATATATGTCAATTTCTTTTAATTCTCTCAAAATCAGTTGACTGAACTAGGTTAACTTTATCTCGCCAAAATACGAAACATGGCTCGACTGAACTCGTCTGAAATGCCACAGAAAGTCGTTTCCCTTTCTTAAACAGTCGATAACTATCTTCCAGATTTTCCCTCTCAAACAAGTAAAATTGTACTCCACCGCCTAGAATCGAGCACAAACCTCTAGCGTGCTAGCATCCTTCTCTCACCACTACATTACAGCATTAATCAACCAAATCCACAAAATATAACTGCAAAAGGAAAACTGGAGTGAAATTGAGAAACTAAGTGCAGCATTTGGTGAGTGCGTATAACGAAATTAGCAAATATTTTTGGTGTCGTCCATTCCGAAAAGCAAGATTTTTTAGAAGTTGATGCTTAACATTGGCACATTAATATCACTGCCAAATATCTGATGTCTTTTATTTAATTTCAGGTGGATAATTCAGAATTTATAACTAAAACTCGCGTGGAAGGACACGGCACCTGTCGCGGAGACTCGGGTGGACCAGTGGTACGATATGAAAATGGCCTTTGGTTTTTGGAAGGCGTTCACAGCTGGGGACGTCCCACGTGTGCTCAGAAAGGGTACTTTGATGGCCAGGCCGATGTGCGATCTGTTCTAAACTGGATTATAAGTACTATGGTGAATAACTGACAATATACACTGTATCTTGCTTCCGGATCTTGTTCTCCTTTGTGCCACACCAGAGTGATTAGCAATAGGCACATTTTGTCAGTGTATGAGAAAATGATCAATAAAGAATAATCTCTGTGATCGCTGAATAGGTTGTTTTGTATTTTTTCCAGTGCAATACAATGTATAATTAAGAATTACTTCATGTCGGTTGTTAATTTATACCACACAAGTTAATATTCTTTTTCGCGCGTTCTGACTGGTTAACTGCAAAATTGTCTAGCTAGCACATTAAACGCGCCTATCTCAGGCGCCAAGTATGAAAAAAAAAGTTCTATATATAACGACAAGGAAGTCTGCAAACAGTTATCGTTCACTTTGGAGATAAACCAAAACTTATTAACGCCCATTACTCCCTTGAGTCACTAAAGTCTCCTCAAAGTATCATGATAGATGTTCCCTATTTCTGAAACTTTCAGAGTTGTTTTTAAGTGAAGTTTATGGGCAGAAAAACCGCTCAATTTTGAGCGACAAGTGCACTTTTCAAACAATGGATTTGTTAGAACTAAATGGTATTTTCAATGAACCTTACTGATCGCGCGATTGGCCGCCACTAAACCCTCAAGCAAAAGATTGATTGCGTGCAACAGGATGGATCAGTCTTTAACTTATTGTTTGATTCATTTTCTGATCCCCCCACCCCCTCCGAGTTTGATCAATCAGGGCCGAACCTAGGGTTTTCTGTCTGCGGGGGCAACCTCCGCACACCGTCTCTTCCTGCAAGAAATAGCCCAGCAAAATCAAACACTATGCTACAAAAAAAGTTTTCCTGGCGGGGGCAACTGCTTTCTCCCTTCCCCCCCCCCCCCCCCCCCCCGCTCCGCTGTGTACGGCCCTGTCAACTTCCCACGAAACAAGCCAAGTTTTCCACTTTTCAAAAAGTTTTCAATTCTCTAACCCTTGTATAGGCGAAGAAAAAAAGTGACACACTTACCTTTTGAGCCGAGGTTCTTCATCAAGAAATTTCACGTTTTCCCTTGGTCATGATCACTAGCTTTAAAGAAAAGACCGTTCTCTAACCCGTTGCTCTTTTTAGTCATAGACAACACTTAAAATCTTAAACGGGCTCAGTCCGGAGTGGATCACGATGAATAAAGTCAACGTTGGGAAACAGGAAACCATGAAATAATTGTTTTACAATGAATTCAAGAAAAACGCCAAAGATGTAACAATAAACTGCGACGGAACAAGGATAGCTTTGAATGAGGAGACTGAGAAGGATTGTAATTGGCGCATTTGAAAAATTTAGGCTAAACTCTTCAGCGTGTGCCACCATGACAGAGCTCCTTTAAGCGGTTAGAAGCAAAATCTTTGATACGGTATCTCAAGTTTATCTTATAACAGCGAAGCTTGGGGTGTCTTTGTAAAATCAGATTTTAAATCATGGGAGATATAAACAACCACAACTTAAACATCAGGTTGAAACAGGTGGATATGACCAGTGGCGTTTTCAGACTTCTTTCGCCCATAAGGGGGTACCCCCGGACTCCTCCCCTAGATTTGCCACTGATGACAATATCTCAAGAAGTGAAAGACTGTGGAATGTTTTTGGCATCGATGTTGATGTTCCTTTTTCATTGTTCAAGATATTCCTAAATTTGAAATTATTTCTTTAGCAATTATCAAATTCTTTGTGATGGCTCTCCTCTACATTCAACAGCCAATTGCAAATGACCCTGGAATGTTGCAATTATCGTTCAGATTTTGAATAGTGCAATTATTTACTTCTGATTGTAAGCATATCCCAAACGAAAAACGTTCATCAGTATTCATTTAGCCGGTCGTCAGTCAACACGAGTTCATTTTGATGACTGACTAGATGGTTGCGCTATGGCATATACGTTTGCTTGTCTTAAAATGGGTAGGTTTTTGACGATATTGTTGTCCTTAAGAGTCAGGGTTTCAAACCTCCAGCGGCACCCCTATACCCCAATACCTCCAGCGGCACTCCTGTACACCCGAGGGGAGGGGTCTAGGGCAAAAGCGCTAATGATCCCACACATACTGAGAATTGGTTCTTTTGTAATTCGATCCGAAAGCTTAGCAAATATTGTAACAAAGCGTGAGGACGACTTTCAACCGTTTATCTAAAAACCATAGCCATTATGGTGGCCACCCTATACACCGAATGCAAATATGGCGGAGCACTCGGTTGTCGCCCGGGACGAGTCGCATGAAAGCGAGGCTAGTCAGTCCTTCTTGACCAGAAAGTCTTGCTTCGTTTTGTTTCGCAATCCCTTCGCGTTTTTGTGTTCCTGGATGCCAACAGAAGGGAGTAAAATCTTCCATTACAGAGAAAGTGTTTTTTTTTCAGTTTCCCCGTTCACCTTTGAGGGGAAAACAGACAAAGAAAACACGTGCAATGGAGCTCACGAGCTCACGATCGCCAAAGGAACTGTTCAGCCTGGAAGATCTTAGAAAATGTGTAAGAGATCGCATTCATCTCCGAGTCGTTGTCATTTGGCTCAATGCTTTCAATGGTTTCAATGACGGGGCAGTTAAAGTTCATTCGCTTGGTTATTACACCGCAGTATTTGTTTCCGTGCGATTCCGTGCGAGTGGACGCGGTCGTAAACAACTTCTTCCATTGATACATTAAGAGGAGCTTTTCTTAACCTTGGGGAAGGTTCTGGCCATGCAAATCGTGTTGGAACATCACCAGGCACCACATGAGCTCGTCATTTAACCGACTTTCCTAAGATCTCCTTACTGAAATGATGATGTAGCAAACAAACTTTAGTTCCTGCGGCGATCGTGACTTCTTTTCTTCGGCTCAACGAATTGTATTAATCCACTATTTTCCCTTAGAGGTAAACGGTGAAAGATTTCTATCCCTTCTCGAGGCATTCAGAAACACAAAAACGCGTAGGTAGTGCGAAACAAAACGAACCAAATCGACAACGAAGCAAGACTTTCTGGTCAAAACAAAGCATCGAAGACTGACTAGCCTCGCTTTCACGCGACTCGTACCAGGCGACAACCGAGTGATCCGCCATATTTGCATTCGGTGTATAAGCAGTTTGAAAAAATCGTCTCCCCAAATATTATTGGCACTTTTTCTTTATTTTTCCTTTATTTTATATTGGAACGATTCATACGGAAATTACCTGCCTTTTTTAAATCCTAGTAGATGTCCAAAATTAACTATCGCAATATAAACACATTTAAACATGCACGATTTTTTAAGTTTAGTTACTGGCTCGAGTTCTACTAGAGGCGGACGATCCAGATTCAGATTTATATTGATTTGCACTATTTACACATCAAGGGCCTGATTACATGAGCCGGGCTGGCCCGGTTTGCCGGGATGGGTTTCTTTGTCGGCTAACCGGGTTGGCCCGGTTGTCATGTAATCGCGAAGCTGATTTTTGTTGCGTTTAACAGACGTACCGAGATCTCGGTAAACTGAAACAAGCCCGGCTAACCGGGCCAGCCCGGTCCATGTAATCAGGCCCTAACAACAATTAATCTATAACTATTACATAACATTAATAAGAACGGAGGCAGCGTGGTTAGAGCGTTGGACTTGAAATCCGTTAGTCGAGGGTTCAAGTCCCGTCTGTGTTGTTCTCGGTAGCCCCGAGTTCAATTTCCCGGCTACGCTTGCAAAAGGCAACTGGTCTGCCTCCTGCCACTTGGGATTCTTAACCTCAAGTTTGTTATGTTTATTTACAATATTTGCTTGTTTGTTTACATTGGCCCTGAAAAGCCACAATAGGGAGTGGTCAATTAAGTTATTATTATCATTAAGAAAAACACAGAAACAAAATTATAATGAATAGAAAATAAAATGTCTGCAGTGACCAAAGTAGTTTAGGCTTTCGGGTTAGTCACTGTAAAGACGAACTAAACCGATAGTTCGTTTGGACGGAGAATCTGTTTCCTGTATAAATTAGATATCCTAAAACATACAGTGGAATCCCAGTCCTTCGAATGCCATTTTTTCCCCATTTACAAGGGCCACGCCAGTTAATTTTACACATTGCTGAACACAAGCAGAATATACTCGATCGCAAAAGACGAGTTCCAAAACATGACCAAGATTGAATATTCAACTGCCTGTGGTTTTCTAAAAGCTAAACATCCAAAGCCATAGAACTAGCGATAAAAAATGGGAACTTGCCTCAAAGCAGCTATTAATGTCACGATATTTATTTTACAATCAATTTTTTAACTCATTACAGTATTGCCAAAGGTAAAAAAAAAACATAACTATAAATCGATGGTTGATCAAGGTGGAGAAACTACTAGCAATAGGGATTGTTAAACAAAAAAGTGGTTCAAGTCTCGAGCCTAGTGGCCCAAACTGCCGAAGTTTATCCCTGTTTCAGTAACATTAAGCGGCTAGGAATATTTCTACTCCCCCATTGATCGGATGCTAGTCCATCGCCGGGTAACCCCCAGCAATAGGGACTTTACGAAACTACGACGACGACGTCAACGAGGACGTCGCCAAACAAACGATTTAATGAGCAGAACAACAGTCCTGCACGTGCGTTGTCCATCTTTGTCCATTTCTTAGTCGTCCTCTGCAAAACAACGACGTGGAATTAATAAATTCTGTGTGGTGTGGAGAACGTGAACCACAACGGCGAGTTTTTCATGTTTCTCGTTTGAATTAAATAAGCGCTGAAAAACCCAAGTAGAAATTAGCGCTGATACTGATAATCACACTAAATAAATTATGATAGTTGCGAGATTCTTACGCAAAATTTAGATGCATTTTTTGTGGACGTTGTCGTTGGCGTCGCCGTCGTGGTTTCGTAAAGTCCCTAATGTTTCGCCAATCTGGCCCAAGAACACAACGCAGTACCCCGACCA
>OX393567.1:6027343-6044843 GCA_947652115.1 Blastomussa wellsi
TGCATTAGTTCCATGCTTACGCGGCCTTTAGACGAGAGAAGGGGACTGTGTATGAATCCAGCACCACGAACACCTCCTGTCAAATGGAAGATACTGTATATTCAACTGTTCAATGACAAAATTACCGAATTAACTTTTCTATCTAACAAAACTTTTCTGCCCAACTAAAGAGGCCGCTGTCTGTCTAACCAAAGCGCTATTCTTGCTCAATTGCAAGCAAATTAAAGTAAATGCTATTCTCTGTCTAGCCAAAGCAACATTCTTTCTATAATCAAAGTACTTTCTGTCGAACTCAAGGTGCTTTTTCCATGAAGCACGGCTTCAACGAGTGTGTAAAGCATCACTTGTACCTAATTAAGCATGCACTGCTATTTAACGGGTTTAAAAGGAAAGGAAACTTCTTCAAACTCCGCCCTTGCATCGTGAAAAAAAAAAAGGACCGCAATGGATCTTTTTGTTCTTGCTGGAAAGGCATAACATTGGCAAAGTGACTGTCAAGTGAATGGTGCCTGCATCTGTCAGCTGTTTGTTTCATTAGCGGATTTCGTTTTTAATTTTAGTTTTCTTTTTGTCATTTTCTTGTTAGTATAAGTGCCCCGAGGAACGATAATTTATGCAATTTTTTATGGTTTGCTTTGATAATCATTTTTTCCGGTCACAAAGGTGATCGGTTAAACCCTAATGTATCATGCATTTATCTGTTCGAAGAAAATTTAGAAAGAAAGGGGAATCGCTGTCAAGGGGAACTCCAGTTAAGTTCATTTTACACGAAATGTTTCGTTTCACCATATCCGGTTTCCTTAGTTTGTAAATTGATTTTCAGTTTCACGATATGCAGCGCGATATGCTATAACAGTAAAGGCCGCCCCTATTGTCTGTGAATATTGTTGGCCTTGCGGTGGACAAGCGCCGCTTCAGTTAGCGCCCGCACGTTAGTAAGTCGACTAGTTGTGCAGGCATAGTTAGAAATAAGAAGCACTCTCGCGTAAAAGAAATACATAACCGATTTGAAACACTTTGGAGATCTTTGATTCAATAAACAAAATGAGAACCGTAGATAGAGTTCATTGGTTGGGATCGTACGACAAGAAATCATTAATGTGCTGCGATTCTTATTGGTTCCGATTTCCGTATTGTTATGCACATTTGTCTCATTCAGCGACAAAATGTACTGCTTGGCATCTTGCCTGCAGAACACAAAAATTGTCAGTTAAAAAGAACTTACAATCTGCTCTTAATTTAGTGAAGGCCAACAGTAACACCAGTAACAAATATTTCGCAACATGTTGACCAAAAATGCAGCAAATGTTCTGTGAAAAGTACCGTTTCATTCTTCGCATCATGCAGTTACCATCAGTTTTATCACTGTACAAAGCGAGAACCGCAAAATACTCACTTAAAGGAAAATAATTAATTTTACTACCTTCCCAAAGTGTCCACTTTATTCCCCTCAGAGGATAATTGCAAGCTGTGTTCAGGTTAAAACCTGCTGCAGGGCCACCATTATCCGTTGAGAAGACGATCACAGAGTTGTCATACAAACCACGGGCCTTGAGTGTATCAAGAACCTGCAGAGAAAATTTGCTTTCAACATAATCTGTCAACCGAGATGTTCAACAAGAGAACACATCTTTCAATGTAAACTGCTTCAAGCCAAATGCATGGGGAAAGCACTCCAGGAAAGAAAAAAAGAATTGATCAGGACCATGGGAGTGATGGAAAGGACAGATAAAAGGAAGAAACGGGAGAAAAAGGGAGGGAGGCAAGTTGTGCAGCAGTGAGGTTAAGGGAGTGAAGGATCTTAGGAGAGAAGAAGAAGAAGGGCGAGAGTGAAGCAAAGGCAAAGGAAGAAAAGTAATAGTAATAGAATTAATTACTTATATGAACACAAAAATATTAAAAATAAACTCATTCGACACTCGAGGTATCCAACATCATTATCAAGAACACAAGTTCGTTGAGTGTCAAGGAGTTGAGTTTGAATATCATTTGATTAAGTAATGGCCAGAACTCCTTTACTGTGTTAGTTAGGTGGCGGCGGCGTGAAACCGAGATAGTCCAGTTTAAAATAATAAACAACTAAATAAATTGGCCTCGCTCCCAATGTGTGGCTTCATAGCTCAATTGGTATTGAGAGCATCGCACCGGTATTCGCGGAGGTCATGGGTTCTAATCCCGTGGAAGCCCTGATTTTTTCAGGCTTCCTGTTTACAATTGCTTAAATTGGAAATTCACTGCGATGATGATTCTTCACTTTCATCTTATTAAACAACGCAATATTCGTTAACTACCTTCGGTTTTGGTTCTTGGTCTTAAAGATGTTGCCGACTTTCCTGTTTATGAAAACAGATTGCAAAGAAACGCCGATTTTCGAACTAAGACTTCGTAGCTACCAGGCGAGTGATCCATTATTTGTACTCTCCCAACAGTTAATTTTGACAATAGCCGGGGGAGCGAGTACTAATTTCCAACCCTGAATAATAAAAAGAAGCGAAGAGGATAGAAAAAAGGCAGATACGAAGAAAGGAAGGAAGGAATGAAGGAAAAAGAAAGAAAGAAAGGGATAAGGAAAGTAGGAATGTACCTTTCCCACACCCTGATCAAGAGATGTCACCATTCCGGCAAATATCCTTCTGTTCTCATCCTGAATGTTGGAGAACTTCTTGACTATATCTGGGGGAGCTTGAAGTGGCTGAATGTCATTTGCACTATGGACAGCTTGATAAGGAAGATAAAGAAACAGCGGTGTAGAAGGATCGTGCTTCTGAATTATGTCAACAGCTATCTCTGTAAACAGGTCAGAACTGTACATCCCCCATTTATTCCAGACAGGCTAAAATTGTAAAGGAAACATTTTTTATAGAATGGAAGTAAAGTCAAACCTGGTTAACACGAAGAGCTATGATTTGTTTAACAAATGGACGTCAGTTTGCAAGCATTTGTCCTGTCATTTATCATGAATTTCGCCATCACATTGTCCAAGTAGTGCCCCGTGGATCCACAGCCACTTTGACAATGTGATGACAAAATTCATGAAAGAGACGAATACTCGCCTTTGCTAAGTAAAAGTGCACGTGAAACCTGAAATTCTTTCAGCAAAAACAATTTCGCCAATTTATGCCAAGAATCTGGAAATTCTCGAAAACCCGCTGAATTACTACCAAGTGCAGTCCACTTGCAGTAATTTTGCAGAACAAGTACTGACGCAATGATGTAAAGTAAGTACTTAGCCGTATAATGTGTCTTGTATTGTTATTGTATATAACTTACCACTTAAAAAATCAACGTGCAGTGTAAGCAATGTAAGTTAAGTAATTAGGAACGCGTTAGGTTTGTATTGCATCACTTTTATTTATTTAAGTAAGTTATGTACAGTGTAAGTTATGTACAGTGTAAGTTGTGTGCAGTGTAAGTTATGTACAGTGTAAGTAAGTAATGTCAATTTATTTGCAATAAAGAGTTTGTTTAAAAAAAAAACAAGTATTGTAAGTAAGTTGTAAGTAGTAACTTAGCGTATTATAAGTTGTTACCAGTCATGTAATTTATTGTACGTAATAGAACTGTAGTCTTTGTCAAAAAATATTAATAAATAAAAAAACAAGGGTTTTACCCTAAATAAAAAAAAATTGCAGAACATGCCAAAAATATCAACAATACCATTCTTCAAGTTTCACGTCAAACTTTGGCATTTTTCCCTCAACTTACGGAATTATTTGATGATTTTCTCTTTGGAGTCCCGTTTCGATGCATTTTGTCACTTATTGAGCTTTGAGCGGATTGTGTCTTAATATCTTTATCGGGGGGGGGGGGGGGGGCACCCATAACAAACAGACAGGGATGGTCATTGCAAATTTTTAACTAAACCCCTAAAGGAGGCAAACTAGAAGTGGCCCAAGCTTCTTTAAGCACTAAAATATTGCAAGAAACTAAGAAATAAATAAAACATTAAATATTTCTTTGCATGCAACCCTAAATGAGATGCTGAGAGCTAAAAATATTGGCCTTTTCCCTTGAACACCCGAGACGACTAAGACTGACAATCTGAAATTTACACCCTTAAACAAGAACTTCCGGTATAACAGGGACCTGCCCTGGCCATTCTCATACTCAGTTGTCAGTCAACCATCAAAATGTAAACACACGACAAACAACCCACGTTTTCTTTAAGAAAGTTACCGGGAAAATGCGTTTCATTTTTGCTGAGAATGTTGTGTAAAACATTAGCAAGCTATATCTTATTTTTTTCCAGTTTATTTTTTAGTGTCATGAGATTTTGAAGCGTGTTCAGTTTGCAGGACGCTTGACTCTTCAACATGTGATGAATGCAAGAGTACAAATTTGCATTTAGCGCTCGAAAGGTGTGAGATGTGGCAGGGGCTATCCCTTTTATAGTGGAACTTCTTGTTTAAGAGGGATGACAAGCATCCCCATATATGGGAGTCCCTTCCCCAAGGCTGGATATTAATTTTTACCTCTGTGTTGTTACGTAGATCTAGACCCCAGCAGTGGTTTTCATGGTTTGAATGATCCCAATAATCGTCTTTACCAGCAAGGTAGCCAAAGAAAGAATCAAAGCCTCTGTTTGTGGGAAGGTACTCTGATTTGAAGAAACCAAGATGCCACTGAAAGATAGAAAAAAATAACAAAACATTGGAGATTGCATGCACTTTACCTGATGAAACCTAATGATGGATACACTAAGCAGGGCTGCAAATAAACGTTGAACATCAGACGATGGCCGACCAAAATTTCAAATTTCAAAATGTCTGATGAAATCCAAACTATGGTCGGCCATAATGACCATAATGTCCGGACAATTTTTTTATGGATTCCAACGCAGTCGTCAATGTTTTGCATTGACATTGGCCGTTTTCACACTAGAGACGAACAAATCGTCTGGAGGGACAAATCGTCTGACAATTTGTTCATCTGACGTGAATTTAGGTCGTACTTTAGTCGACTTGTTCGTCTGGATGGACAAATCGTCTTCTAAAAAATAATCGTCTTCGTAGACGGACAAACAAAGGGACAAATTCAAACGGTTTGTTCGTCTAAAAATTTGTTTGTCCCGTTTTCACACTAAGGCGACTTGTCCGTCTGAGACGATTTGTCAGTCCAGACAATTTGTCTCTGGTGAGAAAACGGCCAATGATGTGTTATTGAGCTGTACTCTATTATGATGTCTGACCCCACTGCAGTTTTGTCCGATCACATACTGACTTGATCAGACACTGTCCTTCATCAGACAAATAATTTGCAGTCCTGCTAATTAAGCCATCTAGTATTGGCATATTTATATAGTGGTTCAATTTTATAGCTATTGTTGACTTACATTTTATTTCCCTGAACTGTACCACAACATGCTTCTGTTAATGCAAAGCCTTCTACTGGGGCAATAAAGATTGATTGATTGATTGATGCTATATAAGAGAACAGAGTCCCCCCCCCCCAATTGCTGTCCTTCCCTCTTATGTCTCCAGAGTCTGCATTCTGTCTTCTTAGTTCAGAGTCTTATCCGTCTTTCTCCTTGGTCCCTGCCCACTCCTTCTGCAGGTTTCAAGGATAGTATACAGTTTGAGCCCTCAGTCACCTCAGTAAAACAGACAGCTAGTGTTGTCCCTGCATGCCATTTTTCAGTCCTTCTTTATTGAATCTAAACTCTCTTTTACCCAGACACCTCTCTAAGATGGACAGTTAGTGACAGGTGTTTACATGTAGTCCCATTGCTACATGATGTTATGTATAGTGTCTAATATTAGAAGAAATGACTAAAATAGCTTTGACAATTTTAGGTTTTGTTCTTTTAAGCTATTGTCTATTTTGTCATATTTTTTTTTAAATAATGATGTCACAGAGCTGAATAGTTTGACCTCCCATCCTTTTCATTTCATTCTAATAGACCAATTCCAATATATTAATATTCTAACATGTCGCCGAGGCTCGGGGAATAAAACAAAAGATTTTGCATCGAGGCTTAGGGATGAATAAATAATTTCTTTTGTTTTATTCCCCCAAGCCTCGGCACCATGTTAGAATTTTAATATATTGGAATTGGTCTATTAAAGTCATCAGCAAAATAATATATCAGGATTAAGAATGCCCTTTACATTATACATTTTCGATAAGCAGTTAACAGCACCTTTCCAACCGCATGTGTGGCATATCCCAGCTTCTTGAAATACTGCGGCATAAGGGTCTCATTTAAACCAAGTCCATATGGCTGAGCAGCAAAGATAACATCATGCTGCATTCCTAATAATTATTAAGTAATAATTAATATTATAACAGTTAACAGTGAAATGACCAAAAAACATCAAACAGCTAAAATTATTTCTGGAAGGTTTATTGTTTTGTGACCAATCAGATGGAAGATAAAACCGCAGCAGCAGCAATTAAAACACGAGTGTAATTATTCAGCTGAAAGGTTTGGGTTGTCATGAAACTTATGCGTTGGCTTTTTCTTCCATGATAAATTCTCAATTTTACCGTTAAAAATACTTATATTGTTATTGTTCTATTTAAGATATTACATAATTAATATACAAGAGCAGAAGATAACAAGAACACATGTACATTATTTAGATACCATTTCATAGCTAATTTGCATATCACTAATTTGCATACTGTTTTTATCAAATATGCAAAATAATATCATAGGAAAAACATACTCAAAAACAGTCTTTCAGTAAGCAGTTGAAAATTGAGTGAAACACTGGGAAGATTAAAATAATGTACTCGACGTGTAACTTTGATTTCAGGTTGAGGTAAACGTTTTTCAAAGTGAGAAAACTATCGTCCAGGTCAGCGCAGTCCCAAAGCTGACTGTGTCCCTTTAAATCAAACAAACATGATCAGACACAGCCAGACAGAGCAGCACACCAGAGAGCTACTCAAATTATAATTGAATGCAGCATCTCTTTTAATTGAAAAATTGAAATTACATTAATTGTAGCACTCATTTAAGACAACTGTCTCTACTTTTGTCCCCCATTGTGATCGATAGCTATTGTTATACAGAACGATAATGCTATTAAAAATAATTAATAATGGTACCTGTGTGGATGGGATATCGACCTGTCATTAAGGCACTTCTTGTTGGTGTGCATATGTGCTGCACATAATAATTGTTGAGAATTATTCCGCTGTTTGCCAATCCATCCAGGTTTGGAGTTGGGATCTGCTCTGAGCCATGAAAACTCACATCATCCCATCCCTTGAATGTACAATCAAATTATGTTAGATGTAACTTTTCTGCCTGAGAGGGTCACCATGAGAGTATGATAGGTGTCTTTCCAATGCAGTGCCCCAGCCAGGCCTCAAACCCGAACCTCGAACCTCGAATCCAAACTTAAGTAACTCTTTTAAGATAAGAAGTTTTGATGGATTCATCTTCTCAAAGGTTTTTCAAAAACTGCCTGTCCAGTATTTACAAATAATGAAGAATAGAAAATGTTCTATAGTCACTCTATACATGAAGGTGCGTTGGCCGGTGACATTTTTATATAGAGAAAATTTACGTTGTGCTTTGAATCACATGTCCGAGTGTCACAGATATGAATTCTTAGAATGCTTGATAAGTATCCTGCTGATCGTGAGACATTCAGGAGCGAGTTCATTAGTGTGTGTAAGTTTGTACAAAATTCCTATTAACAATGTAACTACTGCTTTAAATGGATAGCCAGTTAAGAAGTCACAAGATCATATTTTCTAGTCTAGAGTTTGTGATGATGTTACTGGCAAAATGTAACAGTCACTGTGTAATCTCTTACCATTTTTAATTATTAAAAACAGTGAATTACTAGGTTTACTACAAACAAAATGTAATTATATAAGTCACTCACCAGATCATCCGCTAATATAAATATGATGTTTGGCTTGGAATTCTGCTTCACTGCAGGGGCTACTGATGACAGTAGGGCTGCTACCATCAGGAAACAAAGTGGATGCATCCTGGAAAGGAAACTTTGCCTTTGCTAAGCAGTTTCAGTAGTTTGCTCTAGATTACGTGTTGAAAATATAGGTACAGTTTTTTACCTATTTCTTATAAATTCACCTTCCAATCACATTTTTATTAGACTGAGTGTTTTAAGCCTGGGAGCCCTGTGTCCACTAGCTGAAGGTATTCACTGTAGTGTAATCATTTTCACGGTTTATTAGTTTATTAATATATCTGAGAGAAATGACAGAGTAGAAATACAAAAGATCCAGTGTAACGACTGATTCCTGATTAAAAAAATAATACTACAAATAACAGCTGCTAATTAAGATCATTCCACAGAAATAGAACCTACACTGGGATTTTTGTCAAACTGTGCCTATCGATTGTTGGTGTTGTTGAAATAAAAATGGGAGATCAATCCTCATGCTCGCTTAGATCAATGGTACCCTGTTTATATGTCTCAGTAATTCCTTGTGATTCGAATCTACCAATCAATGCATCGCAAAGCATTGTTTAAAAGCCCAAGCCTGTCCCCTATTGGTACATTTGAATTAACTCACACTCTTCAGATTCCTTTGGGCAAGAATTTGGCACCGATCATATTGAGAAAGCCGTTTTTTGACTTCAAGATTATTTTTCTCAGCAAATTATTTTGTAAGGATGAAGCTCAAGCTCAGCACAAGTACATCTGAACTTTTATTGAACATGTACCCGAGGATAAACAGAGTATTTAGAGCAAATCATGGCCAACTTATTTATGTTCATCTATATTTCTTTTGTAACCACCATTGATCGATGTCACGCAACACACACAAACATCGGGTGGTCCGCCTGTGGTGATGCGTTTGGTCAGTACCAAGAATTGAGACCTCTGACCACCTCAAACACTGGAAGACCACGATTAACAGACTCATTGTCAAATCCAATTGGCTGAAAGTTACAGAATGAGTACTCTATGTACCCATACTCACAATTTGGGGGCAACCGGAGGTCTCGATTCTTGTTGCTGGGGAAAGAATCACAGCCTCTGGGGATCGTTGTTGTTTCATGGGGCAGATTACATGTCCACAGAAGATATCATGCATTTTCACATGAAACGGCCTGAATATTGTTTATTTATACAATTCCAATGAACCCAGCTTTCAAAGGCCATTTTATGGGTGTCTAATTATGTCACACAAAAGTTCAATTTTCAGTGCTTTTCGCAAACACAAAAGTCATCTTGATAGATAGATTTATTGTACCAAATTTAGCACACCATTCCATTTTTTATCTGCACCCCCCCCCCCCCCCCCCCCGTCTATTAAAGGTGGCAGGAATCAGAACCATCATTTTTTTGTTGGTGCCATTTGAAAAATGGAAATATCTGAAGGGTTGATTTTCTGTTGGCACCTTTGAAAAATTTCCAGAGTCCAAATTTTGTTGGCTTTTTGAAGAAAAAAATAATCTGAATGTCCCTTTCCAAAAAACTGCCTGATGCCTGATGTATTTACCGTGTTCAAATAAAGATGATGATGACGATGATGCTGATGATGATGCCATCCTTAGCTGGGGGTAGGGGGGGTTGCTCGGATGAAAAATGGAACTTCCCAATGCTATAAACAGTATACATTTACAAAGAAATGCATGAAATCCTCAAAGGGGGAACGGTTGCTCCCTTTCATACATCTGTCTTTGTAAGTTTGGGCGTTTCAGGCTCTCACATTTGCGAGAGTTTGTATCAAACTTCCACTTTTGCGTGACATCCGGCCCGTAACGGGCCACGCTAAACGAGACTCGCAAAGGTAATAAACGGAATTCTTGGCTAAGCTAATCTAAAAATCAAAGCATCACAAATAGCAATAATTTTCTTAGGTTAAAGGTTCAATCTTACCTCGAGCAGCTCAGCGACTAACCCTAATGCTGAAGAGAACCAAGTAACGACTGCCGACCATCTCGACCCCAGAGCCCACTATCCTTCTGGTCAGCGCCTTCGGCGCCAGGGTCTTTTGCTCGTCACGCAATATTCCTAGTTACAGTAGTGGGAGGAATATTGCGTGACGTGCAAAAGAACGTAGTTTCTGCGAAGGAGGCCACCCTGGCTCCCCACCTCAAAATTGCACAACTTAAAACTTAAACATTCATGTAAAATGAAATAAAAATCTGTAAGACAGATTTTTTACAAAATAGGAAAATGTGATATTTTGCCCTTTCAAAGAATAGCTCAAAATCTGTCTCAGATTTTTTTTAAAAATTTGGCTGTGCACGTGATTCACCCACATAAATAAATTGTGAAAGTTTCATCATCGGTTGTAAGGTAGGTTTTCGAGAAATTTTGAGTCCAAAACAGGTTTTTACGAAATCGTAGAAACTCTTATTCTTCGTCCATTTGAGCTTGAGTAGAAATAACAAGCAAACACCTCGGGTCTTCGTTCGTTACTTCGCAGGCTTGACGAAACTAGCGACTCTCAAAAGTTCCGTTACAGGATCGATTTTGATTGGTTTTGAAGACAATATAAATAAAAATGGCCGGGAGTAAAATACCGTGTAGTTCGTTGGGTCAAGCTTTTGGAAGGTAGGCGTGCGCAGGGTCGCTCGTTTCCCGAGCGACCCTGGGTACGAGGGTCAGGTTTTTACAACCTTAAAGGATAACTCTCAATAAAGAAACGACAGTTTCAATTTACAAAACATGTTTCGACATTCTCATGTCATCTTCAGTTGCAAATGAGCTTTTAGCGGTTGTACATTTGAATTTTATATTATCAAGGTACGTTACAAAATTACGCGTCAAAACTTGCGTTACAATTTGAATATGAAATACGAAATACGCGGAAAACAAAAATAGCGCGCGCATAACAATAAAATAAAGGACAAAAGGAACAACGAAATTAAAAAGAAAGAGACAAATCTAGATGTCTCAACTGCTGATTAAGAATGAGATTTCCCGACTTAAAATGCCTCTTTGATTTTAATTTTGAATTTTGAGGCGGCAGAATCTAAGATCGTGAAACACCCTGTATCACAAGAGTCATGACACGTCCTAGATGACTGCAGGTGCCTGTAAACATGCGAAGACATGTCCGACATGAGGTGCTCACGAACACGTGTACAAAGGTGGCGAGTGGTCTCGCCAATGTAGCTGGCATTTCAGCCAGCACACGAAAATTTATAAACCGGACACGCGAACGTAGACCTTGCGGTACTGAATCTTTCACGCTGAACATGTCAGCTTTACAATAACGTTCGAGTAGTTGTCTTAACTTAGTCTGGGCGATTTTAGAAAACCGACCAACATAAGGGAGTTTATTGAAGTGCGTAGAAGTTTTCCCGGAGTTAGATGAGGCGTTCTGCCCAGTCAGAGAAGGATTCATTTCCTTAGAAAGATACCTGCGAATAATCTTGTCGATGATCCAAGACGGAAAACAGTTTTTCCGTAGTAAGAAAATAAGCTTCTTAACGTCCAGATGAAAACCAGCCCAGGAATTTTTCATCTTTTATACTCTGTCTAGTAATGTTCTGACTAGACTCAGTTTGTAATTTAAAGGGGCGAAGCTAAAATAATTAGTAAGAAGACCAGTAAACGCCTTCTTGCGATATACACTAGTAACTATGGATGGATGACTGTTGTCTAGTAATATGTCTAGAAACGATAATTTCTTGGAGGAGAATTGAATTGCGCATGCCCTTTTATTTTAGCGCGCGCTCATGTGACGCCATGCGTCGCGTGAGTTCGAGAAAGACAAAATGAGAACCTCTCTGCTGGTTGTTTATCTAACTTTCTTATCATACTTTACCTGTCTGAGGTTTAAGCACATGTTTGAAAGTACGTTGAAACTTTTTCTTGTATACAAAGCTGGTTTAAAGCGACAAAATTGCGGAAACGTATCCAACGTACGCTCGTGGAATAATTGTTAATTATTCACAGTTCAGCAACTGATATCGATCACATCGATTGATTTCCGATAGTCTATCGATTGACTATGCCTGGAAAAATGTCGTCTGTTTCTTGAAAGTTCGTTGTTAGTTCGGTGTGAAGTGTCTTCGGAGAGGAATTAAGGTCGTTTTTCACAGCAAGACGGAAGAAACTGAAAACACGATTTCGTTGACTACCGATTCTTAATGTCGAATGCTCTGAGTGGTGACGTGCCTTTTCCTTTTCTTCAAGCAGAAGAATAAATGGAAACATGTGGCACCATGGTCATCCATGAAAACGAGCGTTGCCTAATGCCTAAAAAAGTTAACACAAAATTTCTGTTGAAAATACTCGAGATTTTTCTTTATTTTATAGTGGCAGAATTCATGTGAAAATAAGCTGCCTTTTTAATGCCCTAGTGGACGTACAAAAAAATACCTATTGTACTGTTTATAACATACATGTACGATATTATTTAATTATATTTGTGATCTACAAAAATACAGTTGAATCCCAGTTTCTCGAACGACCATTTTTTTTCCTAATTTCGTTGGTTTCATCACCGAACAGCGCGACTGGTAATCAAGCCTAAGGGAAATATAAATCACGTTACTAATCGAACTGTTCGGTAATTGAACTTAATCGAACTCAATCGTACTCAACGTCCAGAACGATTGGGTTCGATTTCCGAAATACTCGAGCGCAATGGACACCGGTCTAAAAATACAAAGTCATGCCAGATGCGCTAATCAAACTCACTCGAATCCAGCTCAACTGTATCCAACCGATCTATCACGCTTGAACAGGCAAACCAGTGTGAAATTGAACAATTAAGCATTGGGTAAGTGTGTTTTAGTCTATCACCAAATTATAACCAGTTTTGAGCTAGTCCAGTTCTAAACTAGAGCAGATATAGCATCGTCCATTCCGAAAAGCTTGGTTACCAATTGTGGCATCGACCGTTAATTACCAAACGGAAATCAGCGACGTCAACGAGGACGTAATGAGCATAACAATAGTCCTGCACATGCGTTATCCATCTTCGTTCATTTCTTAGTCGTCCTCTGCAAAACAAAAGACGTGAAATGACTAAATTCTGCCTGAACGGCGAGTTTTTCATGTTTCTTGTTTGAATTAAACAAGCGCTTAAAGATCTATTCTTTTGTGGACGTTGTCGTTGGCGTCGCCGTCGTTGTTTCGTGAGGTCCCTAACAATCCAACGCAGCAGCTTGTCTCGCAACGTTGCGAAAAGTAGAGGATAGTGCTACTTTTCCGCAACACATTTTGTTACATTGCATGTTGCAAAAATGGGATGTTAGTGATGTTACACGTGAATTTTTTCCGGAGATTGTAATGCACTTTTGTTGCGTTGCAACTTACAGGAAAAATTTCCTCAAGCAACATGGCCCTTTACCAGGAAGCTCGAGAAATCAAATTCTACTGTAGTAAAAAATACAAGTTCAACTGAAAATAATCAAGAATTGTTATCATTTACACCATCGTTCACACTACTTCATATACTATTGTTTTGTTTCTTCGCTATTATTTCTTTGTACCAGAGTTCTACAATGCTAATGTATGCTGATGATTAGTACGCAAAAAAGGATGTTTCAAGACCAAGGTTGAATTTACATCTAAAAGCTAAACTGGCACAGCCTGGAACCTAGATCCTTGGCTGCCTCACCTGCTTACGCGTGATTGGTTCACCGAATTGTCTCCGTCCTTTGTGATTGGCCAAAGTAATTACTTTGGTTTTGGTTTCACGATAGTCAATCGAAACTCACTTTAAACCACTTTCAAGTAACCCTTGCTCCACATATTATGAGGCTTGATGCAAAAAATCTTTCTCACTTAACTGAATTTAACAATTTGTACAAAAACAGGGTTCACACCCTCTCAAGCTTTCGAAATTCAATGACTTTACCAGGAGCTTTTCAATGACCTTTCACAATTCCAGTCTAAATCTGGCCAATTTTTTTGGAAATTGTCACACCTTTTAACTCATTTCTTTGCAGAAACAAAAACTACATAACCTACATGTATTTTGTACAATCAACATCATTTTTCCCACTTTTTTAAAGTTCCAGGCTTGGAAATACATTTCCAAATTCCATGATCAGTCTGCAGGTTTTTTGCAACCCGTACCAACCATGAAAAATGTCTTCTATCACTGAGGTTATTTTGAAATAGAAAGATATGGCTTATCCACAACATGTTACTGCTTATCCATCCAGGGGCTCCACACTCCACCATAATTATCAGGATTAGCACTCGGGTCAAACGGTTTGTTTCTTGGAGGTACCATGGTCCTTCTGTATTCATCAAGCCACTGCAACAAGCTCTCAACAATAGCTGACTGGTTCTTAGCAAGGTTTACATATTCGCAAGGGTCGTCTATGACATCAAACAAACAAGGGCCCAACTCAGGTGTACACTCGGGTGGGGAACTTGGTGGCTTGCCGCAGGTAACAACAGCTTTTCTCAAGGCCGCACCTCTGGTAGAGTTATTCGAGTTCTCAAATCCGGGTGGAGCATACCATCCACTCCAACCTGTACCTGGAGGTAGAGAGGATCGACACAGAGAATTATCTTTAAGCAACAGCACACAGTTAATGTTCTGCATGTGCTGCAATGCGTTTCAGTATTTTTCGAGGTTTTCCCAACAATCGGCAAACTAAATAATAATTATATATTGAGGAGTGGAGAGAGTCACTGTGAGTACCTCAACTTATATGTTACTATTAAATTTTTATAAGGAACTACAATGTCTGATAGCTACAATGCACGCAGGAAAATGGATAAACAGTATTACCCAAGCCCAAACTTAGGCTTGTGAAGTGTACATTTAGATTTTCAAGTTCAATATGTAGCTGAATGACCCCTCCCCCCCTGGATAAATGAAGTTGACTTGAAAATGATGCCTGCATGCCAACGAACCTCCCAAATAAAGACAAAATGAAATCAAAGTTTCGCTTACTTATATTAACAAGAAGCTTCCAGTTCCTGAATCTTAAAGCCGCTTCCCCATTTAGCAGAGGATCAATGTTGTGGAGAATTTCCAAACGAGGGGAGTCCGTAGCATGGGAGAGAGTGTCCCACAAATCGTAACCATCTATATTACGCAGGTTGTGGATGTCACCTCCTGCTACAGAGTACAGTGTGGGAAGCCAGTCGGTCACATGCATTAGTTCCATGCTTACGCGGCCTTTAGACGAGAGAAGGGGACTGTGTATGAATCCTGCACCACGAACACCTCCTGTCAAATTGAAAAGAAATTCATCAACTGTTAAATTAAATGTTAAAATCATTGACTTGCCACATTAATGTATGTTTATGCCAAATGAAACTGCTATTCTCTGTCCAGACTCAAGAGGTCACTGGCTGAACAAAGTGTTACTCTTGCCAAGCTAATTAAGACTTAACTGCAATGTGCTATTCTGTCTTTTCCTGTTTGCCTCACTCAAGCATGAAACTGAAAACATGTTTGTGTCCCTGGTACACCTAATTATAATTTATAGTCCATTGAGAAGAATACATGTAGTTTTGTTAAAAATTCAGCTTAAAAAATGCCAGACAGACTTTTTCAAACTCTGATCAGCTAATGTACTTTTGAGAACTTTATGGAAAGGAAAGCCATCAGAAACACGCAAAGCAAAACCTTCAGATAACAGTTATGATATGGAAATGCAAAAATCATTCTCCAGGCGGAGCGAAGACAAACTTAATGTTGATAAGGGAAAGCCAAGAAATGAAAGACTTTCATTGTAGCTTTGATACAACGCAGCCGTGGACGTTCGAAGAAAATACAAGCACTCTTGGGAACACCAGGGTAAAGTAAATATTTCACTTTTGAATATGGATTTACGTCGTAATTATTGCTTAATGAACCGACTCCTTGTGTTATCATAACTTTTGCTCAAAAATTCACCAGTTCATTTGCGCGCAGTAGTTGATTCACTTATGGCGACGTTTCTCGATGCGATAGCAAAAGCTTTTCTTTTAAAAAGTATTAACACAGTGTGTTTTATACCGCCATTTAAATTTCTTGTTTACGATAGCTTGTCGTCGCCGTAATTTTTCTTTTCTATTTGAAAGAGATCTCGCTTGGAAAGCCATCAGAATGCATTTGCAGCTTTGTTTTCCTCGAGCTGCGTTTAACTCTTTGATTATAGACCAGAAAAATCGCTTTAAGTTTACAATGGTTGAGTACTCGTTATATATAATAAACAAATTACAGCACAGAAAGTGCTTTGTACGGATTATTATTCACTCGTCGCAAAACTTTGGAAAACTCACTCGTTCGCTGCGCTCACTCGTTCGTTTTCCAAAGTTTTGCAACTCGTGAATAAAAATCCGTACGTCGCACTTTCTCTGAAGTAATCTATATTTACCTTCCCAAAGTGTGGCCTTTACTCCCCTCAGAGGGTAATTGCAAGCTGTGTTCATGTCAAAACCTGCTGCAGGGCCACCATTATCAGTTGAGAAGGCGATCACAGAGTTGTCATACAAACCACGGGCCTTGAGGGCATCAAGAACCTGCAGAGAAAATTTCCTTTTAACATGACCTGTTAGGATGTTGAAGAGAACACAGTTTTCACTGTAAATATTCTCAAGCCAAAAGCATGGGTAAAAAGATGTCAGATAGATACGGGTAAATGGAGGAAATGAAAGAGAAAGGGAGAAAAACGAGGGCGTTGGGTGACAGCAAGGCAAACGGAGATATGGAGAGAAGGAGAGAATGGAAGAAAGAAGGGTGGAAGGGAGGGTGGGAGGAAAAATGAAAGAAAGAAAACAAAATGATCTAATTAACAAAATTGAATACTTAGATTGTGCAAAACAATTATTATATTATGTTATCACTATTATCAAATGGCATCATAATACCATCCCAGTGCGACCTAAAAATAGTTACGAAACAAAAATAAAACGGTTCATTCTCTTTTGAGCTTTTGAAATTCCATGACTTCTCCAACCATGACCATTTTATTGCAAATTAACATTAGCTTCGTCGGCCATCTTTTGCTGGGCTTTCAGCTGCCCTCTTTACTCCCTCCCTTGCCTGGATGCCTGGTGTGGGAGCTCATGGCTGGGTTGTGGGGATTTGCTAGCCATGGGAGCAGTACTTGGTCTAGGCGTTGGCTGCCAGCAGTGGAAGCCCCTGGATACCCCAGGCACCCAACCTCCACTTAGCGATCCAGTTGTTAAATAAACAGAAATTCCCATGACTTTCCATGACCCACACTTGAATTCCATGACTTTCCAGGCGTAGAAAATGAAATTCTAAAATTCCATGACTTTCCAGGTTGAACCACAGATAATGTTATTTTGAAAACAAAACAAAAAGAAATGAAAAATGATGAAAGAAAGGAAGGAAGAAAGGATGAAAGGGAGAAAGGAATTTGGAAGAAATGAACTAAGGAATTTACCTTTCCCACACCCATGTCAAGGGAAGTCACCATTCCAGCAAATATCCTTCTGTTCTCGTCCTGAATGTTGGAGAACTTCTTTACTATATCTGGGGGAGCTTGAAGTGGCTGAATGTAATTTCCACTATGGACAGCTTGGTAAGGAAGATAAAGAAACAGCGGTGTGGAAGGATCGTGCTTCTGAATTATATCAACAGCTATCTCTGAAAACAGGTCAGAACTGTAATCTCCCCATTTGGTCCA
>OX393567.1:6049843-6207344 GCA_947652115.1 Blastomussa wellsi
AAGGGAGAGAACTAAAATCCAAATCTGCTAGCCAAAAAAAATTATTTAATTTATGTTTTAAAAATTTACTTCCAGGAAAACCTCCTTAAAAGTACAAGAAATAAAAACATTTCCCTGTCCCTCACCCCCACATTGCAATCTTTCTTGTCTCACAAGCCGTGGCAAGCTGGTAACGAACCATGTTTCTTGTATCGTTCGTTGTGCATGTTGCTTTCTAAGCAAAATAATGAATCGGCTATTGTTTGCTGTAATATTGTCAGTCCTCTGTCTTGCCGTAGATTCATCAAGCTCAAAGCCTCATATTATCTTTATACTGGCGGATGATTTGGTAAGCATGATTTCAATCTTCATTTGTCTCTTCATTTGACATGTTTATTTTGCCTTATTATGTAAGTGCATTTGCGTGTGCACAGGTTTGTTTGTTATGAAACCTTATTTTAGATGTAAGCGTATTGTTTACTTTTTCTCAAATCAATCAATCAATCAATCAATCAATCAATCAACCAATCAACCAAACAACCAACCAACCAGCCAATCAATCAATCAATCAATCAATCAATCAATCAATCAATCATTCAATCAGTCAATCAATCAATCAATCAATCAATCAATCAATCAGTTAATCAAGCAATCAATCAGTCAGTCGGTCAATCAGTCAGTCAGTTAGTCATTGAGTCAGTCAATCAATCCATACCTTAATGCCTATTGGTCTGTCTGTCCGTCCATCCATTGGTCAGTGAGTCAGTCAATCGGTCGGTCGGTCAGTCGGTTGGTCAGTCCATCCATCAGTCAGCGTGTCAGTCAGTTGGTCAATCAGTCAGACCAAAGCTCTCTTTATAGAGAGTTTGTGTGTAATGTTTATGATTGTTACCACTTTTCTCACCCCCCTTTCAAGAAATTCTGGATCTGACCTTGATCATGCATTTTGGACAATTTCTTGTTCGATTGAATATTTCACATACTTGGTGTGCTCATTACACTGGTGTTAAGGGAAGTAATTTAAAGGTCATCAACTTTCATTTCAGGGCTGGGATGATGTCAGTTTTCATGGCTCAAACCAAATTCCAACTCCTAATATTGACAATCTGGCAAATAATGGAGTTATTCTAAACAGTTACTATACATTACCTGTTTGTTCACCGACACGCAGTGCTATAATGACTGGCCGATATCCCATACACACTGGTAAGTACCGTTATTACCAGGACTTAAGACTGGGTGTGCACTATATCGGTAATGTGGAGAAATAAATATTTACTCCACCGTAATATATTCCCTGAATTTACTGAATCAACCTTTTACTTGCACATGGAAGTGATTGAGTCAATGGATGACTCAGTCCGCTAATCCAGTGGCTGAAATCAATTTGTTTTAATATACACTAGATTGCTTTATTTAATAAGCCCAATAATAGACACATATTGATTGTTTCCAGCCTATGATAGAGCACACACTGATGACGTTTATATCTTGTGTCTTTATTACTTAAAACAGGTAGATTTCATGTTGAAGTGTGTCTGTTCAGCTGAATAGAACACAGAAGACGTCAACATGTGGTAAGAATGTCAGTGGCACACTCGGCTATCACCTCGTATGCAACTTTTCTTGTTCTTACCACATTTTGATGTCATTGGTGATCTGTTACTGAACAGACCCACAGCAACATGGAAATTTTGTTAGTAGATTGTGATTGTGCAGTTCCATAGAATAACCATATCCACACCAAGGGGGAGAGGGGGGTGGGGGCTTTTGCTGTAATAACCAAAAAGCTAAAGGGAAACTAGGAAGCTAAACTGGAAGTTCCAAGGAGAGTGAATTCAAACCAAAAACCATCCATGAGGTATGGATTTTTCTGGAACCACTCATTAATTTATTGAGGGGCTAGTGTCACTAATGACCATCTCAATTACTTTAGCCAGGATAAATGTCTCTTCATATAGACCATAGCTACATACATGTAACACAACTTCACCTGACTCCCTAGTCCTTTTTAGAAAAAAAAATTACGGTATACGATGATGCAAGAGATGATAGGATAGACTTTAGAGGAACAAGGGCTGCTTCTTATAAAGTGTTACATTTTCTGAAAGAGACAACTGAAGGCAAGTTGGCAGCAAGTAACTGTATGGCCTTTAGAAAGTGCTTGAACAAGGATGTTGCAGTCGGGAGGGCGTGTTCCCCACCTGCATGTTGGGCCCAGGTTCAATTCCGGCCCTGTGCCCTTAGGGGGTTCAACTTGTGGGTTCTTGCCTCACTCCTAAGGGTTTTTCTCCCTCCTGAAAAAAAATCTAAATTCCAATTTGACCTGGATAGAGAACCTGCATAAAAACCTGAGCTATAGGGGAGGGGCATACCCTTGCTCCTCCCAAATGCAAAGTTGTGGTTGTGGTGATTATTGTGGACCTCTGTTTGCATGGGCTTGTTTTTTTTTTCTCCTGTTTTCAAGGTATGCAACATTCGGTGGTCTTTGCTGCTTTGCCATATGGTGTTGGTCTTGATGAAGTATTCCTGCCCCAATATCTGAAAGAGCAAGGCTATCAAACACATGCTATTGGGAAGGTAATAACTATTGATTGAACGCTGATGCTTAATGTCAGTGGTTGTTATCCAATTTCCCCACATGCTTGCATTTATCTGTGTAAAAGCAAACAGTTCAATGTCAACACACTGTCAAGTTCTGAAAGTAAAGTATGAAGCCTCCAAAAGCAGTGACAAAATTTCATAACCCAAGGCTGCAAGTAACAGTCTTACATCGGACAATGGCCGACCAAAATTTGCTTATGTCCGATCAAATCAAACGGCTGCGAAGGTAATCAAATCTCAAATGTAGTCGGACAATTTTTTACACCTTCCTACCTTCCTATATGCAAACACCAATGTTTTGAGTTGAAAACGCTTTGCTGAGGAATTCTTTGATATTATGTCCAAAATCAAGTGCTACTGTTTTGTCTAATTAAACATCAAATGGCAACTTAGACGAACAAATGTCCTTTCACGGGAAAACAAATTATTTGCAGTCTTGTAAACCATTGTTAGCAAAGTCAAAGAGTAGTGCCTGAATGTTCAATGTATTGGTATATAAGCTCAAATTTAACCTGACATCCTAGGAAATAATTATAAATTGGGATCTTGCAGACTCAAGGAGAAAGCTTTAGTTCACAAAGACGAATATTTGACTTGTTGATTTAATTATGGGTTTGGCTTATACATTCCTTTTTAACACACTCTGTCTTTTTCTAGTGGCATCTCGGGTTTTTCAAGAGTGCATACCTTCCAACCAGCAGAGGGTTTGATTCGTTCTTTGGGTTTTGGAGTGGAAAAACTGACTACTGGGACCACTCCCAAGCTGAGGAAGGCTTCTGGGGATTAGATCTTCGCAACAACACAACGGTACCGTATTTTGCATTGAATTAAAAAACGCACCTACGGCGTTATATGAATCACATCAATTAAAAGAATCATACCAAGTTTGGTCTTAGCATTTATTTGTTTCTATGAAGGTTTTTTAGAGCGTTTTTTTTTTAACAGTCACCGTGCCCTGATCCAATAAACGCTTGATCTACAAGATCTAGGTTTTATTATAAACGCCGGGGGCATCTTATCAAGAAAGTGGGGTATACACATGTAGTGTACCTTACTTTCCACTTTATGTGGAAAGGAAATGCGAACGAATTTTGACAATTCTAGTGCTTTGATTCCACGGAATTTCGAAAGGCTGCCAATCACCGAAAAACTCTTTGCGACAAAATTTTGATAACTGCTGAACGCGAAGCTATATTACATTCTTCCATGCAGTGTTTGTCCCTGGCATACCGCACTGCATTACTGTGATAATATGTCACTGTTATTGTTGCTTGCTCTGTCTTGTTGTAACACAACACACACTAAAAAAAATGCTTTTTCAATCTCCCGCTTGCATAGCCCACCAGATATCCTTAAGCTCTGAGATTATCTTATCTTGTAGCCTGTTTGGAATGAGTGGGGTAATTACGGAACAGATCTTTTTGGCGAGAAGGCCGTGGATATTATCAACTCACACGATACCTCCAAGCCGATGTTCATGTACCTTGCTCACCAAGCAGTGCACAATGCCAACGCCCACCAACCTATCCAGGCGCCCGAACCTGTTATAAGGAAGTTTTCACATATTCAAGACGAGAAAAGGAGGATATATGCTGCCATGGCAACAGTCTTGGATCAATCTGTTGGCAAGGTATTGAGAATCAGTTTTCATTAAAAGCATTCATTCAAACATCCGTTTCAAAGTTAGAGCAAAAGTGCCATAAAGACATCGCGTGGTCTTCCGCAATCTTCGGGAGGGGTATTTTGACGTACCAACAATATAAAAAATCTTTAATTTGGGAGATCCTCAGGTTACTTTTAGAAATCTTCGGGTCATCGTCGTTTCATTTTTGCATCTTCGGGTCGTCTTCGGAAATCATCATTGGAAGTCCGGGTCAGCTGTAATTTATTTTATTTTTAATGATTTTATTCAGCTTCGCCTAACAAACGTAAAGCAGGGATGGCACTAAAGCTGTGAGGCAATTACAGTATTTCCTTTACATAAAAAAATAAGAAAAATGTATAATGGATAACAAAAAGAGTTAATTAACAACGACAACAAGCAAACAAATACCAAGAATTAAAAAAAAAACAGCGTGATTGGGCGGTGCGTATTCCTCGAGCGCAGTTACATTTGTGACAGATGGATTTCCCCTGCGTGTATGTAGTTCGCCTCGTATACAATTCAAATGAAAGGGCAATCTTCGGAGAAGTTCGCGTGATCTTCGGGAATATTCGCACTAATTTTTGTTCTCCACGAACATATGTTTGGGGCGAGTTTCAATTGAGTGTCGTAAAATTTAAGGGCAAAGTAAATAGTTTGGCCAATCACAAAGGACGGAGACAATCCAGTGATCTAAAAAACTCAAAGTAATTACACGTATAGCCGACAAAAACCTCGCGTGAAAAAATGGGCGCGAGTCACGATTGGTTTTGGTTTTACATCTGATTTGCTGAAAAAAGTTGCGTGAGGTTTTCAAGCCAATCACTGATCGTAGTAATTCAAAACCAAAGCATTTCGGTAATAACTTTCGACACTCGATTGAAATCGCTCTCATGATTATTTTAACAGGTAGTGGATGCTCTGAAAGCTCGAAACATGTACAACAACTCAGTGATAGTTTTCTCAACTGATAATGGGGGACCGGCGGGAATTGATGGCAACAGTGCCTGCAACTATCCACTGAGAGGAATGAAAACGACGCTTTGGGAAGGTGCTGAAATTACTCGATAAGACCACCATTTTAGATTATTACATTTAAGTACTGGCCTTTTGAGGCGACGTATATGAAATAATTGGGAGCGTAAAATATGAAATAATTTGGAGCGCTAACTAGTTTAAGGAAGATAGCCGGCACAAGCCTTTGCCAAGCAAATTTAAGCTGAAAGATTTTCATTCCATTGTCCTTTCAAAGAGAGACACACTTAGCTGTTTATATCAATTTTCAAAAAAGATATATACCAGTATCTCGAGAAGTAATGCAGATCAACTTTTTTTTATTTTTCAGCTGATTTGCTGCGAAAAAGGCGTCATTTTACTGATCACCAGTTTTTTTTTGTTAGTTTTTTATGCCAAGTTTAAAATTATCAAAATTTGCTAAAAACCACGTTGCTATTATATACATGTATGTTGTTTAAAAATCAAGATACTGCTAACTTAATTCGTGAACGGTTAATTTGAAAATGAAAGCCGATTTTTCAGCTCCGGAGAAAAATACTTTAATATTCAAAGGGTAGTCGGAAAAGTGTTCGTTGCTAAGGTTATAAATGAAAAGATTTTTATCTGAGTTTTATCTTTTGTGAGCACATATTTATTTTGATTCCCACTAATTTCTGTCTTTTTACTTTTTTCAGGCGGTGTCCGCGGTGTGGCTCTAGTTCACAGTCCCTTGCTTGGCACCAAAGGCCGAGTAAGCATGGATATGATGCACGCTACAGACTGGGTCCCTACGCTGTACGGGCTGGCAGGAGGAGACCCCACAAAGTTGGAACACCTAGATGGGTTTGATATGTGGCCCACCCTGGCCCATGGACAGCAGAATCCTCGCTCAGAAATATTAATCAATATTGACGGTGACAACTCGGCGCTTCGTTTTCAACAGTGGAAATTCATCAATACAAGTAAAGTGCAGATTCCATCCAGTAACACACACTAAAAATTATTGTGTACTAGCTTGTTTATTTTTCAACATTCCAGTAAGCATCTTAATTATGTGAACAAGTGCCAGTTTTGGAAAATCTTCGTTCAAGAAATCGAGGAGTTTACGACTTATTTAATTTAATCAAAACGTAGCGCGCGAGTTCGTGAATACACCGGAAGTAATCGCGCGCGGAGCAAAAAAAAGTTAATGTTGCTTAGCAACTTCAGGTACGAACACCGTAGGCACAGTCCCGTCTCGGACGGAGGGACCTTTTTTCCTTTTCGGACCGACCGACCGAAAATCAGGAAACGTATTCGACGATAAACGAAGAAAAATAAAGGGATGGCCTGACAATCTAAAATAAGAATCCTCGACGTCACTTGTTTGTACAATGGAAAAGAAGCAATAAGTGTTCATTTATTCACCCCAGCTTCATGCCCACAGCATAGTAAGCTGGTCCATACACTATTTTAGTACTAGCTTGTCTCACCTTTGACGGTTGACGGAGTAAAATGACGGTAAGCATTTCAGGCCATTTGTCGGTCGATGGATAATTCGAGATTTTGGCTCAATTGGCGTTTGACGGACACATTTCTCCCCTTCAACGGTTTTTCCCCGTTGACGGTTTAATTTACCCTATTGAGAACCTTATACTAGCAAGCGAGACCACCACACCGCTCATACACTTTGAGGTGATGTTACACGGGGCGATTTTTAACGACGATTTTATCGGCGAATTTTAATCCATGTTACTCGAGACAACTTTAAACGCAACATTGTTGCGACGACGTGCAGCAACGGTACACGGGACGATTTTTTAGCGCAACCTCATTTTGAGCGACGAGGGTGTTACACGAACCAACTCCAACAAAATTCGGGCAACAATGTTGCAGCTTTTTAAATCGCTTTGAAATTGTTGCAGCATTCATGTCGCCGCAAAAAAATGTTGCGTTGAAAACACCAGACGTCCGGCATCGCATGTTGCACGATTTTTTGACGCAACAATGTTGCGCGTTTAAAATCGTCGTTAAA
Organism: Blastomussa wellsi; assembly: GCA_947652115.1. NCBI lineage: Eukaryota > Metazoa > Cnidaria > Anthozoa > Scleractinia > Plerogyridae > Blastomussa > Blastomussa wellsi. The sequence continues at coordinate 6,057,079 of OX393567.1, forward strand.
AATCTTCCCGTGTAACATCACTATTAACTTACTGTATTTTTAACAGGCACTAGTCGCAGTGGTTGGTATCCTCGTCCAGGACTTGAGTCGAGTAGTTCTTTCATTAACACTCCATTAAAAAATGCAGTTGTGAATTGCTCTGGGGCGCCACCGATCGAACCAGCGGAGTGCAGAAAAAAGCCATGCCTCTTCAACATTGAAGCTGATCCGTGCGAGTACCATAATGTCGCAGAAATGTACCCTGATGTTTTAGAAAAGGCGAAAAGCGTGTTGGAAAATTACAAACGAACCGTGGTGTCTCCGAGAAATAAACCGGTAGACAAAGCCGCTGACCCACATAATCATGGTGGCGTTTGGACACCGTGGCGCGATTAGGTATTGCCCGCACTGCAGACGAGAGGCCTGGGAAAACAAGTTAACAATGACCATAACCAACGTGAAAAATTCGCTACGTTATATGACCTTGTACATGTAGTGTACAATTAAACTGGCCAAGATGGTTTTTTCGTTCTTCAGAGAACAGCGCTTCAGTGAGGCCGAGCATAGCTCAGATTCTATATTTGGACCTCAGTTAACACTATATTTTTCTGTCTACAGCTTTTTTCATAGTTGTGTTTCACCCTACAAAGCCTTAAAAATACTGAGATAACAGGAAATTTACAGTGTATCCTTAAAGAAACTGTGTGACGGTTTTAGCCACATTTAGGCATAAAATTAGGAAAACGGCTGCCAAACTAAGTGAAATATAAACAAAAATTACAAGTTAAAAAAGGAAAGGAACATTTCAGTAACACAGCAAATACAAAGAAGGTATAGATGGGCAAAAATATAATGAAGACTTAAACGAATCAGAAGATAAATTTGTTTGGAATGAGGAAAGTTATTTCTTCTCTAACGTCAAATTTCATGGCGAGTATTTGCCAAACTTAATAAAATACACTAAATTCATCATTTGTGTTTGGCCAAACAGGCCGATGCAGTAACAGTTGTCCAATGTCGCTTTGGTTAGAATCAAAATTGTATGTTCTTCAAAAATGCCTTTATTTTTGGGGCTAGAATAAGATTTTGGGTCGCACGATGCGGTGTTAGGAATTTGCAACGTGTGACTTACTCATTTTAATTGTAAATATCTTGGCAACTGTTTTCAGTTTGAAAATATTTATTGCAGTTGCAAAAGGTTTAGCACTTCGACAAGCGTATTGACTTTTTCTAAAACGAGGTTGTACCAAAGATTGTCCATAGTTTCCCAAGGTATTTCTGCAGTCTTTAAATGAAAAAAAAAAAAATTGACCGCTATAACATTTTAATATGTTTTCGAGAGATTGTTTTGGTATGTGGTGTTAGAAATTTATTTTTTTAGGGGATGGTTCAGACCAATTGTAAATATCCAGGAAACTATCAATTTCACTGAAATTACACTGTTAAATAAAACTCACCCGTTGGAATATTGAGGGATTTTTGTTGACAACGTAATGTACTTTTTGTAGTCAAAATGGTCTTTTGTGGGGTGATTACATGGCGAATTTCAGCCCGGGTTCTGAAAGAAATCCTCTTGAAATGAAAGTGGCTATTACATGGAGAAAAGGTTTAGCCCGGAATGAAAATCCTAGCCCGGTTTCACACCCGAACAAACGGGCTGAAAAATCCGAAAAGAGTCCATGTTTCAATCGAAATGGAATGTCAGCCCGGGCTGAAAAGGCAACGTGAGCAGGCGCGGTGAGGTTGTTTTCTGTTGATTATCTTTCAGTCCGGGTTGAAATTTGTCATGTAATCGCAACAATATTTCAGCCCGCCCCACCGGGCTGAAATTCGCTAGGTAATCACCACCTTACACCTATCACCTTACACTTATCGCTTCTTGATATTGCAGTTTTTTCGTGCGCATTTTAAAATAAATATCACGCTAAGGTTATATTACACGGACGATTTTTAACGACAGTTTTTTATGCAACATTTTAGCGCGGGAACATGTTACAGCAGTTTGAAAGCGATTGAAAAACCTGCAACATTGTTGCCCGAGTTTTGCTGGAGATTATCAGGTTGTTGCAGTCACTATGCCAGCGGCCTTGATGATAAAGGCAAAGTGGATTAGCCAAATTATTTGGACTCAAGCAAGTCAGTAATTTTCTCATTTTAAGAACCTCTTTCAGTATGGCCACCCCGTTAATGCGGCTAGATTTTTGTGGCTCACTGATTAACGAGGTTCCACTGTCGTGTTAGGTCGACAGCATGATCAATACGTCGGAAATTTGCACTAAGCCTGAAAAGAAGAGATATCGAGCACGCACCCCCCAACTGTTGGTGCCCAGGTATCGTACTAAACACAAGCCTTGCCGAGACTATAAAGGTTTGACAATTATTTTGGTAAAACGCATGCAAACCCTTCCCCCCACACCCCCGCCCCTCATGAATACTGTTGGTCTGCTCCTCAACATGCTTAATAAATTCAATAGAAAGCTTATCCTTTTTGTCTCTCACAGCGTTCTTCAGTTGTTAGTCTTTAAGTGCACAAATGCAGTGGAACATCCTCCATTTATAAAGCGAGCGATTTTCAACGAACAAGTGTACGATGTTCTGAATTTCACTCAGTCAAATAGACCAATTCCGATATATTAAAATTCTAACATGACGCCGAGGCTTGGGGGAATAAAACAAAAGAAATTATTTATTCATCCCTAAGCCTCGATGCAAAATCTTTTGTTTTATTCCCCTAAGCCTCGGCGACATGTTAGAATATTAATATATCGGAATTGGTCTATTAGAACGTTTCGCAAGAGACAAACGCATGCATTTTCTTGATGCGTCGTTTTTGCCAGGGGAACTCATTCATCTTGACATTGAGCGGCAAAAGGATCTGAAATAATAGATTATGCCACGTAAATGGCAAAAACGGCTCACCTCGCCAGTAACGTAAAACAAAGAACGAACAAGACAACAAAGAACTCAAAACAATTTAGAACAGTAAAAAACAATAGCTAAAAACAAATAGAAACCCCCCAAAAGCTTGCTGTGAAATTGCATAGGAAAATGAATGCAAACGAATGCAACACAGCAAGTGAAAGGGCGAAAGTGAGAAAACGACTTTGTTGGACAAATTCAAAAGAATATTGATATGCTCCAAAATACTAAACAAATTTCAAAATTAATTTTGAATGGCTTGAAAGCCAGGATTAACGTGTCGTTTAAGTGTTGAAACGTGCGTTCTGGCTGTGTTAGAAGTTCACAGAAATAGAGCTTTATTTCCACTAAAATATTTTTCAAACCTATTATAATTGTACATTTTAATGTTATTGATTTGAATTGACCATTTTCGCATTGTACATAATACACCATGTTTGCCCCCCAAAGTTTTGCATAACCTTTGTTTCCCAATTCTCCTGGGTATTACAGTCGTCCCAAGAGAATCTAAAGACAATGCGTATGCAAAATTTTGGGGGATAAACAAGGTGTATTATGGGCAATACGAAGTGCTATCAAAAAATAATAACAAAAATAGACTTTAAAATTCATCTTTAATCTTAAACAGAAAATATAAGGTTATTTTATAGAAATGAATACGACGAGTGAAAAATAGTATTTTTAAATCAGCTCACTGCAAAGAAATAACATATAATTTCAAGCAAATTTAAAACTTTGAGAACTTTAATTATTTTCAGCACAACAAAGCCTAAACAAAACCCTTTCTTAAACAAATTAGGATAGCACATCTCTGTCTGCTGTTTAGAATCATAATTGACCGACAAATTATCTGACTAATAAATGAGCAGTGCAGTTATTTAGAAGCTCACTGCCATCTTGTCTTGATCGGCGGCAGGTTGGCATCGCAGAAGCTCGGCTCAAGATGGATGCCGTTAAAATACTGTCGCTTTTGCAGTTGATTCTTGGAGTAGGTATGTATAGGTTATAATTTATTTTCAACATTAGTATAAGCTGAGGTTCTTTTTAACTATCGTCAATTTACAGTAAATTTCTTTGTAAATGCCTTGGCCATGCGATACAATTATAATTTCTGTGAGTGTACGAAAACACCCTATCAGATATCAAAGAAATCTGTATTGCGCCCCACAAAAAATTTTAAAAAGTTCAAGCGATACACTTGCGACAGCGAGGATGACGCGTATTAAAAGATTTATCACCCAGAGGGCGTACTAAGCGATGCTTGGGATCTCTGTGTGGCCGCGTCGCTGAACACTTTCCTTCGGCTAAAAGTATATAAGTTGCTTTATGGGATGAATCTTCAAACTCCAGCTTTGTTTTGTGAAGGGTTTTTAACTTTTGTTCGCCTAGACCTGGTCGAGTTAAATTGTTTTGCAACACAGTTGGGTGTGTTCCGACGAAAACGGAATCATAACTATCAATTCCATGGCAGGAATTGTAGAATCGCTTCGTTTCATTCTGTTTGGAGAATAAAAGGAATATTCTAATTTGTTAAATACTCACTTGATTATAGTTACCCATTTCTCACTTTTACTTTTGACCTTCAGCTGGTTTTAGAGGAATTCTTTTTTGAGTAGCCAAGTTGATTTGCCTCTGGGAAAAGAAGAACTTTTGTTCCGTCAAGTTGATTAAGTTGTTTAGCGCGCTTTTCAGTTTCGTAGTTAGATTGCACCGAAAAAGAACTGACGAACTTTAATTTTTATCCAATTCAGTCGATCAACTGGCGAGTTTTAGTTATGCAATGTAGGCTAAAAGTTTCTTTGGTTCAGTCTCGTGAATGATTGCTAATTTTGTTTAGCTAAACGCAGCTCTATTCTAGTCTCTTGCTTTGTGTAATTCCATAAATTCTTTAGCGATCTGAAGGCTCGTCTGGAGACCGTGCACGTTTTGAGAAGCATCCTCAAAATTCGCCAGGCTTCAGCCAATGCAGAAGAAACTTGACTGCAAACCTATATCAAACTTGTCCAAGCTTTAACGATAATGACATTTTTCATTTTTTTTTCCTAGGTCTCGTTGCCGGAGGTATGTAGAATAAATTGTGCTTTTGACAAAATAGTAAAACAAAGAATGTGAAGGCTATTAATCCTCGGGTGGACAAGAGGCGGATGTCAGCCTCTCCCTCCCTCCCTCCCTCCCCCTTTATGAGGTTCTTCTTTAATTTTGAGAAGAGGACTTGTTCTATAATGCTGAAAACTTCAATCGGCTGTTCATTCATTCTTGGCGAAAATTAATTGTCAGCCATCTTCTCGGGATAATGTTACTAACTTGCAGGTTTTTACCAGATGCCAACCTTTTTGGGGAAAAATTCTTCATTTTGTCCAGTTTCTTCAGCAAAATGACAAATTCATGCATTTTTACACTAAATTACAATTGTGGGTTCATCGATCGGCCACTCTCCCACCAGCTTGTTCCATGGTGAGGGTATGAGTGTCAATAGCGGGGTGATGGCTAATACTTTTAAGTTTACTACCCCTATTTGAGCCATTCCTTTTGGATTTACCATACCGGCCCATAAAAATAGCCACTGGGTGGAATTTAAATTCCACTGAATAAACCTCCTGGCTAAGCCATCCTTACAATCTCTTTTCAGATTGTGACTCTCCGATGGGAATGCAAAGTGGACAGATCAAAAATTCGGCATTGAAGGCTGCTTCCGAGGTAAGGTCGAAAAAGCCTGCAACTGAATAGTTCTCAGCAAAGAAAAAATGCACGACACAGGGAAAGGTCTGACATGCAAATGAGAAAAATGCCTCATGGTGAAGAATTTCTGGAAAGTGACTGGCCCTTCAGTGTTTAAACCCAAGTATTCACTCGTTGCCTTTTCTGCGAAGAATCGACGAACAACCGAAATCGATACCTCTTTTGGTGGACTAATGTTCGGAGGGCGTTTGAAAGAATTGTCGAAGGGAACTTCGCCTGCGAACACAGACGGATATCCGGCTTTGCGTGAAACAAAAGCCGGAAATCCGGCTGTGTTCGCAGGCTGAGAGGAACTGGGCTTTTAAATTTCAAAGGTAGCTGGGATTGCGTGGAACATTGCGTGTAACAAAATCGGTGACTACTCAGTAAAATTACCAACATAAAAGCTTGCAACTGTAGTATCGGGGAATTTCCTGTTAAGTAAAACAGTCGTGGCTAATTATTCTCGTGGCTTGTTGAACGGGTACCCAGGAAGCTTACTTATTTGAGGTACTTTCAAGCTGTGGCTTAAAAAGTGGCGGAGGGGGTTAACAGAGGAGGGTGATTTATAAGAGGAGAGTCGATCGGGTTAACTTAATAAATTTCTTCTTCAAAGAGGGGAAATCCTCCCCCCTAAGAAGGGGAAGGGGGGGGGGGTCTTAACAGAAACACAAGATTTACGGCATTGTGTTTTTAGTTATATCAGTTTTGCTTTTTGCAGTATGGCGCAATCTATGGGCCAGGCTATGGCAGGTTGAATCACAAGACCTCGTACATTGCCAAAAGCAACGACAAGGGACAGTGGCTTCAGGTGGACTTTGGTAAGGTGGCCAAAGTGACAAAAATTGGAACTCAAGGCCGCCACGACGGCGGACAGTGGGTGACGAAGTACATTGTCTCTTACAGTATCGATGGTGGATACTTCGAGTTTCAAACGCATAAACCATATAACTTCCCTCGGGTAAGTAATAGAAATGAGTTCAATTCGAGATGCGCGAGAATCAACTGACAAGCAACTCTCGAAGAAAAGGAAGGAACAATATTCTTTGCACCGGATGTAGCAGCTCGCGGTCTAGATTTTCCCATCCAAGCCGGCATCTAGACCGAAATGGAAATTTCAAAATAGGCAATAGCACAAACTTGATCCAGACACAGTTAGCTTATTGTACATTTTCTCCTCCTTATTACAACTCCTGAAGGACCTATGTTCTGTAATGATTAAGGTGTGATCAAATTGAAATCAATTATTTTTCTCATAGCAGCCTTTTAACTTTATCGATCACCGGCGAACGATATTTACAAGAAAATACGAAAAAGAGCTAAGGGTTGTATCAATTCATCTTGTTATTTTGCCATACAATAAACAAAATATTTGCCTGCGAATAGGATTTTTGTCCTTTCTTCCTTTTAAAATGTTGTTATAGCTTTCTTAAGTGGCTTTTGCATTGGGAGGGAGTGTATTGTGATTAAGCTCCACCCCCTTTAGGGGCAAGTGGGGGTCACGTGACTATTCAAGCCATGTGAGTGCAACTCGTGGATTCCATCTTTTTGAAAGATTTTTTCACCCCTCCTCCTCCCCATGTCCTGGCCACCTATCTTGTTTGTAGGCTACTTTTTATGTGGCGTTTTCTTTGCCCGCACCTTTACTGGGCTTAACTATGTACAAATCAGATGTTTTGAAGTTGATATTTTAATAAAAGCGGCTGTGGGTCTTAACTCATAGCCATTTTACTCCAGATGCTTGTTCGTTGTTTATAGCCCAGTAAACAGAGCTCAGGCAAGGCAGCTCATTAGGGGAGGGATATTATAAGACAGGAAGGAAGGGGCATAAATTTTATTAACCGAGCTTGTACTTGAGCTTATGCTTGACCTCATACCATTCTATCATAGTACTCATGGCCTTGCCCGGTTAATAATAGCCATATCAAAGCCATTCGTTTTGTATCGTTGCAGGAATATATCGCCAATAAAGACTACAATAGTGTCGTTGTCAATACACTGGATGAGCCAATCATAGCTCGTTATATTCGCATTCATCCAGTCGCCTGGAACGGTCACATATCGATGAGATTTGAACTGTACGGCTGTTTATCAGGTGAGGTGAATGATGGGCTATGATAAAGTCTTCGACATTTATTGCACAACGGCCAATTTTGGTTTGGAAAGGTTTTCGCATGTTGCGGTTAAAGCGAGGTGGGGGGGGGGGGGGAGGGGAAGCTTGTACCTTCTAATGCATTTCTAAGGAAGGGTTGAAACCGTCACATACGGGATTATCATGCTGTTCAAAGAAATCATGACCTATACCTCTGTAGATGAAGTTGGATCCCTAATACATGCAGACCAGTCAATTGAAATTTAACGATTGGACAGGAACACTAATTTCCAAATTATAATGCCAAATGCCACCAAATAAACAAAGAAGTTGGATAAAAATATTTTACTGATAAAAAGTATTTTTGGAGAACAAGTGCACAATTCTTGGATTGAAGTGGATTACAGTTTATGAAATTTGATTTTGTGACGCCATGTCTAAAACAGATCCATTTTCAGCGAAATCAAGTCTTCAATCACGTCTTTAACTAACATTTCATTAGTTTCACCAATTTTTCTATTAGGTTTCCAGTTTAATATCATACTTAAAACCAATTTCGTAACATAACATAACATAAATGTGTGGACCCCATCTTTAGCAGGGACACTGTGACTTAAAATTGTCTGCAGAGTATTTTCTGAAAGAAAAACAACAAAAATATATGTCGAGAACAACTTGTTGTACACTACTCGAACATAAAATGAAGGGACAGAGAGGTGCACTCCCAGTCCAGGTACACAGAGATGAATTTCCAATCCATGCTTTGGGATATGTCAAGTCTCACTCAAGTTATTTTGGCCTTAGAGTGCAAATTGTTCTCGAGAAGTGCGCTCGATCTTATGCTTGAGAGGAAAAAGATTCGCTTACACTTGCGGAACGGCTAAGGTTAAATTGTCGATGAAACCGACTTCCAAAAATAAGGGAAATAGTATGTTTTGGACATCACAGCAAATAGACTCCCACTCCAGAGTCGATCTCTCAATAGCTTTTGTTGAATTGACATACCCCAACCAACGACGCCTTCAGTATCCCTCTCAGATCTGTCAACATTTTTCCTGATCATATATTTTCACGCCAGGATTTCCAACGCCCAAGCCACCAGCCTGCATGACTGGACTGGGGCTGGAGAACGGAAACATTCCTGATTCGGCGATAACGGCTTCCAGCATGCACAGCAATACATATCGACCAAGTTTGGGTCGTCTGCATAAATACTATGGATGGCTCGCTGGAACCAACAATAACCAACAATGGTTTCAAGTGAACTTTGGAAGCTGGACCAAGGTGACAAGGGTATCCATCCAGGGGAGGCAAAACGGGGGAAATTGGATTACTAAGTTCAAGCTCGCTTACAGTTACGACGGAGTGTTTTTCAAGGAATATAAAGACGGAGGCTATACCAAGGTATTTCAGTAATGATTTTGAACAAAAGAACAAGCGTGGGGCATAAATTTAAAATTAGAAAGGCGTGCACATGGGTGGGCGTGGCTGACAACTCAAGCAAATGCCATGTGTAAACAAACGATAGTTGTCCCGAAATTTTGTAATATCATTCCGAATTTATGGAGACTTCTCGAAATATTCTCAAATTGCAATTCACTGAGGTTGCATTTGAAAAAAAAGCTCATTGTTTAGGCCGACTTAATATATAACGCTCATTGAGTATAGCCGATGTTGATGTTTTGCGTTTTTAAAACTGATTATCGAATTTGAGGAAACTTATTACAGTTTGAGGAGCTAAGTAGATTAATATGTCGTTCTACCCATAAGGTGTATTTTGGTCATAAAATCAAATCAATAAATTTCCGTATTCTCGGTACTGAACTGAAACTGGCTTGAAACGGAGTTATGCCATTTCAATTTGAAAAGATTCCCATCGCCAGAATTGGCTCCATTTCAAGCTTGTTTCAGTCAAGTACCGAGAATGCGAAAATGGTCTATTATATCGTGTGTTTGGTTCTTCACCATGCAGGAATTTGATGGAAACACGGATCAATACTCGGTTGTGAGTCATCTCTTAAAAAATCCCATTATAACACAATACATCCGAATCATTCCAGTCGCCTGGCAGGCACACATTGCTTTAAGAGCAGACTTCTACGGGTGCAAGTCAGGTAAGCATCTTGCTTCACTTTTTAAAAATTGTTGGGAATTAGTATTTGTCAAGGGGGCACGATCGCGTCAACCGTGCTTGACATAAAATACTGGAATAAAAAAGGATAGGAATGGAAATGAAGTCTAGAAAGGAGATTAGAAATATGCGAAATACATATTTTTGCAAGGTAAGATGCTTGATAACTTTGCTTTAATTATCAACAATTCTTCATTGTTTTCTGGAAGCAGAGATACGACACAGCCTTGGAAAGTTGAACCGTGCTAATGTAGTACCCTTGCAGTAAGCATTACAATGATGCGTGAGACAGAACTATTGGACAAAATCCCTCACAATGAAAATTTATGCAGTTTCTGAAATTGTTACAAAGTTGATGAAGAAACTTTACTAAATTATCCACGCTATTCCTCAATAAAAGAGATGTTCTTTTCTAAAATGCAACCTTCCGGACCCAAGATAATTGCCCACTTATTACTTGGCTTATGAATTGCTTTTGTTTTTGCGTAAACAGGATTCGAAATTCCCAAGATAGAATGTGCTTCTGCCCTGGGGATGGAAAACGGCAAGATTCCAGATTCGGCCATCGTAGCATCTTCGCGTTATAACCAATACTGGGGACCAGAGCGAGGCAGACTATACGAGCAGCCGGAAGGTAGGCAAAGCTTTACTTCAAAAGTGTTGCTTGTGGACGCCGAACTTTAGGCAGAGAAGGGTGCGAGTTTTCAAGTCTAAGCCTGTGCTTACGATTAGTACGTTCACACCAACCCGGTAATGATAGTTTCGTATTGAAATTATCGGCAACAGGTAGAAGTCAGGGTTCTGGAAACGTATAACTGGATTGAAGTTCGAAAGGCGTACTCCATCCTGAACAGATCAACTTAAGCTGAAAACCTAACGGCCTCGGACCAATAATCTTCCAAAATTAATTTTTAACTACTAGTTAATATGTACAAAACGAGTTCGACGTTACTATCGCGTCCTAGTTCATTATTTGCGGGCCCCGAGAATTCTATCAAGAGAGAATTAGAAAGCGATAACCTAATTGTTTCCGTAAACTTTACTACACGGAAACAACAAGATTATCCGAATCATACAGATGAATGGATTGTTTGACACGAGCGTGCGAGAGAGAAATTTGAGTCCCCAACGGGATTCAAACCCAAGACCTCGTTGATAATGGTCTGGCGTTCTAACTAAGCTTCGAGAAGGCCATTTAATAGGCTCACAGAAGACACTTTCTGCAAACAGCTGCGATCAGTAATGTCGAATTCACGATGATTGCGATAAATTCTAAAAGATGGTACAAATGTTCAGCTCGATGAATAAATGATGAAGATGAATTACTCGTGCAGAGCAATAAATATGAACACCGAAGTGTTTGCCTAACAACACAACGCAGTCCGCCCCATCTTTATTATAACTGCCGGGAACCTATGCGCAATCATAAAAACAATGATCTTGAATGACTTTGGGCTCCTGGTTTTAATTTTATTTTCTACATATTTTAGGCAGCTATCAAGGAGGATGGATTTCTCAATACGCAGATTCTAAACAGTACTTACAGATTGACTTGGGAAAGGTTACCAAGGTAACCAGGATCGCCACTCAAGGACGATTTGATGCAGGCTGGTGGACCAAGACGTACAGCCTGCAATACAGTGACGACGGTGCAACATTCAAACCATACAACAACGGTCAGGTAGAGGAGATATAATATATAGATTTAACCAGCGTTTACGGGAAGATTTGAAACTGACCAACACAATTTTCAAAACAGTATCACATAAATAAGGCTTCCAAAACAGAAAATCCTGTTACCTTATATCTGCACAAGGCTTGTCAGTTCCAGCGGGACCACGCTCAATAGATGCATCACGAAGTGCAAAGTTATAGAACGAAAGGTATCACTCAATACACAACGTCCGATTTGATATCCTTCCTCCCATTTGACGGAGGAGTGCAAAACGAACGAAAAAGTTACCTTCTCTGTATCTTTAAATCAAATGTGAGTGTTAAAAATACTAAAACCAGTCGACTCAGTTGCATGTTTTTCACTAGCAACGGTAGCTGTTCTTTTTACGACAGAATTTGATCAGAAATATTGCTATCCCCAGTTCACTTGCTCCGTGGCTCGCAGAGCTCTTTGATTTTACCACGATAAAGCGTATTGAAGAAATTAATCAATGCCTGCTGGTAAAATGGTTTTACTCTAACGTTTTCACGTACTTTAATTTTCGAAGGTTCTTCAAGGCAATACGGAAAATAAAGATGCAGAAGGTCGAATTCTTGATCCTCCAATCATCGCTAGATTTATCAAGATTAATGTTAAAACGTACAACGGATATCCTTCACTGAGAGTCGAGCTCTTTGGCTGTACTGATGGTAAGCATGTGTCATTTTACAAACGCAGTGTGGCCTAGGACTTTTGACACTTAATTTGTAATGCTGAAGTCCCATGTTCAAATCCTCCTCCCTGCTACTAGATGAGTTTGTCTTCGATGGTCCCCAATTCAAGTCGGCCATGGTTTGTAAGGATCGGAATCAACCAGTACGCCACTTGTCCTGAGTATATGAATGCAATCTGCATTTCCAAGTAAATTCCGTGATGCCCACACAAACTATGATATTTTGGCGGTTTCTGATGTGCAAAGTAAAGGATGCAACCGGTAACTAAAATTGAGACCTTTTTTGTTGCTCTAAATTTGAACAAGGGACATGTAAACATCAATTACCAGTCAGGGAAAATTACACGACATCACTCCGTCGACCACCCCCTCCCCCTAAAAATTATCAGTGAAAATAATTTGAGAAATCTACGTCGCATTTAGGCTTTCCCACACCCAAACCACCACAATGCATGGATGCCCTTGGAATGCAGAACGGTCAAATACCGGATTCTGCAATCTCAGCCTCGAGCTCGGCCAACCTCAACAGCTATGCTCCATCCATTGGTAGACTTCATTTTCTTTCTGCCGGCAGTGGTAAATATGGCAGCTGGGCTGCTGGAGCTAACAATGAAAACCAGTGGTTTCAAGTTGATTTTGGAAGCTGGACAAAAATCTCGGCCGTTGCGACACAGGGAAGACAAGACGCCGATCAATGGGTGAAAACCTACACTATTTCATTCAGCTACGATGGAGTTTTCTGGGAGACTGTTAAAAATGAACACGACTTCACACAGGTAAAAATATTAGCTCTATAAAATTGTAGCAATTTATAATTAAATTAAGTGTAGTATACCTCGTCTTCAAGCCTTTTCTAGATATTTATTTGTTCTTCTAATTTGCAGTTCGGATTGTGAGATTACTTTTACGAAATCATAAATCCAAAATGTTATCTTTTACCTGAAATATCTTACCAACTTACATACCACGTAATATTCCGTAGATAATTGTTCTTTCATCCATCAATTCTCAAAAGTATTATCACATGGTCTTTAATATGGCAAGAAACCGTCCAAGCAAATGCGGGCAATTGGTCCATGAATAATTTGCTTCAGTCAGGAACAGTTTTCAACTACGTAGTCACTATGACCAATCACCATCCTCTGAAACCCAAAGACAAAGATAAAGAGAGATAAACTGCACGGGGGCTAGGGAAAGTCCAAATTGCGGGAAAAAGCATCAGCAAGGAAAAGCTGTGGGGGAAGTGTGAAGCCCCTGGAAATGAGGCTTACAACGCTTGTCCCAAACGGCTATCTAGGGTGGGAATGTTCTCTCGCTCCCGTTTTTCCTCGGGCGGTGGATACGGCTACAAGTTATGGTGATTGTGAATTTAGACACCTCGTAAACGATTTTCAAGATTAAGATGGAAATTTATTATTAATTAGTTGCGGGAGAGGAAAGAAACAATTGAATTATTCTGCTCAATAAGAAAACGGTACTTTTTAGAGTCACTTTCCTGTATTCTTACACGGCAATCACACTTTCATTTCAATTTAGCCAGTGCGAAGTGCGGGAAAGCGAGTGGCAATTTTGGTTTTACGTGTGATTGGTTGAGAAGGAGCGCGCGATTTTAAGTCTTAGTCATCACTTAGCGTAGTACTTCAAAATTAAAGCGAGCGCAATTGCTTTCGACGCTAAAATGAAAATCACTCCACAAAACAGAGCTTATTTATTTTTAGGAGTTTACTGCCAACTCAGACAGATACACAGTGGTAATGAACAAACTGGTCAAACCGGTTATTACACGGTACATCCGTATTGTTCCAAAAACTTGGCAGAGCCACATCTCAATGAGAACGGAGTTTTACGGTTGCAAATCAGGTATGTTCAGAAATATTATTCTCTTAAATAACCTTTTAGTTCAATTTTGTACCTCCGATAGGCCATTCGTGAAACCAGACAGTTAATTATAAAAAAAAAATTAAAAAACCGCTAGAACAACTACTACAAAACGTACCAAATTTTTCCAAAATTCTGAGATTTTTTACATCCACGTGGAAAAAGGAACTTGTCTGAAAATGAATGATCCAATCATGCCCGGCTATGTCACTGTGCATGGTACATCCGAATTATTCCAGTCACCTAGCAGGGACATCATGCTTTAAGAGGAAACTTCTACAGGTGCAAGACTGCTTAGCATATTACAATATCTTTTTAAAGAACCATTAACTTTTGTCCAGGTTTAAAACAGTTCCATGACCTGGTCCCTTAGGACTGCTGAACAGAGGGCAAGATTGCGTCGCACAGCTGTGCTTAACATTGCAAAATTTACGAATTAAAAAATGAAAGGAATGTAAATAAAGTGAAACAATGTGAGCAGAAAATAGGCGAAAGACGATAATTTAAATAAGAAAAGATGCTTGAAAACTTTGCATTAGTTATCAACAGTCTTTCATTGTTTTCTGGAAGCAGGGGCGCCGCACAGCCTCTCCTCCAATCAGCAACACTCTTCTAGAGTTCGGACACATAGGTTTACGGTCGTCATTCAAAAAAATAAATTAATCAATTAAGAATACTTCATAGCAGAACAGCCAACCTTTACAAAAGCGTAGCTTTTATTGTACAATCTAAAATAATTCTAGCCCTTTTGTCTAGCTAGATCTAAGAGAGAAAACAGCCCCACAGAATGCATTGAAAGAACCTTAAAAATGGCAATCACCGCCGCAGTTTCTTCAATTGGAACAAAATTGAAGATAACTTAAATTTTAGTCTTTTCTGGGCGCCACACACTCCGAACCCAACATACTAGGGAACTTCTTACTTGCCTTATGACTTCCTTTTGTTTTTACATCGACAGGATTCGAACCTCCCAAAATAGAATGTGCTTCTGCCCTGGGTATGGAAAATGGCAAGATTCCTGATTCGGCCATCGTAGCATCTTCGCGTTATAACCAATACTGGGGACCAGAGCGAGGCAGACTTTTCGAGCAAAAGGAAGGTACGAAAAGCTTAATTTCAAAAGTGCTGTTTTTTGACACAGAACTTTATGACAGAAGGGTGCGACGTTCCAAATCTTAGCTTGTTCTTACGATTATTACCTTTCACATCAACCCGGTAAGGATAGTCTATTCTCGCATTGAAATTTTCGACAACAGGGATGAATCAGGGCCAAGTTCTGGAAACTTATCTGGATTGCAATTCGTACTCGTACGAGATCTTGTCTACTTGAACTAAAAACCTATTAACGGCCGCGCGCTAATTATCCTTCCAAAATTAATTTTTAACTAGTCAATAAGTACAATAAGAGCTCAGGTTTCTATCGTGTCATTGTTGATAAGAGCGGAGCTCGAGTCAACTACCACGGGATAGAATTCCAGAGTGAAAACCTAGAATTCCAGTGTAACCCTTGTAGACATAAATAACAATATTATCCAAATTGTACAGAGGAATGGGACGCGAGCATGGGACAAAAAAAGAGTACGTGCCGGGATTCAAACACAACACCTCGCAGATAATAGTCTGGCGCTCTAACAAAGCGTAGAGAACTCTTGGTTATCTAAGGCCATTTAATAGGCTCATGTGACCCGTTCTACATACCGCAACGGTAAGCAATGTCGAATGCGCCATCATTGCGATAAATAGTGAAAGATGGTGCAAATGTTCAGCTCGGTGAATAAATGGGGAAGATGAATTTCTCGTGCAGAACGATAAAGATTAACACGCAGATGTTTTGTGAAAGTACAAATCGCAGTTCGCCCGATCTTTATTTTAACTGCCGGGAACCCTGACGCAGCCAGGTACAATGATCATAAAAATACTAATCTTTAATATATGCATGTGCTCCTGGTTTTTTATTTTCTACACATTTTAGGCAGCTATCAAGGAGGATGGATTTCTCAATACGCGGATGCTAAACAGTACTTGCAAATTGACTTGGAGAAGGTTACCAAGGTAACCAGGATCGCCACTCAAGGACGATCTGATGCAGGCTGGTGGACAAAGACGTACAGCCTGGAATACAGTGACGACGGTGCAACATTCAAACCATACGACAACGGTCAGGTAAGGGAATATAATAAAACCGCAGGCAATTATTATTACTGTTTTCTTTATTAATTTTAATTTCAAATAAAGCAGATCAGTTACAGAAACATCCGTCTACATCACTGAATATTACGAAATACATAACATAGAAAATAATAGCTTTCCTACCAAAATTGCTTGCAGCATATTTAAGCTAAGAGAGTTGATGAGCGCTCCGCGTGGTGCTAGGAGAGTTTCTTGACCTCTCCATTATCCTGAGCCTTGGGCCATTAGTGGTATAAGCTTTGTAGCCTTTCTTCCCTCGTGTTCGATTATTGCTGCACACCCAGTCGGTCTTTCTCGCCACTTCCAAGAAACATACAAAATTGAAAAGAAGAAAACGCTTCTTTCCCTGCATTGAGTTGGTAAAGCTTTCGTACAAGCTTAGGTTTTTAGGGCCTTAGACTGCCGAGAGAATTAAATAACAACATAAATAATTAACATAATAATCCACCAATTCAATATTTCACAAATTCGCTTGATTCATCACGAAGTGCAAAATGGAACGAAAGGCATCAGGCAATATACACCGTCCGATTTGATATCCTTCACCCGATTTGACGAAAGAGTTCAAAACAAACGAATAGAGTCAACTTCTCTGTAACTTTAAATCAAAGTGTTTAAAATACTAAAACCAATCAACTCAGTTGCATCTGTTTCACCCACAATGATAGGTGTTCTTTTAGGATTGAAATTGTAGCTAGCCCCAATCCACTTGCACGGTCCTTCGGTCGAGCAGTCGTAAATCTTTGAATCCCCCCAAGCGTCTGTTTTCGGCTGACGAGTTAGACTGACAATACTGTACTCGAGAGGGCGTAGAGAATCTCAAAAGGGACGAAGTTATCTTAGTCTTCCGTGTTTAGCCCAAGTGTCCTACAAACCTTCGACAATTAAATACGTTTTGACATAAAGCTGTAGATGCCATGTAAACCAGGGTTCAAGAAACCAAAATATTGCTAGTGTTTATGTTGCCGTAATTCCATGCTGACAAAAAAATTAAAACCTTTCTCCCTTCACGAACGTTCGACATACACATTGTAGGTGGGTAAATAATTTATATAAAGTTGTGCAGATACAAAATGAACTACTGATTGGCGAAAGGCTCGAACAGGTTCCCAATCGGATTCGATCGGAAGTTTGTTGATATGAAAGTGGCTTGATTTTCTCACAACCTACTGGTTATACGTCTGCATGCCGAGAAATCAAAAGTAAAATTGTTTCCAGAAATTCAGTCGTAGCTCACACAGCTCCTTGATTCGACCACGATAAAGCGTATTGAAGAAATTAATCAAGGGTTATAAAATAATGCTGGTATTCTGCATTTACTCTATAACGTTTTCACGTACTTTAATTTTTGAAGGTTCTTCAAGGCAACACGGAAAATAAAAATCCAGAAGGTCGTATTCTAAATCCTCCAATCACCGCTCGATTTATCAAGATTAATGTTAAAACGTACAACGGATATCCTTCACTGAGAGTCGAGCTCTTTGGATGCACTGATGGTAAGCATGTGTCATTTTACGAAAGCAGTGTGACCCAGGGGTTTGGACTGACACCTTGTAATGCATTCTCCTCCCCACAGCCCTTCTCGTTTCTCTTAGCCGGCAGGGCCTTGGAAACGAAAAACGAAGGGCTCTGGAGACAGTCTGGTTTCCAGTCCGAGATTCTCGGACTTCCGGATATCCCCAGAGCCCTTAGTTCTTCGTGCGAAGGCCATGCCGGCTAAAAGAAGCGAAAAGGACGAGAATGGTAATGGTAAAGTCTCATCTTCAAATCCTCCTCCCTGCTACTAGATGAGTTTGTCTTCGATGGTCCCGAATTCAAATCCGCTATGGTTTGTAAGGATCGGAAACAACCAGTGCGCCATCTTTCCGGGGGGGGGGAGGTACTCCCATGAAACAGACGGGGATGGTCGTAGAAAATTTTGAATTACCCCTAAACTAGATCTATCTGGGCGTGGTTTAAGACCTTTTTAACCTATCAAAGACAACCCGGGACCTTGCTAGTTGTGATTTTAAACAATTATTTAACTTGGACTGTGCTATTCTTGGTTTTCACGTGACGTCATAAAGTTTTAAAAATAAAATTCGCTGGGCGTACTGAATTTTTAGTATCACCACGTGAAAGAAATCCGAAGAATACATCCTTTCACAAGTCTCCAGCTAAATAGCGTGCTTTGTGTTGGAAATACAGAATGTTGACTTTTCGGAATTTTCCGCCGTTCCTTACATCACGAGAGCCCGGGCACGATAGTTCCCTGACAAAGCTGTCGTGCTTGAAGAAACCGCCGTTTCTCAAGATTTTTGCAGTTTAAACAGTTCGAATATTAGGAAAGTTGTTTGTGTATATATTCTGGATCATAAGGAAAGAGCAATCGCTTTCATAGCAAAAATGCGTGCTAGATGTTTCTTTGATTTCCGGCCGCCATGTTGGTGCCTATTCTCATAGGTACCAACATGGCGTCTCCATACCAAGCTCTATAAATCTCCGTGAAATTCTTCGGTAAATAACTCGCGAATGCATGGTGTACCGCACAAACCTGGGACATGGAGATGTTATTTATCTTTATATCTTAAGAAATCTGTATTTATCATTTTTTTCCCATTACATTGTTTTGAATTTATTTTGATGGCGTCACAGTGAAAACCAGCAACACACATTGACACGTGACAAGTGAATTTCTGATAATGGTTGCCTATTACAATGATTAAAATAATACCAAGTCAAGAGAATAATCAAGAATAAAACATATATAATATGCGTATCAAAAGCAAACAATAAAAAACAAACATGCAAGCTCTATATTCCAAAATGAAAACGCAGTATAATCTGCATAATACGATTTTTAAGTGCACCTTGGCCTGAGTATCTAATTGCATCTGCATTTCCACGTAAATTCCGTGATGCCCATACATACTATGATATTTTGGCGGTTTCTGATCTGCAAAGTAAACGATATAACAGGTAACTAAAATTGAGAACTTTTTTGATGCTCGAAATTTGTACAAGCGACATGTAAATATCAATTGCCAGTCGTAGAAAATTACGAGATCACTCCATCTACCGCCCCCTACCCCTAAAAATTATCAATGATGATAATATGAGAAATCAATGTTACATTTAGGCTTTCCCACACCCAAACCACCACAATGCATGGATGCGCTTGGAATGGAGAACGGTCAAATACCAGATTCTGCGATCTCGGCCTCGAGCTCGGCCAATGCTAACAGCCATGCTCCATCCATTGGTAGACTTCATTTTCTTTCTGCCGGCAGTGGTAAATATGGCAGCTGGGCTGCTGGAGCTAACAATGAGAACCAGTTTTTTCAAGTTGATTTCGGAAGCTGGACAAAAATCTCGGCCGTGGCGACACAGGGGAGACAAGACGCCGATCAATGGGTAAAAACCTACACTATTTCATTCAGCTACGATGGAGTTTTCTGGGAGACTGTTAAGAATGAACACAACTTCACACAGGTAAAAATCTTCGCTATATAAAATTATACCTATTTATAAATGCTTCAAAACAATTTAAGAGTAGAATAACTCTTCTTCGAATTATATCAAAGAACGCAAGGCTTTTTCTAAATATTTATTTCTTCTTTAAATTGTAAGATTGCATGAATCCAAAATGTCATCTTTTACCTCGGCAATCTTATCTTCTCACATACCACGTGATATTTCGTAGAGAATTGTTCTTTTATCCATCCATTCTCAAAAATGTATTGACGCATGGTATTTAATATGGCAAGAAACCGCCCAAGCAAATGCGGGCAATTGCTCCATGGCCAATTTGCTTCAGTCAAGAACAGTTTTAAACTAATACCCGATTCATACCAAAACTTAAACACGTTTAAAAGCTGTTTAGTTAAATACGGTTTAAAATTGTTTTGTTCATAAAAGTTACTAACTGGTGATTGTTGACTTCAACTTTGGCACAATGAAAGAACACGTTAAAACTTACTTGAATCCTATCCAAAATTCACTATTCTGTTGCTTATTTTAACTAAACTGACCTGGTTTAACTAAACAAGTTGTTGGTGTGAATGGGGAATAATTATAAGTGAAGTAAAACCAAAAAAGTCACTCACCAATCATTACCCTCTGAAACCAAAGGACAAAGGTAAAGAGAGATATAAAGTGGGGGTGAGGAAAAGTCGAACCTGCGGGAAAAAGAATCGGCAAAGAAACCCTTTGGGGGAGGACCCCCTGAGAATGAGGCTAATCAAGCCAGTCCCAAACAGATCTCTGAATGCTGCCTCCTTATTGCGCGGCAGGAAAAAATCATTTGTATTCTACCATACACGACAACTGCCGTGTAACAACACAGGAAAGTATCAGTCATACTTTCATTTCATTTCAGCCAGTGCGAAGCGCTCGGTTTTGGTTTTACGCGTGATTAGTTGAGGCAATCACGCAAACGTAGTAATTAAAAATTAAAGCGAACGCAATTGCTTTCGACACTAAAGTGAAAATCGTTCTTTTCAGTAATAAGTAATAATTTTGTGTAAAATTTGTGTAAAAATTCGGAAAGAAACAAGAAAGAACCCATCTTAAGTGTATGCGGCTGACGCGCGAATGACGCAGGTATCCAATTACAGGTATCCAATTTGAAGTTGTTCAAATTGCAGATCGCGCGCCGATTACGCGAAAAAAAAACACGCGTTAAACCAATCAAAATAGAAAATTCTTAGAGATACGATAAAGCTTGTTATTTATTTTCAGGAGTTTTCTGCCAACTCGGACAGATACACAGTGGTAATGAACAAACTAGTCAAACCAGTTATTACACGCTACATCCGTATTCTTCCAAAAACATGGCAGAGCCACATCTCAATGAGAACGGAGTTTTACGGTTGCAAATCAGGTATGTTCAGGAATATTATTATCTTAAATAACATTTCAGTTTTCAATTTACGTCTATAAGCCATTCGTGAAACCAGACTGATCCTACTATTGTCCCTAGTTATAACCAAGTGAAATTGCCGTTAAAAAAAGAAAACAGGTTCCTTCTGAATGACAAAAGGAGCCTGTTAAAATGAATGATCCAATCATGCCCGACAATGTGACCGAACGTGGTACTGTTAAACATTAACTGTGTTGAAACAGTTCTTCTTTGACGCATTAAAGGATTCACAACACCCAAGATCGTCTGTGCAGATGACCTCGGTATGGAAAGTGGAGAAATTCCAGACTCCGCCTTAAAATCAACTTCAGACTACAACCAATACTTTGGAGCTGAAAGAAGCAGATTAAACGAGAAAAAGGAGGGAAGCTATTACGGTGGGTGGGCATCAAAGCACGCTGATGTTGGACAATGGCTACAAATCGACTTGGGAAAAACCACCAAAATCACCAGGATCGCAACTCAGGGCAGAGAAGATGCTAATTGGTGGGTGACTAAGTACTCACTAACTTTCAGCAATGGTGGACATTTTAAGCCTTATGATAATGGAGAGGTGAGTGTGTAAAATAAATGTAATATAAATCTGCAAGACCACTGCAAACCGATGAGAAGTGCCGGATCACTTGTAGACCTGGATCAGTAAATTATTCACAAAGCAAACTATAAACGGCACACTGATCCTGACGGCGAAAACGATGAAAAATAAACAAAGATAAATCAGCCAGTACATTTAAAAGAAATTTGTTCAATGTTTGGGTTGGCAAAACAAACATTCCTCAGGGGCTGAGCGAACAAACAAATTAAGACAAAATAAGAAAAGATCGTTACAAATGTTTGAAATTAAAATGTAGATATTGATTGATTGTTTTCGGCTTGTATAAACAAGTATTGATGTGTCATTAGCGTGCTTCATCATCACCAGGTTTCGCCAAATATCGTCTAGTTTGACATAATTCATTACTTCTTTTTCTTCAGCAAAATATATAATCATATATAAAAAAGTCATACTTGTACAATCCGTTAGCATTTTCCGTTATTTTATTACTTTTTAAGAAAATAGTAGAAAAAAGAAGGCTGATCCAAGATGGCCGCTTTGATGGCGTTTATGACGTCATTAAATTAAATTGTCATCTTTTTCAAGCTCGGACATTTCGAGTCAAAGTAAATTAAGTTTGCTATGACTTAACAGAGCAAAAACCTTCAACCACGGTCGCTGTATCAATTAGATTTCACAATCGCTTGGCGCTCGCCGCGTTCATGAACAAATTTGCCGCCTGCTGTTTCTTATCTAATTTTTCACGGGTTGTCCCTTTTCTTATGTTGTGGTTCTTTGTTACCTTTAGGAAATCCCAGGAAATAGAGATAGGAACACTGCAGAGGGCCGCATTCTCAATCCACCAATCATAGCGCGGTACATAAGAATTCACCCCAAGGCATGGTATGGACACATCGCTTTGAGAGTGGAATTGTTTGGGTGTAGAGAAGGTATGTTACCTTTAAAAGGGACACTGTCACCAATGTTAATAGCATGATTTCGGAAATCTCAAAAACATACATCGATCTTTGCAAGCTGAACAATGATGCTTTTATTTTGTAAAGCAGTGCCCAAACCAAACTCGCGCGCGCACGTTTTCCCGCGCTTACTTCGCGTTATTGATTGGATCACTGTATTGTTTCAGTCCTTTCTGATTAGTCAAAGTAGTAACTTCGTTTTGGGTTTTTAATACGACACTCAGTTGAAACTCGCTCTCTACACCATCAGTAACTTGTGTCTTTCATCGACCAGGCTTCGCCACCGGAGAGACAAAGAAGTGTGCAAAAATACTTGGAATGCAAAACTATCAGATTCCGGACTCTGCCCTCAGCGCTTCCACTTCTTACAATGCCAATTCCATGGGACCAGCAAATGGACGACTTTATTTCCAGTCAAAGAGCGGTCAGTACGGTGCTTGGGCCGTGTCAACAAATGATGAGTTTCAATGGTTTCAAGTTGACTTTGGAAGTTTTACAAAAGTGACGGGATTAGCGACTCAGGGAAGGCAGGATGGAGCTTGGTGGGTTAAGACCTACAGTCTTTCTTTCAGCTATGATGGAGTGTTCTTTGAAGATTACAAGGAAGATGGTTTTACTAAGGTCAGCGGAATATTTTTTTCGATTGTCTGATCTGTGAAAATTTCATTGTTAGATTAGAAACCAACTACGGAAATGTCATCTGTTGCTTAATGAGTGTTTGTAGTTGTGGTGTGATTGTTTTTAAATGTGTTTACTGTTGTCGCCAGTTATCAGCTTAGAAATCAAAGGCTTGCGGGCGACAAGTTATCGTTGTATCAGTACTCAAGTCCCTGGAAGCAAGTCTTCGTCAGTGTTGAAGAGAGATCCCTTAAAAGCGAGGGGGGAAGGGAGACACTCCACATTGTGGGACATGCTGGAAGGCTCCGCAAAAAGGTTGTACCTTTATCATTCCCCTCAGAAATGACAACAAAGATTGGCATTAACTGTCCCACTCGCTTAATAACGCGAGGACTGAACTAGCTTTCTGTCTGATAGAGCATATTTTTTATGAGTAAAGAGGTACTTTGCTTTTATATGTATGTATATATGTATGTATAAGGCGGCTATAGTTCGGAGAGTTCCTCCTTGTTAATAGTTTTAAAGGTTACCACAAGCTTACATCGTTGCCATGTTATGGTCAATTGAAACCCGTCAAAAGAAGGTATCCGCTGACCAGATCGCGGGATCAGATTTAGAACTCGTCGTTTTTTTAAGTTGACCGCTGACCAGGAATTGCTTTTTATTGATCGCCTGCTCAGGCACTGTTTTCTTTTGGGTTCTGGGAGCATCTTTTTAATTTTTTATGGTCACTCAGTGGAAATTCTGCAATTGGAGTTGACGTTTTTAATTATTTATTTCAGCTGTAGGCTTTTAATTTCCGAAATTAGTAAGAGTCAGCAAAAACGCGGAGCTCCGCTTTCAGGCTTGGCTAAATCTATATATTTAATTTTAATTGGGCCTTATTGTTGTCTCAGGTTTTCGCTGGAAACACCGACCGTTATAGCGTCGTTTCTCACGAACTAAAGAATCCCATCATTACAAAATATCTCCGAATAAACCCGATTTCTTGGAACGGCTACATCTCTTTGAGAGCTGAATTCTATGGCTGCAGAGAAGGTATGGCCTAAACTCGCTTTTAATTGGGCAGCTGCAATAAACATAGCATATTGACAGTTAATGGCAAACTGGTATATGGAAATTAAGGTGAAATATATTAAGAATTACTTTTACCGCGACTTTTACGCAGAAGATAAATAGATTCAAGTAGTAGAATCCCGATTTTTCGAAAACTGAATTTCTTGTAGAATAGTTTCCCTGGGAAAAGTCTAACACTACAATTTTATCTTAGGTTTCTCTATATTCGGATTTGTCGAGGCACTTTAGTTTCTGTTCGACCTTCGAGAAGCCGGGATCGATGTGTTTGAATCAAACCAGAACTTCCAGAGAAACCTTACCAGTTCAATAAGGACGATAAAATGTTATTAAAGCTGAACATTCTCTTTTTGCTGTGGCCACGTGTTTTTGGAAAAATTTTACACTACACTGACTTGGATTACGATCTCTGAACATCAATTTCTCTGCCCTTAATTAGATAATTACAAACCACAACGCGCAAAGTAAAATAGCTGTCAGTACAAATCCACTACCTTCTTTTTTCGCTTAGGTTTCGACACTCCTAAAGTCGTTTGTACGACGGCTCTCGGATTGGAAACTGGTCAAATACCAAACAGCGCCATGGTGGCATCTTCGCAGTACAATCAATTCTATGGACCAGAAAGAGCACGGTTGCGCGAAGTGACGGAAGGAAACTTTATCGGTGGATGGTCACCCAAGTCATCTAATCAGGGAGAGTGGATTCAATTTGATCTCGGGGAAAATACCAAAGTCACCAGGATTGCTACTCAAGGGCGCGATAATGCTAACTGGTGGACCACAAGTTTCTCCCTGTCCTTCAAAATCAATGGCGGAATGTACGAGTCTTACAACAATGGAAAAGTAAGAAATACAAATGATATTTTAAAAATCAAAATAAAGAGAAATTTGATGGCACGTTTAAGCCACGGAGGACACCCAAGCTAACACAAACCGGAGTTAAAGGGGAAGATATGAAAGATGCCTAAGGTTTTCGCTCTATTAACGAACAGAACGTTAAAGAATCTGACCTGCCATTATGCATCGAGAGTCAAACCGCCATTTTTGGGGCCCCCGAAAAAGCGAGTTGTAGCCACCGACATATTTTATCTGTTTTCAGCGACGTTCAATGCTTCAAGCAGGTGACATCTCTTCGAAAATATACTCCTCGCTAATTTTTCTTTCTTCGGGGTTCGTTTTTTTTTTTTTTTGTACAATTGCTTTTTGTCGTAACAATAACAATAATACAGCCGCGTGATGCAAAGTGGGTTGGTCGGGCTCTTTAATTTTCTTCCAATAAAAACCCCGAGTCTGTTCTACAATATGGCATAATGTTTGATCGTTATTATAGCATCTGACGTCATAAAAGTCCTAATGAGTGCCTGGAAAAATAATGTCTCAAAAATACTCGATACTTGACAGAACCTGTCAAATATCATAGACGCATCGAAATGCCAGCAAAGAATGGATGAACGGCTGCAGAACAAAGTACTGTCGCGGGTTGTAATTCTACTGGTCCTAAGTGTAGCAACCGGCCTCAAGAGTCCACGTGGGCCCGAAGAGGATAAATGATAATGATAATGATAATGATAATGATAATAATTAATAATAATAATAATAATAATAATAATAATTGTAGCAAATTCTATATTTTTAAGGCCAAAGAGCTTTGTTCATGTTTGTCATTGTTTAATGTGTACTTGCCAGCCATTCATGCCAGTCCTTACGACAGCTGCTACATCACAGACAGAAAAAATACTTTTTTTCACACACCTCCCTCGTGCGTAGGACGGTTAACAAAGACGTGGTTTTCATTTCAGGTATTTCAAGGCAATAGAGACAGAAATACGCCAATGGGAAACATTATTAATCCACCAATCATTGCGCGTTACATCAAAATTCATCCCAAGACATGGACCGGTTTCATTGCTTTGCGGGTTGAATTTTATGGATGTAGGGAAGGTGAGAACAAAATACTACAACGTATTCATTAAAATTCATTAAAGTCAATTAAATATTGAAATATCCTAATTTAGAAGGGAATTCTACGCTGAAAACGCCTCGAAGTCATTCCTATGAAAACATTGCAGACCTGTCCCCTTATTTAAAAAAAAGGCATAAAATTACTTTTTATCGTTCAGGTGTGGAGAAATAGCATTTAACACAATGTAACCCCTGTGCGCAACTCAATGCTCGACATAATTGAATGTCCCTTACGATAGGTCCAAAGGTTATTGATAGCAAGCAGACTATTTAACGTGTTTAGTAAATGCATCTACAGCACAAGGTTCTAGGATTGAACTATACAACAGTGCGATTGTTCGATAATTTCCCATTTTCGTTCTCATCATCCTTCTTAAAGTCTTGGTTGAGCTATTTTCCAGTGAGACACAAAATCGGGATAGACCACGATAACAAGGCTTCCTTTCTCCAAACGCTTTGTTCTCATTGCTTTCGGCCATTTTTGTTTTGTTAAGGATTCACTCCTCCAAGACCACCAACCTGTGCTGCCGCCCTTGGAATGCAAAACAACCAGATACCAGACTCCGCTCTCAGGGCCTCTACCTCATACAATATAAACTCCATGGGACCAAGAAACGGAAGATTACATTTCCAGGCAAAATCAGGACAATACGGAGCTTGGGCTGTCTCCACAAATAACCAGTTCCAATACTTCGAAGTAAATTTCGGTGACTGGACCAAAATTACAAAGGTGGCGACCCAAGGAAGGCAGGACGGAAATTGGTGGGTTAAGAGCTACTGTATTAGCTACAGCTACGATGGGGTGTTCTTTGAGGATTACAAGGAAGATGACGTAGTGAAGGTATAAATAAGTTTCATTTTCTATAATGTATTCACCTTTGAACGACCGCCAGGTCTAGTGGCTTCAGATTTACAACGAGTGTAAAGTGCGCAAGATAAACAAACAACTATACGTTAATTAGTTATATATACTTGTCTAGAACTTCTCAATTTACAACACGATGGCCGTGTAATGGCGTGTGAACAGGCTTTTTGTGACGATAGTGATACCTTAAAGCTTAGACACGCAACTGAAAACCATAAAAAGGCCCAGTTGTCCTTCACCACCCCTTCTCATATCAACTAAGATGCAACTTATCTTTCGCAAGGTGTTTACTGGAAACAGCGATCGATACTCCGTGGTGGCGCACACTTTGAAGCATCCCATCATAACCCGCTACCTTCGAATCAAGCCGAAGACATGGAATGGCTACATATCGTTACGGGCAGAGTTCTATGGCTGCAGAGAAGGTAGTAACGCATTAAGCTTACCTTCCCATTAATCTGCAAGTACAAACAACAGGACCACTCATTCTAGAACTATAAACACTGAAGTTACATGAAACATTATGTGGGAAATTATGTTCCAAAACTTCATCGACAGCACTTTACATATTTCAAAGGGTTCTCTAAGGTGATGGCGATGGTTTTGTTTGAATTACTCTAGCTGTTTCTTTGTAAAAAAAAAAACACGGAAGCAAGCAAAGGAATAAATAATTAGCCAAATAAAAATGATTTTATTTACTTGTGACTCTTAAAGGTTTTACGCCACCGGAAATCAAATGCAGAGATCCTCTTGGAATAGAGAGTGGCAAAATACCAAGAACCTCCATTGTTGCATCGTCACAATACAATCAGTACTGGGGACCGGACCGCGGCAGACTGCGAACAGTGAACGAAGGAAGCTATGGAGGAGGCTGGGCCTCTAAATACAATGACGCTAACCAGTTTCTCCAGTTTGACCTGGGCAACGTTACCAAGGTAACTGCCGTTGCTACGCAAGGACGATCTGACGCTGACTGGATGGTAACAAGCTACACGTTGGCTTACAGTATGGACGGCGTCAAGTTCACTAATTACGGTGATGGCGATGGTCAGGCAAGTCTGCAAACCGGGTTTTCCTCTGTCAGTTGAAGTATATATATAACTAAATTTGTAAATACCGAGTCAAACAAATTATGGCCCCATTTGTACGTTGTACTTAAAAAGACTTTCTCCAGTCAATGATGATAGAAAATTTTCCCAACAAAGGAGGAAAGGCACTGAATTAAGTTAAATAATTAATTAAAGAAACTGTCATTCTCTAATTTTTATAGCCTTGACTTTGGAGAGTTTCTGCTGAAAAAAAGGTTCACTCCAGTTTAGCCTAAAATTTCCTTTGACCCGGTTTTGATAAATCCAGATTTATATTTAACAAATAAAGAAGTCTAAGCCATTTATTATACTGTCATAAAACACGACGGGCAATGTAGAAAACGCGAGCGGCAGGCGAGTGTTTTCTACATTTCTTGAGTGTTCTTAAATGTCCGGAAAGCGGTTTTATAACAGTATAATACATGGCTTAGGCTTCTTCATTTGCTATATGACACAGATTTTATACGCCGCGAGTGAAAACAACAAAAGACACACGATCGACTTGTTGAGGACTTTTTCTTCGCTTTTTAAACTGCTTGGCACGCAATAATATCGGTAAAATCTGCCATCTGCAGCGAATTTTAACAAGAGTAAAGCTGACCGAAAACAATAAAACGCGCTTTTTCTGTGTTTTGCTCGGATTTTTCACCAATCAGAGCGCGCGTATAGTCCTATCTGCATTATAAATGACCTTATTTCTAAGCAGTCCGACAGCGCATACTTGGTCTCTACTATGGTTTGCGAAATGCATGTATTTGAATTACAAGAAAATATCTTGTACTGATGAGAAAATTGTTCCATGGTATTTCTTTGTGTTTTCGTTCATGTTTCTACG
The DNA here is from genome assembly GCA_947652115.1 of Blastomussa wellsi. Classification (NCBI taxonomy): domain Eukaryota; kingdom Metazoa; phylum Cnidaria; class Anthozoa; order Scleractinia; family Plerogyridae; genus Blastomussa; species Blastomussa wellsi. Next base: position 6,086,227 of record OX393567.1, read on the forward strand.
CTTTATTCCATGCACTCTGCCCTCGTTTAGGATTTACTGGGGGTAGTAATGAAGTGTTTCAGACAGTGGTATTGAGCGGCATCTTTTCAGAAAATACAAACACTTTGTAACATCGCGTTATTTAGGGGGAGGCGCGGTGTATTAAGCGGTCTGGGTTCGAGTCCTGGTCGGAGACATTGTGTTGTCCTCTTGGGCAAGACACTTTACTCTCAGTGCCTCTCTCTCCACCCAGGTGCTGGGCGTTAACCCTGCGATGGACTAGCATCCCATCCAGGGGGGAGTAGACATACTCCCAGTCGCTTGATGGAAAGGACGGCTTTGCCATGCATGCGTATAATGTATTAATAATTTGGAAAGAAGTTATTGACTTGTGTCTTATCATTAGATTTTTGATGGCAACAACCTTGACAGAAATGAACCCGTTGGCAATATGATCGATCCACCCATCATCGCACGCTTTATAAAAATTCGTGTCAAAACTTGGAAAGGGCATACCAGCATGCGTGCAGAGTTTTATGGATGCACCGAAGGTAAACAACACTGTCAGCGGTCTCGGGTGTAGCTTTCTTTCACAGCTGCGTTATACCTCGGCTCGGGGAGGGACTCGCCTATCAAAATAACGCGGAGGTGCTGGTCGGAAATTTTGAAAAGTACCCCTAAAAGGTACCAGAATCTCGAGTAGTGCGTGTGGCCTCCAAAAAATTTCAACCCTAAAAGTTACCACCACCAAAAAACCAGAAACCAATTACACAACACCAAATTAACCAACATTGACAAGTTTCAATATCAGTTAACACGGTTCACTCACAGTTTCTGTCATTTCTTCCTAAAAAGTACCGCGACAACTTTGCCGGTGGTAATTTTAGCTTAAAGTACCCTAAGCGGTACCAATCCATCAATTTTACCCCCTAAAAGGTACGACGAACACCCCGTCATTTTTAAGGGATTTCCCCCCGGGTTCCACGATTGATTGACTAATCAAACATATTAAATCCGTTAAATTTCACTTGGATGGTGTAACTATGTAATTTCAACAAATGAAAAATCATCACAGACATGTACTCAGTGAACTCTCACGCTCTGGGTTTTTCAGAGAAATCAAGAGAAATACCTCTTGAAAACCTAGTGGTTGGGACATTTTATTTTGTGGATTGAGCCCCAGTCGTAACTGTTTCGGAATTTTCCTTTAAAATTGTAAACGTAATTTACAACTGTGTATATCTGGTTTTTCATGTTATTTATTTTGTTTAAACAGGTTTCCCAACGCCGAAGCCTCCAGTGTGCCAAGAAGCTCTTGGAATGCAGAATGAAAGAATTCCAGACTCTGCCATCACAGCCTCCACAGAGTACAGCAATGCTTACAAGGCCATTAATGGCAGGTTACATTTTCTGCTTCGATCAGGGCGATATGGATCCTGGTCGGCGAAGAGTAATGACGTGTTTCAATATCTTCAAGTAAATTTTGGTGACTGGACGAAAGTAACTCGAGTTGCTATTCAAGGAAGACAAGATTACAATCAGTGGGTGAAAAGCTTCAGCCTGTCATATGGCTACGATCCCATCTTTTTTAAAGTATACAAAGAAGATGGTGCAAAAAAGGTATTAACTGTTATAAATGTTAAGTTAAGTCCTAATGTACATGAAAAAATTACTCGATTCTGATTGGCTGAGAGCACTACAGTCCAAGTGTAACGCAGTGCAAAAAGTGTAACACCAGTGCAAATTACACATAGAAATTCTGGAATATGGTTGCAAATGTTTTAAACGAACCATTTTCAGTTCGTAGCATTATTAACTGATCTTCATCAGCCAATCCGAAAATAAAATGTCAAATTCGCATCAAATGCTCGCTTCCTGTCTGCAACACAAGCGGCTCGTTCAATTACACCTTTTTGAAAAACTCACTCATGCAAATTAATTCCAAATTGAACTCGAAACCATATGATTACGTATACTAATAGTGGGCAAAGTGTTTAAATTCTATTCAACCTATATTTCTCTTTATTCCAGGTGTTTCAGGGAAATAATGATCGTTATACACCTGTCATTCACGATCTGGAAATTCCCATCGTTACTCGCTACATTCGCATCCATCCGGAAACATGGAATGGTCATATTTCTATGAGAGCTGAGTTCTATGGATGCCGGGAAGGTGAGACTACAATAACCACTCGAAATGCTTAAAGGAGCTACATCACAATATTTTGAGTAATTTTTTCGATAACCTAAATTACCTTTCAAATTTAGGAAACCTAAAAAATGCAAGCAAACAACCAAGACTGGACGGTTTTTACCGTTCAGAAGCCTCCGACGCCATCTCCGCTCCTTTCGCAAGGGGATGTTAATGGCGTAAATTTCTGTGCCACGTGAGCTCGTCGGGGTAAAATCACGTGACAAAATGTCTTTGTAAACGGCGAGAAATAATATATTCACAATTACTTGGATACATTGCAGACCGCAAACGCGTAAAACTGTTTTTATTGCTGTTATTTTGAAACGTAGACGTAATCTTGCATGTTCGTCTTTGCAAGGCAACTAACAAAATAACAGCAATGAAAAAAGCGTCTGTTTTGTTCCTTTGTTACAAACAGAAAATGCTCGAATTAAAAGCACGGGAGGGGGTGTCAACTCTAAGAAAGCCTGTTTGGGGAGTAAAGTGATACATGTAGCACTGCCCAAACAGCTTTTATATTAAATTATTACTGCCTGATGTATTTTACCGTGTTTAAATGATGATAATGATGTTAGAGTTATCACCTCCCCCCCCCCCCCCCCCGTAATAGCTCTGTGGTTTCTTATTTATGGCAAATCGCAGAAAAGCAAGTTATAGTTAAGAATGCATTCTTTGCCAACTTCGACCAAAAGACAATATTCTGTCATTGTTCAAGCATTGTCATACTAATAGAGCTTTTCATGCCGCGTGCGGATTTGTGTACTAATTATATCCACCTTTTAATTTGCGTCAACTAAGGATTTGAACCACCGAAACTAGAATGCCAATCAGAACTTGGAATGAAAAGCGGAAAAATACCCAACAGTGCTATCACTGCTACAACTATCCTCAATCAGTATTATGGTACAGAGCGTGCCAGGCTCGATACCGTGAAGTCAGGTAGTTACGCTGGAGCGTGGATTCCTAAGTCACAGGACGTTGGACAATGGATTCAAGTTGATCTTGGAAAAATCACAAAGATAACGCGTCTAGCCACTCAGGGGAGACAAGATGCTGGTCACTGGGTGAAGAGTTATTCCATCACCTACAGTGTGGAAGGAGGACCATTCCTCCCTTACAACGACAACCAGGTGAATGTTCGACGAATGGAACGTGGGAAAGATATTTAAACAGTTAAAACAATACCGTACTTGTAGCGGAAGTCGGTTAATATGGTCAATTACTGGCCACTGAAATTTGGTGGTATTAAACGGTAGGGCAATACTTCATGTCCAATTGCCTTTCTAAACGACTGTGAAAGATCCGAAATGCAGACATAATTGAAAAATAAACTTAAATGAACACAATTCTAGAACAGACCTTTCTGATTTAATTTCTGGTTTAATATCGTTGCTTTTCATTCATTATTATTGCTCACAATCATTTATAACTCATCAAGTTAACGCAGTGGTTCTAGCAATTTTTTTTATGTTATTCCCAAACAACTAAGTTCGTCAAAATACTCCGTTGCGCGTCGTATTTTCAACTCATTTCTCGGTATTTGGAAATCACGGTGATGAAACACTCTCTTTCGTGTTCGATATTATTACCTCGAGTTCTTCATTTGTTTTATAAAGACAATTACAATTAGATGCGTATTAGAGTACGGCTAAAGTAGCCGTAATAACTGGATAAAATTAGAAAGAATTACACATGTTGGAATATCAGAATATGGCGGTTGGCCGCATTAACGAGGTGGTTGTAGAGCGGATGTCCACTCTGACTAAAAGTACTTCAGTTGCCGGTGACGTTTCTATCACATATTATTTTCAGTTATTTTCTAAAAATAATATATACAAATTGTGTCGGACAAAAATTGGAAGCTATAGCAGTAAAGGAGCCTCAAAATGTACTTTAATTTAATGTGATATTAACTTTTTGTCTGTTGCTAGGTTCTCCCTGGCAATAAAGACTCCAATACAATCGTTGGACACATTCTGAGCCCACCCATCATTGCACACTACATACGAATCCACCCAAAAGCGTACCAAGGTTACATGGCATTGCGATTTGAACTTTTTGGATGCACAGAAGGTTAGTGAATTACTTTATCCACTGTTGCTGCAAAATTCAAATCTGCAATTACGTAAGAGTCTTCATTATTCAAATTGGCAGCTCTCACGATGTATGTAACATGTATGGCTAGTTGTAAAAGTTGGGACGTTAAGGTTTGGATCCGTTCTGTATTAATTTCGCTAAAATTTCAAGTTGAACCTTAGATTTTGGATTCAAACAATCACGAAGAACTTTGTTTCGGGATTATATTAATTGCAACACACCCACACGGTAAGACGCAACCTCGACGGAACGCTTATTTTCACTCGACCGTTGTAAACACTACTTTTTTTCTGCATGTTCTCTGGTATCAGAGCTGGTCTCCTTAGTATAGCCTACTAGACCTTACGCGAAACATCTGTTTTGCTAGCAATTCTTTGGTTCAACAGATATTGATTACACTAACTATAATAAACCAATAGCAAAGAATAGCCAAGGAATGTAACAACTTACTATGGCTGCGAGAACTCATCTTTAACCAAGGGGTAAACGTAAGTAGATGAAGGTCATAATGACTCCATTTGACGCGTAAGAAACATCATGTGACATAGTAATGAATTGGTGATATTCACTAAGTTACCAACCCATTTTCGAAATTGCTTCAAAGTATCCAGTAACACTGAAACCCCACAAAGAATTTACTTTTCAAAACGGAGACTTCTGCTGCGCATAAACATGCAGTTAAAACTCATGAATCTTCAATAAGCAGCAACCTTACTTTATTTGCAGGGTTCTCCATACCGCAAGTGCCTCCTTGTCAGATTCAACTTGGAATGCAAAACGGAAAACTGCCAAATTCTGCATTGTCGGCTTCATCGCAGCTCAATGCAGCCTATGGACCTGAAAATGCCAGGCTTCATTTCTATGCCATGAGTGGCCGTAATGGAGCTTGGATACCGAGTGTTCAAAACCACAATCAGTGGTTTCAGGTCGACTTTGGTGTGGAGACACAAGTTACACGAATTGCCACCCAAGGTCGCCAAGATGCCAGCCAGTGGGTAAAGGAATATACGCTGAGATACAGCACTGATGGAGTTTACTTCAAACAATACCAGCCATCTGGATTTACCAAGGTGAGTTAGCCAAATAGCCATAATACAAACGAATAAACAACCAAACAAACGAACGATTAAATAAACGAATGAACGAACGAATAAATGAACGAATAAACGATCAAATGAATAAACAAACGAACGAACGAACGAAGAAACCAAACGAACAAGCAAATAAACCGTTTTACTTTTCCATTGCTTTTTATTTCTTAAGACATTCGTGGGAAATACCGACCGATACACCGTTGTCAGTCATGACTTGAATCCACCAATCGGAGCACGATACATTAGGATCGTCCCAGAGGAATGGCAAAGCTACATTGCGTTGAGAGTTGAGTTCTACGGCTGCAAGACAAGTGAGATATCCGTTTTGACTTTGTAATCGTAATTTAACCTATGTAGAAACACAATAGAAAGGCTTCGCAGCCCATTCTCTTGATTATTAAAAATGCTGTGAGTTAAATTGGAAGAGTTTCAAGTGGTTCTATAGCTCTAACGGCTGATCTTTGTGCTGTGCTTTTAAGCCAGACAATTTTCTGTCCCACCACGTATGCACAGCAGGACTTGGGAAGCCCACCTGCTTGTCGGCATGGCCGGCCAGATTGTTCATCATTAAAATGAGTACACCCGTTGTGTTGTATTCCAATCTGTCGAAAAAAAATAGCCATTGTTAATCGCAACGACAATAAGCAACACCAACAACAAGTGCGTTTGTTCTCCTTTAGACGACGGCGGGTATTCGGAATGGGGCTCTTGGTCCGAATGCTCTGTTTCTTGTGGAGATGGGCGTCGTAGCCGCAGCCGTTCTTGTACAAATCCCCCTCCTAGCCCTGGCGGGGAAGATTGTTCACAGCTAGGATCTGACAAAGAGACTGGCGAATGCAATATTGAAGTGTGTCCAGGTACGTTGATAAAGATACCAACAAGCTTAGACCATTCAAGTACGTTTGCTGTTGTTGCTCTGATCTGCAATAATTATTCATACTGAGGAACCATGACAGTTTCTGCGTTAACATTAACTTCGAAGCGTAAAGAAGTAATATATCAAACACCAGAGACATTGTTTCATTGGGAAATGCTACCTTAAATGGAGTCTGGAAATTTTCTTACGATGATCCACTTTTCAATGTGTCTTCATAGACATCTGTTTTCTGTAAAGACGTATACAAATGCCACTTCAGGTGTCTTCCATTTTATAATACACGAATCCTCTGTTCGAGGATTGATAATCGACAATCCTTTGCTATTTCGTTAATTTTGCAGTGGATGGCGGTTACTCTGCATGGGGAGCATACGGTGAATGTTCAAAATCTTGTGGAGGCGGAGAACAAAAACGAGAACGAACATGTACCAATCCACCACCAAGTGGCAGAGGAAACGACTGCAGTGAGCTCGGACCAAGTTTCTCTACTAGGGAATGCAACACAAAGGAGTGTCCAGGTAAGATTCCGCACCTCTTTTGTATGGTTCAAAATGTACGTCCTTCCTTCCTTCCTTCCTTCGCCTGAACAATTATCACAACCTTCTGTTCTTTTTTAGTTGATGGTGGTTATGGCGGATGGGGAAATTGGGGCGACTGTTCTGCGACCTGCGGAGGCGGGCAACGGGCGAGAAGTAGGAAATGTGATAACCCATCACCGCAACATGGAGGAAAAGATTGCTCGGAACTCGGAGCCTCAACCAAAACCATGGAATGCAGCACTAACGACTGCCCTGGTAAGCGCTACCTTTTCTCGTTTAACAAAACATTTGTTTGTTCACCCTTCTCGTTTGAAGAGGCATAGTTATATGGCAGTAAATACAGATTATTATTTACTTAGTCATTGCTAGAAGATTAAGCTTGGCAACAATCATTTTAGATGAGACAATTTGTGCTTGTGCCATGAAGTAACTGCTTTCCAATTTGAGAAAAAATTTTCAAAAAATATTAAAATATCAGTTATAGGCGTCTGACAACAACCATACCGCCATTCAAACGGCTGTAGCGCAGCAATCTTTGAGTGGCCGTTTGAAGAAGTTAATGACCACATAGTTGATAGATTGTGATTTAGCATAACATCATTTCCCCTTTAACTAATCAGCATTACCCTTGCAATCGAACGGAGAAGGTGACCGGAAGGTTGCCAACCCCTTCCCACTTGTTACTGTCACTTTGGCAGCAAAACTCCCGAAAGTAGAAAACGAGACAATTGATGATTTTCGTCGCATATTATAAATTAACCCTTATCTCCAGCAGTATATAGCCTTTGGATTTTTCGAGACGGATAGCTAAAAGTACACTGAATTTTTTACAGCCTGTAATTGATCATTTCTATTCATTATGTACGGAACTTATGTATAAGCTTATCCTAACACAGAAACAAACGAAACTGAGATATGACTCACTCAATTTACAGTTGACGGTGGGTATTCTTCCTGGGGACCATATGGCGACTGTTCAAAGACTTGTGGAGGAGGGGAGCAGACTCGTCATCGAACGTGCACCAACCCACCGCCGGCAAATGGCGGAAAAGATTGCAGTGGTCTTGGACCAAGTTCTTCCAGCAGAAAATGCAACGACAAAGCGTGTGGAAGTAAGTTTCCGTCGACAAATTGCCTTTCATTCCTGTCAACAAGGAAATTTCATTTTTAAAATAAATATGGTGCTAAAACCGTTAAAAATGAAGCCCACACGAGGGGAAACAAAAAGAAGTAAGCGGGTGGCGGGAAAAATTGAAAAGCTTTATCTTCTCCACGATAAATTTACAAGCTTAGGGTTAAGTTCGCGTTGTGTCAAGATATTTGCTGTTAAATTCTTATTCCTTTTCTTTCTGTTCGTTTTTAATCAAGTTGATGGAGGTTACTCCGAATGGGAGGAATGGACAGATTGCTCGTTAACATGTGGAGGAGGAAGACGCAGTCGACATCGACAATGTACTAATCCTGTGCCACAACATGGTGGAAAAGATTGCAAGGACCTTGGGCCAGCGACTGAGACAGACGAATGCAACACAAACGAATGTCCTGGTAAAAGTTTTTCTGCTGTTGTAAATACAAGCATTATAAGCACTTGACTTCGTGAGTTTTTAAAAATTGATTCTCCGAGCACCTTCCCAAATCGCATTTTGGTTTTCCAACAGTTTTCAATCTACCTTAAAAGAAATGCATCAGTTTCTTGCCTTTGGAGTTATTTGATTTAATGGAGGTACAACATCACAAAGCAAGCGAATTGCATTTTATTCCAGATAGAGCTTTCTTTCCACGCTCTGTCTTTTTCAACCAATCCCCAGAGACTCAAAGACAATAAGCTTGACGGCCATGTTGGATGACCAAACAAAAGAGGCCAACAAGAAATCTATTGTTAATGTAATCCACCATGGCGTGGATGACGTCACTTTCAAACCAAGAATACATCAAATCCGTTGAAATTGAATAAGTTCAGGTTGGCATGGTAACCCGGTAGATTTATTTGACATAAAATTAAGGATACTCGTTTCGTTCATTTGCAGTCGATGGAGGCTATGGTTCTTGGGGAAAGTGGAGCGAGTGCTCGAAAACTTGTGGAAAGAAACCAGGTTCAATGAGGCGTGACAGACTGTGCAACAACCCAGAACCACAGAATGGTGGTAAAGATTGTTCAAAACTTGGAGAAGACAGCGAAACAAAACCATGCAAACCGAAAGCAAAGAAATGTCCCGGTTAGTGGAGACAAAACTCATCGTAATGATGGTTCCTTTCTCATAGTGGGGAGAACAGGGCCACTCCCACTTAAGCTCCAGGTTGCTCTGTCCTCTGCAGCTGTGGCCGCTTATTCTTCTTAATTAAAGCTTTACAGCTTGCTTCAAAATTGTTCATACCCTCTCTTAGGAATTGATTGTTCTTCAAAAACACATCCTCGTTGCAGGATGTATTCTGAACCAACTGCCCCTTTAAGAAAGCTGAAATTGGCTGTTCTGTTGTATCCCTTTCCAGTTCCTTGTTGTACGAATTAGAAAGACAAAGAAAGAATCGCAGTTTGCTGTCGCTACTTCTTCTTAACCCAGCGTGCAGGCGATTTCAATGTCAGTGTAACCTAGTAATTTGCCTAGCGTTCTAATGGTACAGTGATGGACCAATATCCAATCGAAAGGAGTTGTGATACTTTAGGCGCTTCATGTAAAACCCAGGAAAGCTATTGTGGGTTTTTACTATTGATTTCTCCAAATATAGTTGATGGTGGGTATGGCAAGTGGAGCAAGTGGAGCTCATGTACCCAGACTTGTGGAGGAGGAACACAGAAAAGGACCCGCAAATGTAACAAGCCTAAACCTAAAGCAGGCGGGAAGAAATGCAATGCGCTTGGACCAAACAAGGAGACTCGGGAATGTAACACACAGAGTTGCGCACGTAAGGAAACAGAGTTTCATATAATAACTGAGAGATTCTTGTACGCTCATTGGTCAAGTGCTATAGTCAACGAGAATACAGACCATTAAAAAGGCTGGTGTAACTAACCCAAACTTCGCAACACTGGAAAAATTTCTCGACTTTCTAATCAAACAAAATCCAGCGAATTGTGAAGATTCAACGAAACAATTAGGACGAAATTTCCTACACAAACAATGAGATGCAAAATGTACCCAGGACAATCCATCAGGTGAATTGAAAGATAAAAAAATTAAAGTGCAATTTTGATCAACAGCTTCCTGGAAACCAATTGGGTGTTATAAGATGGTATCCCAGGCACTGGACACGTACTTTTTGAGGGCCGGAAACGTAGCCTCCATCAGCAACAGATACCAAGCTTGCGCCAAGAAGGCAGATGAAGAACGAATTGCCTTGTTTGGAATGGACGACAAACGGTGCTGGACCGCTGATAAACCAGAACGCGACTTCGACAAGTTTGGGCCATCGGGACACTGCAAGGAGAAGGGAGGCTACAGTAGTGGCATATCAGAGAGATCCAGCGTCTATGTATATCGAAAAAACGACAAAGGTAACAAGCTAAATTGATATTAAATAAGAAAAGTTCTACTATGAAAAGGATGGTACCTCCCACATTTGACATTTCTCGGATTAAAAGCGAATTGGTGACGTTGTGGTTATGGACCTTTCTGCAGTCATGCGCTCTTCAAACAGAACATCATTCAAAATTTTATCACAAAAAATATGTAACTTTTACTAAAGTTTTATAGCATATTGTTCTTAGAAATAGAACACACTTATCTGTTAATCATGTAAATGCGGTACCTCGGAAATTGGAACATGAATACATTCAAACAAGCAAGACAGAATTAAACAAATATTTGCTGGAAAATAAGTCATTGTTCTTGCTCCAATTGGATCCGGGTAAATTATTTTGCACACCAGCCCTTGGGTTACCATATTCAAACCTCTCAATTAATTCATCACTCTGTTCTTTTAGCAAAGCATCCGTCAAATGACTGGATATTTTCACTGACGTTGTAACTTGTCATCAAAATTCTTATGGAAATATTATAGCAATGGCCCAACATCAATAAAAGCTTAACACACTCGTGCTTGAACTTGCTTAACTAACGAATTGAAGCGCTTAATGTATACATTTATGTTTTGTTTCAACACTTATCAATTTAGATGAGTGGAAAGCCGTTGGTTGTTACTTAAATAACGGACCTCAGGCGCTACCGAAACAGTTCGACAACAATATCAGCAGTGTATCGGCCAATGACGCTATGTTCGACTACTGCAAAGCTAAAGCCGAGACGTTTGGCTACGAGACATTTGGTGTCGATGACAAGGCCTGTTGGTCCGGCGACAAAGCTGAAGAAACTTATGACGATTATGGAAAATCCACGAAGTGTTCAGTAAGTGGGAAGACTGGGAACGGCTCTGGCAAGGAGATCAATGGTGACGTGTTTGTCTACCAACTAAGCAAATGAGGTATGTTAACATAATTAATTGTCCAATTTAAAAATTCGAACAAAAGTCAAATTGTTTTAATATATATACATATATATATATTAGACATTCAAACACAACACGACAAAAAAAGAGAAAAATTGAAACACTTTCGAATTCACTAGCGACACTACTTACATTAACATGCGAAAGGACATAATGTTTTCAAAAATAACATTCACAACTTGACAACGAGTTTGCCGTTAGCAGTTTAATCTCTGATGATTCGCTGACAACTTACCTGGCGAACACTTCGAATAGCCCAGCCAACAGGAACCCTTAAAGAATGAAATCTCCATATTTTTAATTATTTAAACTTATTTAGACGTTACATTTTCTCTCATTACTTGCAAAGAAATTAATTTTGTTTCTGAATGTGTTTCCCTTGCAGGAAAAACCTTGAAATAACCAAACGACAAATGGACAAGATTTGGTCGGGGTAGTAAGGCTGGCTTTCGTTCAGTTTGCAGTTGGCATTAATATTTTTCCACCACGCTCATGGTAAAAATGGCGATGAAGGATATTGATAGAACTGGCGAACATTCATTGGGTAATTAAGCCACAGCGCAAACGTGCATCACCAAGCAAGCACCACCATTAAACTAACTCGATGATTTCCTGTGAGGTTGTTATGGAGTAACGCAGAATAAAGGGATAAAAATCAAATTTATTAATTGTTAATTTTTGTCTACAGTCATTTTGCTGCCTCTTACCCGGGCGCGTCCTTAATCTTTTCTGCGTTTACAAGGAACCTCAAGAAGTTCCTTTGAGGCGCCTGGGCACAAGGAATGTCAATTTGTAAAATCCATGCCCAACATTACATAGAGGTTTATCACGTGACGTCAAAGCCGCCAAACTGCCTTAACTTTACAAAAGAATTGTTAGGTGGCTCGATCAGATTTGAGTGACGATACCTTTCAACTTTGAGCAGCTAGTGTACCGCCAAAGAGTATCTGACAGAAAATAGATTGCTCCAAGTGCACTAGAGAAAGATCAAAGTTTCAGATGAAATAGGTTTCAGCGTAATCGGAGTTACCATAGCAACTTGGTGACGTCATGCCCCACTTTAGACAAGACCGAATAACTTGTCACCAAGAGATAATTTTGGAAAACCCTTCCTGGATCTTTGACCTGACATACTTTTCTCGAGGTCTATCAAATTTGAAGCGATTTTGAGAATTGATGGCGAAGTTTAAACGTGTTAAAATACAACAAAATCGTATTAGTTCCTGAATGCTATTGAAACGTTTGTTAACCAGGCCTCAAGATTCCAGATTCAAGACAATGGATAGGTATAATTAGAACCACAAGCGACTAGACGGAAAATGAGCGCAATGTTTACTGAAGTTGAGGCTACAAATTGACAGCCTTACAAGGTTTCAATGAAGTTGAAACTTGGGGATTATATTAAATATTGGTTAATCTACCTGAAGAATAACTTTCAAAAAAAATTATCTACCGCTTTTTAAGTAACGACCATTTAATAAATGTAGGGTCAATTTTGACGAAAACGCAAAGTAATACTCCACTCCAGTTCATATTCAAGCCAGTGTTTTCAGAAATCGAATAGAACGATTTTTCAAAGATTTTCACCTAACGTAATTGGATGCTATTCAATTTATTTCAGACTAAAGTAATTTTACATCGGGCCTGGTGAACAACTTTTTAATAGCATTCAGGGAGTAATACGATTGTTGTATTTTAACACCTTAAAACTTCACCGTAAATTTTCTCGAAATCGCTCTTAGAAAACATTTTCAAATCTGGCAGATCTCTAGAAACGTATGCCAGGCTAAAGATCCAGGAAGGGTTTTCCAAAATTATCCCTTAATGACAGGTTACTCGGTCTCGAGTAAAGTGGGGCATGACGTCACTACGTTGCTATGGTGACTCCGATAACGATAAAATTAACTTAATCTGAAACATTGATCTTTCTCTAGTGCACCTGGACCAATAGATTTTCTGTCGGATACTCTATGGTGGTACACAAGCTGCTCAAATTTGAAAGGTATCGTCACTCAAAAATCCGATCGAGCCACCTTAATTCACTTTTGTTTGGTTCGGATGTCATGCCCTTTCGTGAATTAGCGAATGCCTAGGCCTAGACTTTGTCCCACCAGCGACCTGATTACCAGGCATGGTTGTGTAAGAATCTTTTGCGCTTCAATTTTGCCATTGATGTAAAATATAAGAAATAATTTATATTCGAACTGCGGATGTAGATGGAAGTGAAGAATGATCATCGCAGTGAATTTCCAATTTAAGCATGCAATTGCAAAGAAGCCTGAAAAAAAATTAGGGCTTCAAAAGGATTCGAACCCGTAACCTCCGCGAATACCGGTGCGATGCGCTCCCAACTGAGCTACGAAGCTACGCATTGCCTCCCAATAAAATAGACGTTCTTTATCAACTGACACTGGTTTTAATTTTCAAATCTGTACGCCACTTTAGTCAGTGTTTTTCTGTTATGATCACGGGATCTAACCCAACTGCTGGTTTTCACTCTCGCGCCATCAAAAAATAAAATTCAAAACCATGCAATGAAAGAAGCTGATATTCTGATTTCTATAAAATATTAAAGGGCCCTAATCAGCCACACCTTTGTTATTGTTTACATGCCAGAGTTCGGTATTAAATTTTACAACGAGCGTGTCGAAATGAAAGATCACTGGGAAACTTGCTAAATTTTGCAAATAAACACTTCTAGTAACATAACTTACAGTAATGTAATAACTTTCGCTTCACAATACAATTTCCATAACTTTGATGGCATCAAAATGAGTAGCGCCCTTTTATAGATAAACAACATCTCCAAGTCCCAAGTCTGTGCGGTACACCATTCTTGAGTTATTTGCCGACGCATTTCATGCAAATTTATAGAGCTCATACCCGATTCACACCAAAGCTTAAACACGTTTAAAAGCTATTTAGTTGAACACGGTTTAAAATTGTTTTGATAAAAGACCCCCCTCACAAAAATTAACAACTGATGATTGTTGACTTCAAATTTGGCACAATGAAATAACACATCAGAACTTTACTTACCTATGTAAAATTAACTAAACAAGTTTTGTTGGTGTGAATGGGGTATTAGTATGGAGACGCCATTATAGTGCCCATCCGAATTGGGCGCAGCATGGCGGCCGGAAATCAAATAAAACATCTGGCACTCACTTTTGCAATGAAAGCAATTGCTCTTGCCTTATGATCTAGTGTATAAACACAAAAAAATCTTTCCTAATACTTGAACTGTTTAAACTGCAAAAATCTTGAGAAACGGAACCATCTGGATGTATTTTTCTGATTTCTTTCACGTGGTGACGAAAATTTAGTAGGCCCAGCGAATTTTGTGTTAAATTTTATTACGTCACCTGAAAACCAAGAATAGCCTTGATTCGAAATACTTGAAGAACTCTTTAGTGGAGTTACAATGCTTTATCGGTATAATAATTATGGCATTTGAGAGAAATCGAATCGATGACAATTTTTTCCAAGTTATTTTTTTTCTCAAGTCAGTTGCTCTTTCACTATACATACCAGTTTATAGTGATTTAAGATACACACAACAATATAACAACAATATATGACCCATTCTAATTATAATGTAGATGTCTTCTATCGCGGGAAAAGAGTTAACTTCATCGCTGAGATATACTTAATTTGTTAATAAATAATGAAATAAGAGTCGCGAATGGTAATTAAAACTTGTGGCAGAAAAGACCATCGAGAAAGTCTATCGTATGCCATTTGCAGTCAAAAATGAAGTAAAAATAATGTTTCAGTATAAAGTGATTTACAATGTGCTTCCAACCCGTTATTTCAAACTTTATCGAGAGGGCCTCTCGGAAAATCCCACATGCAACGTAGAACAACAAACTCTGCATCACCTGCTAATAAACTGGACCCTTGCAGTCGATTTCTGGACTCTGTTTTAAGACTGGTGGAACCAAAAAAACGAATGAAACTATAACGTTAGCCACAACCCATGAACTTTATGGCTGACATGATAGAACAAAGCATTGGCACGTACTAAATTATTTTCTACTTATAGCTAAATATTGTATTTTCTGCACAAACCTTCGCGGAGGCTTCCTAGATTTCCAATGCTTTATACTGTTTCTTTACGGAAAACTTGAAATTCTTAGAGATCGCGGCTGCAAAACAAAGCTCCCGAAATATTATCGCACTAGGGCTATTTTACTAATTCTACAAAAGTTGCTATTGCATATGCGTAATTTATATAGGTTGAACCGTTATGTAGTGTATTCGAAAATTGTAAATTTGTATTGTAAGCAGTGTAGATGTCGTAATGTAGTGTACGATGGATTGTACTGTAAGGTAGTGTATCGCTTAAGTGTTTCCTCTGTAACTCGGGTGTCTGTATTTGAAATTAAAAAAATTAAAACTTGTTTTGCGCCAGAAGAATGGCTAACATCCAAGCAATCAGTTAATTTAATTCGCTCACGACTTGTAGCTATACAACGTTATCATAAAGCAGCCGGCCAGATTGTATTTCAAGAAGCCAAAAAGATCCATGAGGGCGACATAGAAGTGGGTGAACACCAGCTGCAGCAATATTGCATACAAATATCGTGCAAACCTTTATTTTCTCATCGTAAATTAACCAGATTAGTGAAGAAGAAAATGAATACCATATTTACTCGATTAGGTATAACCCCAGTTATAGTGTGCCGTTAAAGAGAAAAATATTCTTCGAATTAGCTGTCTAAGGCACAAGATAACAATGCTTACGCTAACGACAGATGTTTATTATTCGGTTTCTCGCCAACTTTAGTTCTAAATGACATAAATTTTGTGTAATAAACACAACATTATGATCAACATGACCTTATACGGCAAAGGCTACTTGGGATCTTGACTGATTGATGGTTTATACTTCTGAAACTAAAAGGTTAGCGCTAGACGAGCGACGCACTTGTCCAATCTCGTCCCCAGAGCCCGCTTATCTTTTGGTTAGCGCCAAGAACCCGGGCTCCTGCCAGGACCGTTTATGGAACATGCGCATGGTGCATTTGATTCTCCGCCAATCAGATTAAGCGAAAAAGTTCTGAGTTTGCACATTTCCGTGAAATGCGGACTTCCGGGATCGGTCCTGGTCAGAGCCCGCGTTCTTGGTGCTGAGCAAAAGGTAAGCAGACTCTGGGGACGAGTTTGCGTACTAGCTCCCAGTCCCTTACGAGTCATCAAAGTCAAGATGGCGTCGCTTTGTTTATTTCGTGTTTTTTAAACTTTTTTGGACTTAGAATAGACAAGAGAAAAGTCTACAGCTTTTGAAGAAGTAGTTTTGCCCAAAGCATCTATTTATCTGTCAAAAAACTCGAATTGGACTCAAAGGGCAGCATAATAACACTCCAACTGCTTTCGTGTGTTTTTGCGAATATGGTCAAGATTAGAGTGCTCCAGTATTTTGCTGCTTCAATGGCCCAAAAGGTTATTGCTGTTTATGATAGGCAGAAGGTAAGAATATTTGCCTGTGATTTCCAATACTCACTGAAGGTTTAGCTGTGTTTTGTACGGTAACTCGAAAATGAGCTATATTTTACTCCTTCGCGGAATCCGGAGTCCAGAGTCCGGAACCGGAATCCGGAATACGGAGCTGGAATCCGGAATCCGGAAAATCAAAGAAAGCAAGTTTTTTTAGATACAGAATCTTGTGATGGATAGTTTATGATCGTTTATTATTGTAGAAATAAAACACCTTTAAAGGGCCTTAGTCAGCCTCCGCCATTTTCGATGGCATCGAACTTATGGCAAGTGTATGGTGAAGCGAAATCTTATTACATTGCTGTAAGTTACTGTAAGTAAAACTTGCTTTCTTTTAGTTTCTGGATTCCCGTTCCATATTCCGGTTCCGTATTCAGGATCCCTGTTTTGCAGTTGCTCTTCAGGAAGACGAAATGTTGGTATTCCAAAATGAAACAGTGCAGACAGACCTGTGGTTATTTTTCTCATTTCCTTGATTTATATTTTGCATGTAAACTAAGAACTTTGTTTGTTAAACTCTAGAATTTCTACGATTTTTCAAATTTGGGGCAAATTTAAGAGTAAATTTGGGACCAGAGAGGGTGATAGAAAGTGGATCTCGTATCTCCAATAGCTAAGCGATTGAGAAGTTATGCTTAGTATATTTATCCATAAGTCCACCTAACCTGTCTATGCATGGTGTTAGTATTAAGCAAATCGGCCGACCCCCACCTTTGGCCTCTTGCTCGGGTTTCTCTGACAAAAACACTAAAATGCGTGTATAACGGCTCGCTATATTGACATGCAGAATATATTTTCTAAGACGATTCAACATAATTATTTCCCATATACATTAATTTTCTAGTTAGCAATTCACAGTCAAAATTAAATTAATGTGATTCTGTGAAGACAGATTGATGAAGAGACGTAAATCTTTTTAATCTCAGTTTTTTTCTTCTGGATCATTGAGTTCGTGATATTTTTAGAACTAGTATAAAGCAACATGTCTGTTTTCCCACGAACAGCAAAAATCTCACCATCTCCACCTTCTCTTTGCTATCTGTACGTAATTACACGCCACTTGTGTGAAAAAGTGAATTATTTAGTATTTCTACTGACAGATTTATTTGATAACCCAAGGAAAAGTAAACAGAAAATCAACAACCTGGCGTTTGTCGGTTGCTGTTGGAATGTGATGAAGATAGACCCTTGTAGAACGCTGATTCCAAGCTTATCAGTCAAATTTATTCAAGGGCTAGACGTTCGACAGGAGTAGCCCTATTCACATGCAAATAAGATGATGTTTTGTCTTTCTGTACATTTCAGTCAAGTGAATTCCGTCCAGAAATAATACATAAAGGTACAATCTTTGACAAACACGATCACTCTTTCAAGAGAAAAATATTAATCATTATGTAATCGATGCTCTTCCTTATTCGTAAAGCTTCCTTTTCATCTTTGGTTGTTTTACAATATGAGTAGAAAGATAACTCGATTATGCATAATTCAGCGCGTGGCGCGTGGTGGTGGCTAAATGACATTTGGATGAAATGTCTAATTTATTTTTATCTTGCAAAATTATCTACTTATCAACAATTCTACTTTTATTAAATACTTTTTACAAATTTAAAAAGTTCAATCTATATGCTGGTTACAGTATACGTAGTATTTGTTTAATTGCAGTAATAGTCGGTCATTACGGTCATTTGAGCTTTGTTTTTCATAATCCAGTAAAGCATCAAACAAAAATCAAGGGCATGATAGAAACTATTTAGCTAGCGAGTTCCAAATGTGATAAATAACTTGTTAAGTCCTCGGATCTTAGCCATCACTACCTGCATCACGGTCGTCTAAAAATTTCGTTACGTAACAGCTGCCAACTGGGGCTATTGATTTCACGCCTGATTCTTAGTTCCGTATTCCGGTTGCGTGCATTACCGGTAATAAAGTGGTTGACTTTGTTCTCTTTATTGAACGGAAGGGATATAGAAAGAAGCACTATTCAGTAAAACCGTTACTCAGAAGCAGGCCAGATCTGGTTGATAATGGCCTAACAATATCGCAGCAGGGATTAGCCACGTTGTTAAGTGCAATGATGATGAATCCTACCGACAATAGGGTATTAACATGACTTTTTGAGGGATTGTTTATTGGCGCCCGCATAGTGTCATTTGCAGCCCGAGCGCGAAGCGCTCATAGATAATCATAATTGTTAACGAACTAACAATTTCCAGTTGAACTTCGGTGTAAAATTGCCGCAGTACTTTAGCCGAGCTAATTTTTCTCGCCCGTAGGAATCAAGCGAACGATGTTTCGCTTCTTGTAAGGTCTTGTAAAGGCGACAAGAACTTGCTTCCTTTGTTTCTTCTGGATTGTGGTTTTGCTTTTAGCCTGTCTTCAAGTCTGAATCGGAATTTTTTGTCTGCATTCTTCCCATTTATAACGAGTAGACCGATTTTTCTCTCTGAAGACTATGCGTTTTGTGTGAAACTGAACTTCAATGCTTGCTGTTCGCTCGTACGCACCTCGATGGTTTTCCCGCTTCAAACGGTTGCGGCCGAATTTCAATTCGGCCGTGTATATTGATAACAATTCAATTCGCTTAGATCAATACTCCATCCAGATGAGAATGTTTTCTGTTCCTTATTGGTCATGTTATTAAATTTCTTTAAGTTTAAAAAAGAGAGGCGGTGTCATTTGGGCGTCATTATTTGCTTTAAACCTGAGGTAAACTGCTGTTAACCTGAAGAGACTGGGTGCCATTGAAATCATGCATTTCAGCTGTACGAAGGCGATCCAAATGCATTAGTTCTAAACGCAACGCTGTAACATGCGGAGCGGTTAAACATGACATTTGATTTTAGTCCGTCACGAACAAGCAATAGTATTGTTTCTTGACAAGTGTGTTTTAATATTGACGGCGGTAGTTAAATTTTGCACAGGGTAAATCTATCGCATACAGACAAGCAACTAGGATATTATGATAAAACTCGATGCCACGGTGGATCAGCTGGTGCATTTAGAACTGGGCCGGGCACATGTGGTTGTCTCTCGCCACTCTCTTCGAATTCTTCCTACTGAATTTGTGAGGCATACTTTACTTATAACATACTCTTTTTTTATGCCAATTTCAAGGATCCTATTACGTAAGTGAAAAATGTTTGTCTTGCCATTTTTCGAAATAATGTATAGCACGATTTTAAGGTTTATTAAACACATTCAACGCCCATGCTCTCCCTTGTTCGTAATCTTTGGTTGTTTTAGAATATTGTCAGTGAAGACCGGCAACTCGCTTTAGAATTAAACTCAGCACGTGGCGGTTGAAAAGATTATCTACGTAAGATTATCTACTTGTCAACTACTTTAGTTTCATTAAATTGGTTTTCTAAATTACAAAAAAAATGTAAACCGTATTCTGGTTACAGTATACGTCGTATATTTGTTTAATCGCAGGAACGGTAACACGTCATTACGGTCATTGCTGGAATGCAAGTGGTGACATAGGCCCAATCAAGTTTCTTTGATCTTTTATTTTTCATGATCCAGTAATTAAAGAATAAAGAATAAAGTAGATGATAGAAACTATTTAGCTAACGAGTTCCAAAATACGATAAGTCGTCGGATCAGAGGCATCACGGACGTGTATAAAAAAATCGTTATGAAACAGCTATCAACTGGCGCTATTTATGCAGCTCAATTTTGTCTTTCTTTGGAATATCCCACTTGAGTTTGGAGCGTGTTATTTGTACTTGATAGGACGGAAATCAAGATAAAGCCATTATCCAAACTAGAATTTCATACACACTTGTGATAAAATAGAATGTTTAGAGAAAGGGTGGTAGCTTCTATCTGTGCTAACTCTGCAACCTTGACTACTCATAACAGGGAATCCAATCAGGTTACAGAACAATATATTTTCCACAGAACGTAACCTCCCACGTAGAAGTCCTTACTTATGCGTACGTAGGAGGCTGCATAGAACGTAGATATAGATTGAAAGTGCCGAATAAAAAATTCAAAAATGATCAATTAGTAGGTTTAGAAAAAGGGTGGTAGCTTCTATCTGTTAAAACTCTGTAACCCAGACTACTCAGAAAAGGAAAACCAAACAAACTGCAGGATATCGAATACAAATTAATATCGGTACTTTTGACAAAGTACTAGAAAAAGCGGTGGTAGCTTCTATCTGTGCTAATTCTGTAACCAAGACTACTCATAGCAGGAAAACCAATCAAATTGCAGGGCCACATAAGAAATCTCCTTCTAGCTAACGCAAGGCGATTCTTTTCTCTAAATATACCAAAAATGGTATGCAGCGTAACGTGATTGGCAGCTGTTGTTGAACGGGCCCTATGTTTTAGCAGTCGCTTTGTGAAAGTAGGCATTTTATAGCTTTCTGTTGGGCGCACGACAGTTGCGCAGGAAAACTAAAGATGGAAACCACGGTCAGTGTCATACTGCTGTTGCAATTTTTTATTGGAGTTGGTAAGTCATTGTATATCTATTTTATATTCTATTTTCACTATCACTGAAGGTTTCGCATCTATCGTATAACAAGAGCGTCAAAGCGAGATCCAGTTTCTAAAGTCGATATCTTAGTCGAAAAATGCAGAAACTGTTTTCCATGCCATAATAAACGTGAAACAGTAAACAGTCAATCAAACAGACTTTCAGATTGGACACAGAGTCGAAAAAGTTAATACCCGCAACGCAATTGAGCCATAACAAATTTTATCATCGTTGCATTGCTTTAAAATGTGACCTATTCCTACACTGACACCAAAATATTTTTTTGAAGCTTTTCACATATGGGTATGTTTAATATCAGCCAGAAAGAATTTGGGCGTTAAACGCGTGTTGAACCGCAACGCGCAAAATGTTATTCGCAACCAGTTGGTCACATATAGAAAGCAACCGGGCCTGACATTTAACCGCAACAAATAACATGTGTGCAATAGGTTTCTCGTGGGTGCATGAGGCTTTTCTTTGATCAAAAGAACCAACTTCCTTCAGCTCGCTATTCAGTTTGTAGGTTAGTGCGCAACGTGCATACAAAGAAAAACATCTATGTTTACCGTTTGTCTCTGAGCTTGATTGTAAACTTGTGGAAAAGAGTTCAAATTTTCTGTTGTTTTCTCTTTATTATCGTCTCAAATATGCCACGTATCAATCTAGTTAGATATGTCATGCTAAAGTCAAAGGAATTCATTTTCGGCCAGTCTGATTTCCGTGCTTTGCAATTCAATTCACTATAAATGAAGGAAAACAGTGCAACAAGATCCTGGCTTTGAGCTGCATTTTAAAAATATTTCCTTGGTTACCTGAAATGTATCTGTTGTTTTGCCATCTATGCAATCGTATAAATTAAGAGACGGTCCACATAAGGTTCAAGTAATTTTGAAAAATGGCCAAAGACAGCCGTACCTCAAACTTTTTGTGGTGAAAGCTATCAATGAGAAAGTAAGCAAATGGGAATTAAAATTTTCGATAAATGCAATCTGATCACGTGACAACCAATTAAAATTTGACCCCCTGTGACCAATTCTTCAATCGAAATTTTCCAAAAATTGGCCAAATTTGAATTTCTCATCATAACACAGAAGGCATAACAGTTTAACTATATTACACTTCTGTTCCGTTCCTTAGAAAAATCCTGGATCCGCCCCTATATGGAATCGACGATGGAAATCAAATTCTAGAAACAGGTGCAGACAAAAATCGAAATGAAAACTTCATGTATATGGAGTGAATAAAGCAGTGCATTGCTTGCACCTATCACTCGCACGTTTCGTCTTTAAGTGTAGTACTATAACTTCACTGCCATGCTGCGATTGGTTCTTGAATACCTGCAGTGATGCTAAAATGACACTAAAGGAACGTGCAATCCGTGAGTGAGGATGTTACCCCATCGATAGCGATGGGAGGCCGGATCAGTATAATAGCTTTTTTGTCCGTTCGCATGAAAGCAAAGGGCGTTACCTTGGTATCAGCTTGGGCAAGTATAAGTTGAAAATTAATAATTTATGTCGCTGTTAAATTTTCATACACAGGCTTGACAAAAAGCATACGAAGAATTGTTACACGGGAACAGTTTTATCACTATTTGAAAGTGCCTCGTTTAAAAAGAATTGGGCGGGTAAAAATAAGCTTGCAATGCACTCGATATCATCATATTTATCATTTTTAGTTTTATAAATTTTTTATTTGTTATCCTGTCATGGGCTTTGATTTCCTTTTTAATGAATATTACACTACGTTTCACTTCGGTGAACTAAAACATAGCTATATAAAGCTGATAAGGATACCAAACATTAGAAATAGTAGGCTTTATTCCTTAAATAAGGGATGCAAACACAAGCAGTTTAAGAATTGATAATTTCAACAAATGCGGTCCCAGATACGACAGAAGATATATACACTAGACCATAACGAAACTAATAATCTATAGCACGTGAAAATATATATTGATTTATCTATTTACATATTCACAAAGAACTAAAATAAAATACTGATGTCTTCACTTGCTGTTTTAATGGAAACATATTTATAAAAACTCGTCGGCAAGCGAAGAAAATTATGCAGGACTCGCAAATATAAAAGTCACGCACATTTCTAGTTTCTGACCATTACAGGTCATTAGTAGGTCATTAGGTCATCAGTGGTTTCTTGTAGCGCCCCAAAGATTCAAACATCCTATTATCATAGCGATGAGTCGGAAAGGAAACAATATTTTAAATACTTCCTCGGTTGTTCACAGCTAGCAGTAGAACCCGTCGGGGGAAGGGTGGGGAAAGGTTGATGTCGACGTTCAGAAAAGTATTTCTCTTTTAAGTTCGAGATAGAACAGTCAACTAAATGAAACTATGAGATTTTATAGAGTTTAGTGTCATTTGATACAAGTATCCTTTGCTTTTACGATTTTCAAAGGTTATAAAATCTGAATTATTTCTGTATTGTCTAATATGCAAATTTTGAAAATATTAAGGTTTGGGTGCTCCCGTTTGATTCCTAAACGTTATTTGCCCGCAGATTTTTTCCATACATTTAAATTACAACTCTTGTGCTCTGATTCCATGAAACAACCAATGAGATAACGAAAGCCCTTCCTAGATATTTTTTACGTTGAAAATTACTAAAATTAAATGCTTCTTTGACAAAACCCGCAAACTGCCATATTTGTTTCAAATTGCTTCTCTGGAGTTAAGAAGACCCTGGACAATGTTTTGAAAAAGTAGAAAGACTGGCCAGAACAGAGTTGCTATTTGGTTGGTGGTTATGCCTTCTGTGTTATGTTGAGAAATATTCAAATTTGGCCAATTTTTGGAAAATTTCGGTGGAAAAACTGGTCCCAGGGGGTCAAGATTTAATTGATTGTCTTGTGATCAGATTGTATTTATCGAACATTTTAATTCCCATTTGTTTACTTACTCATCGATAGCTGTCACCAAAAAAGGTTTGAGGTACGGTTGTCTTTCGCCATTTCGAAAATTTCTTGAACCTTTTGTGGACCGGTTCTTTTAAAAATTGCTCAAATTATTTGGGGAAAAAACCGCACTTTAAGAAGAAAGCGACTTTGCAAAATTTCATATACAGTCTTCCTACGAAAGATAAAGGGCAGGGAATGGTAAAAAAAATTATGGTTCTTTTTCGGAAATGTAAAGCACACAGGAAGCGATCGTGATATGCAATCTAATAAAGCACGCTCTTTCAACTAATCAGAGTGCGCTTTATATCGAGAATTTATTATAAATTTTATAGCGACAGTATTTCAAATGATACGGGAAGCTCACAAAGCTTAAGGCCACGTGGTTCATAAAGTAAAGACAAATTTGGTCAAATGAGATAGGGCGAACCGCAAATGTTTTTCCGCCTTTTATTTGTGCAAGAATTTCATTTTATTTCTCTTCTTGGGGTTGTTGTTCATTATTTTTTTTCTCTGCTTCTTTTTTCGTAATTGACAAACTTCTCACGCCTCAATAATTAAATATATTTGGTCCCTTTTTGCTTTTCGCTCACAAAAAGAAGATAGCGTGTTTTCCTAGTGAGACAATTGCAGCATGATACGCAATCAGGAGAGAGCAGTCCATGTCGAATACGTACTTTAATTTACTGACGTCTGTCTCTCTGCCAGAGCTTTTGTCATGGAGCAAATTCTTAAAGAGGCACTGTCATAAAGTTTTGCTTCATCCATTGTTAAAATCATTACCTGGTACCTTTACTCGTACCCAAAATGCTCCTGATGGTGTAACAGGAAGATATCAAACGAATTGTGGCTGAGATAGCAAACCAACAAATTTCTGACGATATTTTCAAGGAAAGGCTCTAGAACGTGAAAAAAAAAAACTGGCAAGTTTCAACCATTTCCATCCTTTCCATACAAAGTGATCGGGATAGGCGGAAATAAACGGTTTCAGTGTAGTGATGAAGTCCTAAGTAATAAACCTAGGCCATAATTTTTGGGCTTCCATTGATGCAAGAGCATATTTCGGAGATTTTAAAAAATACCTTGACAGTGCCCCTTTAAGTCACATTAGCTGTTTAACTCGAGAACTTGAAATGTTATGTTAACAGAAGGTGATCTGGACAATCTTGGAGAAATTCCATCATTATGACACGTTTTTCAATATAATAATAATAATTTATATATTATTTACTTTTTCTTTTAGGTTTGGTTGCTGGAGGTAAGTAAAATATATGTATCCTGCACGTTATAGATTATTCGAGGTCGAGTAACCTTAAAGGAGCGACATCACGGTTTGTGCCTTTTGAAAAATGTAGCCTAAACTTGTCATTTGTAATCCGTCTCAATCTTCTCCCTCTTTAATCATCCTTTTCCTTTTTGACTAATGTCACCTCTTTGGTGTTTTTATTCCTTAGTAAACTATTACTACTGTAGCTTTAAGTCAGTTTCTTTCCATTTAAGGGGGATTTGGTTCGTCGCAAAAAATAAATCAAAATATCGGGGGTCTGGATCCCCCTTCTTTATTCAACATTTACGTGATTACCACCCCCACCTCATATCTCTTATAAGCCTTATAATTAAGGAATTATTAAAATGTGTGTTGCATACAATCGATCATACGATGATAAGTTACTTTTCATGACAATGGCACTATCAAAACCTACTATATCACAAAATCGGTGTAGCTAGCATTCAGTCGACAAAGACGAAATTAATCTTGAGGTATTGGAAATCTTGCGCACTAGGTATGGATGCCCTTCCAGCAATAGGGCACATTTTTGACAAGTTATGTGCATAGTGTACATACTAGTTCCATTAACTCCCTAAGAGTTTTGCCAAGTACCTCCATTCTCCTATCTCTGTTGCCTCTTATTGCTGCTTTCCAGTGTCACGGAATGCTGTTTTGTTACCTTCTAATTTCTAAGTTGGGATCGGCGAAATTTAGCCCGGCGGTCCGCCAGGATGGTCGTTTCTTGTCAATATTCAAAGGGTCTGAAAACCAGTAAAAAGTTGTCCCGGGTAGGCGAGTTGTCCCTAGCAGAGTATTTACAAGGCAGCTAGGGTTACCCTAGTGTCAGCTAGCTAGGGTAACCCTAGCTGCCTTGTAAACGCGTCGTTGCAAAAAAAGAAGAAATTTGTGAGCGCTAGGGTAACCCTAGCACTAGACCCTTTTCATAAATGGCTGCCAATTTAAAATTCTTTTGTATGCATTCAAATAAGCCTCACTGAACTCGCTAGGGAGTAAAAATTCTTTTGAATTATCAACTCAAAAACGAGGTTAGTCAGGCTAATTTTAATACTTACAAAAGAATTTATAATTGGCAGCCATTTATGAAAAGGGTCTCTAGGGTTACCCTACCTCTTTGTAAACAGGGCGAAAACCATGAACGCCTGAAATATCTCAGGAATTCTCTACTTGCACAATACCATAATACACCGCTTCTACCCCCCCCCCCCCTTTTAATGGCCAATCACAGGAAAGTTCAGGGCACGCGAGCAAACCTGAAAACCACAAACTAATATCCATTGCTGTCTGCGGTTTAGTTTTCTCACATGTGATTGGCTTCAATTCCCTTGTAACACAATAAAAACCAAACTATCTCTTGTGTTCGCAGTTTCTTTAGCTTGTTAGTAAAAGCTACTGTTTTTCTACTAGAAAACTTAAAGTTGCATTCCGTTTGTGAAGAATCCATTTCAACGTTGATGTTACGTATTTCAAATTAAGGTCGCGGTTTGAATCAATTTTTGGATTTTATTTTTTTTTAAAAATTACTATAGCTAGTTTGTTCCATGCGTTTATGTCTTAGATTGTGACTCTCCAATGGGGATGGAAAGTGGAAAAATTCCAGACTCAGCTTTAACTGCTACAGCTATGGTAATTATTATCATTGTCATTGTAATTATATTTATCATTGTCATAATAATCGTCATTGTCAATTTCATTGTTATTTTTATTGTCATTTTCAAATAATTAAGCTACAAATGACTTCGAGATACAGAAAATTTGGTGAGATCAAAGGAAATTCACGAACAGATGTAAAAAATAGTAAAACTATAAGAATCTTAAATGAAATGATTAAACGTGGAAGATCTAATTTCTTACTTTCAGTAGAAACAATGGCCGTTTTTATGCTAGAGACGTTAAAGCCGTCCGAGACGTTAAAGCTGTCTCGAGACGACTTTAACGTCTAGCATAAAAACGGTAATTTAGACAGACAGCTTTAACGTCTGACAGCTTTAACGTCTTCTCGTAAGAGCGTCTAAACGATGCCCTTAACAGACCGCTTTAACGTCTCAGACGTTAAAGGCGTCTAGCATAAAAACGGGACGCCGTTAACTTGGACGCCTTTAACGTCTGCCTCGTCCCGAGACGACTGGAACTAGTCAGCTTTTCATCCTGATATCGAGGCTCAACGCAAAACAACATGGCGGCCAAAGAGTCTCGGAGCAGAAAGTGGAGTGAAAGTGAACTTAAAGTATTTGCAGCTGTTCTTGCTGACGACGAAACTGAATTTGCATTGTCTTTGGAGACTCTGGCACTCAAAAAGTCATCAAATCTTCATATTTTTGAAGATATTAAGAAAGAGCTCGATGGTCGTTTACAGAAAGAGAACGCATGCTCGTCTAGTTCTAAGAAAGGGAAAGCGATTCGGGAGATCGATACGTCAGTTGTAAAGCTTAGAGCAAAGTACAAATGGTTAAAGGATCAGTGGCGAAAATACACAGAAAGGGCGAAGACAGGGAGTGGAAAAGCTGCTGTGGATGAACCTGAATGGTTTCACATAATCGACCCCATTTTTTCCGAAACACATACAGAATTAAAACGCGCTTCATAGAATTACTTTTCTTTGTCCAAAACATTTTTAACATCTCCATTCTTTGTGTTTCTTGACGACGGAGATAAAAAGACTTCAGAAGATTCGATCCCGCCATGTTTCCAGCAAGTTGCAAGTCGATTTGTTCGTAAATGCGCGCGAAAAGTTTACTCGTGTCCAGTGTCCTCCGAGTGTAGAACCCAGTCTTTTTTGTTTTTTTATTTCTGTTTTTCTGAAAAGCAGTCTGTTTAATGCGTCCCGTTTTTATACTAGACGTCTTTGACGTCTTAGACGTTAAAGACGTGTAGACGGCTTTAACGTCTCTAGCATAAAAACGGCCAATTTTAACCAGACACTAAAACCAACGGTAAATTTACAACCGATAGTAAAATCCATTTATAGAAAGAAGGGTGATAGACGCTCCCAAGCCCATTGCAGGGGAATTACTCTAACAAGTCGTGTAGGAGAATTGTTCACATCAATTTTACAGTTTATTCATCTTGCAACAGCTATTTCATAAGTACACCAAACAACATTAGAAGCTTTATGTTCGTTTCATTGACTATGAGTAAGCTTTTGATAGCGTATGGCAGCCTGAATGACTCAAAAATTTGCCAAAATGCGGCAAATTCTTGAATGTTATTTATGTTTTTTGTCGACTACTAATTGTGTTAAATTTAGCCAAAACACGATAACCGATAGGTTTACATGCAACTGAGAAAGGCGTTAGGCAAGGTGATGAGTACTGTCTCTTGAGCTCTAGTCGCAAAGGCACGTTCTTTAAGTTTGTCAGTCTCCTCTTCTTTCTGCTTTATGTTGTCCATCTAGTGACAGCTTATCACTTCCTTGTTTTCCTTCCTCCGCATCACTTCCTTGTTTTCCCTGTCTACATACCTTTCCTCCACTCTTTTGCTCTTGCAAGTCAGTGCTCCACGAAAACAGGCACATCCCAGTAAGCCGTCACATTGTCGTCTTGGCACTTAGGTTCGGGCAGAAGTGGTGAATATCAGGATGGAATAGCGTCCGCAAGTTGATAGCCCCTTACATGGTTTGCACCAGTGCGCTGCAACCTGACAGCACGTGTGCGACACTTGCGAGCCTGCGGCCGTGTTTTATACATTTCTCTCGTGTTTTCAAATGTCCGTCGTGTTTTGTGACAGTATGATACATGGCTCAGGCGTCTTTATTTGTTTAACAATTTCGTACAATAGTTTAATTTATACCTGAAAAGATGTGAAAAAAATAATGAAAAATAACTAAAATTTCTAATAATAATAATTTCCAATAATAATTTTTAATAATAATAATAATAAATATATATATAAAAATTATTATTATTATTATTATTATTATTATTATTATTATTATTATTATTATTATTATTATTATTATTATTATTAGACGTTTGATGATGATGATTATTCTTTGCAGTATGGCGATTCGCCTCAGTATGGTCCAGATAAGGCAAGGCTCAACCAGCCATCTGCGTTCGTTCCATATGATCGTACAAAGCAGCACTATGTGCAGGTGGACTTGGGACAGATAGCCAAAGTGACCAAAATCGGAACCCAGGGCCGCAGTAGGGTGCACCCAGGGCATTTGAAAAAGTACATTGTCTCTTTCAGCCTCAACTGCGGATATTTTGAGTATGAAATGGATAGCACAAACAACGCTCCAAGGGTGAGGAAAAAAATCGTGTTTTAAAGGAGCTACGTCACGGACAACTCATCTTGAAAAAACTGGCAAGTTTTTTCAAGTTTGTCGTTTGTAATAGGTCTATATCGTTGTCATTCGAAACAATCCTTGTATAATTTCAGCAATTTGTTATCCCGTTGGTGTTTTTCGGTGTTAGAAAACTCTTACTTTTAGATTTCCTTCAGTTTGACAGTAATGGGAAAATGACTACAAATGCCGTGACACTGCTCCTTTAATATGAACTAATTGTTATTTTACCATGTAGAAATTAACGGGCGCTCATTGGCCAATGTTCGCTAGGTTGCACGCGCGATAAAAACTTTCAAAAACAGCTTCAATCGCTCAAACTGTTAACAGTCTTCGGTGCTGTTAGTTCTCAGAGTTCTCAGAAATAAGCAACAAATTGCATCCAAAGAGACTCCTTTAAAGGGGAAATCATCGAATTCGTTTTCAAGATTCATATGGATCGGGTTGAATTAATCTGTGAAGGGATGACTCCAAAGTTTGACGTGAAACTCGTTGAAGGGATCGTTTATTTTTGCCGTGTTCTGCCGAGGCACACGGAACGGATAGAACTTTTTGTTAATCCATCTGGTTTTCGAGAATTTACGAATTTCCGAATGGAATAAAGTTTCTACAGTTTGGCTTTGAGTTACTTTATGTAATTTGAAGTTTGTGGTTCTGTAAGTTTCGAATCGGTGCACTTGCACTTTTGCTTCGTGAAAGCAAGTCTTCGTGTAATCATTTTGGCTTCGTTTTATTTCTTTATGACATTGTCAAATTTTTTGGCAGCTCACTCGGCCCACATAGGCCATTTTAAAAACCACGCGATGAAAAAAGCTGATAAATTTAAATGTTATATAATATTTAACATAGACGGAAGCTTGTTGTGGTACGTCCTCTAATCGACCACGAATTTCTTCATCACTGTCAAATTTTGGCCGCCGTTTTTTACCATAACAAAACAAAGCAAAACAAACAACTAACCTTTATTCCATTCCTGAAACCAGATGAATAAATACAAAGTTCTGTCCACTCGCTGTGCCTCGGCAGAACACAGTAAAAATAAACGATCCCTTCAACGAGTTTCACATCAAACTTTGGAGTCATCCCTTCACAGATTAATTCAACCCGATCCATATTAATCTTGAAAACGAATTTGAAAGGAGTCCCTTTCGATGCAATTTGTTGCTTATTTCCGAGAACTCTGAGAACTAACAGCACCAAAGACTGTAAACAATTTGAGCGATTGATCATGAAACTGTTTTTGAAAGTTTTTAACGCATGTGCGACCTAGCGAACATTAGCCAAGAGCGCGCGTGAACAGGCTCCGAGGGTGGGTCGGGGTGGGTAGGGGACGGTGGAGCCTGTTGACAAAGGGTTCAAGCCGCCATTCCGCCCCCTTGTAATTTTTAGCTGTCAGTTATCTTTCAGCACAAGTCATTAAAGTGCCACTACGATGGAAAAGTATTGTTCTTGTTCTATTTCGATTCCGATTTGATGTTTGACAAGAATGCGCCATGCCAATAATTGGGCCTCAATTTTCGAAATAAGTCCGTTTTTTGAACGACGAATTCTTGTTTAAACTGTCCGCCATTACCAGATTCGACTTCAGTCGAGTTGCATTGAGAGAGCTGGATCGAGGAAGAAAACGACGTCATATACCCACCACCCTACGGAACGCATCTCACAATTCGTCGACTATCACATTAACCCTCTTGTATCTTCCATGGATTCACACATTAAAGACACAACTGATTTCCTGAACAAACTTTCTAACCTTGCTACTCTACCAAGTAACGCCATACTTGTCACTCTCAACGTTTCATCATTATACACCAACATTCCACACAATGAAGGAATTGATGCTTGCCGTCGATTCCTTGAAACTCGTACTGACAAACACATTCCTACTGAGACACTTTGCGACCTTTTACGTATGATACTGACCATGAATAACTTCACATTTAATCAACAACACTATCTTCAGATCCATGGCACTGCTCTGGGTACTGAGATGGCTCCATCATTTGCTAATCTCTTCCTCGGCATTTTCGAAACCAAAGCCCTCTCTAATGCTCCTTGCCATCCTTACATTTGGTGGAGATACCTCGACGATATTTTCATGATCTGGACTGAAGGACTAGATCATCTGAAAATATTCGTCGATTATCTCAGTAACATTCATCCCACTATTAAGTTCACTAGTAATCACTCATTAACCAATGTTCCCTTTCTCGACGTCATGGTATCTCTACATAACGGCACTATACAAACTGACTTATACACCAAACCTACAGACGAACACCACACCTCCTCAGCTCATCATGTCATCCTCAACATACTAAAAAGGCTATTCCATTCAGTTTAGCTCTTCGCATCCGCCGTATTTGTTCTCCTGACGCTAAATTTAATCTTCGCCTTAATAAATTAAGAACATACCTCTACGCACGAGGTTATGATAACGCTTTTCTTGACTCGCAGTTCAAACGAGCTGCTAATATCTCTCGCACTGACACTTTACATACTAACCGTCACGATTCCGTCAACCACTTACCTTTTGTTGTCACTTATAACCCAGGACTTCCTCACATTTCTAGTATTCTACGGAAACATTTTAACATTTTACGTTCCTCCGACCGCTGCAGAGAAGTTTTTAAACACCCTCCTATCGTCGCCTTCCAACGCAGTTCTAACCTTCGCGACATTTTAGTTAAAGCTAAACTACCCACTATCACGGCAGCCGCTACTAATAACACTCCTTTACCACCGGGCTCCTTCCGCTGTGGACAAGATTGCGCTACTTGTCCTTACATTACTAACGGTCTAAAACACTACACTTTCTTTTCCACTGGCGAAATCCGTAACATCAAATCACACATAACCTGTAACACCAAAAATTTAATCTACATGATTCAGTGTAACCGCTGTCATTTAGAATGCATAGGTGAAACTAAGCGACGTCTCAAAGACAGATTCAACGAACACAGAGCTCAGTCGACAAAACTAACCGGTTAAACCCAAACCCACTACTGTTGCCGAACATTTTCTTTCTCATCCTAACCACTGTCACACTGACATGCAACTAATCCCGCTTGAACTAATTCACTCCTCACGTGACTGAATCAGAAAAGCCAGAGATTCCTTTTTAATAGATTTAGCGGGGACATTGGAGCCCCATGGACTGAATAGACGCGATGAATCTTAAAACTTGTAACTAACGTAGAAATGTTTTATTTATGTTAACTTGTAATTCATGTTAGCTCTTAGTCTATTTTCATTTTTATTTTATATAGATATTTCTATCTTTCTCTGGAATCATCTTTTATACGTAATTCCGCCACGCCTATAAGTTTCGAAATACGTATTGCGACACCACCATAATATAATATTGAAATTTCATGTTAAAAAATTAGTAACATCTAAACCTGAAGAAGGCTGGTCTGGCCAGCCGAAATATTGTTTAAAATATATTCCGTTGTTTCAGCCCTGCAGTAGTCTTTGACTTATCATCGTTTATATACTCACTAGTTTATTTTTGCAATGTGTGAACCCAGCTGATTAGTATGCAGCACGAGCTTTTAGAAGCAAGTTGCTGTTCTGCATACCAAATTAGCTGGGTTCACACAGTAAAAAGTATTTGACGTCATTTTCGCTCTCGATCCAGCTCTCTCAATGCAACTCGACTGAAGTCGAATCTGGTAAAACTTTTTTATCGCCTTTTATCAACAGAAACCTTAAAGTGTATATACAGTTTAGGTTTTTTGTATTTTTTTGCACTATTTACAAATTATTTCTACATGAAAGTACATTGCAAGAAGGAAACAGAAGCAAACTAACTTACACAAATAATGAAAAATAAAATGTGCGTAGTGACCAAAGTAGCATCAGCTTTCGAGTTGGTCACTGCCATAGACAAGTAATTGGCATGAACGTGTACATTACAGGCATTTACAGGAACAAAGTTTAGAAAGTTAAGTACAAATAGGTATATGATACATATGTTACATCATTAAAAAAATACATAAATAAATAACACTTAAATAATAAAAGCAAAAGCAGGCTATGGACAGACTACACTTAAGAGGCAGATTGAGTATTTAAAAGATACATTTTGTATTGTCTATAGAAACGGTTGTAAGAAAGCTTTTTTAATTCTAAGGGGATAAATTTAATTTTTATGCATTCTCCTTCCTTGGTATATGACGTAAACGAAAAACGATTTTGAATTTCCCAAAAAAATTGGATGATTTTTACGGCTGAAATACAGCTAATTTTCCTACAAAAGAGTCTTAGAAACTGGGGACAAGAATTGTGTTTGTGACGCTACAGTGTTTGATAGCATTTCCTTCTCGGGACGAATTCTGTTTATTTCTTCTGCGCACAGCTTCAGTTCTGAGAGTGATTTAGCAAATAGTTACTAAGATAATTATTTTCGATCGCATGCTTCACACGTTTCCCTTCGCAAGAGCTTGGTCATTCAGGGCTTTATAGGTATTCAAGAACAAAATTATGAAGTGAAATTCGCGGTATACACTTTGCCGTGAATATATTGATAAGGCAAAACATTGGTAGGGGTGTCACTTGTGAAAACCCTCTATCACGAACCTTTGAAAGCCGATTCTGTCGAAACGTTGCAGGCATTCTGGCGAATGACGGAAATGCATAAATATTGTTTTTGATTGCATGGATCGCACCTTACGGTAATGCTATAAGCCACTGAAGCTAATTTATTTAAAAACGTGGTTTTGTGTCCATGCTTTCAACTCGAGAAGAATACAGAAAGGGTTAATGCGCAACGCATAATTATGGTGATTTGGATAATTTTAATGCTATCGAATAGGGGAATCCTTGTTACAATATTTGCCTCATTAGCATAAGCGATTCAGTTTATGATGGAGCTACAAAAAAATCCGTTCTGAATATTAAAAGTTCATAGCACGATTAACTCTGCCAATGAATTTCAGCTCGATGTATTGAATTCTTTTCGTCTGAGGCGGGTTTAAAAACTCAAAATTTTACAAAGAATGTATGAACTCATTAGCGCTTTTGCCACCCAGAAATTTTGGAGTTTTTGAAAGACAATTTCTCCTTGAATATTGCACTCAAAGAGCTAAAAATTTCTCCATATACTAAATTTCACTAGCTCTTTAACTGTTTGGAGTCCATTCAAATCTAACACGTTGCCAAGCCGCATGCTGATGAGAAAAAAGGTAAACAATGACGTCAGCATGAATCCCCCCTATACAATGCACGGGCAAAAAATACAAAAAATGTAGAGAGAAATAGAACTGATAAGACGCAACGTAACTTTCGCGTATTTAAAACACAAGTTTTTTTAGAAAATAGCGATCTTTCTAACATATCATAAAACTGCTATTTACTTTTCTATTCTGTTATATTATTTTTAAACGAACCTCTTGATGAATGCTTATTTTGCAGGTTTTGATTGAATACTTGAAATGCACGTGAACTTCGTGCTACACGATCAGTTAAATCGCGTGCAAAACTAGAATAATTAAGGCACCTTTTCATGAAATTTTCGTGTGTTATCGGTTTCAGTCGTTGCACTTCGTGAATATTCTTTCTATAAATGTATACTGATGAGTATATTCGACCGGAAGCCAATTTATAAGTTCTATTATCGTACAGCACAGTTTAAAACCCGCTGAAGCCTTTTAAGTAAAAACCTGGGTAAACCGAACATGAGACAGTTACAATTGTCAAAGTTACAAACTGTGTGCGATCTGACAAATATGAAACAAACTAGTCCAAGGCCCTATCGCGAATTCCATAACGCGTTGACAGTCTCGTTAATAAACTCCATGGTCCACAGTATGAAACGCGGCAGATAGATCCAAAATAACCAGAATAACTGGCTGTCCATTGTTTGTGGCGGTTGTGGACCTTGATTAGAGCGGTTTTTGTACTGAGAAATTGCCTGAAGGCTGATTGCAATGTTCCATGTAACTGATTGATAAACAAACGTTTTTAATTTCAGGAGTTCATCGCCAATGACGACGGCGTAACTGTCGTTATCAATACACTGAGTGAGCCAGTCATTACTCGTTGTATCCGTATTTACCCATTGGAGTGGAGTAATGGAAATATCGGGCTTAGGCTTGAATTATATGGCTGCTATTCAGGTAAGGTGATTTTTATAACTGCATTGGTTTTCATTAACAACATCATCGTCATCATCTTCGTCATCATTATCGTCATCATCATCATCAGCGTCATCATCGTCACCATCGCCATCACGCACATTCCTCCAAAATTGATGATACCAATCCCGTCTTGCTGACTTCTCCCTTTAGTTGTCATATTTTTGAATTTACGCTTTAAGGTGGCTGAACACAATTTCTCTGGGTGGTCGGCGGTATTACCCAACTTGGCGTGCCTTTAATCATAAAAGCAAACATGATGACAAACTCGGCAGCAAATATATCTTTAAAAAGGCCTCACCAGCTCGTAAAATGTGGTTAACAGTTTTGCATATTGTGTTCAAAAATTTTGAGCGGATCATTACGCAAACAAATTGAATTTTTTCGAAATCTAGTCATTAGAAATTGATGATTTTTAGCATGCTTTCAGACAATATTATGACTCACACACCTAAAGTATAAACATGAAAATCTGACAGAGGAAATCAGCAATACGCTTAGAATTAAATAGAACATAATATTTGTAAATAAATAAAAAGGCTGTCTGTCAGAATCGCGTAAAGTTCCTGCCGTAGAGACACCACAGTCGCATTAACATAT
Organism: Blastomussa wellsi; assembly: GCA_947652115.1. Classification (NCBI taxonomy): domain Eukaryota; kingdom Metazoa; phylum Cnidaria; class Anthozoa; order Scleractinia; family Plerogyridae; genus Blastomussa; species Blastomussa wellsi. The sequence continues at coordinate 6,122,664 of OX393567.1, forward strand.
GGGCAATTTTAAGCCAAAATCTAATGAGTGGATTTTCCGCAAAATGGAAAAAACTACATTTTTAAGGCCGCATTTGATCTCTTCCGTTGCCATGGAAACGGGCCACTTAAAAGAAAACTTCAGAACTATACCTCAGTGGTATTGTATAATATGTAGGTCAAACTCATCAGGTGTTACTAATTAATTGCGAGATCATCATGAAGTACAGGTACTCTAATCTTCCAATACTGTGTTTGCCACCTTAAATGGGACTGGTTAATAAACAGCAAGTATTGAAAAGTCCAGCAAAGTTCTTTGGCAAGCGTTTTTGTTCACTATTTTGGTGATTGGCCATGCACATACAGTCATAGTTATATGGGGAATATTTGGCGAAGGGGGGGGGGGGGTACCATTTGCCAAAAAATTATCCCAAGTTGCCTTGCCAAAATTTCTCCTGCTGCACAAAAAATCCCAGAAATTTCACTTGTTTACTACTTGAGCGTCCCTGTTGAAATTGTATTTTGCACACTTTTTCCATTCACATGTTTCCATTCATAAAAAGTTTTAAGGCATTAGACAATGCTCTTTCAATAGACCATTTTTGATATTTTGATATTCGGCCTAAAACAATAGACCTCAACAAGGCTCTGGGAATTAAACTATAGAGGTTATGGGGTTTATTCCCCAGAGTCTTGTAGTGATGTCTATTGTTTTAGGGTAAATTTTAAAATGTTGAAATTGGGCTACCGTATATAATAGTACTGTGTAAAAGCCAAGAGGCTGAGACCACCACATCTTATCCTGGTTTCTGTAGCATTGAGCAATATTTACTTTGCCCTTGTTACCAAATGAAGTCTATCAGATGATTACTTTACCACATGAAATTTTCAGGACATGTTAATTTGACGAATTTCGCTTTGTAAAAAAATGTAAAATTAAGTTATGCAAAAGATAAGTGTCGCAAACATAAAATGGCGCCAAAATAATGTAATGTAATGTAATGTGGTTCCACTACCTGTTTTCATGAAAACCTTTCAATAATTGCTTTCATGTTAATTATTGAAAGTGTTTTCATTCTTACTCTCAACACTGTATGTCAAAAGTTGAAACAACAGAAGGGTCTATTTCAGTTAATATATCTTTTTTGCAGTCGTGAATGTCACACAGGGCACCTGCATTTTCTAAAATGTTCTCATCTCAAGCAGCATTCTTCTCAAACTAAAAATTATCTTGAGTAATCTATTTTTTTGAAGTAAATATATCAATCTTGAGATCTCTAATGGTGACATGATTCAACACTGATCACCACACAGGAGTTTAAAAAAATCAATATTTTTTTTTTCTTGTTTCTTGTCTGCCATCTGACAGCGCTAGCATCACATAAAAAAATATGCCTGTACTTTGATATTCTGAAAGGGTCAAAAGAGTCAGTGGCAACCAGAATTAGGGGAGAACCTCGTGTGTAACATTTGTGATTGTCATGTGAAGCCAGATAATCACTGAACTTTTTTATCGGGTCGACTTCTAAAGGGCGAATAATGTACTTCTTTGAATTGAATTGAATATTGAAATGTAACTGCTACCGATGGTTTATCTAGTCCTCTTTGGTAGGTATCCTAGCTAAAATTGTTTTGACTGAAATATACTTTGACAAGATAATTTAGTAAGTTCTCATTATTTTTACTTTTAGCTTCTGTTTATGCACAGGTTAAATCCTGATCTTCATTTTATACCCAGTGTGCAGTTACTTTTTTTCTAGTTGTTGTTTTATATCCATTCCGTAGTCCACAGTCCGTGTTTTATACTGGCCTCTTTAAACAACTGAACATCTTGCTCAATCCGAACAGATCACAATCACCCTGACTTGGGTTTGAAAACAGACTACTCCATAGGAAGTCCTGCACTGTCACAAATTCAGCCAAAGTATCTCCAATAAATTATGAAATTAGAGACTTACAGTTCAACTTCAAAGTCTCCTGCATAAGTTTACTGCACAAGAATACTGGTTTTCCAATCTTTTACAGAAAATCAATTTTATAAGAAGTCAATACAACCAAAGAGTGCGGCACCAAAATGAAATCATGAGTGCTCACTTCATTGGTTTGAATCATTAATGCACCACGCATATCTTTGAATTTAAACCCTACATGTTTCAGTCTGTAGTATTTCAAAGAGTGAGGAATGTATTTCAACCAAACATATTTTTACAGTACTTTTTCATGCTGCTGCAACAGGTACCAGTACAGCTTAAATGCAAACTTGTGTCTGAGAATCTAAGACACACCGTTTAACAGAAAAGCCTCAATTTGCCGGTATTATATTATTGTTATACCATAACGCCAATGTGAAAAACTGTTTTAAAACTTTAATATACTTACCAAAGATTTATTTTTATCTTGAGTAGCAAATATCGTCCTCCTGATTTCGGTCGACAGACGACTTATGGCTGCTTATGGACAAACGGAGCTAGGAATCATTGTACTCTTGTCAGCAGTCCACGGAACTTTATTAAACCCACTCGACAGTAGAAAAGACGAAAAGCAGTTAGACCGCTTTTCATGACTTTTTGCGCTGAAAACCGTAAACAAACCAGGCAACATTCTCGTCCCCATAGCCCTTTTCGTTTCTCTTAGCCAGCAGGGCCTTGACACGGAAAACGAAGGGCTCTGGGGACATACGATTTTCAAAAAAATTCGATTTTTTTATTGCCTGCTGAGAACAAAGAAATATTAAACGAAAGTCAAAATGTTCGCCGGCCGCCATATCACCCATTATAGTTCACCACTAAATTTTTTCCGATTCTGATTGGTCTAAATTGATCACGTGACGCGATAGTGTTCATCCGCGGAGGGCACTATCAGTGCGTAGTGCCCGTCCGAGGAAAATACCCGGATGGATAGTGCCCATCCGTGAAATTTTTTGGTTAACAAGCAGTCTTTCGGTAAAAAATCAAACGCTATTTGGTTTATCTGTATTTCGAGGGTTTCTTACCTGATTGTTATGTATTCGTACGTTTCAGCTTGCAGCAAAAAACTCAAGATGCTATTTTGTGAATGTGCGCGCGGAAGAAAATTTAGTGGTGAACGATAAAGACAACAGACTGTTTCTGTCTAGGAACTATCGGTCTGATAGTTGCCCCTTGGAAATTTGATGTTCTTAATATTTGCTTTAAGAACATCAAATTTCCGCGGGGCAACTATCAGCCGATAGTTCCTCGACAGAAACACTCTATTGTTTAATATCACAACACTCGACACGTAGAAACATCAATGCTATATACATGAAGTCCGAAAGTGCTGGAATCTCGGACTAGAAATGGTTAGAAATCGTATGTCTCCAGAGCCCTTCGTTTCTCGTGCCAAGGCCCCGCCGGCTAAGTGAAACGAAATGGGCTATGGGGACGGGAATGACCAGACAAACGAGTACAGTATGGGACCCAGTTCTCGGCCAGCAAAAACATAAACTTGCATTTCTTACCTTGGAAGAACAAAAGGGACTTGAAATTTCACACACAACTTGCTTCAGCAGTTAATTTACACAGGTAAAGCCATCTGCAGCTCAACACTGTTTTCGCCCGAGAAATAACGTTCGCCTGCCCAGTTTACCGGCCACCGGGCATAGTTGTCGGCCACAAGAAGTGTGCACGAACTCTCCATCGTAACAAAGGCTAAAATACTTTTTTATATAATAATAAAACTCTTGTAAACCTTAGTTATGATTTTTCGATCACAAATTATGTTCACTGAGGTCTTTGTCTGACTTAGAAAACAAAGTTCGTATAAGCGCACCTAATTTATCTCTTAAAATAAGCGTAATCAAAGCTCCGTGTTGTAGTAGACATTTATTTTATTGTCACAACCTTTTTTTCTTTCATTTAGAGCTTAGTTGCAATTGATTTGACACGAATAATTCTTGAAAATCCTGAAGTCGGGTGATTGCGAACAGGGTGGCCGAGAATAGGCAAATACGCAAGAGTTGTAACGGAATATTACGGAATAAGCTTAGGCCAAAGAATTAATTTGAATTAATTTGAAAGAAACCTGGATTATTCTTCATTCTGTGTGCGAAAAATTGGCTTTTTTTTGGTTCACGTAAAAAGCTAAATTATAAATTTAGATTGCGCGATGTAAATTGAGGAGCCGTAAACAAATTGACTCAAACTGTTAGCGTCCAGCAGCAACTGGAAAGATAACAAGCGACAAATTCTGAAATTCTGTCCCAGGTTTTCCGACTCCTAATCCTCCCATGTGCTTGGCTCCTCTTGGATTGGAAAACGGGGACATCCCGGATGGGTCCATAACGGCGTCGGGCTGGGCGTCCCCTTACATTGACCACATACCAGGAGCAGGTCGGCTTTTTCGCCGGAACAGTTGGTTAGCTTATCCACACGAGAATCCATGGTGGCAAGTGGATTTTGGAACATGGACCAAGGTGACTGGAGTAGCTACCCAGGGAGTACCAGACAGGCCAAATTCGTTTGTTGAGACGTACGAACTTGCTTACAGTTACAATGGAGTTGATTTCAGGGAGTACAAGGAAGGCGGAGATAGTGCTAAGGTACCGTTTCATTGTGTCTACCTAGTGGCGTAACGGCTTAAGATCAGATGCACTTTTTTCGCAGGCAGGGATTATACATTCACCGAAGCAAAATTAAGACGAAAGTTTCGCCACGGAAAAGCGAAGCGAGACGTCTACGAAATTCCACAGCGAAATGCTCAATTTTCTTTATTTAAAGTGCATATGAACTGAAAAAACAAGCTGTTGAAAAATGAGCTAATTTTAAAGGACATCACAAGTTTTGACAGTATGGTGGTCATAATCATCATTTCGTCATCATCATCATCGTTTTATTGGAATATCTAATATAATACAAATTTACAGATTTGTACAACCCGCATATATAGGTCAAAATACAAAATAGAGAATATTTCTGCAAGTAATGATGCAATGCAGTTGAAACTTGGTGAGATCGTCATAGCCTGCGAAATACACCAGATGCCTGGTGTTCCTTTTATTTAAAAAAAAAAATAACTCTTAGTCGGCGTATCGACGTATGTCGCTATTCAGTGGATGGATGGGTGGATGGATGGGTGGGTGGACGAGCGATGTATTTCACACCAATCAGAATTAGGATACTATCGATCGATAACCAATGAAATTGCCGCTTGTATGTATCGTTTAAATATGTATCAATATTTGTTTCGGATTCAAGCGACGGCCATCTTTATTTTCGTATAAACTTGGCCTTATTGGGCGGTGTTGGCATGATGTCTCTATTTCCAGCACTCGGTGTTTATGTAGCTCTGGTGTACCACGTTGTGTGTGGGTTTTAAGCGGAAAACAGTTCGGAAATTTTCATGGTGGTGAAAAGTTACGAGGATGTGAAGTTTTACATGCTGCGAGCAGTCTGTTTTGGCGGCTTTGGGTTGAGGGATTGTTTTTCGATTGCGGTTAGCCATGCTGAATTTTAAAATCTTTCTGAAGTAACGATAGCTTTCATTTTGGTTAAATTTGAAGTTGCGGATGTACGCAGCTTCCTATTTCTGGTCATTTCTCGGAGATAAGTTGTTTGAAATCAGTAGAGCTGAGAGATCAGACATGATCAGAGACTTTGCTTCAGAACATAGTAGATGTCATACGGCATTTAAGAATTTGAAGTTAGGAAGGCCACATACTCAAGAACGCAGGGTACAGTAATTCCGGAGAAACAGCTTTCATTGCAGACGCACCAGCTCTGGTAAATATTTCACGAACCGTACGTAATTAAATATGCAAAATCTTTCACCAGTATTTTCGGCACAAATTTCGAAACAACCAGAAAGCAATGTAATAACTGTACTACGTTTAAAAAACCCTTTCGAAAGATATATTTTTTCCATTTGATCCGTTTATTGTCTTTCGATAAAATACTTTGGTGCGTGTTTAATAAATCACAAAATATGACGCTTTGTGTTGAGAATCAGCGTTGCAGAAAAACAAAGTATCATGTTTCAATATTTCGAAGAAAAACAAAAGTATCATATTACAAATAAACAAAAGTATCGTGTTACCGCTGTCAAGAAAAGGCTAGGAATCACGTTTGGTGTCGCATTCTGCACTGTCCTGGAGTCTCTGAGTTTTTCATTTTCAGGTAGAAATAGCTTTGTTAATTAGAATTGGCATTTAGTCACAACAAGCGGTAGGTGGGTATGTCTTCACAACATTGTAATGCCGTGTAGTAATGAGTAGTGTTAAAGAAGAGAGTTTAAAAGCATTGATATTTTCTAAAGATTGTGGCTCCTTTCCTATTCTTTCGAGGAAGTGGCGAGACGTACGGGTTAGATTTCTCCTTCAGTTTTCTTTCTAAAAATAAATGTAGTCCTCATGATTTCGTTCAAATAGCGTTCAAATTCATGAGTAGACGTGCAACAATTGCAAGACGGCCGTTATACCTTTATTAAAGACGACATCGCGATAACAAGTGGCTAAGTCGCGAGATACCAGGGACTTTGCGGTCGCTTTCAGAAAAGTGTAGTTCTTGAAAAAACTTCTTCATGTACTTCTTTTGCTATTTTTACAGAAATCAGTATTTTTATCTGGAATTTGTACACAAAATGACGTACTTGTGGTCGACGAGGAGTCCCGTGGGTGGGGAATTGTCTTTTTCTGTGTGCCAGGGGGTTGGGAATACACCGCAAAATAGTTAAAATATGGCAAATGCCCGGGGGTGTGCCCGGGGGGGGGATCGTTACAGGGAAAATTGAACCACGCATTAGTGACGTACATCAAGAATACCCAGTACGTCTATATCAAAACTGAAAAAATAACTCTCGCACGCATTGCGTGCCTATGTTTGATGTTGCCAGAGGATCACAACCCAGTTTCAGATCTCTGTTATGCAGGAATGATTCCTGTATTGATTTTGAGCCTAAAAAGTATTTCGGAGAGCTAGTTTCATTGGGCACTGCAAATGCTTTAAATGGGATCATTCATTTCGCCCTATACAGTCACAAACGGGTAACATTTGATTTACTGAGGAAAGAGAATGGAAAGAGACTGTTGCCAAAGCAATGTCAAAGTATGCATCGTGTGGTGTATTTCATAGGGTGTATGCAAAGTGCTTGCAGAGTTCCAATTGGATCGCACCATTACTTGCGGAGATATTTTCTATTTTGTGTTTTGACCCCCATACTGTCATAACCTGTGACGTTATCAGTGCCTAATTTGTATAATACAAAAAAACCTGAATATCTCTGGAACAAGAGGAGATATGGCAAAAAGGCAAATAAGCTCATTTGTCAGTGGTTTGTTCTTATAGTTCATATGCACTTTAAACAGATCTGTTAACCGCCAACAGCCAGAAGATACCATGTTTGCACATCAACTTTTAGTGATATGCAAACTTTGGTCAAATTGAGTTGGTAAAATGGATAGAGGGGGTTTCTAAAGAAACTGTGGTGTTGCGTCGGTGGGAAGTATAACAAGATAGTTTGGTTTTATCAACTGGGTTGTTCCGGTGTTCCGTGTTTTGTGGTGTTCCGGTTTTCCTGGTTTTAGTACATGCCAGTATAAACTCAAAACGTGGCGGCTCTTTTTTTTGACAATGAGCTATAATGTTCTAAGGCTTCTGGCTCGTTTTTTTTTTTTTTTTTTTTTCAACCAGGTATTCGTTGGAAACGCAGATAAGTACGTTGTTGTTAGCCATGTGCTGAAAAAACCCATTGTTACACGCTATATAAGGATCATTATAGTGACATATAACGAGGTTATTGGGCTACGAGCGGAATTCTATGGATGCAAATTAGGTGAATATACAGAATGTTTCTTTCTCGATATGTATCTTGTTTTTCATTTTAATATTTCATTATCATCATCTGCATAATTACGTATCGCATAAATTAAAATGGGAAAAGGGAATAAATATAAAGTAAACCAGCGTTTGAAAGAAAAACGTCTAACGTAAAAACAAAGAGTTTCTTGACCAAAACATCACGTTAACTGGCAACAGAAAGCTTACGCAGTATTGCGTATGTATTGCGGTGGAAGAAGGAACATTAACCCTCTATCCTACACGGAAACTCGTAACCTCCTCCGCGTTATGCGCGCACTACCGAGACCAAATGAAAATTCTTTAGAGAAGGCTCTAAGTTCGTTTATTGTTAGTTCAGTCGCTGTTGAATGTTGCTCCTCACAAACCGTCAGCGTCCTTGCGCGGTTTAAGAGAATCGACGCGATAAAAAACAAAGACCTGTTATTTCCAACTTACCACTCGGGAATTGGAAGAATCTATAAGATTAGTCCTGATACCCCGCGGGAAAAATGCGGTTAGTTCAGTGCAACTTGTTAAGCTTTCTGTTGCAATAGCTGATTAATAGGAATTCTTTGTATTTCACAAAATACAGGAAATTCCTAAGCATTTTTGCAACAAAGATAAGTTTTCGTTGAACATTCTTAAATCATATTTTCCCTTTGCAAACTGCCGGTTTTTTGTACCTTATAGGGGAAGGTGGCTATTCAGAATGGAGTTCATGGTCTGAGTGTTCCGCAACTTGCGGAGGTGGTCGTCGTAGCCGCACCAGGTCTTGCCCCCCTCTCCCTTCCAACTCCTGCTCACAAGAGGGAACTGAAACCGAGTTTGACAATTGCAATAGCGGAGAATGCCCAGGTTCCTATTTAACAATTAGATTATGAGCTCGAGATTTCTATGGGGTGATAGTTGATGAGGCCGAAGGCCGAATCATAATAAACGAATCATTTGTCGGTGAAAAAGTTCTAAATCTTCCTGCGAAACTTCGCTAAAGCGCGAAGACGTCGCCATTTTCAAGACGACCTTCAACCATTCCACTCTAATGGCTGACAGTGTGCAGTACAGTCAATCAGATCGCGGTATTTGCATTAGTATACTAGTAGATTTTTACTAATTATAGTTATAACTTTAAAGTACGTACCCAAGACTGGAACTTGGTTCAGCAAGAAATTTTATGCAAATATTCCTATTGGTTGTGAGAACACAGGCCAACTAGTATACGAGTCCAATCTTGTGATGAAAGATACTAAAAATACAGACATAGCCTCGTCTAAAAAAGAGGGGGTTTTGGAGAATTCGAGACCGTTAAACAAACCCGAGACGCAGTTGAGGGTTGGCATAACTTTCGAGAATTCTCCCAAACCCTCGTGCGTTGAGATGAGACTATGGAAACACGTCCTCTGTTGCTTTTTATAAAATATTTCATAAAAATACGAACGAAACTAAAACGTCATAACTGTGTTTTCATACTCTTATGTAAACACACCTATTGACCAATGAGAGCGCGCGTAGCATCTCACTTAGCTTGCTAAAGGTCACCATAAAGAGTTTTCACTCTTGTGAAGAGATTTTGAAACTACTTTCAGATGAGTACAATGTAATGCATTACGGTTTTTCCTGTAATTTGTCTCTGTCAATAAGGTGTACATAACTAAACTTACAACGCACAATTTTAATGTCATATTTCATTCGCAAAAACAAAAACGATTTCATTAGTCATTTCAGGCAAATTAGCTGGTTTCTTTAGTTCAAGTATTCTCTACTTGCACAATACCATAATACACCGCTTCTATCCCCCATAAAATTTGCACAGGCATTGTTTTAGATTTCCCTTGGGACGTCTTCATGTCCAAGGAGAAATTGCAAAAAATGATTATGCAAAATTTTGGGGGGTAAAAGAGGTGTATTATGGGATTTGTGCAAGTAGAGAATGCGTAGGATTGACATTCTATGATTATATTCAAATGCAAAATATGTCATCAGTTGCAGTTGATGGTGGTTACTCCACCTGGGGAGAGTATGGCGATTGTACCAAATCATGTGGAGGTGGTAAGCAGACACGAGAGCGGACGTGTACCAATCCACCACCAGCTCATGGAGGAAAGGACTGCAGCAGATTGGGGCCAAGTACTTCAACCAGAGATTGCAATAAAAAGAACTGTCCAAGTAAGATGTATGGCAATGATGATAACGATGATGATGACGATGATGCTTTTTATGAGAGTGAAAGATAGTCATCGCAGTGAATTTCCAATTTAAACAATTGAAATTAAGAAGCCTGAAAAAATTGAGGGCTTCAACGGGATTCGAACCCGTGACCTCCGCGATACCGATGCGATGAATTGAGAGCGAGGTAAATTTATTGAGTTCATATTTTCCCGCGAGGTGTGGTAAATATGGCAAACATCGGGTTGACATATTATTTGCCTTACAAGCTCCTTGGAATTTTACATGGAAACGATAGGAGGAGCCATTGGTTCATCCTGTGACAATGAGTACTTCATATTTATTCCAATCAAATCAAACATACAGAATTTGTTGTATTCTTTCATATTCCCCTTGCCATACATCGTAATTTCAGAAATTGGCATCATCTTTTGTATAACACATATGATTCGTGCAAAATAAAATGCTTTACCGATTTTTAGTTTATCGTTTCCATGGAGCAATTGATTACCTTATTAAGCCACTCAACTAAACTTCAATCTTTTTCATACAAGTGGTGTAATTTGTGACATCGATCAGATCAAGGGAAGATTGTTAAAACGCAAATTGATAATGCCAGATATGATCAAGAAAAAACTGTATCGACCCACCTTAGAATGTCCTCCCAAAAATTAAAGTCGGCGGCCATGGCCTCAGTCTCACCCAACTCCGGCTCATGGACTAGTTGTTAATAATTCCATTTCTTTTCTTTGGTTTATTTAGTTGACGGAGGCTACTCTGATTGGGAGAAGTGGGCAGCTTGTTCGGTAACGTGTGGAGGAGGAACACGCAGGCGTTATCGACAATGCACCAATCCTGCGCCACAGTATGGTGGGAAGGATTGTTCGGGGCCAGCAAAAGAGACAGATGAATGCAACACAAACCGCTGTCCAGGTAAAATGTTGTTAAACCTTACCATTAATCATTCCGGAGTTGCGCAGAGAACTGGGAAGGGCTTCAAATTGTATCTAATTTGAGAGTGTATCCAATTTGAGAGTGGCCATTTGACCAAGTGTGGTTTTTTTAGGTAAAAAATAGAAGTAAACCAAGTTATGGATCTTTAAACATGGTTCAAAATCGGTACAAACGTCTCTAATTGGTGGCTTTCACTGTCACGCCATCAAAAATATATTCAAAACCATTCAATGAGAAAGGCTGATAAGTTCAAATGTTCATGTCTGGTACACCATTCTTGAGCTATCTGCCGAATCATCGCACATTTTAGAGCTCAGTATGGAGACGCCATGTTGGAAAGGGACACCAACATGGCGGCCTGAAATCAAAGAAAACATCTGCCGCTCACGTTTGCTATGAAAGCGATTGATTTTCATTCTAATTTCAACCCATGAGTTATTTTTACTGCTTTGACGTCAATTTCTCCATTTCACAACGAAGCTCTAGAACAAGTCCATTTATATTGTCGGTCATAAATTCTCAGAAATAAAAAAAAAACAAAATGACTTCTAGTGTTCCAAAATAACATTACCCCACTGTAGACTGGAGGCGAATTTTCACCAATATTTCAAGCTTTCATACATACAATCTCATAACCTCTGAGTCTAATTGTCACATTCCCAGACCAAGGACTGAGTTTCCAATAGGTAGCCTTCACTACAGGAGATCTGTTCTGTGGAACAAAATCCCCTTGGAGATAAGACAACAACCCAATTTGAACAGTTTTAAAACCGCCCTAAATGGGAAAGGGGGGGGGGGGGGGGGTAAGTTTCTATAGAAACTGTGGTGCTGCGTCGGTGGGAAGTATAACAATATAATTTAGTTTTATCAACTGGGTTGATAATGTCAATTGGCCACCGTAAAGAGATTCAAGAGCGGATTCGCTCCGACGAAGGGCTAACGCTCGAAACGTCAGCTCTTGAATCTCTTTACTGTGGCCAATTGACATTATCAACCCAGTTGATAAAACCAAATTATACTAAATGGGAAAGGTTTATAAGTTAGGGTATTTTATTCTGACATGAATTTTACTATCTATTGTTAAAACCTTTAGTTTAGTTTGATTACTAATAATTAATTTTATTTTAAATTAGCATAATTAGTAATAATTAAGACCATATTTTTAATATGATAGGACTTTCGTGAATAAATAAAGTTCCTTCTACTACTTACTACTTGATCGGAATTTTGCAAAATATGCGAGACAATCACATTGTATACGAAAATGAATGTAAAAATGTAAATAAATATCATCAATTTGATCTGGGAGACACTTAAACTTACCGTTACGTACTTACTTACTCCTCTTAGTGCTCAGTAGCACATAAGGCCGCAACGCGTTCGAAAACTGTACCTCCAATATCATCAACAATCTGTTTCGTATTTTCTTTCACCAAAAGCTAAATGGAAACAAGTTGGTTGCTTCAAAAACAGCGTTCGTGCTCTCGACGTGCTCCTGACGAAGTTGAAAATCAGGTCATCCATACCATCCAAGTATAAGGCCTGCGTAGCAAAAGCTGCACAGGAAGGTGCCACCATATTTGGTATGGATGACAGGAGCTGCTGGACAGGTGACGGCTCGTACAGCAAAAATGGACTTTCAGGCCTTTGCAGAAAATCCAAAAAGGGAGATTTCAACATCGGCATTTCAGCGAAAGAAACGATGTTTGTCTATAAAAGGGACGGTTCAGGTAACAATTAAAATTATATATGTAAGGACTTGCTTTAGGTATACTAATTACAGTAGCCTGTTCCATGCGTTTAATTTGGTTAGTGGGGAACGGTGCAAAGAAAAAGGTTCCCCAGAAACAGCACACCTGGAACAGGCTATAATTACAGTTTTCATTTATTACTCTTAATCCTTCTCACTCCAACCACTGAGTGTACACGAAATCAGGGAAAAGCGGTCACGACGACTTCGTTATTTAAGGGTGCGTTTCTTTAAGAAAATCCAAGATTAGATTCTTAAGTCCAAAAACGGACTTTGCGTTTCTTTATTAAACAGATTAATCCAAGATCGCTCGTGTCATGGTGCATCAAAGGAACCAAAGAATTCTTTGCCAGAGCGGACTTCAATGGATTGGATTTCACTGTCAACGACGATTATCTTAAAATCGCAATAGGTTTTTCTTCTAGCTTTCTAAGACAGATTAGTGCAGATCCTAATAAAGTGAAGGATTTCCTTGCTCTTATCCATGAGATTGTTTTGGCGTAATCTTCTCCTTTCTTGATGGAGATCAGCTGCGCCAGTCTGCTGTGGTATTGCATGCACTCTCTTCCCAACCCGCCCGTTGACGTGACGCCGTGGCACTAATTTAAAGAATACATGAAAAATTCTGCAGCAAAATTAGTAAAACAGTAATGCAGAAAAATATTGTATTGTAATCAATGAATGTAATCTATGTAGCGTATGGAGCTGTAAATAGTTTAAATGTTGTAATGTAGAGTGCAAAAATAATAATAATAATAATAATAATAATAATAATAATAATAATAATAAATGTACATTAAAGAGTGTAATAATAATGATAATGAAGATGTAATGATAATAATAGTAATTATAATTTGATTCCCTTTTCATAATAGGAAAATGGCAAAAAAAGAACTGCTACCTGAATAAAGGTTCGTTGTTGGCTCTGCCGACCTCCTTTGACAGCAACGTTGGTCGGCTTCAAGGCAAAAGCAACAAAATTTTTGAGTATTGCAGAGCTAAGGCGGAGAAATTTGGCTACAAGATATTTGGCGCTGACGACAAAAATTGCTGGTCAGGTGATAAGGCGGAAAAGACGTATGATTATTGGGGTACGTCTTCTAAGTGCTCTGTAAGCGCGAGTGGGAATGGATCCGGCTCGGAGGTCAATGGCGACATGTTTGTTTATCGTTTTGAATAGTGGTAAAGGTAGGTTACTTTAATATTTTTTACGAAAATTCGGTTGTTGTCTTTTCTGTGTGAAAAAGCATCGCGTCAATTTGAAAGTTGACTTAGATTTTCACATCACAGGGTATAAACATGAAATAATATTACAATGCTAATAAAGAAAACTAAAAATACGATGCGTGAGTGTGACAAAGATATTTTGTAGTTGTTTGATCAAATGATGTCGGGGGAATTCTAGCTTGAATGACTTCGTTACAAACAATGGATGGCTGCTAAATTTAAAATTTTCACTGCGGCAAAAAACAAGTAAAATGTAAACTCGTTTTTACATGCAAAATTATTTAAGTAACCGTAAATTCTTAAATTTAGTAATTTCATTTAATATGTACCAAGAAAAAAATCTATAAAATACAAAAAACAAACTTTCTCCAAATGTAACTAATTGTAAATAATTCAATTTTATACTGAAGATGGTCGTTGAAACATTTAAATTTCCGGGTGGGTCAAAAACCAAGGAGGACGAGGTCTTCACCAAATAGAAAGTGCAATGATCACCATAATAACTCTTGAAATCTTGGTCTATTTGTTGACCGTTCTCTCCAATTAAAATAACAACGTGAACCATAACTCTGAAAGTGTGCTTAAAGTCTCGGTATATTTGTCGGCTGTTTTCTCCAAAGTAACAACGTGAAATGACCAAAGTTTGGTGAACGTGAAAGCTTGTCAGATTCCTTTTTGGAGTTGAACGTTTTTTGGAGTTGACCTATTGCCTAAACCAATAAATACACTTAACACATAGATCTGGATAATTGCGAGATTCTCGATTAAGATATAAATTTAGTTTTTAGTTTTCATTACCTGTTTTCCACGGTGTCAAGTTGCCTGTCTCCCCCCGTTGGGTTGTTGCTTCGTGTTAGTAAACACTCATACTCAATGTCAATTCTTCAATTTATAGAAATTCAGTTGTATATCATGTACATTTTTTATTGTTTTTTTCTCTAGAAGATGGTCCGCAAGCACCAGATTATTGACAGCACAAACGACTTCAGAAAGAAGAAAGACTTTAGGGGATGTATAGAGTTAAGGTGCACCTAACCCCGAAATATTTTTTCCTTTAAATCAACCTTTGCAACAGCTCGAAACGCATTGCACCTTTCGTTTCTCCGTTTTACTAAATTTGGACTATTTATAGCATTAAAAAGTTGTGAAAAAATGTACGTTATTTGGTTCACGACCGGGTCAGAAGTGGCGTGGGTCTATTCCTGGGTTGACGTCACAAACTGATTTGCATGCATGTTTACAAAGACTTGATGCGATGCAAATCAGTTTGTAACGTCAACCCAAATCAGTTTGTGACGCCAACCCACACCCCTTCTGACTCGGTCGTGAACCAACTGATGCTCGGTTTTTGGTAACTTTTAAATGCTATAAAAAATTAGAATTTGGTAAAAAGGTGAAAGGAAAGGTGCAACGCGTTTCGAACTGGTGAAAAGGTTTATTGTAGCGAAAAAATATTTTGGGGTTAGGTGCACTTCTTAGTTAAGCGGGAGAAAAGTAAAAAAAAGTTACATAAGAAAGATAAGTATGTTCGCTATAGATGGGGCGTTTAAACTAAAAATGTAAGGAATTAAGGGGAAAAGAAAAAAAGTAGTCAAATAACAAAAAATATGTATTCTCGGTATAGATGGTGCGATTCCTGTTTTAATAACGTATTTTCATGCGGATCTCTGTACCAATAGAAAGGGAAATAAAAGAGCATTCAAAATCCTCGTGTCAGGCTGTTCATTCGTGGTTTAAGATTCTGACTGTCACTTGTTCATTTGGTTGTCTGTTTGTTGTTGTTGTTGTTTTTATGGTATCAAATGCCTTGGTACATTTTGATTTCCTATGTATTGCCGTGGTACTGAAATATGGGCAGTGGTATTCTTTTACGGTTTGGTAAGGTTATAACCAACATAGAGCCCCAGTTTTCATTTCCGTTAACATGTTTTAAAGTCAATATGAAGCCTCGTACAAACATTTTTAGCACAATTTTAGTTAAAAAAAAATACCGTGATTTGGCAGTTAGCAAGATCTCACAATACACGCGACAAAAAATCGCTATCGAGAAAAATATTTCAACGAAACCTAGAAGAATACGATAGTTAATGGGCCCTAGTCAGCCTCCTCCATTTTCTGGACTTGTTACCCTTGGTAAGTCCCTTAGGGCCTGGTTTGCCGGGATGGGTTTCTTTGTCGGCTAACCGGGCTGGCCCGGTTGTCATGTAATCGCGAAGTTGATTTTTGTTGCGTTTAACAGACGTACCGAGATCTCGGTAAACTGAAACAAGCCCGGCTAACCGGGCCAGCCCGGTCCATATAATCAGGCCTTTAGTGATCTCTTTCGCTTCGACACGCTCCGTGTAAAATATAATTCTGAAACTCTCGCATGTAAACAATAACAAAGGCGGGGCTGACTAGGGTCCATGAACTAAATACTACGTGGAAATATTTCTTACCTCGGTCTAGCCTATCTTAATGAGAAACGGTAAAAGTGCAGCTGGCGTTACGATATAGACTTGCGGATCGCTCACAATTTCATATTTTAAACCAATAGTTTTGGGCCTACGTGGAGCGGGTATAAACTATGCCTGATGAGACGTCCAACTGTCGTGAAAGCTTTGATGTTCCCAACGCACATTTCCTGAAGCTTATTGCTGCGTTTACGCGAATGAAAATTTAACTGCAGCCAAGCAGAAAAGACGCGAATACACTTGGCACGGCATGAAATTTAAGAGAAACACGACATCAGCCGTTCGGTCTAAATTTGTTCGCGTCATTTTTATCAGGTTTGGAGATGCATTAATTCTCTACTTGCACAATACCATAATACATCGCTCCTACCCCCCAAAAAATTTGCACAGGCATTGTTTTAGATTTCCCTTGGGACATCTTCATGTCCCAGGAGAAATTGTAAACAATGATTATCAAAATTTTGGGGGGTAAAAGAGGTGTATTATGGGATTTGTGCAAGTAGAGAATTGAAGAGATAAAGAATGGTCGTTCATCCATTTTTTGTTGCCAATCAAGTTCAAAATATAAATCCTGAGTACGATTGTATAGAACTAATCCGCTAAAAAAATATACCATTCACACATCACCAATATAAACATTGGTCAGTATTGGTAGGAAACTAAATTCAACATATTTTTTAGTATCGTTATAATGATAATCGAAAAAAAAGGCAGTTTGTATCTTAAAATTTTCAGGATCACAATGTTTGCAAGATATTGTTATACACATGGAATGGAGGTTAAACCCTAGCTGGGTCAAATGAAACCAGCCCGCTAAGTTATTTTTCTCACAAGATTAAAAGAAAACTCTCCCAGAGACAGTGCAATGACTTACCATTGTTTGAACTTAGCTGTATACTTATGCCTTATAAACACTATACTAATACAGTCGGCATCCCTTTGTGCCATATCACACTGTAAGTCCGCACTGTCACCCTCAGGCGTACAGGCCGGCGGAGCAGGGGGGGCTGCGCCCCACTACCCCCCTCCCCCCGATAGTGCCCTTCGTTTTGAAAACAGAGCATCTCGAATATTTTAGTTCTTCGCCGTATGTGACATCAAGCTGAATGCCGTGACAAAGCTATTTTGTTTAGAAAAAGGTTATCCTTTCGATTTTCAGCAGTTTAAACATTTCAGGTATAATTAGTATGGTGTTAATAATAATAATAATAATAATAATAATAATAATAATAATAATAATAATAATAATAATGATAATAATAATAATAATAATAATAATATTTAACACTTAGATGTGTTAAATATTATTATGTTGAAGAATAATAGCTCAAGAGCCAAAAGTAGTCGCTGTTATAGCACAACTGATTTCCAGATGGCTTCTCGGTGGCCATATTTGTGCTCCTCGGAAGGAACAACTTGTGAAGGACACGTCGCTTTGTCGTTGTCAATTTGCGAAGAACGTTTCGGCAAATAACTCGCGAACGGCACACCACACAACCTGAGACTTGGAGAAATTGTTTATTTATTTATTTATCATCTACTCATTTACGCTATCTGAAATTCTTAGTTTCTGTAGTAGAATTGTTTCGAATTTAGTTTTTATTGCGTGACAGTGAAAACCACCAACAGAGCGGCGCGAAATCTAGTCAAGCCCGCTTTCGTTTGAATGCTATCGGTAGGGGAGGAAAGTTTTAAAAGATCTGAGAGACCTGGACAATGCTAATATTGATTAATTTTTATTTCGTGAAATAACACTCTTCCATTATGAAATTAAATATATTACTTTCTCCTGCTGTGTCACTGAGAAAACATTCCAGAAACGGTTTAGTAAATCACCATCAGCTTTGGAGTCATATTTTCAAACCTTTTGTTCGAAAATCAATTAATCGGGAGACACCAACTGAAGGAACGTTATATGTAAAGGTATGTTTTTTATATATCGTTTTAAAAAGGATGTAAATTGTTTTGGTTTCATAAAGCGAGATATTTAATTGCGCTTAGGTCCATTCTGGAATTGTCTTTTTATTTATTTTTAAAAGAAAACAAAAGACAATTAAATTTTCAAAGCTGGGGGCATAAACAATAATTAATGTTCACATTTAACGAAACCGAACGGCACACGCATCACAGAGTTTTCGAAAATCAAAGTGAGAGCTATCGTTATGGCCTTCGCTTTCAACTTGGTTGCTCTATTAGAAACCTCTCTGCTAATTGGTAAGTACTTTTCCTTCGGTACGGCGAAGCACACGGCGTATTAAAAACTAGCAAATAGCACATCAATTAACATTTCGTCTGCAACTTTGAAAACAGTTTTTACAGGGAAGTGAAATTACGGAGGATTGTTTGCGTCAAAAGAAAGTCCCTTCTCTCTAGGCAAGTATAAATAACCGCGTTCATGTCGAAAGGCGTAAGAAATGAACATGCACGAAAGATGATATTTGAGCGGAAGTTAACTTTGTTATAGTGGGAGGTTCATATGCAGTTTCTCGAATTAACAAAATATGTGCGAATCCGAACTATCGAATACTCCAGTACAACTTTAAAGTTAAAGTTTTTCATTTCTCTTTCCTTGAAATGCTGATACCAAGCGCAAACAGGAACGTCATTATTTGCACATTCTTTGTTTTGTTGCTACGAGTTTGCATTGCATTATCCGGACATCATTGTTCTAAAAATTTTAACTCTAAATGTCCTTTTGGTCTGTCGCGTGACACTAAAATCCCCTTCTTACATTCGTCCTTTTTAAAAAAATAAACCCCTCTACGCAATGTGTGGTGGCTCCATTTAACGTGCACCTCAAGTTCGACTTTGTTTGCGGAACTACATTTATCTTAAAGGAGTTCCGTCATAACGTTTTGATTGATTTTTGCAACACACCAAGTTCCCCTTAAAATGGAGGAAACCTCTCAATAATATATGGTGATTACTAAGGAAAAAAACGTAAAACCCCATAGTAAACAACAGGTGAACAAGGATGGCTAAAGATGAATAAGATTAAGACGAACTGTAAATAATAAATTTGAAAAATTTAGTCTAAATTTTTCAAAATGCATATTTAAAGCCACACGTATAGCCCGCCAAGGTGATACACATTAACCGGGAAAATAACGCTCAACAAATACAGACTATAGTATAAAGGCTCAAGCTTAAGGGTTTTTATCTGTTACGTAGTACTAGAAGGTCCACATAACATTTGTAGGCAGACAGCCAACAAATATGGCCAGAAAATAAGGCATTTATCTAGCCATTAGTTTTCCATGTGATAATACGAATTTACATTTACGGAATAATGGATGCTGCATTCAATTTTGTAAAACTTCCTTAACAACTCCGCGTTGGCAGCTCTAGAAGCGATTTTTTAAAACGCCAATCATATCGATGCCTATAAAAAGAGCGTCACATTCACAAACATTACAGTGACGAAGCACATTATAAGTTTGTTTTGAGGGCTACAATGGACTCCAAGCTGCGAACTATTTTACTGCTTCGAATTTTTACAACTATTGGTAAGGACGTTTTACAATTTCCTTCATAAGTTTTTAAATTTTTTCTCCAATAACAAACTCTATGACGTCTTGTGCAACCGTACGTTTACTTCTGTGATGTAAGCGATTTGGTTAACACTCCCTTAACCTAGAAATAAAATATCACTAGAACTCGGGTCGTATTTATCCTTACAAAAATTAATCATATTTTTACTCAAATCTGTCGAAAACATTGCAGTAAAACCTGAAACTTGAATGTCACATCTTGCTTCCAACTAGCTCTAAAGAAAATTGGATTATCATGACCCAGTAAGCTTTACAGCAAATTCTTTCAGCCTCTCAATGGCGTTTAGCAAATTGCAGTTCCGCTTTTATAGTACATTCAAAATATGAAACAATTAAACTCCAAGGCAATAGGCAGTCAACAGTCGTTTTCAATGTCAGCAAGCTCTTATTATCAAAAAGACATTTTGTTGAAAAGTTTCAAATTAATATAAATAATTATTGAAAACTCAGGTCGTATTCAGTCGGCCGAATTTCCATTAACTTTACCATATACCTCAGTTTTGAAAGTACAAAATTTGGCAAAAAACAGATTGAAGCGGACACAACAAACCACATAGAAGCAACGATGCATTTTACGACATCCCAACTCGCGTCATATTTAAGCAAGCATAAAGAATATTGAGTTAATCGCAGTGGAAATTCCAATAGGAAGAACTTTTCCAAGAGAAAATTTAGAAGATAAAAACATGCATACATTTGGAACTCAAGCACCACGAATATTCATCAACTGTAAAATCGAAAGAATAAGCAGCAGCATTTCTAGTCATTACCCTTTGATGGTTCGGTGTACGTTTTCTAACCTCTCTTTCATATTACTCGTGATATTCTGCATTCCAGAGAAAATGGTTTTGTTACTACGAGTTGCAATGTCTGTTTACACAAAACGAAGGAACTGTTTATTCTAATTCTAATGACTGACCTTGAAAAAGTTTTATAATGCTTTGATATTTTTTCTAATCCATGTCTCAGTAAAATGGCACTGGTTGGGTGTTTCTGAAGGTATACAAATAGAGAACAAATTAAATTTTAAAGATCACTCCTAGTTCCGCCCACTCTGCCCTTAAGTGATTGAAGTAAATACGAGTCTTACGCTGGGTAAACAAACGGTGAAACTATTGCATCGACTTGTGGCAAATTTGTTTTACTGGTAGCTCACCCTAACATGAGGATACCTTGAGCTTAATGCACGTGAGAGCCTAAAGGGCTGATATCCTGCGTGGTTCAATGCTACCTGTAACCATCCCCATCCCCCCCCCCCCCCGGAACAAGTCTAAAATTAAAATATTTACATAGAAACAATGCGTACAAGAAAATTGCGCATGAATGTTAAAAGAAACGCTAAGGCGATATTAAAAGCGTAATAATTAATTAAATGGGAAAATGGCCGCACAGCCCCATACATTTATTATGCATGAATATGTATTAATTACTGTGCAAATAATAGAGGATTTCATCGCGCGCGTTTTTTTCTTTCTTTATGTACCCAGTCCCTCCTCGTTCTTTTTTATTTTTTTTTAATTTGTTTGTACACGGCAGGTTTCTAACCCTAAGCCTACGCTTACCTCTGTCGGATTATCAGTCTATCGTCAATGCCACTTCGCTACCAGGCTCAGTTCAAAATTCTCGGTTGATAAATTATTTTTATTTTTATTCGTGCAGACAAAGAAAAATTAACATAAAAATTTGTTTAATTACCATTTGTTTGTCGCTGCATGAAAACACGCAGATAATTTATTTTTCACTGGCTCCCATTGAGAATAAAGAGGAAGGCATTTCTTTCCTTCCGTTAAGCCATCTTCGATGCTCTCTTCGCTGCAAAAACGTTATTATTTGCCGAGAAATCAAGGTCAACAACAAAGACACCCTCTTTCATTTTCACTGGCACATTACCACCAAATTTTCAGAAAAGATGTCTTAAAGGTTAACAAACAGCTACTGAAATGGACAGATGCCCAGAGAAAATACCCTATATATCTCACTCCTCCCTCCTCCCCCCATGTACGTCCGAGGGTTAAGATAAAATAAATGAATGATTGATTGACCCGATGATTGAAAGAAACATTTTTATTGACTTTACAGGATATGTTTATGGAGGTACGTATGTCCAGTTAAATATCGTCTTAAATATGATTATGTAAAAAATGTCAGAAAAAACAAGTAACACTATGTCTTATCGTTTTAATTTTATGTAATTCTATCTACTGATTGAAGTAAGACAGTTCTAAAGTTTCCCTTTATTTTGCGCTATTTATTACTTTTTTATATGTGTACTTAAGAAGTGCTGATTAACATGATATGGAATAGCATGGATTCAATAATAACTGTCGTAATTTCCTCGTAGTATGAAAAGGCGCGCCTAGTTTGTTGAAGAAAATCATTACACAAACTCAACGGTATTAAATCAATGGTATCTACACTTTCAAAGCCATATAAAAACACATTAACAAGTAGTCTCTATGAGATAAAAATTCCGCTTTTTTATATCTCTTTCTGTTCCAGATTCTATTCAAGATTCTTTCATTTTCTTTCAGACTGCGACTCTCCACTTGGAATGCAGAATGGAAATGTACCAAATTCGGACATAACAGCCTCCTCCGAGGTAAGAAAAGGGATCACTGTGAATTGTGACGGCATTAACTTTTGTATTTTACTTGTCCCTAAAAACCAACATTTGCACTGATTCCAGTGGGCCGCAAACCATGGACCTAGCAATGCCAGGCTTAATCGTCCAGCAGGTGGGGGCAAGACAGGAGCTTGGTCTGCCAAGACAAGCCAAAAGGGACAATGGATTCAGGTCAATCTTCGTGAATTGACTCGAGTGACTGAGGTGGCCATTCAAGGAAGACAGGACTATGCGCAATGGGTTACAGCATTCAAGTTATCTTACAGTCTCGATGGAAACCACTTCAAGTTTCAAGAGAAGGTGCGTGATTGACAAAAAGAAAGCATTTAATGAAATAGGCTTACGTACTTTTTACAGTTATTTAATTTAATGTTTCAATTTTTAGACGAAGAACAATAACCACCCAGAAATTAAAGTAAGAACACTCGTTTTCACGTCGTTCATTTTCTAAGACATATTGCATTCTGAGGAAAATTGAGTTTATTTTATTGTTTAGCTGTATATAAGAGCCTGATCGTGAAGAAATGCTGGAGCTCAATCATGTTTATTTACTATAGTAACTAGGGCAACTGCGGCGAAAACGGTAATATGGTGCCGACTTCACCACACCCGCTAAAACATTTGCGAAGAAAATACGTGTATAACAAAAGTATTGCTATACTAACGAATAGTTTTCAAAGTTGGCGACAGTATATAAAAATTTCAGAGATTATCCGTTGTATTCAGTATTTTTTTGTCGAATGTCCACAGATATACAAAGGAAATAATGACCAAAACAGTGTTGTCTTGAACACTTTAACTGAACCGATCGAAGCCCGGTTCGTTCGTCTTCATCCATATGCATGGTATGGACACATCTCCTTGAGGATGGAACTTTATGGTTGCAGCTTGAAATCAGGTACGGTGCAGAATGTGCCGTGCCCGGGAGTGGGGGGGGGGGGGGTACTTCACTGCTGTTGATATAATAAATAGAATATTACATGGCCGCTTGGAAATACGAAATATCCTCTATTTATTTTAAGTCAGGTAAAGTCTGCATTCGGGCCCAGTGGCCCATCAGGCCGGAGCTTATCCCGGTTTCCATTCATTTTGAGTACACAACCTTAAATCTCCATATGCTAGCTACTTACAGTAGATACATACGCTATGTAGCAACATAACTAAGTTCTAATGTCAGCCACAAAAGGCATCCTCAACATTATAGCATCTGTCATAAATTTTCTATACACCTGAGGAGACCCATTTTCCACACCTATTTTCAGGCCTGGCCTCAAAAATCCATACCCGTTTCATGCCTGACCTTGAAAATATACACACGTTTTACACCCGCTAGGTTAGCTGGAATGATATTTTATCTATTTGTGTTTCTCTCTCATCATCATCATCAATGTACCCCCAAAACCACAGCCAATTTCAGACCATAAAAGCCAAATTCTATACACGTTTTCAGACCAAAACAGCTCAAAAACCATACCCTTTGGGGCGGCACATACAGTACCTATATACCTAATATAGGGGAGTACCCCCCACCCCCGGGCACCGTGATACGTTTACACTAGACCCAAATCCTCACCTCCCTCCTCCCCTGTCTATCTTAGGTGGCCGTTCCGTTCTGTGGTTTCTTAGATGCATTATATCGGTGTTAATTAATTAAAACAAGGTAGCATAAATACCGTTTAATTTATGCATGCTTGTTAAAAGAACTGAATTAATTACTACGACGAAAAGGTTTTCTTAATTTAAAATTCTTCTATATTAATTTCGTTGTCAATCTCTACATCATACTGTATTGTTTTGTTAACAAATTAATCTTCTTTCTCTCCAGAATGCGCTAAGCCTTTAGGCTTAGAAAATTACAGGATTCCAAATTCAGCCATTACAGCCTCCTCAGTGGTAAAGTATCTAATAGACGCAATATAATTTTTTCTTTAGCCTTCGCATAATAAAAACATTTACTAACGCTATTTCTGTTAAACTGCTATATTTTGCAAGGGAAGACAATATTACTCAAAGACGTGACCCTTGCACTTTTAATTCAGTACACTAGTTCTATATACAGCGTGTTCAGGTATACCCTGATGACCCCATTGTGTATGTCAGAACATTTACACAAATGCAGCCACCGGGAATGTTCCGTGTGAAACCGAAACAAATATATCAGCAAGGAAAAAGCAAACCTTCCTTTCGTGTTTTTAGAAGCAGCAGCTGTGAAAGGCCTGCACGATGTTTACCCACATAATGGGGTAACTGGTTTAAGAATGGTACTCAGGGTAACTGAATGAATGAATGAATGAATGAATGAATGAATGAATGAATGAATGAATGATTGATTGATTGACTGACTGACTGACTGACTCCTGTAGCACGAACATCAAGAAATTCACAATTCTTTACCAAGAACCTAGGGTCTGGAACTGTCTTCCTGCCTCTATTACCAATTTGTCAAGCTTTTCTACCTTTAAGGACAAAGTGCTAGAGTTTTTATTAAAATAGTTTCTGAGTTAGTTTCCGCCGCACCCCTCGTAGCCCTTACATCGTTTAATATTGTGATGTTGAGGTGGTCTCTCCTTTATTCACATAAAGGAAAATAAATGATGATGATGATGATGACTGACTGACTGACTGATCGATCGATCGATCGATTGTTTGTTTGATTGATTGATTGGTTGGTTGGTTGGTTGGTTGGTTGATTGAGTGATTAATTGATTGATTGCAGTGGGACAATAACCATGGACCAACCAACGCCAGACTCAACAGGCCCAGTGGTGGCGGTAAGACCGGTGCCTGGTCTTCTAAGACAAATGATGCAAACCAGTGGATTGAAGTAACATTTTCAGAAGTAACCAAAGTAACTCAAGTGGGAATCCAGGGGAGATATGACTATGACCAGTGGGTCACCAAATTCAAAGTGTCTAGCAGCCTCGATGGCGTAACATTCTTCACCCAAAACAAGGTGAGAGGACTCGAGAAAAACACGTTGAATTGTTAAGCTTGTTTGAGTATTTGTATATCTGCGGTATAATTATCCAGCCATTGACAGGGCGTTGGGTTTGAACGTTAAGGAGCTTTACTCAACATGCAGCATTAAAAAGTGACCAACAATAAAACTAAATGTTGTAACTTTCCCATAACATATCATCGGAGAGCATAAGTTCTTATATCTTATTATTTATTTATATTGCAAAGATATACAACGGAAACAGCAACCGGAACGGCATTGTTATCAACGATTTAGAAGCACCCGTCCAAGCTCGTGTAGTTCGGATCAACCCAGTTGAATGGTATGGACACATATCGATGAGGATGGAGCTTTATGGTTGTCGATTGCCATCAGGTAAACTTTAGCTTTAAATTTTATCGTGTTTAAATAAAGGATATGATGATGATGATGAGGTAATTACTGTGTGGTTTGGCTTT
The DNA here is from genome assembly GCA_947652115.1 of Blastomussa wellsi. NCBI lineage: Eukaryota > Metazoa > Cnidaria > Anthozoa > Scleractinia > Plerogyridae > Blastomussa > Blastomussa wellsi. The sequence goes on from OX393567.1 coordinate 6,148,570, forward strand.
GTTATGTAAAAGATCAGATAAGTTTGTGTTGGACTCATTTTCGATCAGTTTTAAATTCCCGCGATTTAATTTCGCACACCTTGTTGGGATTTATTCGCGCAAGTAATTTTCCGTGTTCGTTTATAATAGTATTTCTAATGAGTATATTTATTAACAATTATTTCAGTACTTGTCAAAACCTATGTGATCAAAAATCGATAAGACGCCCTCAAAAAATGAGTTCAAAATTATGTACCATGTACAATATGAAGCGTGAGTTCAAATACCAGGAAGAACTGTTTCTTTCTTTTTTTCCGTGATGCAATAACAATAAAAATAGTCCTTTTTTTTGCAGTGTATATGTTATAGGTTCACAAATAGTATTGCCTAACATTTTCCTTAATAAGGTAAACAAAGTTTTAGCTAGAGTTAAAATGGATCCTCTTTCTTTTGTGGCTCCTCCAATGCGGCGCTCACACTGATCGTTGCCAACCTTTGACGACAATATCCTTGTTCGACTGCATGTACATGTAGTCGTAGAACTTCACAACCCATTTGGCGTGAAGTAGTTTGAGCACGCTTATTCTCAAATCAACAATCACTTTATCAGGTTGGGTACCTTTCTCCATTTGGGCTGGTCTTGTTCAGAGTACCAGGTTTGCGCTGTAGTGATAACATCATTGTACACGTGATATGTTGATATGTTTTTAATGTAACATTAGGGAGCTTAAGCAACGACGACGGCGACGGCTAGGACTACGCCTGCTTAAAAATGACTTTATATTTTACGCACGAATTTCGCAATTGTCTTGATGTATTTGGTGCATCTATCGCTTTCAAACATAGCTCTTGTAGAAAATATAAGGACGGCGTTTATTTTCAAACAGAAAACCGAAACTTTAGCCGTCGAGGTTCACGTTCTCAAAAGTACTCAGAAATTGGTCATTTCGCGTTGTTGTTTTGCAGAGGACGGCAACGAAATGTACAAAGAATTATAACGCACGTGCAGAGCTATTGTACTGCTCATTATATCTTTTGTTTAGCGACGTTCTCGTTGAGGTTGCCGTCGTGATTTGCTTAAGCTCCCTATTATCTGAAAATGAGATTACAGTGAGTTACACCCAACACTGAACGCGTGTCTTCCTTCGTCTTAACCCGAGCATCAGATCACTACACTGTCTATGAGGTCGGGATTAAAAAAAGCAGAGAGGAAACAAACGTGATAGCAAAATGCCCAATCCAGACGAGATTGTGCCGTCTTCACAGAGCAGTAGCACCGCTCCAGAAGCCCAAGCAGAGCAACAGATCACTGTCAAACAGACAGCTCCATATTACGTCATTCGTTATTGACCGCGATCCAACAAATACGGCGAATAGATGGGACAAATGGAAAAAGGACCTCGAACGACAATTTCGATTCTTCGGTATTCACGATCCAGATATGAAAAAAGATGGTTTAATCATCTACGGCGGTCGCGATATCGCTGATCTCGAAGATTCTCTACCAGAGATGCAAAGTACAGAACAATCCCTCAAAATGCAAAGCCTTGACTTCGAAATGATTCACGTTCCAGGAAAAACCAACATGACCGACTACATGTCCAGACACCGATCCGTGGAATTCTTTTGGAAACTTAAATTTAGGGTGACACCGTTCTGTTTTCCCCTGGTAGATCTTTTGAATGGGCTATAACCTTTCCGACGCGGTGACTGAGAATATTCCAGTAATTTGGCGATGATCGGCGCTATCTTCAAGATACTAACTTCTCGTTAGTATTGTCCATTGTATACTTGCTGATGAGGACAAACGGGAGAGGTGTCTGGTCAATGTTTGTGATGAGATCGTCGGGGACGTCATAAGCACTAACCACTTCTTTAATAGAGCGACGAAACGTGAAGCGAATTTCTTTCAAGAAGCTAGGTTATACGGGTTGTTTTTTACTGAAACCTAATCTTTTGAAAATTGACTGGCACCACGTATAGTGGAATTCCAGGATTCCCCCATTTTCTTTTAACAAAGACCGATCATTAGCCAGTACTATGCCCTTCGCTATTGACAACACAACCTGTCGCTCTTATGCTTTTGATCAAAGCGATAACTTTCTCGCCGATGTTCTCAGATTACAAAGTTTTTGCTCCACGATGCTTCCCAACCTCGTTCCCAGGGTCTTTTCCCTGGCTTGGGGCCCAAGCCAGGGAAAAGACCCTGGGAACGAGGTTGGATGCTTCCTTGGCGATTGGTCGAGATTATTGTGGTCTTTTCGTTCCTTACTGAAAGATTTGACAAGTCCACGAACAGTAGACTCTGGTACAGAATACCGTCTTGCTGCCGATCTTATTCCATGCGCAATTCCCTATTTTGTTATTTCTGCTCCATATTTGCCCCTCTTTTTCTTTGGTTCTGGAGCGACAAGAAATAATTGCTGCCTTTACTGCATTTTCTTCGGCAACATTTAGTTCGCTGCTAGACGGCGCAACGGAAATATCGTCTTGGGAAACCTTTTTGAAATATTTCAACAAAGCCATTTGCGCTAATTTTCCGCACAAGCTCTTTTTCTTTTCGCGATACCGTACTTGCACTGAAATGTTCGACGTATTCGCCAATTGGTTACGTTATAATGTAGTAAAATCAGTGATCATTCGTTTTGTGCTGGAAAAATGGATGGTATTTGCGTCGTGTGCAATGAATGGGCAAAATACACATGTCTAAAATGCAAATTATTTCGCACAGTACTAAAATTGGGCGATGTAGCAGCTTTCCTAACATATAATGTGATTGGTTTGATACCCTAGCCCTAAACAAAAGACTCAACAATGGAAACAATGGCTTTGTCTTGAAAACAATAGAAGCTGCTTACAATAACAAACAAAAGTAGTTTTGGATAGCTGCTGCATGCGCGACGTACTGGGTGCACTTGGTACTAAGGGTCAGTAGGGCGTTGTTTTACTCGATACGGCAATTCCATAATGAGTTTCTGTCTACAGATCTATATGTAAGCTGTTAACCACAACAACAGTAAGTTAAAATCTTCGCTTTAAAATCCATTCGCTCCGACGAAGGGCTAACGCTCGAAACGTCAGCACTTGAATCTCTTTACGGTGGCCAATTGACATTATCAACCCAGTTGATAAAACCAAATTATATTGTTATACTTCCCACCGACGCAGCGCCACAGTTTCTTTAGAAACTTACCCCCTCTAAAATCTATATGGTTGTTTTTATAGAATGCGCAGCGCCTCTGGGAATGGAGAATTGGTTTATTCCCGACTACACCATCACGGCTTCATCCCAGGTAAGAGTTTTAATAGTGTACATCAGAATTCTGTTAATCCAACCACCAACGGGCGAAAGACATTAATTTATGGGGTTCATGATAAGGAAGAAATCGTTTCAAGCGAAATGTATTTCATCTATTTTTCTGTTAATTTTTAAGTGGGATGGTAACCATGGCCCTGCCAATGCAAGGCTGCACCGTGCAAAGGCAGGTTGGAAGACAGGGGCATGGTCTTCAAAGACAAACGACAAATCGCAATGGATTCAGGTGGATCTTCGGGGAAAGTTCAAAGTGACCAAGATAGGTACACAGGGCCGGCAAGATTATGCCCAATGGGTGACACAATACAAGGTGTCCTACAGCACAGACGGAGTTCATTTTAATTTTCAGAACAAGGTAGGTGCTATAGTTACTCTATTTTTCTACATCTACATTTAATTACATCGGTAAAGTCATTTGACATCACACCAATGATTAAAATAAATAAATAAGTAAATAAATAAAAACAGCTTAAATGCGGAATTATTCAGTAAGATATTTAGAAATCTTAGTTTTTAAATGTCTGTAAAGAATTGCTCTCAACTATGTCCTTCGGTAGTTTGTTCTCCTCAGGGTGGGTAGGAAAGGAATAAAATTATATATCCTTTCATTTATTAACATTTAAAAATTTATAATTTTCGTTCGTGTGCGCAAAGTAGTGTAGGGGGCGGTTTTGGACGTGACCAATCAGAAGCCAGGATTATGGTCACTTGAGCATTTGCATATATTATGAGAATTCGGGATACGTCACAATGGGAATCAAAGTAATTGAGCATGCAAGAGGTCGAACAACTGGTAATCCGCCGTTTTGTCACGCAAATAAAAATGCAAATTCATTTTATAAACAAAGACTATATTCTCAAACAATTCCTAGTTTTTACAAGCTGGGCCATGTGCTGACCCTCAGTGGTTAAGCGCTCGGAAAAAAAAGCGAGCTATTTACAAGTTATAGCGTGTTCGTGTTCGTGAGGGAGTGAGTATGTTTTGTTTAACTGAGCGTAGTGCATGGAGATGTGTTTTGTGGAGGGAATATTTACAAATTGCACAAGAGCTCCGGCGTTTTGATGGGTTAATTAATGGAATACCTCCTATCCCCTCCCCTATAATTAATCAGAATTCCGCACGCTTTGATATGTTAATGAATGGTATACCTCCTATCCCCTTAAATGTTTTCGGAAGGTTTCATATGGTTTATTCTTGTTTTTAGTTGATTCGTAGGATTTTAATAGGCAAAGAATCTTTTATCTTGCTTATTGAATCGTTTTAGCCAGCGCTTAATCAAATTGTCGTATACCTTGATGTCCCCATGTCGGCACTTTGTTTTCTTGACTCATTAAGCATTCTATTCAACTATATGGTAATTAACTGGTATAAAATCGCTGTCTGGTTTGAGAAACTGCGCTAAATAACGACTCTAATACTCCCATACGAAATTGCTGGTCAGCGTCAACTTACAATTTGTAAATACTCCCTGTACAAAACACATGTTTTGTAGAGGGAATATTAAAAATAGAGGGAATATATAATGCAAACACATGTTAAACCTCTCCACTATACTACTGCACATGTATCTGAATTTCTCTAGCCTAAGTAGGGCGTGTTTCCCACGTCCTGTTAAAAATGTTAAAACTTAAAAATGTTTTTCTGCCATTGTGTAGATGTACCAGGCAAACAGTGATCAAAATACCGTCGTAGTTAATACTTTAGAAGCCCCTATAGAAGGGCGCTTTATCCGTCTCCACCCTCAAGTATGGCACGGCCACATCTCCATGAGAATGGAATTCTATGGTTGCAGTTTGAAGTCAGGTATATACTCTGGTTGAAAAAGTTATTTTGACATCCAGTACTAAATGAGTTCGTCGATTAACTGGAATTCATATTTCCATTAGAATGCTCGTCGCCAATGGGAATGGAAAACAAACTGCTACCAAACTATGCAATTACTGCCTCGTCTGAGGTAGGTTGGCAATAAAATTCAATTCTTTGCTTTCCAGAAATATTCGATCCGTTTGCGCACCTGGGTTGTATAACTTACCTTTATTGCGTTCGTGATTCTATGTGATTGGTTTTTTTAGTGGAATGGAAACCATGGAGCAACCAATGCAAGACTCTACCATATGGCAGGCGGGGGAAAGTCTGGTGCTTGGTCTTCAAAGACAAACGACAAATCTCAATGGATACAGGTGGATTTTGGGGAAGTCAAAAGAGTTACGCAGGTTGCAAGCCAAGGACGTTCGGACTATGCACAATGGGTAACGAAATACAAGGTGTCTTACAGCACATTTGGAAAAGAGTTCAAGTCCCAAGATCAGGTAAGCAACATTCGATCATGTGTTAAAAGTAACAAACGTTTCTACAATGGCAACATGGTGTTAAGCCTTGCAGATAATCCGTGGGAAGGTTGAGACATGGCTGTTGTCATAGTTGTGGAGAGGTTGTGTCATAGCTAAAGAGTCTGCGCAATCAGTACAGTATGGGGCCCAGTTCTCGGCCGGTTCCAGATCTCGGCCACTTGGCATTCAAAGCGATTTTTTTCAAGCCAGAAATAAATTTCAATACCAAAAGACTATTTCAGAAGATCAATTGATGTGTCTAGTTTCGTCATTTCGAGTGGTGACTTTCCAGTTGCTGCTGAACGCTAACAGTTTAAGTCGACGCGAAGGCAGGTCAATTTGTTTTTCCAAAAACTTGTTTGTTTACAGCTTCTCAATTTACATGGTGTTATCCAAATTTATAAGTTAGCCATATACGTGGACCAAACAAGCCAAGTTTTAACACATAGAGCGAAGAACAATCTAGGTTTCTTCCAAATTAAAATTTTTGTTATATTAATTTATTCTTTGGCCAAAATATAAACTCATTCCGTAATATTTCGTTGCAACTCGTATTTGCCTATTCTCGGCCACCCTGTTCGCAATCACCCGACTTCAGGATTTTCAAGAATTATTCGTGTCAAATCAATTACAACTAAGCTCTAAATGGAAGAAAAAAGGTTGTGACAATAAACTGTCTTCTACAACACTGAGCTTCCACTAAATTCGTACCTATAGCAACCAACAGCGCTTATTTTAAGAGATAAATTAGGTGTGCTTATACGAACTTAGTTTTCTAAATCAAACAAAGACCTTGAACATAATTTGTGATCGAAACATCATAACTGAGATTTAAAAGTGTTCTATTATTATCAAAAAAAGTATTTTAGCCTTCACACTTTTTGTGGCCGACAACTGGGTCCGTTGACCGGTAAACTGGGCCTGCGAACGGAGCCTCCATTTTCGTTATTGCTCGGGTGAAAACAATGTTGAGCTGTAGATAGCTTTACATGTGTAAACTGAATGCTGAAGCTAGTTGTGTGTGACATTTCAAGTCCCTGTTGTTCTTCCAATGTGAGAAATACAAGTTAATGTCAAAGTCAAAACAATTTATAGCTGATCGGTAAATGCGACGAACTTTATTTCCTTATATTTTGCTTGACATTTTAGGTGTACCGTGCCAACAGTGACCAGCACAGCGTTATTGTGAATACTCTAATCAAGCCCATCGAAGCTCGTTTTATCCGTCTCAACATTGAGGAATGGCATGGTCACATTTCAATGCGGTTTGAACTATATGGGTGCAATATTGATGCAGGTTAGAGACGCTTTTTAGCTATTACATGGTGCCCTTGAAGTCGTCGTTCATTTACGTGGTTTAGTATTTATACAACTATTTAATAATAATAATAATAATAATAATAATAATAATAATAATATATTTTTTTTACATCTTTTCATATGTAAATGAAGATTAACGAGAATGCTAATCCGAGCTTATTGACAATTCTTTTATTTGTTTGCATAAATGAGATAATTTTTCTAAAAAAATACTTCATTATAAAATTTTAGTATTACCAGAGCCAAACACCCTGACCGACCGGCGGCCATGTTGGATTTTTAATGAGATTCTAAATTTGGCTAAAAAATAAATAGCGTAAAATATTAAAGTCCACCTAGATTAAGCATTTCAAATGACTCAAAGAGTTAACAGGCTAACAATGATTGCCTTGCACTGCTCCTCTGCGAACTCCTTGTGTCACGTGCATTTGGACGTTCATTTTCTTCGATTGGAGCTTTTCTGCCACTTTCAACTTCTTCAAAAAAACCTCGGGCTCACGATCTTTAGAATCACTTGGTTCAAATTCACTTTCACTAAAAGCGCTGACATCAGTATTGATTCTGCATGATCGTGGACATGGCGTTAAATGCAAGAACGGCTCCGGGACACTTAGATTTTTTTTTTAGACATTCATTTTTTCGTCTAATAAAGAGAAAAAAAGTCAATTATAAAAGCAAAGAGGTGGAATTGATCCCGGGTCACTCAGATCACGAGCTATTCCTACTAACCACTACACTACCGAGGCCCGGCTGCCGAGCACCGAAAATTTTAAAAATTTATCGTGTTACCCTTACCATTCTTGAAAGCTAACCGCATAACCACCGTGCTTAGTAGGCTAACCGGAGTGCTATAGTAGGCTAACCGGATTGCTTAATAGGCTAACTGCAGTGCTCAGTAGGCTAACCGGATTGCTTAGTAGGCTAACCGCAGTGTTATAATAGGCTAACCAGAGTGATTTTGTAGTCTAATTTATCTAACCAAACTCGTTCCCAGTGCATTCCGAGCCCGGAGCCATTCTTGTAATTAAGCGCTACTTGATCGTGGATGAGCCGCCATTTTGAAAATTTATAAAACAAAACAATAATGGATAAGCAATTCCATTGGGTCAGCGGTCTTACAAAAGTAGTGCCAGGCCTTTCTCAACAACCTGGGATGATTTGGGATGATTAAGGCACCGTGAACAACCGGGCTCCCAGTGATTGTCTTTGTTTGAGGACGTATATATAAGTCCTTGGTAGGCAAAGGGTTAAGATGAAGGTGAATAATATTGTAAATAGTATAATAATAACAATAATAATAATAATGAAGCTGGCGATATTTAGAGAGGAATCCACATCAACCTCGTACCCAGGGTCTCGGGACGAGGTTGGCGGGTCCTCTACCCAGACTAATGAAAAAAATCTGCCCCCCGCCATCCCTCGTCCTCATCCCTTGTGATAGTACTTTCTTCACTCCTCTCTCCTTGTTTCCTCACACCTATATATTTTTATCACTCACTAATTATCTAACATTGTACATTTCAGTATGTGTGTCATCACTTGGATTTACCAACATGAAATTACCCAACTCAGCGCTAACCGCATCCTCTGAGGTTTGATTAAGCTATTACTTAATGTGTTCTCATACAGCAGTTTTCAACTGAGTGTCATAAAACTAAAATTAAAGTGTCCTAGTAAGCCTCCGCCATTTTCGATGCCATCGAAAATTATGAATATTGTATCGTTTTAAGTTGTGTTACTGGAAGTGTATAGTTACCTTAAGAAAGTTTCTCAGCGATCTATTTCGTTTCAACATGTTGCGCGTAAAATATACTACTGAAACTCTCGCAAACAAAAACAAAGGCATAGCTTCGACTAGGGCCCTTTAACAGCGGAACCAAACATTCCAGTGATTAAATCAAAACTCCATGTAGCCGACGCTAAAAACGCGAATACGATTTACGCAAGACTGGTGGTTTTGATTTTAATTCTTATTTTTCGAGAAATAAGAACGATGGCTTTACAGAAATACTCAAATATTCTTGGAAATTTGTGATTATTTTGTGGACAGATTGATTAGCCTCACATTGTAATTTTTCTATACGGTAAAATTTTGGTTACGTCAGCAACTCGGTCTTATTATAGGAAATAAACGTTCATGTTTATTGAGGTATTGAAATTAAGGCGAATCGGAGGGAAACGTAATCCTGAAAATAGAAAATAAATTTTCAAAATGAAGGAAACTAGTGCAATTAAGCCAAATAAACAAAACAAAAAAATACATATTTTTTGGTTAAAGGAAGAACAATTTTATTTAAAGATGAAGTAGTTTCTGCCAAAATCATACGAAACAGATGTTAACAACTGCCCCTCCGAACACTGGAAGAATCAAATGTTCATTGACGATATTCGTAGAAGTGTATTTAGAAAAAATAGGTATATATTATTGATACTATATTGAAATGGAGAGAAAAGATAATTTAAAACTTATTGTTCCTTTTATTAAAATATTTCCAGCCAGGATCAAGAATTTGGAGATATTTAACAGGACTTAAATGTCGCTAAAACATACGCTCCACTGTTTCTGCGTCTTAGAAATCCAACATACATACATACATACATACATTCTTTTATTTTCTAATAATTATTTCAACAAATTGGACATGCCCACAGGTAGCTAGCTAATCTAGGTGGGTCATGTCTTAACTAAAAAGAAAAAGGTAAGTATAGAAGTTAACAGAAATCAGGAAATTAACCAGAGAGAATACGTATACAAGTTTACAGAAATCAAAAATCTGGAAGTTAACGAAAAAGAGTAGGTATAGAAACAAAAATCAACTAAATTAACGCGAACGTTTAAAACTTGCAGTAAGCGTTTATTCCTATCATAGGGTATAACCCTGTCAAATGACACTGAGAATCATGAAATGTCATGTAACGAAATTGAGATTGAAATTAGTAACGTTAGCAGTTTTAAGACAACCGAAATCGCTTTATTAAAAGGCTCCTTAAGGGTAAGTTTTAGTCAATAGGAAAGTTCAAATAAAATTAACGGTAAAATGCATCTTTCCGAAGTGGAATGGAGCACATGGAGCTATGAATGCGAGACTATATCACGTGAATGGTTGGGGCAGAAGTGGTGCCTGGTCCGCCAAACTTAACAACAAGGGTCAGTGGCTAGAAGTGGATCTTGGTGAGACAACAAAAGTGAAGATGGTGGCGACCCAGGGACGATACGACTACGACCAATGGGTGACAAGCTATAAGGTGGCATACAGTCTATACGGCGGCCATTTTGTATTCCAAAACAAAGTAAGACGTCGAAAAACTGTGTTTTGTCCTTAACCCTCGGAAGTGTATACAAAGAACCAATGTTAAATTCCAAAGCTAGTACGACGGAAATGAAGATAGACAGACCTTTAGTTCACACTGATTAGTAAGAATTGAATAAGATTTCACTCGTTTGCAGGTGTATGATGGCAACGCTGATAGGAACAGTGTAATTGTTAATTCGCTGATTCAACCCATCGAAGCTCGTTTTATTCGAATATACCCAGAGACTTGGTATGGTCACATGTCTATGAGAATGGAATTGTATGGCTGTGAGCTTCAATCAGGTAAAGTTTAATATCAATAGCGATAATATCAATATTGTATGCCTTCACTGAAGGACTGAATCAGGCTTAGAAAGCTATATTGGAAAAGCTGAATTGAAAGAACCCGTCATAGATTTCGATAAAACGCGTGCAACACGGTTGCAACAAGTCAAGAAAATTATAAAAAAACGTAATAAAAAGTGGGGTAACCGTGCTCGCTTCCACGTGACAGTGCTGAGGAATATGGCTTTTTACGCTTCTCTGACAACAGCCGCCCATACCCCAAAACCAGACACTGCAACTGAGCTCCATGTTTTCCTTAAAGCTTGTGACATCCCCAAACGTTTGCCATGACTATATGACACAGCTTTTGATGGCTTAATATTCACTTTTCTTAATTTTAATTAGTTAAAATTAAATTTGCCCGATATTCAAAGATGGTGGCCACGTTGTTTCCTGCCAACCATTAATATATTATTATTATTATTTAAAACAACTGGAAGAGACAACAAGAACATCAACAGCGCTGTCTAATCCCTTTCAGATTGTATGTCTCCACTTGGAATGGAAAACAACCAGATACCGGACTCTGCAATAACAGCTTCCTCTCTGGTAAGTAAATATATAGAAGCTAAAAATTAAAGCAAGAAAAAAGTTAACAATCTAGATAGCTAGAAAATCCGCGCAAATTATGTTGGAAAATCGAATCGCCTGAATTTTTTCTCCTGAGGGTTTTTGGTGCCGTTTTTAATTCAGATTTCCACAGAAAATGTTCCAAAAAGCGGGTTCATGTCTTAACCGATTTATGGTGCACTTGGGAAGTTTGGAGAGCACACAAGAAGTTAGTGTTGTTATCGGCTATCACTCGGCAGTGCGTGCTACAAAATAAACCAATTGTCATATCGTACGTAGCTGATCACTAACTACCTGAACAGAAATGTCTATAGGCGGTGTAGCTCAGAACAAAACGTTGTACATGGAGAGTCTAATAATGACTTAACAACGGTAGAGTGTTTGCCGTATCTAATTGGTCATTGTAAGTGTCACTGAAGCTCAATAAATCATTTTCAAGTCATCGTTGTGTTTTGCGCGTAAAGCACAATTAATTTGCGTTACTAAGAAAACTTTTATGCGGGAAACAAGGAGTTTTTCCAACATTGGAAAAGCAAAGCTTTACTAATGGCGCTCATGTTTCAATTAGTGGGATTCCAACCATGGGCCAAACAATGCCAGAATCTTCCACATGGCAGGAGGTGGGCGAACAGGAGCCTGGTCTGCCAAGACAAGCGATAAAGGACAGTGGATTCAAGTAAATCTTGGTAAAATTGCTGAAGTGACCAAAGTAGGCACTCAGGGTCGACAGGATTACGCGCAGTGGGTAACGGAATACATGGTGTCCTTCAGCACGGACGGCCAACACTTTGCAGTCCAGAATCAGGTAGGGTGAAGATCAGTGCTTGGCTAAAAGAAATAATTTCTAAATAATAATTTCTCCTGATAATATCAATTGGATTTGTACGAAAATAATCACCGAAAAATAATACTATGACTTTATTATATAGCTGACGTGACTAGTGGTTCTTTACCTTTATGAAAGGCAGATGTAAGTGCAGCTTTCGCTTTCTTTGCAAATCCAGGCAGTTTGTCATTTTCTCTGTGGCGATTAACACGATTACGAATGCCTCCACACTTGATGTGTGTATTCTACTGTATTTACAGCTTCATATACTAGATTATTGGTAGCCAGTTTAAAAACCGCTATCTGCTTAAATTATTGGCGGAGCTACAGCGGCCCGAAGGGCCGCAAAAGCGGAGCCCCATAACCATAAGGGAAGGACAATCGTGCATGCATAGAAATGGGGGAACCATGCATTCAAGTTTTCATGGTCGACATGGCCAGTGGCCAACGACGCCCTACGACGACGACGACGCCGTCGCACAAAAATGGCGCGCGGCCATTGGGGTAGCCATGCCTTGTCAGTACCTTGTCAGTCTTATCAGCTACATCTTTGGTATAGGACATCCATGTTATGGTCAATTGACAGCTGTCAAATCGAGGTATCCGCTGACCTGTATCACATGACCAGATCGCGGGCTCAGGTTAGAACTCATCGTGCTTTTTTGAAGTTAACCGCTGACCAGGCATTGGTTTTCTTCATTGATCGCGAGCGCAGGTCCGATTTTTTTTTCTTCTGGCAGCATTTTTTAATTTTTTATGGTCATTCTTAGCGGAAATTCTGCAACTGGAGTTGATGTTTTAATTATTCTTATTTATTTCAGAGAAATTATTAAGATCCAGCAAAAATACCGAGCTCCGCTTTTAGGCTTGGCTAAATCTATATATTAGAAATGCATGTTGTGCGACAAAGTCCGACAATGCCTAATAAATCGTTCATCATGCGAAAACTTTCAAGTTAACTAATATTGTTGTTTTCAGGAATACATTGGGAACAAGGATCAGAACAGCCTTATCATCAATGATTTAATGCAACCAATCAAGGCTCAGTATGTTCGAATCCTTCCACAAGAATGGCACGGACACATTTCTATGAGAATGGAGTTGTATGGTTGCGATTCAAGTAAGATAAAAGGTTTAATTTGTTCCTTATAACTTTGTCTCTTCCTTTCGTATTATTTACCATACCGTGTGAATTTCTGCAGTATGTACCATCAAGGGGCGCAGAATTTGTGCGGCCCCGATCATCAAGTGGCGCAGAATTTTCGTATCCCGGGTGATCAAGGGACGCAGAATTTCTGCAGCGCGCGTCATCAAGGGGCGCGGAATTTCATTTCTGCAGCCTGGGCCATCAAGGGGCGCAGAATTTCTTCAGCCCAGGTCATCAAGGAGCGCAGAATTACTACAGCCCGCGAAATTTTGACTATTGTCTGCACTCAATATCGTGCAATTTGGACAATCTGCAATAAACCCAACGGCGTTGTGTTTCTGAAACGTTGTTTTATTCTGAAGCTGCGAATGTTTAAGTAAATTACTTACTATGATATCTCCATGGATTTCGTATTATTGTATTGAAAATAACGACTTTTATGTGACAGTTGAACTAAGTTAAACGCAAAAGGAACTATTTTTTCTGAAACTGGTTGATTTTAATCTATTAATAAGCTCATTTCCACGGAACATGCCATTTTGGAAAAACTCATTTTATTTTGGAACGCGTCAATATGGTAAACTCCAATAAAAAAATTCATGATCAATAAATAAATAAACGTTGAGCTCCGCTTCTAGGCTTAATTTAATCTATATATTAATCTATATAATAAGATCATTACATGAAATAATTACATCAAAACTGACGGGGCGTTTTACTTCTTCAAGGAGCTGTCAACGGCGGCTACTCGGAGTGGGGAGACTGGAATCAATGTTCGGTCACGTGTGGTGGAGGATCACACTCGAGAAGCCGATTATGCAATAATCCCTCTCCAGAGCACGGTGGAGCAGACTGCTTGTCCCTGGGACCTAGCCAGGAAACTGGATCTTGCAACGAACAACCTTGTCCAGGTAATTTTAATATTAAAACGGAGACCGATTTCTGTTTGAAAAACCGAGGATAAAATTGCATCATTCTATTCAGATTATCAGATCATTCTATTCAAATTATCGGAAGATTCCAGTCAAGCCTAAAAGCGGGGATCCGCAGTTTTGGCTGGTTCGTACCGATTTGTGAAAACACTCTCGTAAAGAAAGAAAAATAATAAAAAGTAAAAGAAAAAGAGAATCAAAATAAAAAAAAAGATAACGAACTGCAAAATTGAAATCGAAACCATGATCGCAACCTGAAAGGGTACATACATAATTAAGGTATGTAGACCTAGTTCAGTCGGTTGAGCCTTGAATTGCGATCGCGATCCAGCGGATCTAAATTTCGATTTATTTACTCGCTTTTTTCAGTAAACGGTGGCTACTCGGATTGGGGAGCATATGGCACGTGTTTAAAGACTTGTGGGGGAGGGGTGCAGACTAAAACGAGAACATGCACCAACCCACCACCCTCAAATGGTGGAACAGACTGCAGTGCGCTGGGACCTGACACTGCCACCAGAGAATGCAACACTCAGGAGTGTCCAGGTAAGGTGGATAAAATTTATCGTCAAGTGGAGTCCGAAGGTCATTTCCTCTCTCGAACGTATCAGACCCTTCGAATGTAAAGATGAACCCCATTTCCGATGGAAAGCCGATCAATCGCAAAAGTGGCAACCTCAAGCTGTGTTTACGATATGTCATGATTTATTCCAACAGCCCGCAACGACAGTATAATACCCAATTGTCAGATTGTACGACCGCTTCCTTTACCACGTAAATATGTAATGGTAATAGGACTGAGTGGAGTCCAATTTGGTCTGTAACCATATGAGTGATTAACAAAATCGTTCGGACCACCGAGTAGCAGAAGTCCGATTTGTTTTCAAATCATGAGTATAATTACAGACAGAATTGGACGACAGCAAGTCCTGCTACCAACTAATCACAGCTATAACAAAATTCTAGGAAAATGCAGACAAACTGAAGCCTGTTGATGATTTACCATCACTTTGCTAGTAACGCCAGTTTCAAAGCTGAAATATTTTATATAACAATGAGTATTTATTTATCTTGGTCGCGATAAGGAACCAACTACAGAGTGCGCACATGTGATCATGCAAGCTTTGCTATCGGATAAGTAATTGGACACCTTGTTATTGACAGTTTGTAACTGGATATTTGTTATGACAGGGTATCCTTAGAACCAATCAGATTCCAGAATGTTGTTATAGTTATGATAAATAAAGGGCAAAGAACGATTGCTGCTGCATGTTATTAAAAACACTACCAGCACCACAACCAAAACCACTACCACCACCACCAACAACAACAACAACATCAACAGCAACGACAACAGGAACAACAACAACAAGATAGAAACTGCGTGTGTGCTTCGCATTTGTCACATGTTTGATGAACGTGATGATGAGTTATTTCCCAACAAAATATTCGTCATGTTCTTTTCTGTCCAAAGTAAACGGTGGTTACTCAGATTGGGGACCATACGGCACATGTACGAAAACTTGTGGGGGTGGAATGCAGACGCGAACAAGAACATGCACTAATCCACCACCGGCAAACGGTGGAAAAGACTGCAGCGGACTGGGACCTGACATTTCTACGAGAGAATGTAACAATGACAGCTGCAAAAGTAAGATAAATCTTATATTTATTTATTTATAATAACTTGTACAAATACTTCAAATATTGTTAAATATTGTTAAGAACTGAGATGGATAGCCTCCCTGTGGAGACTCTTTGTGTGTATTAGAATAACAGACAGAGTAATAGAATTGAAGTCTCTAAGTGCGGGGACGCACCAAGCGTAAAGTTGCAGTAATGTACGCCTCTGCGACAACTCGCTCTGTGTGTACTGTGTCCAAAAAATAGTCCTGGTGTAATGTGAATTCGCGTGACCGATCACAGGACAAAGTTCTGTCGTAGCGACAAACGATGAGAATTGCTGCAGCAACCGTCACTCCGCAATGTGCCGTGCGCTGTGAAATACACTCAACCTCATTTACCAAACTTCAGTAAAATCTCGCTTTGATTACTGTAACACTGTTTGGAGTAACGGTGGTATAACGCTACGAGACAAACTGAAGAAATTGCAGAATAGAGCAGCCCGTGTGTTGACATTCTCCAATTATGATGCCGATGCAAATGAGCTATTTGAGTTTTTAGGGTGGAAAAATCTTGCACGCCATCAGGAAATTCATAAAGTCACCAAGGTTCTTAAATGTCTGCACGTCGGGCTAGCTCCATAGTATCTTAATTCAAAGTTTACATGGCGTTACTCTGCTTATGACCTCAGAGAGTTTGAGAATAAGCTCACTAATTCTATTACCGAAAAATCTTTAGCTGTAGTGGCGCCACGCTATGGAACAGTCTGCCATGTGATATAACCCTTTCTGCGTTAGGCAAGCTCTTTACATCAATCCTCAACAATCGACTGTACGACTACATAGTTAAAAAAGGAATTTTGAAAGCTGAACAAGGTGGATTCAGAAAAATGCACGGAAAAGTTGATAGCACGTTCACATTAAAAATGCTTATAGAGAGGTCTATTGACAAGTACGTGAAATCTAAGCCACAGAAGCATCGAAATTTACTCTTTTCATGCTTCGTCGACTTTAGAAAAGCCTTCGACTGTATACCTCGACAAAAACTATTCAACAAACTAAGAAAAGAAGGTGTTCAAGGGCGTTTCCTAGAGCTCCATGTACTCAAACGATAAATCGGCAGTTAAAATTGATAGCAAATTAACGGAAGCCTTTACCTGTTTTGCCGGGGTAAAGCAAGGTTGCATGTTATCACCTACTCTTTTTAATTTCTATCTAAGTGATCTACCAAAATTCCTAAATACGGCGAGTTCAACCGACATTATGCTAGGTGATAGATCTATAAATTGTCTTTTATATGCGGACGATCTGGTGATCTTCTCTAGATCAGCAAGAAACCTTCAAATAATCCTTAATAAGCTGGAATCTTTCTGTGAAAATGCCGATTTAAGTGTAAACTTAGACAAGACAAAAATTATGATTTTCAATAACTGTGGTAAGTCTTTAAACAACCACTTGTTAAGGTACGGCGCTGATGAACTGGAAAATGTCAAATCCTATAAATATCTTGGACTCATAATGAGTCCTTTTGGAAACTTTAATCTCGCTTAGCAAGAGTTGAAGAAACTTGCAGTTAAAGCACTCTATAAATTTCGAAAAGAGATGGGAAACCACCTCAGAGAAAATATAAAATTGACGATGAAGTTAGTTGATGCACTGATATCTCCCATACTCTTTTATGCGAGTGAAGTGTGGGGGACTGATTGCAATGGGAAATTAGAAAAGGATCCAGCAGAATTAGTTCAAAATAAATTTCTAAAGTGGTTGCTGGGAGTTAATAAATACTGCAATAACAATGCGTGCAGGGCCGAGACAGGAAGGTTCCCAATGAGAATTGATGCTCAATGTAGGAACTTTAACTTCTGGTTAACCTTAACCAAAATGAAAACAAATTATCCCAAATAGCATACAATGACATTAAATGGAATGAAAATAAGGCTTTCTGGAGCAAAAAAATCAAAAGCTTATTGGAACAGATATGATTAGGAGGCCTCTGGATGAAAGCACACTATGCAGACATAAGAATTGTAAACAGGATCAGGCAGCGACTTAAGGATCTCGAGCTACAAAGACGGCTAAGTGAAATAAATAACGACAACAGAAAAGATGCTAACCAAAGCAACAAAATGCTTACCGGTTATTCAAAACGATAGACAATTACAAATGTGAAGACTACCTATACCAGGTTACAATACACGACACAGAATAGCTCTAACAAAACTGCGACTTTGCAACCACAAATTAGCCATAGATACAGGACGTTATTCGAGACCGTTCAAGAAACCTGCAGAAAGAATTTGCCCAATCTGTAAAACAGAAATGGAGGAGGAATATATCATTTTCTAAATATATGCCCTGCTCACCAGGAAAAACGAATAAAAAAAATAAAAATAAGCAGAATGTCACATAACAAAATATTCGTGCTTCTAATAAACCCCCCTAGCGGAAACGCTAAAATACAGAAACCAATAGCAAAACATATATTTGAATGCTTTGAAAAAAGGAAAGGGGAAGACAGCAAAAAGTAAGCACTCTAGGAATTAATTAATTAATAACTTGTTAGCCATATATATTTTTTGTTGTTCGTATTTTTTTAATTATTTGGAATCTAAGTCGAGATACTATTAATTGTATAAGACTCCAAATAAAACATGTCTATCTGTCTGAGGAGCCCAGAGTCTCTGGGGTATTTACGGAAAACAACTTTTAGTTTATTTTAAATATTTTTAGTATATGTATAGGAAATCGTATGAACGCGCATGCATTTCGTGATTGATGGGCACGAGTGATGTTTTGAAATTTCTCAAAATTGCACGAGCCGTAGGCGAGTGCAATTTGAGAACTTTCAAAACATCACGAGTGGCCATAAATCACGAAATGCACGAGCAGGTTCATACGATTTTTTATTTATTATATTCTCAACAAAATTACTCAAACGCGCTACTTTGCTTTTATCGAGTTGTTCGTGCTCGTATTCTTCCAGTTTTGGGTTTAGTTTTCTTTCAGTCGCCCATGCTTGCCAGACATTCAACCAGGTCTGTGTAGCTTTCAACGTGTTTTTGTTTTTCGCATTTTCTTTAAGTTGCTCAACGATGTTTTGGTTTGACAAAGCAAACCGACTGTCAGCCATTTTTTTTTCACTTTGGTGTTCAAATTTGGCGCTTCCCCGGTGTTTCCATAGCAACTTCCGTATTGCACTCTATAACCTGGATTGCACTCTATAACCTAGTTATGCATTCGCCATTGGCCAATCAGAAACAAGATATTTTGTTGAGTATATAATAAATGATGTTATAGGTTGATGAATTGATCGTGTTGAAATAAAGATTATCTATCCATTTATCTATCTATCTACCTCACTACTCGTCTTCGAAACTGATAAATCACATTTTGAATAAATAAACTTGTTTTACACGGAAGTAATTTAATATAAGCTAGAAATAAGCGAGTTGAAAATTGGTAATTTGTTTCCGTTTTCTCCCTTAGCCCTCGGACGTACAAGCAAACTCATACCCCACCGTGGTACAAGGGGGGAGGGAGAAACCCCTCCCCTGGATTTCCCCTGGTTATGCCGTCAATAGATAGCCTTTTATGTCGTCTACACGACTAGGTTAATATTATGGGTTACATATGCAAATTGCGCCGCTGGCGGCCTATGACGTCATCCAATATTACAGATTTTTTGTGATTTTCACTTTTTTCAGTCTAACGTTGGTTTTATTGACAAAATTAAAAGTTTTACTCACAAATTACAGTTTTGAACAACTGAACATGTAAAATATGATTTAATGTATTAATGTTGCGTTATAACTGCTTTAGGCCCAGAAACAGGGTCAATAATACAATATTTCAAGGAATATCTCCGAACAACACTTAACTTGCCTTTTAATATCTCATGAATCTGCGGTCGATTTTCACCAAATATTCAGAAAAGAAGTCTTGAAGGTAACGAAACAGCTACTGAAATTGACAAATGCCCAGAGAAAATCACCATCCACCCACTTCAACCCACCCCCCACCCCCAACTCCCGTACGTCCGAGGGTTAGTAGACAAAATGCTCTTCACTCAAAATATAATATCAACAATATAATAATATATAATACTACAAACATGTTTTATAATTATATAGATACTAATGAAATACCAGGATTTTTCCTTTTCAAAAACAATCAAATCTTCATCATGCACAGTGCAGATACTATTTTTATGTTTCACATGTGAAGATATCGGTGTGGTCTTGGTCAACATTGTTTGAGACCCAGTATGACTTCTCTTGAACAGAAGATAACATTGCCCCCTACTTTAAAAGCTAGTTTTATAGCATGCTAAACATTTTTTGCAATATGTGAACTCCTTTGTTCTCTTTTGAAACACAATGTTTTGTTTCAGTATCAGTATACTAAGCAAAACATTAGATAGCCGTTTGTGGATACGGATTTTATCATCTCGAAGATAAAATTCGTATCCCTGCGCGGCCTGGTAATATCCTCTATATATCCTTGGTAACAACCGATAATTTTGTAACTGACAGAAACGTGGACATCAGTGGGGTGTTACCAAAACAGAGGACGCGCTTTGGGCGATATCCTGTTCAAACCGAAACGCTTTGGCAAGATTGCCACTAAATATGAGCAATGTGTATCAGAGGCCAACAGCCAAGGAGTTGTAGTCTTCGGTTTCGATGACAGCAAATGCTGGACTAACCAACATGCAGAAAATTCTTACCAGTTGTATGGGCTTGCCAAAGGAAAGTGTGGAAGCAGTAAACAAGGCTTGGCTTATGGCTTTATGGCATCAGAAACAATGTTCGTCTACCAAAAGAAAGGAGGTAAATTCACTAGCATGCGTCTGCTGTGTGTGTTAATAATTTTCTCTCACAGTGGAAGTCTCCAATTCAGGGTTAAAAAGAGCATCGGTGAATGTCGGTAGCGCAGTGGTGTTGGTGGGAGATGTGGTGAGTAGCGGGTGGGGCGCGGAGGTGGACGGAGAAGTAATACCCTTAGGCTCCATGCTACAGACTTGAGACCCGTCCGGTGACAGTTAGAATTTAGCCCTTCCGATACTGAAATAAAATGTATAGTTCTGTGTAAAACAAGTAGGGAGCGTACCTTTTTGCAACAAGGTACTTGCCAAGTCATATCCATACACAGCAAGTTCGTTCGTGATCAAAATATGCACGTAGGTTCTTTATAGTTATGCGCCTCAGTCAGCGAGGGTTTCGCAGCAAATGCCTGCTAAGTCTCGAAACATGCAAACTCGTACACATTCACTGAATCATTTATCTTCTGTTCCATTAAAGGTGATTGGCAACCACTCGATTGCTATAGCAACGTATCCCCTAAAGACGATTTCGCTTTGCCGGAATCATTTGACAACAACGTGGAGAGTGTAACGGGACCCGATGCCATTTTTGACTACTGCAAGGGGAAAGCTGAAGCGTTTGGTTACAAGATGTTTGGTGCAGACGATCAGACCTGTTGGTCGGGGGACGATCCTGAAAGTACTTATGGCAAGTATGGGGAGTCTAAACTGTGCGATTTTAGCAGGAAGACAGGCCATGGTTCTGGACAAGAAAAGAACGGGGATGTGTTTGTTTACAAACTGGCCTGAGGTAAGCTGACGAAAGTAAAAACATCCATCCACACGTTTTAACGTCGTTCGAGGCCATGCCGCAACTTTATCTTTAACTTGCAAAACCTGCGTCTGAAACAACAAAGCTTTGATACTGCACGAAGTATGAGAAGCCAAGTGCCCTAATGTCTAGTCTGTTTGACTTTGTATAAAAATGCTCGGGCTCGAAACCTGGTCGGGGTAGCCTGTTCACGCGCCATTGTTGGAGTCTTTGTGTTACGGTTTTGGGCATGAAGTTTGCTTGTTCTTTTACAGTATTTCTCCGCTTATGAGAACAATGAGTCCAGCAAAACCTCGGTAGCATTATTCCCTATTTCCAGTTTCCCTTGGGACTTACAATGGTCCCAAGAGAAAACAAAAACAATGCTTGTTGGGGGACAAAGAAAGGATGGAAGTAGCCTATTTCTAATGTAAATATTTGAGCTTCCTAAAACCGTTTTCTACAACTGTGTACCTTTTTGAAAAATGCTGTACAATAGTTTTTGCATTGTGAACTTTGCATAAGGATCTCAAATCGGAAACAATTTTGGAAATATATCTATCCACTCAAAAGGTACAATGTTTTGAACTTTGGATATTGTGCTATTTTTAGTTACAAAATGACGGGTAATTCAAATTGCAGAATTGAATGCCATATCATTTGAGTGGATGGCCATTTTTCATTTTTTTTCAGTTCTGTGATCCTTTCACGAATTTCTTTCAAATGGTATAATTAGATATCCCATAATATGAAAACAAAACTTTTGAACCATTTTCGTGACGTCATTTTCCCGCAAAAAATGCCAAAATGTCAAAAACAAAAAAACATAGGATTTTAGAGAATAACAAGTTCTATTTTACTGCAAAGTTTCACGATAATTGGTTTAAAACTCTGGAAGTTATTACAACCCCCTAGCCCGAAGCTTGTGACCGTCCTTTCAACTACGGCGCAGTTGAACACTGTGACAACTTCGTTTAGGAAATAGCAGTCTAATGATGCACCCAGGCTAATTTGCATACAAACAAAGCGTGGTAAGCCTGTGCTTGACCATTTACGGCTAGCACACATATCGCGCTCGGAACACAAATGAAAGGGGAACTGGTTGAGGGAGTGGGAGGTTGAAGTTACTCGTAGATTTGCTCCATCCTTATATTACAGAAATTACCTTCTACTCGATTTGCTGGATGCATTGATTTATTTTCCTTTTTGCAGGACTTGCCGGTGGAAGAATATCAGAATCCGGAAATAAAGGAAATATAAACAGAGGGGTGCTGGTTTTGTTCATAATGTAATCAGGGCATTAGAACAATTTCGTGTAGTTTGCTGCTGTTTAGAAGTGATGATGACGGGAGGTAGTGTGTAACCCCTCCTTGTCGGTATGGGTGTTAAAATTTTGCTATATGAGTACTCGCTCCGGGTTTCACGTTCAAGACATGCAAAAGGTATTCCAATAAAAGTTGTTATGGGTCTATTTACAAGTTTGTGTCTATTTTGTTGGTTAATTTGCAACCATGCTGCACACAGTAGATCAAAATTAAGAAGGTATTTCCTTGTTCATAGTTTTCCCAAAAAAGAACTCCGTATAACAATTAATATTTCTAGCTGCACAATAAACAACAGCTTCGCCTTCCAATCATTCGAACTCAAGGGAGAGTCAGACAAGGCTGTCCATTATCTGACTTATCTGGACTCAAGTTCTGTTTGTCGTGGCTTCTGTAAATGAATCTTCGCTTGGGAGGTTGCTCGAGGTGCTGCACAAACCAGCGCTGGATCAAGCGTTCTTATTTCTCCCGGCGGGAGGGAGGAAAAAGAACGCCTGCTTGCAGCAGCAGGTTAGGGCTTCACCTGTTTGAAGAATGCGGTGGGCATAATAAACTTAACTCGTCAAAATTAGAAGTTGTATGGTTAGGGAAATACGCGTATGGCCGCAGCGGCCCGTAATTGTCCTTGGAACCGCATTTTCGTAGAATTGTAAACTCTGCGAACAGAAACACTTTTGTCAAGCTTATTTCAACAAGCGCCTGTGTTAACAGCCCACCTTATGTCGTAGACCCCGTGAACCAATTAGCTGCTGGTTTTGTTTGGAACGGCAAGAAACCGAAAATAAGAAAGAGGATTCAAAGGTAGTCTCAGACACGGCTAATGAAATGCCGGGCCAAACTTTCCCCTGTTTTATGGATCAAGGATAGCGTCTAACACTGAAAATCTCCGAGTCCCACGTGGCTTGCAGTTCTCCTAATAAAATGTTTGGAGAACTAACCCTCTCATTATCAATTGGTCCTTCTTTTTAAACTTGACTACACTGTTGGTGCACATCCTGCACCTTAAAGTCAAATAACAAAACAACAACAAAATTAAAAAAAAGCGAAACAAAAGCCGTAATACAACAATCAATCCCAACAATGCCCATTCCTACCGGGCAACCGCGCGCAGCATTTTCTTAAGGCAGAATGTCAGCCCCGAGCCGGGGTGGGGAATTCGCAATTTTATCTCGGCCCGAGGATGGGTGCATTTGCGTACCCCGGGGCGACCGCTGGGTAATTTATTCCTTTCATTTAAAAATATGAATTGCGATTGCCATTACTCCACTCGAAAAACCAAGAGAGAGAGAGAGAGATTTAAGAGAGGCTGATATTTGTGATTTGTGAAACGTCAAATATTTATATTGCTTATTTATGGATGTTTATTGAAACGAGACTAAGATAAAACGTTTGAAACAAAACAGTGATGTTGAAAGAACATCTCAAATAGGTAGTTGCAAAGCAGCAGTATTGTATGAACGAAAACGTGCACTTTTGTTAAGTTGCTTATGTGCAGTACGCTAATGAAATCTTTAATGTGTTAACAACGAAAATCAGACAATGGGGAGCTATTCTGTAGCAGTGCTTACCGTAATCCATTTTTTGCTTATATTTGATGTCGTTGTTGTATGAACTTTGATAGAAACAGCGCGGTCAATTTTGTCGATGGAAGCTTTCAGGACATTCCCCCGGTAAAGGTTTTTTTTTTCCTCTCCCTCACATTAGGCCATCCCGTTTTTTTTTTTTCGTTTATCGTTGAATGCGTTCTCTGATTTTGGGCCGGTTGGTCGGAAAAGAAAAGTAAAAGGTCCCAAATAAAAGTTGCAAAAAGAGCCGATATATTTCGCCTCCGTTATGGGAGAGTGGCACGTTTTCAATGTATTTAAAGTTAAAACTTAAAATCTGTATGGGCAAAACAATGTCTATATTTCAGATTAAAAGTGAATAAACGTTTGACTGGGTCAGATTACCTTCCTCATGACGTTTTTGAAAACGAGAAAATTTGGGTCGGTCGGACGACGCTAAACGGAGAAAAAATGGAATGGCCTTATTGGCCCGACTTATTCTTCCGTCTCAGCAGATGATCTCACCCGATCATCCGTTGAGATCGAAGATTGATATCAATTTCGAAGAATGATGGGTGTGAACGCAAAGTATTTTCTGTGAGGCGTTGTATCTGAGCGGCGCCTGGGGACGAGGCAGTTCTTTTACCATTTGTCTGCTTCTCGGCAAGAGACCCGAGCCGGATGAGGTACTGCTTTGGTTTGCGTAAACCTGGAAACATTTAAAATGGGAAAAAATGAGATGCGAAGTCAGCAAATGGACGTGAGCTTGTTGTGGTACGTCCGGTAATCGACCACGAATTTCTTCATCACATTGTCAAATTTGGTGTTGGCTCACGAGGCCGCCGCCAAAATGATTAAGGAAGACTCGCTTCCACGAAGTAAAATTGTGGGTGAACCTGAAATTCTAAAAACGATTCGAAACCTGGAAAATCACAAACTTCAAACTACGTAAAGTATCTCAAAACCAAAATGTAGAAACAGAATTTTAACAACTAACCTTGAGGGTCCTGAAGGGGTGTAAAATGAGAACTGGGATTGGCATGTTTTTGCCCTGGGAAAAGGGGATTTGGGTGACTGGGACTGGGATTTGGTGACTGGGAATGGGGATAATGTCAAAAACTGGGTCGGACTGGAAAAACTAGAAAGACGTCAGAAAATTCTTCGAGTGGATTGTTCGTGCCCGTTTTCGGCATGTTTAGCCTTTCCCTGAATAAATCAGTGGTCTGGACTTGTGTACAATATTTGTGTACAGTGGTCAGGACCCTCAATCTTTAATCCATTCGGAAATTCTCGAAAATCAGATGAATTAATACAAAGTTCAGTCCACTCGCGG
Organism: Blastomussa wellsi; assembly: GCA_947652115.1. Lineage (NCBI taxonomy): Eukaryota > Metazoa > Cnidaria > Anthozoa > Scleractinia > Plerogyridae > Blastomussa > Blastomussa wellsi. The sequence goes on from OX393567.1 coordinate 6,174,062, forward strand.
TGCCTCTGTAGAACAGCTGGGCAAAAATAAGCGATCCCATTCAACGAGTTTCACGTCAAACTTTGGTGTTTTCCCTTCACAGATTAATTCAATCCAGAGCATAATTCACCTTGAATACGAATTTGATGATTTCCTCTTAAAAGGAGTCTCTTTGGATGCGATTATTTGCTTCAGTTTGAGCGTTGTTGATAGTTTTCAAAGGGCTTGCAACCTAGAACCCAGGCTCTCTCTTTTGTGTCTCGATGAATTTTTTGACCGCGAATATTAGCCAATGAGCGCGCGAGAATTTCTGCAGTTATGGTAAAATAATGGTAAAATTAACAAATACACGTGAGCTTGTTGTGGTACGTCCTGTAATCGACCACGAATTTCTTCATCACATTAGCTGCGGTTCCACTAGCCGTTTTCCCTTGGGAATGTAGGACGTTTGTGTTTTGTGTGTGACCAATATTCCCACAGTGAAACTACCCACGAAAAATCACTATGGATACATCAAAATGAACAAAAGAATTACCCATGACATTCCCAGAAGCAGGTCGTAGGGTTTATCTATGGTTTATCTAACCACAAAGCTGTTCCACGAATCGTGAAGCAGCAAATGTTAATAACAGGAAACCGCAGACACGCTGGGAGCATTTTTTTTATTAACCGCGAGTAGCATACGTGGCCTGAATAGCATCACGGAATAACAACACGTATTCTAGTACTTTTCTGCTGCATTACCGGCCCTACACGTTGACAGATAAACTCAAACGTAGCTCGAGAAACTCGAAAGTTTTACTTTCACGAGAAATCGAGTGCTCGAATGTTCAAACGTTGCTAGAGCCACTTCTGCGGCCGGGGAGATACCCAAGCACGTCTCGGTCGGCGACCAACCAGCATAGGACAGCATACGTCGAGGCTTATGAAATAAATGGAGTAGTTGGAGAGAATGAAGAAAACGTAATCGCAGACACATTTTGCACATTCTTCTCAGGACAAAATGTTGAATTTTGAGATCGTTGTATGAGAAGCAAAAGTTCACCTCAGGTAATCATTTGTAATGTAACCGACAGATTTAACCTTATCGGAAACCCAAGCTGATCCCAACCCAAGCAAATTTTCCCACGGGAACACCTCGGTGGAAGGTGTGTGTAACCACGACTATTGTCAAATTTGTGTTGGCTCACGAGGCCGTAAAATAGGGAACACCTAAGGGATACCCCCAGTACCCCCTATTTGTTACCCTTATGACCGTGTGAAATCTGGTAACGAGATATTCGCAATGAACCAATATGGCGGCAGTTTTGGTAAACTTGCTGGTAGCCGTGACTGTGTAATCAGGGTGTAATGCTGTTTTAATAGTTCTTTAGTGGGCCCCGAACAACTGAAACTTTTATTTGGATGGGAAAGACAAGGAAGGCATTCTGTCATGGCCAGTTCTAACGGCGAACGAGGAACCATGAATTGGTGAGTACACGTGAGAGAGTCTAACGTGTAAAATTAAAACAAGCGTTAACATATTTCTAATTATTTGAAATGCCGTACTCAACCAAATTAGACAAAATGGGCCATGCCATTTAATATCTGCACTCCTCCAATTGAGGGGTTGCAGTCCCGCATCCAGACTTGACATAATTCTTTTCGATTCTTTCTACGCTGGGGACCCGGAAAAGGGGGGGGGGGGGGGGGGGGCATGTCCCCGGGCCCATCCCATAGATCTGCCACTGGATTGGGAAATCTTGAGGGGGAGGGAGGGGGGGCAGCTATGTCAATGGCTTTGATCTTATCCGTTGTTTTCTCAAGGGAAGAATGTGTCGACACTTGGATCTTGATTTCTTGAGGGGGTCATCAAGAGCTATTTCTGGTGGGGGGCAGACACCAAAGGCCCTAAATGGGGGGGGGGCAGATGTTAAATGGAATGGCGCAATGGTAGCTATAACGTTATTTACAGGGTCCGAAATTGACTTGTTTATGCAGGCGCCAAGTGGAGACTGAACATTTCTTTTTCGGTCGCCAAATGAAAAAATCTGGTTGCCAAAAAGTGGTTCATAAAATTTTTTCCTCACAGCAAAAGAAGAAAAATGTTTCTTTACAGTTAGCCTCGCATGTATAAATGTATTAAAATATTGTGTAGCTTACATTTAAGTTGAAAAGGAGTTATTGTTGAATAGATAGCTCTCTTCAAGTTGTTCAACTTGTTTACATGACTACAACATTCTCACTGAAACTCGTAGTGACGAAAACAAGTTATCAAAATGTTAGTAGTTTAATCAACTTGCGATTAGGAGAAGTCTAATAAAAGTGACCGTGCTAACTTTCCTGCTGATAAAAAAGGAAAACAAAGTTTTCTGGTGAGGCCAGGGTGAGGCTATTTTGATAGTACGTGTGGCAAAACTTCAAGTCAAATCTCATACTCGTAGTCGTCCTTGTTGTAGAATCTGAAGGTCTCTAATAAAAACTTTGGCAAGCTATGAAATTTTTGTCACCAAAACTCAATTTTAAGTCGCATTGACAACCAGCTTATCGCAATTTCGGACCCTGTTCCATCCAATTTACCAGTACAGTGCATATTTATTCACTGGTTTAACCCTTGCAGTGCCTCCCTGCCCCGGGCTTTTTGTAGAGCATTTGGTCATTATTTCTGATCCAGAAAAAAACTTGTTAGACCAATTACTTTTGCAAAAATAATGCAATGAAAAATCTAGACCAATATTTGCAGAACTTAATCTGCTTAATACATATGAATATAATTTGGTTTTATCAACTGGGTTGATAATGTCAATTGGCCACCGTAAAGAGATTCAAGAGCTGACGTTTCGAGCGTTAGCCCTTCGTCGGAGTGAATCAAGGAATTGTGTGTCGTGTGTTTTTATATACAGAAAGATGGAGCTTCGCTATTGGCTGGTGCCTGGTTACGTGAAAACTTCGGAATAAATTAGTTGAATGAAAAGTGTTCGTTGATACCGTGAGGATTAAGAGTGCCGATTTGAAAAATAAATTAATTTTTTGTTCTAGAGTTTTACGGCTTTCCGTGTTTCCTTGGTGAAGGGAAAGGCCGCAGACTGCCATGTGTTGCTTAGAATGATTTGTAAGATTGAAGTGTCTCGCGACCGGTTTCGATGCATTTTTGCCGTCTTTCTCTACGTCACGAAGGTGTTCTCGGAATCGGTCGCCAAGTCATCTCCCTGTTTCGCCGATGTATGACTTTTTGCAAAGAGTGCAAGTTACACAGTAGATGGCATTGGCTAAGGTACAGGTGAAATGATCAGTGATTTTGATAGATCGCTTGGGTCCCGATATTTTGTCAACGCTGTGAATGAAAGGGCATGCTTTGCATTGTGCGCGAGCGCATTTAATAGTTCCGGGTTGATCACTAGTTTGGAATGCACTTCTGACTAAAAAGTTACCTATGTTTTTGTCGCGTTTAAATGAAATTAATGGAGGTTGCGAAAAGATTCTACCAGTGTCGGGATCATTTTGAAGTAATTTAAAGTTTTTGAGAATGATGGATTTAACTGCGTGGTTGTGAGGGTGAAATGTGAGGGTGAATGGAATTCTATCGTTGTTTTCTCTCTGTGACGTTTGTAGTGCTGACTGTCGATCAATTTGCTGGGCACGATGATGGCGCGCTTGAACAACAGAAGCACGATAGCCACGTTTGTCGAAGAAATTGCACATTTCCTGATTTTAAGGAAAAATCAGAGTCGTCACTACAAAGACGGCGAAGTCTAAGAAACTGAGAATAAGGAATGGAATTCTTGACATGTGATGGATGTGAAGATGAATACAACAAATAGCTATGAGAATCTGTGGGTTTGTAGTGCACACTGGTGCATAAACTGTTGCCTTCGATAGAAACTGTTGCCTTCTCGCGCACAATTCAAAACATGCCCTTTCATTCACAACGTTGACAAAATATCGGGACATTTAAAATAACATTCATTTACATATCAAAAGGATATGAAAGTGCTTTAACAAACCTTACCACTTGACACTTCATATATAATATATATTTTGATGCGAGTCAGCACATTGTTACACCAAAAGGTCTTGGTGATTATGTTCAAATGTTTTGGTCTTTTTCTTGTTCGTTGAGCTCGTGGCACTGGACTACTTCCCGTGCAATGTCTTTCACTTTTTGCGGCCACTTTGGGGTTAAAAGCTCATAGAAGAGAAACATGGATGCATGAAAGATGGCAATTATGATTTCACAATATGCAAATGAAGTCTTCCATTTTCAAATGTTAATTTGAAGCGGCGATGAGGCCGTGAATCATTTTTTAGAACTTGTCGGTAATCTCGCTGCGGAGTTCCTTTTGGAATGAATGATGAATGAGCTTAGCTCTGACTTTCTCTTTCAGCTCATTGTACTGCTGCAATTTGGTAACAATAATTATTATCAGAAACTGCAAATCACTGATGTGGTTACTTGGAAATCAGGCGGTTAATAGTGTCACTTTCCGCAACAGTCAGTGCAACGATCTCTTGATGTTTCGCGATTTTTCCCTCAAGCTTTTTGCCAGCAATAATCAGCCCTGACAAAGCCAGTACGAAACAACCGCAGGCCAACCCCAATAGGAGCGTGGCTGGAAGGTCAATGACGCTTAACGCTGAAGCAAATTTAAAGCTGGCACTGGAAGAGAGAGCACTAAGCCTGCTCGAAATTCCAGCGAGCCAGTCAACAACATTTTTGTGGTTCATTTTTTCAAACAAGCCTGTAATGCTCGACTTCATCGCCAATTATTGTTTCAAAAAGTTTGCCATTCTCATTTTTCACCTTTTCCTTTTCTTTCAAGAATACTTGAGTGCCTTTCATTAAAAAGATTCTGTTCTTTATTGACCAAATCACAGTGGGTGAAATAAAAGTTTTCTTTTTACACCATCAACAACAATTATAATTCCCACTTTTTATCTTTAATGACTGTTTAAAACTTTTATTCAAAGACAAGATGCCATCAATTATGAAATTTGGTGTTATAGCTAGTGTTCTTCCAAACATGTTTTTTGTTGTGCAAAACTAGCCGACACCTCTCGACACGCATTCGCGAACACCTAAACAGGGGCAGGACCTCACATATCTTTCAACACCTTCAACAATCTGAGGCATGCCACAAATCCTGCTCTACTGAATGTTTCAAAGTTATAGACCATGCGACCACAAAATTCCAGGTCAAGATAAAAGAAGCGTTACATATCTCCTGGGAGCAACCTTCTTTAAACAAGCAATTATACCATGTTAATTTAACTCTCTCGTTCTAATCAGCATGTTACTATTGTACATTCTTTTGTTACTTTTGGCTATTTTGTTAGGTTCCCAATTTATTTCACACTTGTTAGTTATCTTTGTTTAGCATTATATTATAAATTCAAATGTAACTTCAAATTAATTCTACTTTCAACTGAAGATGGTCGTTGAACGACCGAAACATGTCTTGCAAACGTAGTTTCAAATGTGTCGTTATTTTTATAAAAATTATGAAAACAGATCTCCATCAAAGTTTTTGAAAAAGTTTTTTTATGTCATGAATGGTAAGGTTGCCAGGTAATAGACAACCGTTTTTCTTGTCTTTTCGACCTTTTCTTGTATATTGCACCATCCCCATTTCTTGTAACTTATGCCACATGTTGTAAAGTGAACAGGTTACGTTTGGCGGCAGTGACGGGAACAGGGCCACAGCAGAAATCTTTTTTTAAGGCAGGGTCAGCTGGGCATTTGGACAATGTCTTACTGGAGTCCTGCAATGAAAAAGGCTGTGGGGGGCGGCTGATTCCAGTTGAGGCCTTCCTTACCAGTTATCGCCAAGCCCAGTAAAAAGTTGGCTGCCAGTTCCAGCAGTTGAATTTGATGATGCCGTGCCCAGTTTGAACAAAATATTCAACAACTCGATCGATATTAATGTAATGCCTGACCAGCATTTTGCAACAAAGTTCAGAGAGATCTTCCAAAAAGAGCAGAAAAAGTATGGTGGCGGCAGAAGAGGTGCAAACAGAGTTGGTCGTATTGGTGTATTGGTCACAAGTTGCCAGAGGCACAGATGATTGAAAACGGGCATACATGCTGACAAACACCCAGCTTGAATGCGGAATTATCAAAAGCAAGACCCTGGCAGACGAGGAGCACAGCGTTTATACTGCTGGCATAGAATTTTGATGCAGCAAATCTCACTGGCATTGCCGCCGTCTTCGGCCTGGCCACAAAAAGGTGGCGAAAGAAAACTTAATTCCAGACCCCAGCCCACAACGTCTGATGGGTTGCTCTGACCCCTGGTGATTTGAAAAAAGAACTCTGATATATATCATCATGGCAAGTATTGTGATTATGTTTGGTAGTGCTGTGTTAAACGCCGCGGCTTTCATTGGTGGCAATTATCTTGCAAGGGCGTTCGGGGCAGCAACAAGGCTGCCCAAGAAGAAAAAGTGCGCCATGACAAGGCGCTTGAGGTGTATCAAATACATGTACGACCACACCAAGGTTCTTGACTGGATTGCGACAAACTTGCAAATGAAGGCAGAGGCCAAGCAGAACTTAACCAACACTGACTACACCTTCGAACTATACAACCAGGTGCACCTTGACAAATGCATGACACCACCCAATGAGCCCAAGTTCTCTGATTTTTATCAGCCAAGTGCACAGTAGAAACAGGGCGTACTCGTGCTCATGGGTGCAAGGGCACTTGCACTGGGCTACATGTACGTTGCCTTCTGGTTCCTTTCAACTTTTGTCACCATACCTTATTGCACTTTCAAAGCGACAGATCAACGCCCATGAAAAAAAGAAAACTGGGGTGGAGCGCTGTGGACAGCGAGCTTCTTCACTGTTTTAACTTCTTATACAACCTTGATTACCTTTTTTATGATGAATTGCTTGTCATGCAATGTAATTACAGAAAAGCAATTAATGTAATACTTTCTAATCAGCCTCTGATTGAAACATGCTCTGGAGCTGCTGGCCCAGTTTCCTGGATCCTTTGAACATTCATCACATCTTTATAGCCAATGGACACCAAACTCGCAAAAACAAACTACAGCCCCCAGGGCTACTGGAAAGGCCTTTCTACCATAAAAAAATTAGCGGCCACCGCCAATGTCCCCAAAGGTGCTGCAAAGGGGTGGCTGGTGAAGGAGGTGCCTTGGCACATCTACCTCCCCGGCATATTCCTTGGCCGACCTTCTTTTTCTGCTGCATGACAAACTCCCCCGCCACTGCAAAGTTTATACATATGCATTGACCGTCGCTGACGTGGCCTGCCACTACAAAGAGGCCGAACCCTTGACCTTGATAAACTCTATAATTTGGTTTTATCAACTGGGTTGATAATGTCAATTGGCCACCGTAAAGAGATTCAAGTGCTGACGTTTCGAGCGTTTCTGCCTTCCAGAAGATTTGCAAGCGCTCATCTCTCTTGTGGCCCCGAATGCTGCAGGTTGACCCCGGGCATGAATTCATGGGCGCCGTCATGAAGGAGATGGAAAAACGCGAAACATATATATCTGGTGCAGATGCCCTGAGATTCATCGAGATCAAGCGCTTCAACCGCACCCTTGCCGAGTGCCTGTTTGGGCATCAGTACGCAGTGGAAATGTGGCTGCCTGATGGCCAGCGATCCACGGCATGGGTAAAAGCGCTTCCCGACATTGTTGCCGCTCTGAACAGTGAGGTGACAAGCCTTACCGGTAAAGGCTGGTTTTCACTAGCACATACATGATAATGGCATAAACAGAAGCACAAGAAGAGCAGACACTGTTTGTTCTTCTTGTGCTTATGCTTATACTTGTGTCGTGGTTTTTCCACACCTTTTTTCCATGTTTGTGATTTTTCTGCATTATGTGCTCGTTGTTGTTTGCCTCCTCCGGCGTTGGGCCATAAAACGTTTCCAATGTGTCAGACAAAACCCATGCAGCTGCCATGACATACTTGCGATGATAATTGTTGAACAGGAAAAAATAAATGGCAATTTGTGTAATAAACAGTAGTTGCCTTTCTTCAAAAGGGGGTTCTGTGTGCCGCTTCCTTGTGCTCAGAACCCTGGACTGCTTCATTTTATTCTATTTGTGTTGTTTGCTCGCACACACAAGGATGGTGAGGGTTCTGTGCACTAGTTCATCGTCCAATAATAACCCACCTCTCTCCCTAGCCCCTCCCAGTAGATCCTCCAGTGAGAAATTGAATGCCATTTGTTATGGGTGGATGCTGCATGTTAATAATTTTTACCTCTTTGCAATCCTGGACAAAACGGTTGATTAGAAGAAGAAGCATTTTCATTTCTCCCAACATATTCATCCATCTAGTATGGATAAAGCAATCTTCTGGACAACATTGAATTGGGGGGAAGGACAATTACAAGGAACCTGAAGGTTCTAAACCATGGTATCCAGCACTAAAGCTTATATGAAAAAAGTAAGCTCATCTGGTCATCCAAAGGCAAAAGTTAGTTAGGCCTCATTATCAAGCTGAATTTTAATATATCGAAAGTGGCCTATTGTCTCAACTGCAGTCTAGTTTTCTAGTTTTCTAGCTCTCTCTATATATATATATATTCTTGGAAAGAGAAAATTTAATGCATCGTGTGTCAAGAGTTTTTCAGTACAATGTCTTGCATAAGACCACATCACAGTACAATTAACAGCAAAATCTCCAGCATCTGGATCCAGAGTTTAAGGGTGCATTCCTTTGGGGTGATCCGTATCACGATCAGTGACTCGAGATCACTCGGATCATGGTGCGTCAAAAGAACCGGCGAATCCTTGCTCAGTGTGGATCTGCTGGTGCCTTTGATACTTCCCAAAGGAGTGGACCCTAAAAGACAAACCATTGGGCCACTCATATAACATGTATTGTAATCATTTCATCCGGCATTGTCGCATATTTTACGGGCTAAAATATATTTTAGCCCGCCGTGTGGACCAATCAGAGACAGGATAGTGAAGACGCGGCCAATCAGAATTGAAAACCATTCAACTGTTCGTGCCATTTTCTTGCTTGCAAGCAACTCTTCAAGCTCCGTCTGATTCAATTGAGGCTTTTCAATCTGTGCTATTCTCTAGCTCTATAAGGACAAAACGGCTTAAATGCCTAGCAATTAATAAACAAATGCTCACTCTTCTCAGCTAGATGAAGAGGAATTTACTTATGGAAACTCAAAGAAGAATCCAGGCAGCCAAACTGAAGTGAATGTAAGTTTGTTTTCATCGAGCGAAACTCATTCAATGCCAAACTGCCAGTTCAGTTTATTTTGCTGCACAATTCATTTTAACAATGCTAAATAGATATTTCTTTGCTGTCTATAGAATTCTGTATGTTTAATTTGAAGAAAACGTAGAGCAAATTTTGTTCTTAGTCTTCAACATGATTGAATTTTGAGGTTTTCTGGCAAGGTTCGAAAATATCTTGAGCCTGATTTTTGATCAAAAATGAACGCTGGCTAACTGCCGGCAGTGTTCAAGATATCGCTTACTGTCTTTGATTGCTGTTCTCAATGCCCTCTGAAATGATTATAATTAGTAAAAGAGTTGATGTTCTTGGGTGCAAATATGTTTTTGGCCCTCCTCAGAGCTCATTTTAGCCCTTGCCTACAGCTCAGGCTAAAATGAGTCTGAGTCGGGCCAAAACATATTTACTCCCGCAGACATCAACTCTATTGTTATATTGAACTCAAGACTATTTATTTTACCTTTAAGGGTTTCCGTTCTTAAAAGGAGGGCAGACACACCCACAGTAAGAAAGGCAGCATAGAGATCAGGCTTTGGATGGACATGGTGAGTTGTAAGTTTGCTTTTTATGTAAAGAATGTACCACTTTTTTAAATACAATAATGGCAATGAAATTGAGGGATGATCATTGCTGTTAATTTCCAATTTAAGCCTGAAAAAATTCAGGGCTTCAATGGGATTCTAACCCATGACCTCCATGAATACTGGTGTGATGCTCTATCAACTGAGCTATGAAGCCACACGTTGGGAGCAAGGTTGGTCAGTTGATAGAGCATTGCACCGGTGTTCGTAGAGATCATGGGTTCAAATCCTGTTGAAGCCCTGAATTTTTTCTGGCTTCTTCTTTTCAATTGCTTGCATTTGAAGTTCACTGCGATGTTCATTCCTCACTTTCATCTGCATCCACAGTTCAATGTGAATTATTTCATACATGTATACTTCACATCATGAAATTGATCAGCACATCGAACGCTATCACTGCCAAATTTTAGTTATTCTAATCTAAGAATGCAGTAGTTTGATCATAAAGCTGAGTTGTTACCCATCCCGTCCTCCTCGAGTCCAAAAGTTGTACCCCTGCAATAATTTTGGATGTGTCTCTATCTGTTAAATTGATCAGCACATTGAACACTATCACTGTGCCAACTGTACTTCTTCCATATAAATAAGAGTGTAGTAATTAGGTCATAAAGTGGACTAATGTTACCCATCCTTCGCATCCAAGTAAAAAAAAAAACCTGAGCATACACCATTGCCTTCTGAGGTTAACCCAGGCGAACAGGTAAAACCCGGCACGGAAGACACAGCACATGATAAAAAAAATGTAATTGCTGGTCTTGTTTTGGCCGCTTATGCATTTAGTCGCTTCACTCACTCGATAAGAAAGACAGCAACTGCAACAATCAATAGCAGAGCATGCTTACCAAAGAAGCTGATCATCTGGCAAGCCGTGTGAAACGCAAAGCTGACAATCGCTCCAAGGAGGCCTGGCAGTAGAACTGCAATTTTTTAGCCAAGTGTATGAAGACCGTTACTGATGGCCTTTTCTAAATATTTAAAACCATTTGAGAGAGAGCTAAGAACAACTCCAATGTATAGTTGTTCTGACGGCTAGCAAAACAGCTGTGACAAGTGAAGCCATGTTTTTTAAAGATCTTTTTCAACTTTTCTCTGAGAGACAAACCTTCCTCGAGTTCACTCTTTTCCTTTTGAATTTGATTCAGCACCTCTGTGTCTTCATGGACCTTTGCTCGGGCCTGCTCTCTAACAGCAGTGTCTTCATTTCGTTAGCTGCGATTTCTTCATTTTCTTCAATTCTCTCAAGATATTCTTGCTCTTCTTTTTCTTTCTATGCAATAAGCTCTTCCAGTGATGGGCCAAGACTGTCTCTTATTTTGTTTGGAAGTGGAGGATTCAATTTTTCATGAATCTTGCCCGGTTGTTTTTTCTTTGGTCATCAAGTGGAGTAATTGCTAGCCTGGGTAGGCTGCGGCACTCGCGGTGAAGTGCTTTCGTTTTGGGGGAGGCCATCGTTGGAGTGGCAAAGCCGTGGGGAGATTGGTGAGGAGTCGAGTTGAAATCCCGAATGCTCTAATTGATGGGTTTTTTGGAATTATGTGTTCACCCAGTGAATGCAAATTTCGGATTGGCTGATAGCGGTGGTCAAATTCCAATCAAATGTTAATTGATACTACATCTTCCCCATGCTGCCAGTCACAGAAAAATATCTGTGATCACTAACAACAAATCTGCATTAACATTTAATGGACGGGCCCGTTGTCAGAAATATTTAATGAAAATTCATCAACTTCACAGAAAAATTCAGCTCTGGTCCTTACAGATCTAACATTTTGAGAGCTAATAGTTATGAGCCAAAACAAACCGCAGCGACAAAACATATGGCATATTCTCATAACATTTGCAGGAAACTGTCAGGAACCTGTGGGAAACCGTGCAAACCTATGACCTATGACCTATGACCTCTAGACATTTGCTAGAGTGTGGCATTGTGTTACATTCAAACCAAATAAAGCATCTCCAGGGAAAACCCTAAGAGTTGCTGTGCCTAAGCTTGAAGAGGGTGTCGTTGGCTCTAGTGTTCAAATTGACGGTGAGCGGTCATGTCAACGACTTTCTCATAAATAATGGTGGTCACGCTTGCTGGAGAAACGCTGCAGGATAATTATGAGCGCTTTCGACGTCTACAATCTTTTCGAGGACCTTTTCCTGCCAGTTGAAAAGTGCGAAAACATGTTTCTTGCATGTATCCACACTGAGAATGTGTGCAAAATCTGCTCCTACTCTGGTGACAAAAAACCTCGGGCGTTAACGCAGAATAAAAGCTGACCGAAGTGAAAGGAAGCAAGTGTCGTACCCAGCTGGATCATTAAATTTTGAGAGACCATGCACTTTCAAACAAGCTTGTCTTCGAGATAAAACTGAACAGCCCAGATGTGTTCATAAGAGGGTCTGATACAAAAGATCTTGGGTATGAGCTAACTGAAATCCAACTTGAATATGAGGCTCTTTATAATTATGGCAAAAACCTTGCAGGAGAGGTAGACAGCATGTACATTAACAGCAAACGTTTCGCGTACAATCATGAGCATCATCACAAAACTATCTCAATAAAAAAGGTTCTGACACAACCCGAAACGAAAGCATCAACGTTCTAAGGTGCTCCTTGATTGGAGGGACTGCTTCTTCTTTTCACTGAAAAACACGACGCGGGTGCAAGAGACCCGGAAGCTATGATCTTCAACCTTGATCGATATTACAAATGTGAAAATCAACCCCCCAAACACAGTGTATAATCATGACATTGAGGGGAGAGACAAGTGGGAAGAAGTTTTCAAGTTCTTTGGGAAACATGCAGACCAAATCATCTTCAATAACGCCACAAAGTTTTACACAGGTAAAAAAAGTTCGAGCTTTTCATTGACCTTTGCACCATGAGCGACAACAAAATGCGCGGAAGCGTGCTCCGTTTGTTGAGCACAAGGGAAGGCATTCAGTTACAGATAGAAAGAACTGCCTCAGACTCATCTTTCTGTAGCAAGTTCGACTACATTGTGCTCATCTTCCCGACATTCGCGCACACCTTCCACTGAATTGGTGAAAACGATCTGCGATTGTTTGTGATAATATGTGAGCAGCACGAGGTGGAGGTTTGGTTGAGGCTTGTAAGCTAAAAGATGTGAAAGGGCGCACAGGCCAGCTGGGAATCTTGGCTTTTCTGCTCGACATATTGGCATCGGCCTTTGGGCGCTGACCCAGAAGCTCAGACATCACATCATCCTTCCCGGAGAACATGGTGGCGAACATTCTCTTTTGCACCCCCTCTGCAAAGAGTGCGAAGGCCATCTTTGATGATTATGCCGGTGAACTCTCCCAGGATCAGTACAACTGTCTGCTTTCAAAACTGAAACAGCGAAAGCCTGCTTATCTTGTGTTTTTGCTTCGCCACCCCTACAGGGTTGAGTTATTTTGAATTATAAAATGAAATTGTAAGATTATGCACAATGGCTGAAGAAGAGAGCGTGTTCGCAGAAGTCATGAACCTGCTGGAAGCCGGGCCATCAAGCGGGCCAGCTAGCGGTGTTACGGCAGGCTTTACTACCCTCGGCTGCATGCCTGACATTCCAGCTCTTTGTGAGCAGGTGGTCATGCTGGTGTCAACAGGCAAAGCCAAAGAGGCCATCAGAGTGCAGTTAACACACGGCAGGTGAAGTGGCTGAGCGACAAAGATGTTGAGAAATAAAGACAGATTAAAGACAGCTGACAAATTAAAGACAGCTTAAGCTCGCTGTTTGCGTACGACCATTATTTCAGGGTTTTTTCTCCTATGTGACCCTTTCCGGTATCAGACTGATGTGTTACAGCTTCTACGAAATCCTTTTTTCTTGTGATGGCCATATTCACTGATACTGACTCCGAAGAGGAGTATGCCGACTCAGATGAGGAGGCGGATGCCGACTCAGATGTGGGGGAGGATGCCGAATAATTTTTGTTTTGAACTTTTCCATGTGTTGATATACCATGTCTGACAACAACCTTGTTAAAACTATCCTTGACGCTGCTATACTCACTGGTCGCGAAAAAAGGTGGCGAAAGAAAATTTTACCTCCGACCCCAGCGCAGATTTGATGAACTAAGTAAAGTTCACTGCCATCATGGCAGGCAGTATCGCACTCAAACAGTTCCTTTTGGACCAAACTGAAATTACTCCTCGATGATTTGAAAATACAACTCTGATATAATATCATATCACCATGACAAGTATCGCGATTATTATTGGTGGTGCTGTGTTGAATATGGGGGCTTTGATTGGCAGAAATTACCTTGCATTGACACTCGATGACAAAGCTGCGTGATTAAGGCATATCAAGCTGCTTACAACAAAAAGATGACTGGATCGAAACCAACACGGAAATAAAGGCTGCGACCAACACGGACTTCAAATTCTACAACCAGATGCATCCAAACGAATGAATGATAGCCTCCAACGAGCCCAAGTTCTCTGATTTCTATCAGCCAAGCGAGAAGCAGAAAAATAGAGAACTATTGAACTTTCTTCATACCTGTATAGCCTGTGACGGATGCCAAACTCGCAAGCACCTACTATAGCCCCCATGGCTACTTGAAAGGTATTGCCATGATCAAAAAATTGTCTGAGACCGGAAAAAAAGTGGCTGGTCAAGCAGGCACTTTGGCAGATCTACTACCTACACCAAGTGGATGTTCTTTTTCTGCCGCACAACAAACTGTCCCGCAGGTGCAAAGTTTTCAAATATGCGCTGACCATTGCCGACGTCGCCAGCCGCTACAAAGAGGCTGAACCCTCGATCTCCAAGGACTCTTCAGAGGTTGCACAGGTCTTTCGGAAGATTTACAGACACTCGCCTCTGAAGTGGCCTCAAATCCTGCATTCTACCCTGGATGTGAATTCATGGGCACTGCTACAAAAGAGATGGAAAACCACAACATATGTGGCGGGGGCGCCCGAGATTCATCAAGATCAAGCCATCGTTGAACGCTTTGACTGCACATTGGCTGAGCGCCTGTGATCCACCGCGTGGGTGTAAAGGCTTCCCGATGTTGTTGTCGCTCTGAATAACAAGTTGACTAGAAAAGAACCTGCAGAAGCAATCAAAGAAAAGGCTGTTTCTGCGAAACCGTCTACACCTTATTTGAAACCTATTGCAGTGAACGGAAAAAGCTAACCTCTGGTGTGAATGTTCGCTATCTCTACCAACCTGGCGAGCTGGAAGGCGGCGCGAAAAGAGCTACAGACCCAATCTGGTCTTTGAATGTTTTGCACGCTTGAAAGAGCCATTTCAAAAACAAACCAGCCCGTTTTTACTATTTGCGCAATGGCCTGAAGTGTGATTTCGTTCGTGAAGAATTTTTGGTTGTCCTTCCCGTTACCATTCTTCCCCCAGCTAACACTGAATGTGATATTCGATTGGTTCGGAGTCCTGTCTAGCGTTTGTCGTAATAAGCGTTCAGTCCCAGCTTCTGCTGCTCGTAAGTGACCATCTGCCCCTCTCTCATGGAGAAACCTCTGTCATGTCCTTGTTGCCTTCCAATGCTGCCTTAAAATGCTGCCATGTTATCTCGTTCTGCTTCTTCGACATCCTAATCCTTTGTTTCGCATCCCACTTCATCGTGGATGCAGTGGCACTTTGGGCAGAATGCAATCATCCCGCTGCCTTCGCTCTTGAGCTTGAAGAGCCCAGGGATGCAGCCGCTCAACTTGTCCCAAGCCAGCCAATCCTTTTTTTGGTCCTCAAATTCCGCTTCCAGCTCCGGCCTAACAATGTCCACGAGTCGCTCGGTGGAGGCGCGCAACGTAATCTGTGTCCATCTGGATCAGCTCGAAATCTCTTTTGTCAAGAAAGTCGTAATAAAATTCAAGAACCTGCAGCTTTGCCAGTTGGTACACTGCGATTTTGATCTGGAAGAGCGTCTGATTTTCTGAGGCTTCCAGCTTTCCAGCTCATATGCTTGCCTGATCTTGTCGAGATTGCTGAAATACGTGCTTCGTAAGACTCTGTCAACAACCTTCTCATCTTTGGGTATATAACGTTTGTTTGGCACTCCAGAGCTTCAATGAGCTTGCTGTAAGCGCAGTTCTCCAACAATTTAAACATCTCGGCAAACATCGCCTTGCTTTTATCAACATTCCCTGTGTGGCTAGCGCTGCCACCAGCTTTTTCCTGCCCCCACGTTTGCTGTTGGCCCTTTTCAAGTATTCCAGCATGTGGGGCGGCATGGCTTCCTCCAACACCTTTTTGTTGAGAAAGAATGGGCACATTTCCTCAAACTAGGACCAGAGGTATTTTGGGATCTCTATGTCAACTTCAGTGAATCTGAACCAGGTTCCTTCTTCAAGCTGTTGAGTTAGCCAATGCGCTGCTTCTGTTGGGTTGTTCTTGCAGTTTATTACTTTGTCCTTTCTACAAGGCATTTCTTTGAGCATTGGTGGGAGACAGAGGGCATTGGCGTCAAAACCGAGGATTCGCACACTTGGCTAGCAGAGTATGAGCAAGCATTAAGAAGGCTCGGTGTATTTTTCTGGTCTTAAGAGTCACTTTACCAGATGTACCCTGAAAATTATAGCTTTTTATGTATTAAATTGTTAAAGGGACGGATTCACGGTTTTGCGCATGTGTAAGCTATAGCGTAGGCCCATTACACTCCATTGTTAAAGAACAATCGCAAGTATGTAAATGACTTTTGCGGGAAAATTGAAATTTGAAAATTTCGCACCCATTTGGGAAAACGTGGCAATATAGGTTTTGTTTCATTTTTGAATTTGTTTTGTTTGTTCCGACTCTGATGCTTTTAGTACCTTTTTCTTAATCAGTATCGCAAAAATCCCGGAAAACTCGAGTTCAAAAAAAGTTTATGCACTTATGTATGTATGTATGTATGGGCTACCGTGAGTACATCCTGAAAGAATGATGCAAACGGTGTTTGGAAATGTCAAGGGATTTTCACAGAAAATGTGAAACTTATTGTTGAACATCGAAGTTATTGTCGACACGTCGAATTTATTCTAGACACAGGAACGAGTTCACAACTCGAAAGCGCTTGGTTCATAGACAATAGAGTTGACTAGGCTTGCACATGCGCCGAACGGTGAAACTGTCCTTTAATGCCTGATGTATGGGACAACACCCCCGCCCCACCCCTCCCTGCTAAAAAGTGCCTAGAGTTTGTATCTAGCTGGGATCAAAGCTTCTAGCGCAGGTTACTATTGGAAATTTAAAAGACCTTCATCATGTCTTTGTTCTAGATCTGACGCCAATACATTTGGAGAGTGCAATGATTGGTGAACTGTTAGAGATCTCCACACGGATGAATCACAAACTACGAATGTATTGGAAACAGGTTAGATATTGTTTAAAGGAGATCTTTCACGTTATATTAAAGGAGCACTGTCACAGAGGTTTTGCCGTTTTCAGCTTCATTCGTTGCTAAAATCATTACCTGCTAAAAGTGCTCTTGATGGACTAACGGGAAGACTTTAAACGAACTGTGCCTCAGAGAGCAAACCTTTATGAATTTCTGGTGATATTTTCAAGGAATAATTGTAGAATTTGAGAAAAACCGGCTAGCTTTTTCAAATTTCAATCCGTTTCCATCCTTGCCATCCTAAGCGATAGGCCGTAATAAACGGTTACAGTGTAGTGATATAGTCCTAGGTAACAAACCTACACCATTTGTTTTGGGATTCCATTGATAGCGGAGCTCCACGGAGCACTATACTCATAGGGACCCGTGGAGTCCATTTTTCATGGTTAAAATGGTTAGCGAAATGGCTCGCGGGCGCGTACGACTGCGACAAACGACGTCGTTCATGGCGGCCATACTCCAAAATAGGTCGATCTTAGCTTCGCATTTACATCTTTGATATTGGTCATTCATGTTATCATGCAGCGTTCCAGTTAAGTTTTCTTGGCAAGGGGTCATGTAACTTTTCAGCGGGGGGGGGGGGGGGGGGGGGGGGGTCACACAAGATTGACATCTCTAGCTACAGCGCCAGGTTAAGTGAGTAGTGGGATTGATGTTGTGGGGACAGACAGGTAGAGGGTTTACTTCCCAGGGACCGTGGAGCTTATTTCCGATTGGGGGCTAATGCAAATGCTGTAGACATTTCTAGCAAGCGCCGCAGGTGCATGGCTTCTAGGGGGTTCCGGGGACATGCTCCCCCGAAAATTTTTTAAATGAATCCTTCCAGAACGGCTAAAAATGCATCCCAATACACCAGACACGGTGAAGGCATATCGCATATCTATGAGAGCAGTAAAACGGTAATTTTTCAATTGGGTAAATTTAATATTTTTTCCCATATAATTATTGCTTTTTAAACAACCCATTTCTTTTAGAATATTAAAAGTAGTTTTAAGGGTTAAACAATGAATTTTCTGTAAGATTATCAGTAATAGTCAGCGTGTTAGAGCTTTCCTCGTCTCTAATTACAAGAGACACAATCCATAAGCACACATGACGTAATGCAAGGTTTGCAAAGGATTCTAGGGCGATTTCAAACATCCTCATTGTGCGATGGGAGAGAAACTTTCGAAGCAAAGCAAAAGGATGAAATGACTTCTCTTTTTATTTTGAATGCTCAAGACAGAAATATTTTTCAATACAATTTTCTGGAGGGACACAATGTCTGAGAAAAGGGTCATTATGCACCATCAATACAAATCAAAGGCTCCTTAGAGCAACCTCATGGTATTCCAAACCATTTCTAGCATTTTTCAGTCGCATTATGCATATAACCTGGATTAAACACGTTTTCCCTTCCTCCCCTACCAGGTTGACTTTTGTCCTCAAAGTTGTGTCTTTGTCTTCTGTGCATATAGTTGGGGAGTAGGGCAAAGGCGGCAATTTTACTCTATGGAGTGATCGGCGGAGTGATATAAATATATAAATCCAAAATGGCGTCCGTAGTGTCGGAATTATCAAGATGGTATTTCCGTTCCTTTCTTTTCATCCTTGATCAAAATACATCTGTAGAGGTCAAACACGAAAAGCAAATGTGTTAAAGAATACTCGACAGCACAAAACTGCCTTTATTCAGATTTCAATTGCAAGTTATGCAAATCCATTCAGGGTTATCAACACTTAACAATTTCTGGCAAACGTGTCTTACCGGTATATCTGTGTCTTACCGGTATATCTCTGGGTGGTCAGCGGCATTACCCAACTTGGCGTGGCTTTAATCATAAAAGAAAACACGAATATATCTTAAAAAAAGCCTCACCAGCTCGTAAAATGTGGTTTACCGTTTCGCGTTTTGCCAAGATGCGTAAAATACGGCCGGCGCATGCGCAATGTGTTCAAAAATTGTGAGCGGATCGCTGCGTAAATAAATTGAATTTTCTCGAAATCTAGACATTAGAAACTGAATTGATGATTTTGGCATGCTATCAGACAATATTATGACTGATTCACGTAAAGTATAAAAATAAAAATCTGACAGAGGAAATCAGCAATACGCGTAGAATTAAATAGAACAATTTTTGTAAACAAGTAAAAATCTGTCTATCAGAATCACGTAAAGTTCCTGTCATACAGATACCACACTTTATTGACATATGGGCAATTTTAAGCCAAAATCTAATGAGTGGATTTTCTGCAAAATGGAATAAATTCGATTTTTTAGGCCGCATTTGATCTCTTCCGTTGCCATGGAAACGGGCCACTTTAAAAAAGCAACTTCACAAATAGACTTCAATGGTATGGTATAATATGTTTGTCAAGTATCGGCTCATTAGCTTGTTAGCATTCAATTGCGAGATCATCATGAAGTACAGGTACTCTAATCTTCCAATACATCATCCTGTTTTCAGCCACCTTAACAACAGGGCACTTATACCGCAATAGGTCACAGCAAGTGCATTCATATTCTGGGCTACGTGCAATGCTTATGTGAAACAAATTTATCATAGAAATTGCATCATATTTTTTTATGTGTTTGCAACTCATCACTGCTGCAATTTTTTAGTTCTGATGCATTTGGCAGATCACGAAGTGGTGTTTCAATAAATATAATAGTTGTAGTTGTATGTAAACCAGTAACTGTTTTTACCCTTTTTTGGCAATTTCTGGTTTTTTTGATGTGCTGATCAGGGTTATTGGCTTTTCGTTTTCTGACGGCATTTTTGTTAATTTCCCTTATGTGCTCTGAGTTCTTTGCTTTTCGTTTTCTAACTGCTTTTTTGCTAATTTCCCTTATGTGCTCAGAGTTCTTTGCTTTTCGTTTTCTAACAGCCTTTTTGTTAATTTCCCTTATGTGCTCTGGGTTCTTTGCTTTTCTTTTTCTAAAGGAGTCTTTCTCGATTTCTCTGACATTTTCTGGGTTTAATATTCATTTTGTGGCAGCCTGGTTTTTCGTTTTCCCAGTTGTTTCACTATTAATGCAGCTGCTTGGCACCAATTTTTCTTTCTCATTTTTTCAAAAATTCTCGTCAACGCTTCTCTCCTTCATGTATTGCCTCATGTAGGGCTTTCTGTACGCATTTACATTTTTCATCATTATCGATTGGTTTGTTTTCATCTGCATTTTGCGTACATTTGCTGTTGTCTGGTAACTCCAAAGTTCTATTTTCTACTGTGGAGACATAATGAATTTCATCTAAGTGTCCAATATAAATATTTAGGCCATCTGTCCGGTTCATTGGCTCAACAGTAGTAACAGGAGAAAAACTTGGATTTGATTCAGCAATATGAATTGATAAATTAAAACAATTGGCAACAGCTTAAATTATGATTGCATCAGCCCATCTTCCCTGACATTCTTTCCAAACAATCTTGCCAGGATTGCTCAGTGTTACTCCATGAATTGTTCAGGGGTATGCACTAACTACTGAAAACGAACACTACGCACAAAGAAATGATTATTAGGATTGCCATAAAGTTGATGTGATACAGCCCTAAAAAGCAATCACCACTTCCTCCAACATCAAGTGACATTCTGCCTAACTGAGACAATCTGGTTTCTAATAGAGAAATGGAATTAGTGGGTGATGTAAAAGGTACTGGATTGTAATTAAACTGATTTGTAGGCCCAGGATTTGACTGCACATCGCCACTCAATAATACCATTCTTATGGATAAATGATAATGTGGAGCTGACTCAACTTTCTAAAAATATTACCTTCAGCATATATGCAAATGCCAAACAAGGGTGACTTTTTATGCTTTGCTGTCCTTGTACGAACAAAATAAACAAACTTGGCCTACTGTAACACTTTTTCGAAGAAATCATGAAGTTTGACTTGCGTATCGCTCAAAGAAATGAAAACGATGATATCCATTTATCATGGCCTTCAGCATAGATGATTTTGGTACATTTTTAATGTATAATTTTACTGTATAATTTCTAGTTTTTTTTCCTGTCGAGTCTGGTAACCATGCCATTCATATGCTGCAAGTTTTATACACAATTCAAAGGCGACAGACCACAATCTCAATGTTGGCTCCAATGCAATACGATAGCAGAAGGAAGGCTCACCTTAAATTGCCCCAACTGACGAAGCCTACATTTAATATACAGCATTCTTCCTGCGGCTGATCAATTCGTCGTCGTCCAAAATGATGTCCCAACGATCGGTTGCTTATATATATTATTTGTTAGATATTGTCTAATGTCATCGTCGCTTTTCCAATCTTTGCTGTCGAGGATTCTTTATCACATTTACTTTTTGACCTCTACGGATCTATTTTGATCAAGGGTGAAACGAAAAGAACGGAAAACCATCTTGATAATTCCGACACTACGGACGCCATTTTGGATTTTTATGTTGATCACTCCGCCGATCATTCCATAGAGTAAAATTGCCGCCTTTGCCCTACCCCCCAACTATATGCACAGAATAGAAGGGGTAAGTTTCTAAAGAAATTGTGGTGCTGCGTCGGTGGAAAGTATAACAATATAATTTGGCTTTATCAACTGGGTTGATAATGTGAATTAGCCACCGTAAAGAGATTCAATAGCTGACGTTTCGAGCGTTAGCCCTTCGTCGGGTCGTGTGTTTTTTATATACAGAAAGATGGAACTTCGCTATTGGCTGGTGCCGGGACGTTGAGAAAGACGACAAAAATGCATCGAAACCGGTCGCGAGACACTTCAATCTCCCAAATCATTCTAAGCAACATATGGCAGTCTGTGGCCTTTCCCTTCGCCAAGGAAACACGGAAAGCCGCCAAACTCTAGAACAAAAAATTATTTTTCAAATCGGCACTCTTAATCCTCACGGTATCAACGAACGCTTTTCATTCAACTAATTCATTCCGTTGTTTTCACGTTACCAGGCATATATGCACAAAAGACAAAGACACAACTTTGAGGACAAAAGTAAACCTAGTACGGGAGGAGGGGGAAAACGTGTTTAATCCAGGTTTTATGCATAAATTAATTGTCTAACAGAATGGACTGAGTGAGTGCGCCAAATTTGAGGTTCACTCCTAAACCTCATGGCATGACTTGCGTCATACCATGAGGTAAAAAATTGGTCGCATTGGTGACCGTATTGGTCGCAATTGCGAACTCTGTTGATCACTGATTCGGAAGTCTAGTCGCCTTCGGATGATATCTCGTATAACAGTGTTTTGTTTTAGGAACTTTATTTTTTATACGTTTCTTTTGTATTTCTTGATACTTTGGTCGATTTGCTCTTTTCGCCAGTGTCGGGTCAGGAAGCCGTTGCTGTCGGGTTTTTGTCCCGAGACCCGTCTCTCCGACGAAGGGCTAACGCTCGAAACGTCAGCTCTTGAATCTCTTTACGGTGGCCAATTCACATTATCAACCCAGTTGATAAAACCAAATTATATTGTTATACTTCCCACCGACGCAGCACCATAGTTTCTTTAGAAACTTACCCCCTCTTATCTGGATCACTGGTTATGTCAATTGGGAGCTGTTAAGGTCCCGGGCTCAGGTGTAGAGCTAATCGAGGTCAAAATAATAATTGTTGTCGGGTTGTAATCCGCTTCAGGCGCGAAGAATAATCGTTTCAATGTGTCTTCTTCCCGGTTGGAACATACTTTTATTTTTATTATTATGATTTTCGTGCTAAAAAAAAAAAAAGAAGTCGGGATTTGAACTCGCGACTTCCTGAGGCATTTTCCGATCGCAAGGCTAGTGCCCAGCCAACTGAGCTAATCCGACAAAACTTATTTATTAAAGTGGAAATGTTTCTTTTAAGGGAAGGACATGTTTAGTTTCAATTTCTTTATTTCAGTTTATTTCATTATATTTTTCCTTTTCTTATTTTGCTTTTTTGCGAAAGTATTTTAAAAAATCATCACGAACTAGCAACAAATGTGGAGCTCCGCTTTTAGGCTTGCCTAAATCTATATATTACAGGAACATATTTTCAGCATGTTAAAATGACGCCAAAATGCCACGACGGTGCCCTTTAAGTCATTTTTTGCGACGACCCAAGTTCCCCCTAATAAAATGAACCAAACCTCGAAATAATAGTTAACTAAGGAAGCAAAAAGCCAGAGGTGATACTTAACCAAACTGGAACGAGGATGGCTAAGGAAGGGAATGGTCGGGACGGATTCATGGTTTTGCGCATGTGCAAGCTATAGCGTAGGCCCATTAGACTCAATCACAACAATCGCAAGTATGTAAATGACTTTTGTGGGAAAATTGAAGTTTGAAAATTTCGCACCCATTTGCGAAAGCGTGGCAATATAGGTGTTATTTCATATTTGAATTTCTTTTGTTTGTTCTGACTCTGATGGTCTGAGTACCTTGTTCACTTTATCAGTATCGCAAAAATCCCTGAAAACTCGAGTTCAAAAAAGTTTATGCACTTATGTATGTATGTATGTATGTACAAGCTACCATGAGTACATCCTGGACAGAATGATGCAAACGTTTTTCGGAAATGACAAACATAGTGTTGAACTTCGAATTTATTGTCGACCCGGCGAATTTATTCTGGATACAGGCACGAGTTCATAACTCGAAAGCGATTGGTTCATAGACAATAGAGTTGATTAGGCTTGGACATGCGCCGAACCGTGAAACTGTCCTTTAATGCCTGATGTATTTAACGTGTTTAATTAAATATGATGATGATGATGATGATGATGAGAGGTTGCTCAGTGGAACCAACTCCACCCACCCCTCCCTGCTGAAAAAGTGTCTACTTAGGAGAGGTGCCTGTTTGGTTAGAAATGTAGTGTTTGTATCTAGCTGGGATCAGAAGCTTCTAGCACAGGTTACCATTGGAACTGATTATAAAAACCTTTATCACGTTTTTGTTCCAGATTTGACGCCAATACACCCGCCGAGTGCAATGATTGGTGAACTGTCAGAGATCTCCACACGGCTGTATCATAAACTACGAATGTCGTAATAACAGGTTAGATATTGTGTAAAGGAGATCTTTCACGTTATATTAAAGGGACACTGTCACAGGGGTTTTGCCGTTTTCAACTTCATTCGTTGCTAAAAGCATGATCTGGTACCTTTACTCATGCTCAAAATGCTCCTGATGGACTAACGGGAAGATATCAAACGAACTGTGCCTCAGAGAGCAAACCTGAATGAATAAGTTTCGTCTTGAATTTTTGAAGATGAAATCTTAAATTTTAGCGCAAAAAGTGAGGTTTTGGTTTGGCAAGACAACGGCACAACAAGTTTTAGTAACATTGGATATATGGTTTCTTGTAAATCACACATTTTCGTTTGTTTCGTGTTGATTTTTTCAAGTCATTTAACTCATATTTTTTGTATCTTTTTGTTTCAGTTTTTCCAATTGCCTGTTGATTTCAGAATGTCTCATTTTGACAATATTTGCAGTTGTCGAAGGAAAGCAGTTTCATCTGGTAACTTTAATACTGATACACAAGAAGGTAGCCGCTGCTATCAGAGTAGAATATCGCAAGGTTTTTTTTTTCACTGGGGGGTCATTTCTATCATTTCATTTTCAGATTAAAGCGGTTTTGCGAGGAATTTATCCCGCTCTTATAGCGATTAAGTGTTGCTTATTGTCCGCAGCAGACTGACACTGAAACCTTTGAATTCATGTAAACATCATTTTATTGATTTGTCTGTATCACTATTAAAAAATAAACTGCTGAATTACTTTACAGAGTTGTTTGGAATTACTAAACACTATGATTACAAAATTGTATTGCAGATGCCTTAGAAGTGACGAATCCAAGAAAAGAAACATTTCAGTCTTGGAAGGTAGGAAAAATGTGATTTGGAAACCACCCCGTCCCCACTAGCTATCACCAACTAACATTTCTTTTATAGTTTTAGCAGGAGTTTGGAGTTCTTATCCTTGTGGTGCAGTAGCCTCCAATATGCAGTAAACCTAGGTGTACTGTATGTAGTAACTGTAAGTATCTTTGCCTCCAGTTACGGCATATAGTACAACTTCAATTGTACAACTTTTCCAGCCAAAAGACGCGCATGCCAAAAGACTTAGAAAAATTTTTACTCGAAGATGTGATTCCAAACGCGCATGCGTACGTGCATTAGTGCAAAGTTGTACCACAAGGATGATTACTCCAAACTCTTGCTAAAAGTATAAAATAAATGCTAGTTAGTGGTGGCTGGCGGGGAGGTGGTGGTTTCCACATACACTTTTTCCTTCAATCCAAGATTGAAATTTTCCTTTTGCTGTTTCTCAAACTGGCCATTTTAAAGGCATCTGAAATCTGCAAGAGACAGAGAGAACTCATAAACGCGCATGGCAAAAGACTTAGAAAAATTTTTACTCGAAGATGTGATTCCAAACGCGCATGCGTACGTGCATTAGTGCAAAGTTGTACCACAAGGATGATTACTCCAAACTCTTGCTAAAAGTATAAAATAAATGCTAGTTAGTGGTGGCTGGCGGGGAGGTGGTGCTTTCCACATACACTTTTTCCTTCAATCCAAGATTGAAATTTTCCTTTTGCTGTTTCTCAAACTGGCCATTTCAAAGGCATCTGAAATCTGCAAGAGACAGAGAGAACTCATAAACGCGCATGGCAAAAGACTTAGAAAAATTTTTACTCGAAGATGTGATTCCAAACGCGCATGCGTACGTGCATTAGTGCAAAGTTGTACCACAAGGATGATTACTCCAAACTCTTGCTAAAAGTATAAAATAAATGCTAGTTAGTGGTGGCTGGCGGGGAGGTGGTGGTTTCCACATACACTTTTTCCTTCAATCCAAGATTGAAATTTTCCTTTTGCTGTTTCTCAAACTGGCCATTTCAAAGGCATCTGAAATCTGCAAGAGACAGAGAGAACTCATAAACGCGCATGGCAAAAGACTTAGAAAAATTTTTACTCGAAGATGTGATTCCAAACGCGCATGCGTACGTGCATTAGTGCAAAGTTGTACCACAAGGATGATTACTCCAAACTCTTGCTAAAAGTATAAAATAAATGCTAGTTAGTGGTGGCTGGCGGGGAGGTGGTGGTTCCTTGGTGGTTCCTTTTGCTGTTTCTCAAACTGGCCATTTTAAAGGCATCTGAAATCTGCAAGAGACAGAGAGAACTCATAAACGCGCATGGCAAAAGACTTAGAAAAATTTTTACTCGAAGATGTGATTCCAAACGCGCATGCGTACGTGCATTAGTGCAAAGTTGTACCGCAAGGATGATTACTCCAAACTCTTGCTAAAAGTATAAAATAAATGCTAGTTAGTGGTGGCTGGCGGGGAGGTGGTGGTTTCCACATACACTTTTTCCTTCAATCCAAGATTGAAATTTTCCTTTTGCTGTTTCTCAAACTGGCCATTTCAAAGGCATCTGAAATCTGCAAGAGACAGAGAGAACTCATAAACGCGCATGCCAAAAGACTTAGAAAAATTTTTACTCAAAAGGTGAATCCAAACGCGCATGCGTACCTGCGTAAGTGCAAAGTTGTACCACAAGGATGAGAACTCCAAACTCTTGCTAAAAGTATAAAATAAATGCTAGTTAGTGGTGGCTTTTGCTGTTTTTGCTGAAATCTGCAAGAGACAGAGAGAACTCATAAACGCGCATACCAAAAGTACTCATAGATGTGAATCCAAACGTGCATGCGTACTTGCATTAGTGCAAAAGTTGTACCACAAGGATGAGAACTCCAAACTCTTGCTAAAAGTATAAAAGAAATGCTAGTTAGTGGTGGCTGGTGGTGACGTAGTGGTTTCCACATACACTTTTCCTTCCTTCCAAGATTGAATTTTTCCTTTTAGTATTTGTCAAACGGGTCGTTTCAAAGACATCTAAAATGTGCAAGTCAGTACCTAAAAACTTTTCCCGCCAAAAAAAGTGAATGAAAACATGAAAGAAATGCTGGCGGAGGGCTGAGGTTTTCCACATCAACTTACATACAAGACCTCAACTTTTTCTTAATTTCCAAGGCTTTGATCATTTCTCTAACTGTCTATCCCAGCAACAAATAAAAAGAAATACAGGAATATTAGACTAAAGACGAAAAATGTTAGACTAAAGACGAAAAATGTTAGACTAAAGACGAAAAATGTTTTGATCAAGAATGTCATTCCAAAACGAACTTGCTTCAAACAACAAAATGATCATATTTACTGATAATTATGCATCAAACGGTGTAACTTTACATGACGAACTAATCTCATTTTTATAAATCCAAGGTGACCTACGTTTTCTGTCAAAAAATTGTAATTTTGAACAGCTTGGATTGGACAACGACTCGAATTTGCCGCTTTCGTTCAGTGAGAGGAATTTTAATATAGCGTTATAACGTCTATAACCATTCTGTCGAGAAAGCCATCACGCTCCCTAAACGAAAACAAAAAAGTGTGCTTTCTTGTCAACATTTGCACGTTTGCACTAAAGTTAATACAAAAGTGAGAGTACAGGAGACTACATAATGCAAACTGCACATACAATTTTTCGTCTACTATTTGTAGTGTCATGGTCGTTTGCGCTGTCCG
This sequence comes from Blastomussa wellsi, assembly GCA_947652115.1. Taxonomy (NCBI): domain Eukaryota; kingdom Metazoa; phylum Cnidaria; class Anthozoa; order Scleractinia; family Plerogyridae; genus Blastomussa; species Blastomussa wellsi. Next base: position 6,201,695 of record OX393567.1, read on the forward strand.
CCATTTTGTTTTATAGTGGCAAGCTGGCAACTTTGCTGTCACTCATCTTCAATTTCACCGTTTTGCACTGCAAATTTTACTTATCTGCACTTGTCTGGGATAAATTGACATGCTTTTAGTCAATCAGAATGTTAAAATTAGTATATGCAAATTATTAAATCAAATAGTATTCATTTCTAGCCAAATTTTCACCGCCTTTGACAGCCGGTGCCAATTGGCGCAATGGTTTGGAGCGCGCTTCCCATTACGGGATATCGGGTTGTGTGGTCAGAGGTTCAAACCTCAGTCCCGGTGTAAGTTGGTCTTTTTTTTTAATAAAAAAGTGAACTTGATCAATCTACTTTTTGTCACAATTTTTTGAGAACACTGTCCGCTCACTTTCAACCAAAGAAAAAAAAAAGCGACCAGAATGTAACATACTTAGCCGAAAGCCGACTTTCTTGTCAACGTTTGCACGTTTGCACTAAAGTTAATACAAAAGTGAGAGTACAGGAGACTACATAATGCAAACTGCACATGCAATTTTTCGTCTTCTCTTTGTAGTGTCATGGTCTTTTGCGCTGTCCGCCATTTTGTTATATAGTGGCAAGCTGGCAACTTTGCTGTCACTCATCTTCAATTTCACCGTTTTGCACTGCAAATTTCACTTATCTGCACTTGTCTGGGATAAATTGACATGCTTTTAGCCAATCAGAATGTTAAAATTAGTATATGCAAATTATTAAATGAAATAGTATTGATTTCTAGTCAAATTTTCACCGCCTTTGTCAGCCGGCGCCAGTTGGCGCAATGGTTTGGAGCGCGCTTCCAATTGCGGGATATCGGGTTGCGTGGTCAGAGGTTCAAACCTCAGTCCCGGTTTAAGTTGGTCTTTTTTTTTCAAATAAGAAAATGAACTTGATCAATCTACTTTTTGTCACAATTTTTTGAGAACACTGTCCGCTAACTTTCAACCCAAGAAAAAAAAAGCGACCAGAATGTAACATACTTCAGCCGAAAGTGGATAAGTAAAATGCGAAAATGCAAGTGCAATTTAATTCCAAATTGAACGAGGAAAACCGCACGATTATTTATTAATAACATAAACATGAAAAAATACGCCTGGAGGAAGTGCCGGAAGATCTTATTGCAGACAGGAAGGGAGCATTTGATCCGGATTTGACACTTTATTTACTGATTGGCCGATGAAGATCAGCTGATAGTGCTGCGAACTGAAAGCGGTTCGTTTAAAACAGTTGCAATCATAATCCAGAATTTCGATTACACTTGAACTGCGCTGCTCTCAGCCAATCAGAATTGAGTAGTTTTTTCTTAAGTATTATTGTGGGTGACAAATTGCTCCTTTATTCTGTCGCGAAATTTCAGCGTTAATTTGTAATTTCACAAGTGAAATTATAACATTGCCATGGCAACGTTTGGCGCGAAGTCTAAATCCCACGATAGTGAGTGTAATTTGCCACCTATTATATTAAAAGATAGTGAAATCGTATATTCGTGAAATAAGAAAATAATTTCACTGCATATTGTCATTCATTTTGGCAGAACGCGCGTGAAATTATTTCCTAATTTCACTTGTCACCATTTCATTACCCATTCATATTAAATAAAAACTGGGCTACACACATAAACTACTGGTTCTGGCCCACTTTGTTTGCAATTGTTTCCTTATCGCTGAAAGCCGTTTTTCCACTAAACTCGGCTCCAAATGTCGCCTCGTTTAGTGTGAAAAACGGCTTTCAGCGATAAGGAAACAATTGCAAACAGTGCGGCCCAGAACCCAGTAGTTTATATGTGTGTGAGCAAAACACTAGATCAGGTGTGTATTCATAAACCCCGGCTCTATTAACTATGTTTGGAAGGAGGAGCGGTATCGACAACAAATTTTCGACGAACACCTGGCTCAAATTGGTCACGTGTTTGAGCGAACTCGGTTCAAATATATTTACAAATATTTTTTATTTAGGAGAGCGCATTTTCTTTTTCGCAACCAAATTTTCGGGAACTTTTTTCTTACCACAAACCAGACCACTTTTGGATTGCCATCGCAGGCCTTGCAGCCGCTGTTTTCTGTTGTTTCCTGTTGTTGCAGACCTTGCATCCGCTGTTTTCTGTTGTTTTCTGTTGTTGCGGGTCTTGCAGCCGCTGTTTCTGCTGTTGCAGGTCTTGCAGACGCTGTTTTCTGCTGTTTTCTGTTGTTGCAGGCCTTGCATCCGCTGTTTTCTGTTGTTTTCTGCTGTTGCAGGCCATGCAGCCGCTGTTTCTGCAGGCTTTGCAGGACTTGCAACCGCTGTTTTCTGTTGTTTTCTGTTGTTGCAGGCCTTGCATCCGCTGTTTCTCCAGGCTTTGCAGGCCTTGCAGCCGCTGTTTTCTGTTGTTTTCTGTTGTTGCAGGCCTTGCATCCGCTGTTTTCTGTTGTTTTCTGCTGTTGCAGGCCATGCAGCCGCTGTTTCTGCAGGCTTTGCAGGCCTTGCAGCCGCTGTTTTCTGTTGTTTTCTGTTGTTGCAGGCCTTGCATCCGCTGTTTCTGCAGGCTTTGCAGGCCTTGCAGCCGCTGTTTTCTGTTGTTTTCTGTTGTTGCAGGCCTTGCAGCCGCTCTTTCTGTTGTTGCAGGTCTTGCACCCGTTTCTGCTGTTGCAGGCTTTGCATCCGCTGTTTCTGCTGTTGCAGGCCTTGCAGCCACTGTTTTCTGTTGTTGCAGGTCTTGCAGCCGCTGTTTCTGTTGTTTCTGCTGTTGCAGGCTTTGCATCCGCTGTTTCTGCTGTTGCAGGCTTTGCATCCGCTGTTTTTGCTGTTGCAGATCTTGCAGCCACTGTTTTCTGTTGTTGCAGGTCTTGCAGCCGCTGTTTCTGTTGTTTCTGCTGTTGCAGGCTTTGCATCCGCTGTTTCTGCTGTTGCAGGCTTTGCATCCGCTGTTTTTGCTGTTGCAGACCTTGCAGCCACTGCTTTCTGTTGTTGCAGGTCTTGCAGGCGCTGTTTCTGTTGTTTCTGCTGTTGCAGGCTTTGCATCCGCTGTTTCTGCTGTTGCAGGCTTTGCATCCGCTGTTTCTGTTGTTGCAGGCCTTGCAGCCGCTGTTTCTGCTCTTGCAGGCCTTGAAGCCGCCGTTTCTGCTGTTGCAGGCCTTGCAGCCGCTGTTTTCTGCTGTTTTCTGTTGTTGCAGGCCTTGCAGCCGCTGTTTTCTGTTGTTTTCTGTTGTTGCAGGCCTTGCATCCGCTGTTTTCTGTTGTTTTCTGCTGTTGCAGGCCATGCAGCCGCTGTTTCTGCAGGCTTTGCAGGACTTGCAACCGCTGTTTTCTGTTGTTTTCTGTTGTTGCAGGCCTTGCATCCGCTGTTTCTCCAGGCTTTGCAGGCCTTGCAGCCGCTGTTTTCTGTTGTTTTCTGTTGTTGCAGGCCTTGCATCCGCTGTTTTCTGTTGTTTTCTGCTGTTGCAGGCCATGCAGCCGCTGTTTCTGCAGGCTTTGCAGGCCTTGCAGCCGCTGTTTTCTGTTGTTTTCTGTTGTTGCAGGCCTTGCATCCGCTGTTTTCTGTTGTTTTCTGCTGTTGCAGGCCATGCAGCCGCTGTTTCTGCAGGCTTTGCAGGACTTGCAACCGCTGTTTTCTGTTGTTTTCTGTTGTTGCAGGCCTTGCATCCGCTGTTTCTCCAGGCTTTGCAGGCCTTGCAGCCGCTGTTTTCTGTTGTTTTCTGTTGTTGCAGGCCTTGCATCCGCTGTTTTCTGTTGTTTTCTGTTGTTGCAGGCCTTGCAACCGCTGTTTTCTGTTGTTTTCTGTTGTTGCAGGCCTTGCATCCGCTGTTTCTCCAGGCTTTGCAGGCCTTGCAGCCGCTGTTTTCTGTTGTTTTCTGTTGTTGCAGGCCTTGCATCCGCTGTTTTCTGTTGTTTTCTGTTGTTGCAGGCCTTGCATCCGCTGTTTTCTGTTGTTTTCTGCTGTTGCAGGCCATGCAGCCGCTGTTTCTGCAGGCTTTGCAGGCCTTGCAGCCGCTGTTTTCTGTTGTTTTCTGTTGTTGCAGGCCTTGCATCCGCTGTTTCTGCAGGCTTTGCAGGCCTTGCAGCCGCTGTTTTCTGTTGTTTTCTGTTGTTGCAGGCCTTGCAGCCGCTCTTTCTGTTGTTGCAGGTCTTGCACCCACTGTTTCTGCTGTTGCAGGCTTTGCATCCGCTGTTTCTGCTGTTGCAGGCCTTGCAGCCACTGTTTTCTGTTGTTGCAGGTCTTGCAGCCGCTGTTTCTGTTGTTTCTGCTGTTGCAGGCTTTGCATCCGCTGTTTCTGCTGTTGCAGGCTTTGCATCCGCTGTTTTTGCTGTTGCAGATCTTGCAGCCACTGTTTTCTGTTGTTGCAGGTCTTGCAGCCGCTGTTTCTGTTGTTTCTGCTGTTGCAGGCTTTGCATCCGCTGTTTCTGCTGTTGCAGGCTTTGCATCCGCTGTTTTTGCTGTTGCAGACCTTGCAGCCACTGCTTTCTGTTGTTGCAGGTCTTGCAGGCGCTGTTTCTGTTGTTTCTGCTGTTGCAGGCTTTGCATCCGCTGTTTCTGCTGTTGCAGGCTTTGCATCCGCTGTTTCTGTTGTTGCAGGCCTTGCAGCCGCTGTTTCTGCTCTTGCAGGCCTTGAAGCCGCCGTTTCTGCTGTTGCAGGCCTTGCAGCCGCTGTTTTCTGCTGTTTTCTGTTGTTGCAGGCCTTGCAGCCGCTGTTTTCTGTTGTTTTCTGTTGTTGCAGGCCTTGCATCCGCTGTTTCTCCAGGCTTTGCAGGCCTTGCAGCCGCTGTTTTCTGTTGTTTTCTGTTGTTGCAGGCCTTGCATCCGCTGTTTTCTGTTGTTTTCTGCTGTTGCAGGCCATGCAGCCGCTGTTTCTGCAGGCTTTGCAGGCCTTGCAGCCGCTGTTTTCTGTTGTTTTCTGTTGTTGCAGGCCTTGCATCCGCTGTTTCTGCAGGCTTTGCAGGCCTTGCAGCCGCTGTTTTCTGTTGTTTTCTGTTGTTGCAGGCCTTGCAGCCGCTCTTTCTGTTGTTACAGGTCTTGCACCCACTGTTTCTGCTGTTGCAGGCTTTGCATCCGCTGTTTCTGCTGTTGCAGGCCTTGCAGCCACTGTTTTCTGTTGTTGCAGGTCTTGCAGCCGCTGTTTCTGTTGTTTCTGCTGTTGCAGGCTTTGCATCCGCTGTTTCTGCTGTTGCAGGCTTTGCATCCGCTGTTTTTGCTGTTGCAGATCTTGCAGCCACTGTTTTCTGTTGTTGCAGGTCTTGCAGCCGCTGTTTCTGTTGTTTCTGCTGTTGCAGGCTTTGCATCCGCTGTTTCTGCTGTTTCTGCTGTTGCAGGCTTTGCATCCGCTGTTTTTGCTGTTGCAGACCTTGCAGCCACTGTTTTCTGTTGTTGCAGGTCTTGCAGGCGCTGTTTCTGTTGTTTCTGCTGTTGCAGGCTTTGCATCCGCTGTTTCTGCTGTTGCAGGCTTTGCATCCGCTGTTTCTGTTGTTGCAGGCCTTGCAGCCGCTGTTTCTGCTCTTGCAGGCCTTGAAGCCGCGTTTCTACAGGCTTTGCAGGCCTTGCATCCGCTGTGCGAGTATTTTCTAGTCCATTGGTCGCAAAACTTTCTTCCCAGACGGTCTTTGCAAGATCTGCTGCTCTGGTGGTGCTGCAGGGCTTGCGCTCTGTGCAGTGTTTGCAGCCTGCCACCCAA